>JAQPZY010001566.1:0-610000 GCA_029931535.1 Margaritifera margaritifera | reverse complement strand
GTGAGACTAAAAATAATACTGTGGAAAGTAGGATTACTGATTGCCAGTATACTGTATACAATATAATGACACTACTGTTTCTTTGTGTAGCTATATTTTACACTGACAATGGCTTATATTTTATATCAACTGTGACACTGCAGTATTATTCATTGCAGTATACTTTATAAAATTATTTTCCCGCAGCTATATTTTACACTGACTGTGGCAGAGTTCATGTGACAATATTATATGAAACAATTACCATCGTGTATATATAATGCTGCAAAATTTACAAAATGACACGCATTGTATTTTAAAAGATTTACGGATATAAACAATTGTGGTATCATTATACCAGACCAATGGAGTATTTTTAATGTTACAGAAAAGGTTATGTCATTGTTTCATTCAAATGCATCATACAGGTTTGTAAAAGAGGCTCAAAAGATGTTGTATGATTTTTCAAATATATATTCAGAGCATCTTGATAAATTAATCAACTTGGGAATTATCTTAGAATTCCAACATCCCAGACTTGGAGAATACTGCACACAACAATTTTATGTCATTATATGATATTGTACAAGAGAAGTTTAAGTCGCTAACATTGACTAGACCACCTAGTACAGATAGCAAAACAAGCGAATGGTATAATGACAATGACGATGACATTGAAACATCAAGCAAATATTCTAGCAGTAGCGAAGATCACCAATAACAAATCAATTAGAGAAATGTGTTTGGTATAATATATGGAATTACCAATGGCACCTTTTCATAATCCTGTGAGAATTTTAGAAAAAAAAGAGTATAAGTGGGGCATGCATTGTTCTGAGGTTTATAAGAAAGTCTCATGTAAAGACACAAAAACTATGGCATCAATATACATAAAACAGTACACGACATTTTATGTTATCAGATGCCGTTGTACAAGCGGTGGTCATTTACGAGTTGGTATAGTATCTCCATGTACTGATGAGTATGCGGTGATTTGGCCAAATACCGAAGTGAAAAAAATTATATTTGAACACAAAGATCCTTTTAACTTTGATCCTCAGTTGCTGCCGCCTGGTGAATGAGTTTGTTTATGCTACACTGCCAAGAATTTGGAAATTACAAAGACAGATCAAAAGTCTTTTACTGCAAACAGTCGTACAATCAAATACTATCCACTGCGAGCAACTACACAAACTATTGTACCCGTTGCAGAGCACATACACCTAAAGTTATGTATACCATCAATCGAAAACATAGATGATTATATCTTTGAAAACACAGATGGTTATGTCTATTAGAGAATAAAATTTGTGAATATATAAGAAGTTCAATGGCTTTAGGACAAAATCAATGCAAAGGTGTATGCCTTGGAAAACATGAACTCTGCAGCAGAACATGTCATTACAAATACTGTAAATCACATTTACTCACGTTACGTGTTGGTCCGGGTGCTCGACCATGTCTCAAATGTGTTAACGGAGTAAAGTCTCGTAATCATCTTTGCCAACCATGCGGATCTGTTCGAGACTATTATTGTGCACACCATCAAAGGCCTGCCTGTGCAACAGCAATAGAACCTACTGCGGAAATACCCAATGTTAACACCCTTGATGACATTGATGAAAACGATACAGAAGTAAATGAAATAATAGCCAGGATTGAGGCAATTGCCGTTTCCAAGCCTTGTAAAGTAACAATGGTGGGATGAAACAATACGTGGATGAACGGATAACAGATGTGCCTTTGCCACCACTAGTAGTAACTTTA
This sequence comes from Margaritifera margaritifera, assembly GCA_029931535.1. NCBI lineage: Eukaryota > Metazoa > Mollusca > Bivalvia > Unionida > Margaritiferidae > Margaritifera > Margaritifera margaritifera. The sequence continues at coordinate 608,254 of JAQPZY010001566.1, read as the reverse complement.
TGGGACGTAATTGCTGGAATATTAAACCAAAAAACCTGAGGAAAAAACTGACCCCATAACTTTAGCAATGGTCAACTTGTTTTCACTTATTTTGATAATAGCTTTGATAGACTTAAACATCACATCTTAAAAATGTGCGAGTCCGTATCATATTTGTTTATCATAACAGGAAATAGTGGCAGGTGGGATCAAATAGCAATGTTGAAAAATGATCAGCAGCATCATGGTTTGCTACAGATATCATGTATCAGCAAAACCAGTATTGGTATTAATACTGAATTTTTCACATTTACAACATCAGCAACATTAGTCGCTGAAGATGAAATTTAGTTCAAAGTAATCAACATCTAACCTGGCAGGTACTTAACTGTCTTTGGCGTTTGTGTATAAGATTAGATTTATCCTTACATATAAGTAATGGATTCTGACCGCGGTGATGAGGTTGTGGAATTTACAGACGGAGTGTTGGATTGGCTGACTAATGATGCCAACATTGATACTGATTTTGTTCCACTTGTTGACAAATATCTACTTAAAAATGGTGTTATCAGACCCTCTTATTCGCTCAAATATAATCTTGTTAAGGGAAAAATAGAAATTAACTGTTGGAACCACCCTGCTTGGACTCATTGCATTAGCATGTGAAAATACCTGATTGTTGACTGCACCACCAGGTGTGAAAACATTCAGGGATTGTTTCTACAATGATGAAGTAATATTCGCCTCTGAATCCACGCCCGTTACATTCCCCAAAGAATATATTAAACCAACATTGATTCAACTGAGAGGAGGACAATCGCAACTGTTATTTAACAAGGATGCACTTGTCCATTTAACAGTTCTTGGGCGAAGATGAGCACAATTGTTTCAGACACCAACCAAGGGTGTAATCAATATAGTTCTATATGAACGTATTCCCCAGCCTCAGGAATGCACAATTGCCAGATTTAAGTACAGGAAGATATTTTCTATGAATGTATGCAGCTGTGCCAGTAAAAAGCAGAATTGGTAAGAAGTGCGTGTGCGTGTTGCACCTGAACAAGGCATGATTGTCAAGCAACTGTACTATGCAATTACATTATTAACAGAAGAGTTATAATGGACCTTTAATGTTACTGATGTGAAAAAATAATTGAAGTGCAACTGCAACTGTAAGATGAAGTCATTGAGAGAACCGCACTGCTCACAAAATACAAATGTGTGTGTGGTTATTGATGCTATTTGTGGGTTGTTGCAGCATCAGCTGTTGGCCTTGGTGTTGCTGGAATCACCATGACAGTAACAATTATAGATGCATCAATTGGAATTGTTGTTGGAGCCATAGTAACTGGCCTTGCGGGTGGTGCTAGGAAAATAATTTAAATACAGCTGCATTCGTAAATACGTATCTATTCAGAACTTCTCACAGTGGCACAAAGTAGTCTCAATACGATTGTAAAGAAGTACTCCGTGGCTATCAAAGATAAAATCATTAGTGTGGTCGCAAGTTCAAGACAGTGTTGGCAGAAAAAGAAAACCACAGGCAACTCTGAGCACAGATATGCAACCGCATATTGGATTTGCAGACAGTAAATGTTGAGTAACTGTTTGCATAATGGCCCGCACACATGTGCACATGTGATTAAATTTTTTAAACCCAACCACGCATGTGCTAATAAGTGATGATCGCAATACAAATACTAATAGTCACTGATGGTTGGTATAAAAGGCACTGCCGGATGTCGGTAACAACAATCCAAAATGCCTATTCTACCTCTACTTCTGATGAAAGTGTAGTAACCATCTAGATGCATCCCCTGTCCAACTTTCATGAATCTCTGTATGCAAAAAACTTAACCTAAGCCAGTAATATGTGAAATGTAGGTCACAGCAACCTATTTTTGTGGTAAGGGTGTGGTACTAATTAGGGATACATACAATCATATAGTTGGATAATTCTATCATGAAAAAAACTTGAGAAACAAATTTAAACCACAAAATTTAAGTCGGTGAAGCATGAAATATAGATTACAGTGACTTACATTTGTGATGAGCATACCTGTGACAGAACCAGGATTTCAAACCAGTAGATTTGCAAATTTTGATCAGTAGATTGACTTCTAAAAAGGTAGATTTTTTATCGGCATAAATTTTACGTGTTTTAAGGGGATTGTAAACAAAACAAGTTCATTTTGTCACATAATATGTATTCTCTTCGTATTATAATAAAACACAAATTTTGAACATGATTCCGATTCAGAATCTGATGGAAAATGTTACAATAATAGTTAGTTAATATGAGCCCGTATATTGTTAATTAAATGAAAAAGGAAGAGTTGTACATCTCACAGTTCACTGCAAAGATTTTTTATAAAATCCACAGGCATTTTTAGTTTCCTTCACAAGATCACTGTCACTAGTTTTCTGGTCCAGACTTCCCCTTGAATCACTCTGGATTTTCCGAAGAATGGAGAATGTCCTCTCTGTGTCAGCATTGGAATGTGGCAATGATTGGACAACTACACTCAGTCCAAAAATCTGTTGGCAAGTTTCACCACTGTAATTAATTTTAAACAAATTAGATTTAGACCTGAAATAAACAGTTAAAAAACACATGATTTTAATAATTTATCCCAACTTTAAAATTAAATATTAAGTAATACATTTTTAACTTGCGGATATATTTTATCTAGGACTTGAACATAACTGTTGTGCTTTTATGCTGATTTTCTAGAAGTCTGAACTTCACATTAGTAATATCTGGTTCACTGGTAATGACCTTGAAACAAACTTTCCCAGAAGCTTTCTTAGCAGCCTGGTCATCTCTACATGTAGATGTCCAATCATTGATTCACCAGCCTAAAAAGACACAATGCAAAGTCAGGACCTTTGCTACTCACCTGCACACACTTAAATTCTGGTATCCAAGCGTTGTTAAACTTGTTGTAGTATTTCTTAGCTAGTGGCTTCTTAGCGTTGGGAGAAAGCGGACGTTTCAGCATTTTGACATGAATTGAAAAAAAAAATATACAAGCTGCCCTTAAATATTCATCTTAAACCATCGTGAACAATACAAGAACAATTAAAAGACATCAAATCAAAATACTTACTCAAGTGTTTCTGCCAAGATCATTTTTGGTCGGTCTCTCCATTTTATCTTCCTTCCACGACATATCGGTCGAGTTGTAATCAAAGACTCATGGATTACTTTTCATCCTTTTATTACTTATAACACCTCAAACAACATCCTGCATTTGGCCTTAAACTCTCCAAATTACAACAATAAGGTAATTAATTAGCCGCTTCTTGTGTACACATTGCTAACAATTGTAATCTGACTACTCATATCATAGGTCGAACATTTCCGGTTCCCAGTAGACTGGTTCTGGCTGGTTTATCTAATGTGTTGATAGAACGCGTAAAATAACGGGTTTTTAAAAAAGAAAAAAAATTATCCTTGAAATTTTCAAAACCGGTAGATTTCGACTACAAAACGGTATGTGCGGTAGACGGTCTTTAAAACGGTATTTTTGGCCTACCGCCGGTAGAATCACAGGTATGGATGAGGGCGTAGTATTCATCAAAATGCATCCCCTCACCAAGCTTCATGATTCCAGGTATAACAATAATTATACAGTGTGCAAACAACCTAATATTCTGTGTCAGTTCCAAGTCTATGGACAAGATTACAGATGATAATTTTCTAGCATAGATCAAGTATCCATATTTTATTAGAAGACACCACATTATTCTTATTGAATAAAGCTTTAGAAAGACTTATGACAGACATGTCTATATATGTCTTTATATCTCGTGTAGTTGACCATATACACTATAAATTGTACAGTGTTTACAATCTCCGTTAGTTTTAATTATTAGTTTTAACGTTTGTCTTCATTCCAAAAAATTATGATTGCTGCATGTGTCTTTGAAACGGCTGATATTTATTCAGCTTGGTAAATTATTGAAATACACTGTTACGATACAAAAAAATTGTTGCAAATCTTGTCTAAGGGCAAATGCAATAAATGACAGCTATCTTAGATCAATGTCTTATGCATTTGTGGCAAGATGGAGGTTTATGTTTTTTTATATTTTTACTGCTTTCAAAAATAATTTGTTAAAAAATGGGTCTTGGAAATATTATGGAAAGTAGAGGGAACAATGAAAAATTAGGAACCAGTACAAGAAGCAATTTTATGAAATATTATCACTAATTGAAAAACAGAATCAAACTACCACTTCATGCAGAACAGAACATAGATTTCTACATTTATATATGCTTGCAGGTGCATGTAGTAGCTGGGCAATTTACTCATGTATGCACTATCATGAGGCAGGGGTTGGGAGATATACTAATAAATACCACAAGCAATGCTGGTTTTGGTTTGGTTTTATGGGTTTAATGCCATTTTTCAGCACATGATAGGCTATACATGGCGGCCAGTATATCTCGTGGAGGAAGAACCCGGAAAAAAAACTGGAAGAACCACCAGCCTACGGGAAGCTACTGGCAAGCTTTCTCACATAACCACATTGGCCGAGCCCAAGACTCGAAACCATGTGGACAGAGGTGAGATGGCAGTGATCGGTAAAGGCAAGTGCCTTAGACCACTCGGCCACCCGGGGTCCCCACAAGCAATGCTACTAAAGTGTGTGTATAATAGATGAATTGAGGTGCTGGCTAATAAACTTGGCTGCAATTCAAGCATTCTGCATGCTAGGGTGGCAACCTCAAGTCCCACAAAGAACAGGGACAACAATAATGGTAGTGAGTATGCCTACACCACAGGCTCCCATGCTATAGCCAGCTGAAATATGGGTGGTGTCATCAATGGCATTAACGCCTTGATGGTACTTTTTAAAAATTTTATATATAAACAGCAGCCCTCACATCACATTCTTCCTCAAGCCAGTCCAGGTACATGCTAATATGCTGGAGGGTAGCTCTGGATAAATACCAGAGGTCAAGCTAGACTTGAATTTTAGGAAGAAGTGACTTCTCTTTTTGGACAGAATAGGGAGAAGTCTGAGCAGATTAGGGAGAAGTGGTAGCATATCAAGAAATGCAATATATATATATATATATAGATATACATACATACACACACACAGTGTGTGTGGGTGTAAGCGCGCGCTCTGGTTCTCTTATTTAAACTGTGTCCTGTATTTCTCATTATGCATATTTGCATTTAACATTGGTTTTGAGCAATACTTTATCTTCAAGTAGATTATTCTCTATGTTGTATTTATATTATAAACACATTTGAATGTATCATACTCATATGCAGTGTATTCATACCTGAAAGTGTGTATGTTTAGATGGACAGAAATATGCAATGTATTTTGGCCATATGACTTCAAAATGCATAGCAGAAACTATAAATTGTAATTAATTTTAATTTACAGGAGTACCTAGATTACAGTATTGTAATTACAAATAGGTAAAAAAAAAATTAATAAGCAACTGCCACTTACAGAACAAATGTTATTTTTTGTTAGTTTCTTCACTATGAAATGGCAGTCAAAAACATTTCTAAACTAGTTTGAAACAACCCCTGTATAAGGCTATAACACGCACATGAGAGCACATGTACATGTGTCTTCAACATCAGTGTTCATCCATTGAAACCACAGTGGTCACAGATGAGTAATCTAAATTTTGAGAGAGCTGATTCTAAATTAAATGTGAACCTTCTGACTGTCATTTCTTGATGAAGTTTTTTAAAAGAATATGCATCTATTTTAAGGAACAGGGATTTTCTTCATATAAACACTCACTTTCTACCTTCGTTGCAACAATCCCTAGATAGGATTGAAAATGTATGGTCTTATTATTTGTCTACTTACTCGTAATAATGTTGTGTATTGGTAGTATTTTTTTCTTTACTACTTTTTCTCGTATTGTCACAAAAAACCACCTTGACCTTAAATTACAGCGCTTATTGATTCCACAAACATTTTCCCATACGTTTCTGACCAACAAATTGTTATTTTAAGGCTAAATCTTGTATCACAATAGTTACATTTAGCTTTCTACGAATTGTATAATTTCCTTAAATTTATATGCTCAGTGAATTACAAAAACAGTCAGTCTAATGAAGACGTACTTCCAAGACACAGCAATGTCCGCCATCATTACCCCTTAGCAGGTTCACTTACGGTTTCAAACTGATTTAATGAAGAAAACAATGCAAGCACGGCAGTTAAAATCTTAAAAATACCCATTTAGAAAGTGCTTTCACCAATTCTTATCTCAAAATACAAATTGTTTTTTACATATTGACGATTTAGTTTCGAAACACATTAAGTTTTCATCACCATATGATAGCTTCCGGAAATCGGGCAGCGATATGTTGTGTGTGTGTGTGTGGGGGGGGGGGGTTAATTGGTCAATCAGCTATTAAAACAAATGCCTGTGAATGTGTTATTTTGTTGACGCAATTGATATGAATACCTGCCAAAGCAACATGCAATCCATTTCGCCTGGGGATTAACAACTACTTGGCTGGGTTGAGGGAGCATCTCAAAACCCATAAACTACTGTCACTCTGTGTAGATCTATAAAAAAATGACAGGGCGAAGTCGTTTTCGCTTTCCTAATAGAAGAAGGCGAAGTTTACATTTTTTCGGCGACTTAGTCACCCACTTATATCTGACTTTTGAGTTTTTGTGGTAGAATCGAAGTACTTTTTTTTTTTTAATCTTGTGAAGGATCTAAATTGATACTGGGTCTGCATCTGTGGTCATCCTGATTTGCCAAATCTGATTTCCTGAATTTAGAAAGACAGCTTTATATCACGGGGCTCTTCTCCTTTTATTTGTCTAGCCATGAGGTAAAAAATTCTGACTTTTTCAACACTGACAATACTTGTGTGTGAAAAATGAACATTTTGATCTACACCGATAAACACCCACTTATAGTTGGGTTCAAGATAGACTGCGTCAGTGGGTTTAGAACCTTCACTTGTGGTGCAGCTACCTGTCCAGACAACAGTGTAGAACAATCTACAAACAAAACTTAAGGTCTACAAAGCCATTGTGTTGCCGACCCTGCTGTATGCTTGCGAGACCTGGATGGTGTACAGACACGATGCCAAGATGCTGAACCATTTTCACATGAGCTGCCTGAGGAAACTGATGAGGATACAATGCCAGGACAGGGTCCCAGAAACTCAGAGGTTCTCACATGGGAAGGCATTCCAAGCATCTCCACTCTGCTGATGAAATCACAGTTGAGATGGACAGGCCATGTCACCAGGATGTCAGAAGAGCGACTACGAAAGATCTACAGCAAGCTGAAGGAAGGAAAGCAATCTCAGGGTGGTCAAAAGAAATGCTTAAAGATTCCCTCAAGTCATCCTTGAAACACTTCAACACTGATCCCGAGTCTTGGGAAGATCTCACACTGGATCACTCCATCTAGCTGAGTCTCATCCATACTGGAGTTACAGACTTTGAATGGAGGAAAACTGCAGAGGCAGTGCAGAAGCGTGAGCAGCGTAAATCTCATAACAACAGCACGTCCTCTATTGATCAAGCAAACCAAAGCGGAATCTCCCGTCAAGTGCCGCAGACAGTTAAGAGCACAAATTGGCCTGATCAGCCACTCACGTACTCACAAAAACCAAACCAGTTAGTGATGTCATGGTCATCTTCGAACTAGAAGGGTGGACAACAACAACAACAATAACAACATTATATAGTTAGCATTAGTGATGGTTAGACCGCTATCCCCTTCCATCTCAATGACGGTCACTGTTAATGAACTTTCAAGCCTAATAAACTCCACAAACCACTTCTACATGATACAGTACACGCATCTCGTTTTTATGAAAAAACACATCGTGGGCATGGAGCTTAATCCTTTTCACGCTGTGTCGTCGTGGAGAGGATATCGTGGTCGTCGTGGATTGTCCATGTCGTGGCTCATAGTGGACGGATTAAGTTTTATTGCCCATTTGAAAGTCGCAGCAATATAATTATGTCATAGTGGATGCCCACTACCACGCGTGGAACTTACCTGTCGGCTCAGCTACAGCACACAGTGCAGAATGCTCTTTTAATTTGTACGTAATGCCATTTAATATTCAAAGACTCGCTCACTAAAACGCATTCACATACGTGTATTGAAAGAGATGAAAGATAAATTGCCAAGAAAAGAGTCACAAATGATGCTTCACAAATTATACAAAGTTTAATTATCTTAATTTTAATAAGGGGGTGGGGGAGATTCTGTTTTAAACAAACAAAGGGTAAAATAAATCACACGTAAATACATGTATTAGCGGTTTCATTCTGTTATTAAAATAAAATACGAGAAATGTTGTGATTTTGTTTTTAATTACCTCAGTCACTTTTAAATGGTCTGCTTAAAATGTTCCCACACAATGAAATATACACGGCGCTATGCAATATACAACCTCTACTATTCCAGCCTGTTTAGTAGAAGCAACTCAAATATACATGTCCATGCGACACATTTTCTCAGGAACTAGACACGTGTTTACTTTTACCGTAGACCTACTGTTTTTACTCCGACTCTACGATGAACGTGATGCTGCATTCTATGACCAACAGCTTTAAAAAATATACTTAAGATTGCTGGTTTGGTCATCTGAGGAGTTTAATATTACCAAATGGACAGGTGAAAACGATAAAAAGTGTGTAATCACGATTAATTTGCTTCAATTGGCGAAACTTTTAAAATTTCTGGTGTATTAATTAATGTATCATTCAGTAAGATGTTTTTTGTGCTTTGGAATTACTTCTTTCTCCCCTTGTTTAACTTGTACTGTATTACACGCAAGCTGAACATATCATATCTATCAATAATGCCTTGTACATCACCTGAAATTGCTACGCCACGTGTTTGCCAAGACTATAAAATCTATCTCTATTATTGCACTGATTGCTGTAAACACGTGGCTTCTTATTATTTGTTAACTACTCCGACCTGGAGGTGGAAAAGTTTTGGCTTCAGAGGTTGTAAATCCCAATTATTTCCTGTTAATTTTGAACCGTTCATATTAATTCTAAGGTGGTTGCGAATATTGTCAGGTCCACCTTGATTATTGCAGTAATGCACTCTCATTGGACTTTCAGTCTATTAAATTTCTGAAGCTTTAAGTTCGTACATGGTTAATTATGACCAGATTCGACAATAGATAATAAGAAAAAAAGACAAAGGACACTAATAGCAGGTGAATAACCCAATGAATTATATAAATTCTTGTTAAATACAAAATGAATTGCCAAACAGCGATTTACATATTAACTTATTTAAATAAAGAGTGGAATCAAAATTGTATTTCTAAATTTTGCCAGTAGACGAATTCCAAAATGAAGATGAACGAGGCACATTTCTAAAATGCATACTCTCTAATTAGCAATGCCTGTTTCCAAGTTTGCGATAAAAGCTACGGCTAACATCGATCGAAAGTTATGGTGCATAATCTCTCTCTCTCTCTCTCTCTCATGTTTGCATGTGATAAACACATTTTGTTACAAAAAAGATGCATTTAAAAAAAAAAAAAAGCTTGTAGTGTAATACAGCTTTTTTAAACATGTAATAGCTTTGTGTTGCTGTGATAGACTTGTATTATATGCGTTGCGTTGCAAGATTAATTGGGAGAATAAAATTTTTATATGGTTTATTTTATATACCGCTAGAAACCAGTTTTACGCAAAAATATCACAACTTGACCACATTGCGTTTCTCACTCCATATTACAAGTCCAAAATTCGTTGTTCCACACGCAACAAAAATAGTTTCATTCCGAAGTTAATGCTTCTTTTGAAACATCAGGGCTACAAAAAATAAGATAGAAGCTCAACACTTCATGAATGGCCATGGTTAACAAGCGTAGCGGCTAACGTCAAAGTAAAAATGTCACTCCTCGGCTGGTGCTTGATGATAGATTCACGAAGAAAGTAACCTTTTTCATAAAAATCACTTCGTTTATGGCATGAACAGCCACTGAAAAAGAGCAACCTTCAATACCGTGTAGACGAATTTGGCTCATTTAAAAATTATCATACTCTGAAATAATCAGTCAGTTTCTACAGATAAAGGTATTTGTATCCTGCTTTCAATAATTTCTTTGAGGAAGGTTTTGGAAACTGTGTAGACATGAAAGAAAAACTATGACAAATTAATAACTAGTACAAGAAGTTCTGTTATGAAATATCATTTATTAAGAAAACACACTGAAGTTGCTGCTTATGCCCAGAGGCAGGGTTGACGCACTACTTATTTATCTAACGCTGTTTCATTCACGTCTTTCTAGCGCTTGCATTACAGGATGTTATGCCAGCTGAATTGGCTATATTAAACAGAAAACCTTGGTGTTTTCATAACAATATTCCCATGACATACTTGTATTCTGATTTAAGTAATTTAAGTTCTACTCTATGTTCTACTGGGAGTGCGGGTGTGATAGGATTTAGCTTTAACAAAATTACACTTGTTATGATTTTTAGAAAATAAAACATTAATAATTTTATGTGACTCAGGACCATTGCAGCTTGTTACATTTAAATGCAAGTTTCCTTATCGGGAAAATAACAATACTATATATAGTTTGCTTTATATACCACTAGAAACCAGTTTTACGCTATAATATCAACACTTAACGACTATGTGTTTCTGAGACTTTCTCTGTCTAAATTCGCTCTTCACAAACTAACATCTTCTTAGTTTTAAAGCGTTTGATTTTGCAATAACAAGAAACATTTTTATTCAACAGTGGGGTTTTTTTGGAAACATAGAAGCGCGACACTGACCAGTAGCTGCTAGGAATTGTTATAATTTAAGTCATTTAAGACTTAAACTCTATCTGCTTATTACGCAACGGAGGGGGGGGGGGTTGTAGGCTGGGAGAGAAAGAGAGACGGAGGAGATGGGATATAGCTTGAAACAACTACACTTCTTCTGATTTTTAGATAGTTTAGACGTGCATCAAGGCCAGTACACTCACCCCACCCACCCCAAATTTAAGTTAAATGTTTTACACGATAATATGAGAACTTAACATCAAATGCGTTTCTCAGTCCAAATTTGTTTTTCACAAACTAACATCTTTTTAGTTTTAAGGTGTGTGGTTTTGTGATATTTTCATTCAACAGTTATTGTACTGTACATTTTGAAACATCGAAGCGCGACATTGAACATTAGCTGATGACATGTAGAAACTGTCATGACAGACTGTTGTTGACTCGAGGCAGGAAGCTACAGCAACAGGCATAGCGGCTGGCTTCAAAGTAAGAATGATACTCCTCAGCCAGTTCCTGATGATGCAATGTAGATTTGTGAAAAAAGTGTGGACAGGAAATAACTTTTTTTCTCATTGAACTAACTTGTTTATGACATGAATGGCCACTGATAGAGTGCAACAGTCAGTACAGTGTACACAATTCCGTGCATTTAAAAATTGCCGTACTGTCTCATAAACAATGTTATTTTAAAAGTTTAAGGGTAACAGTACAGAAGAACCTTTCCGTAGTATAGCTCTTGTATCTTTTTTATTTTAAAATACTTTGGCAAGAATTATGACATACATGTCATAATGTGCCAGTTTTCATGATCGTACATGTTCGATATAAATATTACGGCGTTCGTTTGTAATCTCTTTTCGAGTTCTATATGTATTACTGCTTTCAATGATTTCTTCAAGGTGGGTCTTGGAAATGATATGGAAATTAAAGTGAAACTGACAAATTAATAACCAGTACACAACACACTTTTATGAAATATCATTTATTGAGAAAGAAGCTCGAAGTTACCGCTTGATGCAGAACAATGTCAATTTCTGCATCTGTATATGCTAACAGGTACATATACATGTATTAAATCAGCAGGGATGTACGTTGTAGCTAAGCAATTATTTCTGATGTACGCTTTGTCATGGACAGGGGTGGAAAGATATCCAAGAAATATAAAACCTCATTTGTTCTATGTTACGCGCGTTCGTCTGTATGTATCCTCAGCCAGGCTACTGATAAATACACAGGAAATGTTACCACTGTACAGGTAAAGGTATGAAATTGATACCTGTCATGTTCGGTTTACGGTGTCGGAGTTTCTCCCATCTGTTTGTTTAGTGTGTAGACTCGCGGAGCAAATACAATAGAATCAGCGAGGGGTGCCATAAAACCCACTATGACTCACGACGACTACAATAAAATCCGTCACGCACTTCCATTAGACTGAGTGGATTTTCACTAAATTAGTGTCTAAAATCCACTAGACTGCGTGGACTTAAACTACTCATAGTGGGCACTTAATCCCCTGCCCTTTCTCCATGCCCACGCAATTTGCGTGGTGAATCATAAAAACACGATGCGTGTACTGTATGTGTAGGGATATACCTGCAAAGTTTCGGTCTTTCACCCCCCCCCCCCCCCCCGTCGCAGACCTCAAGCCTCGTGAATATGAAATTGCAGTTCATCTCAGCTTGACTAGGAAACTCATTGTCCCAAATATAGATTTCTACTTGCTCACTGTTCCATTATATTTGTAACTTCGAAGGTCTAGCACTCCTTTATCTTGAGTAAATACAACAACAGCAAAGAACAAGTTTTCATCCAGGTCAAACTTATTGCTAACAACTCAGACTTGGGGCAGCTCAAAATAAAAGAGCCAGTAGTAGTGTGGCCAACCCGTGGGGCTGCAGTGCTGCTGCCAGGAATTAGCTGGAAAGGAGGAGTTTCCCCCTTGGCTTTAAAATCAACACTATGAACCACCCTGTATCTGTATTTGCATTATTCTATAGCTATAATTTAATCTGTTTCTCATTGCAGTTGAATATTAGTTTGTGCTTTATGCCACCTGGGGTAGAGTGAGTCAAAAACTCATGGAGCTCCACATTGGAACCATCAAGGACTTACAAGAACAAAACAGTCATTGCAACAGAAATGCAGCAGCTGAACTGAAACAATGATGTTAACTGAACCCCTATCCCACCACCCACCCAGACATAAGAAAAAGCCTTGCCAGGTGGGACAATGGCAACACAGTTCCAACAACAAAGCTTGGTTTAGACATTGCTAAGAAGTCATTAGTGTATCGGAAAAGGCTGACACCTGCTAAAACGGAGCAGAGCATGTCAGCAAGCATGCAGCACTCATTGTTGGTGGAATAGTGGTCATTTTAACCTCGCTTTGGTTAGAAGAACACTTGTAGCCTTTCACTGAATAGGCAATTGGCAGGGTGCCAAGGGCCACCACTAATACCCATAGGTTTCCAGCCAGCCAGCTTAAGGCCTTGCTGGCCAATGACAGGAGTCAGCTCAAGATACTGACAAATTAATCATGTCCGAGAGGACAGCATCTGCCTTTTCTGTACACTTTCCCAAGAGACCCATGAGGCTCTTTAGGTGTTTCTTTACACACTCCCTGATGTCTGCCCTTGTCAGTGGGTGCTGGGTTTGGGGTTGGGCAGGTGCTGGCCCACAGCAGGTCTAGAATTTAACAAATTTCTTTGTAGCCAGAAGGACTAGAAGATTGAAAAATTAACTAGTTCTACTGAATCTTCACTAATCCCTCCCACAAAACAATGTCAAACACAAATGGAGATTTACTTGCCATCACACACTATTGAAATTATGATGGTAGCCCAACAGGAAATTTACTAGCCTTGGGCTAGCAGACTATTGCTAATATTGAACCCTGCATAGACACTATCTGTGAGGGCCAACACAATAATGCTGATAATCATTCCAAAGGCCATCAGGATGCTCACAGTTGTAATGCCCTGCTCATGGAAGAGAGTCCGTAGATGCTCGCCCAGGGCTGCGTCCTTGTTTATCATGTGGTTAATGGTCTTGTGAATTATGCTGACTTAGAACCCGAGAACCTCATGATTAACACTGGCAGCATATAGGTGCAAAAATCATTTGGCTGTCTTTTCAGCTATTTGTGCCAGGACTTGATCACAACTCTCGACATCTTCTTCCCCATGTATACTTTTCCATAAGGAGTTAATACCCTTATCAGGCTCAGTGAGCCAAGCAAGATTGTTGGTTACTTCATGCCTTTGGGTTTGTAGCAACTTGTCCAGCTCCATCAGTTCCTGAATGGGCAAGGCCATGGTGTTGCATCACCAGCAGTGGTGGGTAGCTGAAGGTGCCAAGATGCTTGTCAACTTCCTTGTCCATAAACTGGGTTGCTGACTGCATGATGGCCATTTTGGCCTCATCCACAACCATGGCGAATTCCTGAAGCAGAATGGCCTCCATCTGCAGGTTGGTCAGCAGCTCTCTACTAACTGTCTGAAGAAAGCCAATACCCTTTTTGGGAGTGCTATGCTCTGGAATGATGCCCATGTTGCACGCTATGTCAGTGCCCAAATTCCTAAACGTTTACACAGTATAATTAACCAAAACGATGGCGTTTGATTGAACCGATTCCAAACTCAACCTTTCCCCAGTCTGCATGTTAGGCTTACAGCTCACAACTATTTATATGTAAGCTATCTGACAACGTGTACTCCATACCTCACTCAACTTGCAATGGTTTCATTTGCTGCACATCTATTACCTAATATTATGAAAAGATTCAGTTTGCAAGACATCTTGTTGTTGAGTATATGCAGGGCTTTACAAATCTACTTGCCCAACACCCAGGACAAGCTCATATTTGGCAAGCTCAAGTTTTCTGCATTGTTTGGGGGGGGAGGGGGCGGAGAAGGGGGCATGTTTGGTTCATAATGCTTTACGTTCTGCAAATTTTATACCCTGCGATCTCAAAATAATACATATATCAGCACCTTTACTTTATATGTACCACATTCTTCTATTACATAACTGCCAGCAGTTTCTTTCATCTATCATTTCTTTATTTCACACAGTATGTCAAATTGTTATATCCATCTTGTAGCCAATGTCAAGGTCATTCTCACATTTGCTCATGCAGACATGATAACGTGAATATTTACTATTTCAAGCAAGTTTTGACAAATAGGGAAAAAATATTTATATTTTAACTTGTCAGTTAATGTTAATCACAATATCTGTACATATACATGGGCAGTTTGTGAGCTCTGAAATGTCTGAAGCATGCAGACTCTAAAAAAATCAGCTAAGCAAAGATTGTTTTGATGCATGTCACCAACTTTTAATGTGATTAGGTGATAAATTGTTAATAATACGAATTGTGAGATTTCTTTGACAGGTCTGGAAATAAAAGGCTCTGGTCTCTAATGATTAGCCACATGGATTTCTTTAAAGGTGCAATTATCGAAAATCGAGCACCCACAGGTGGTGCTTATCATATGCTATTTACATGATAACCTCAGGAGACAGATACATACTTACTGTTTGGCGAATAATTAAAAGGATAAAGATTAATTCTCAAAAGTTGGCTTGTCAAAGATTGTTTTGATACATGTCACTGATTTCCAGGTACATGTAATAAGTTGATATTGTTAAGTAAATGGATACAATAAGTGTTCTCAAATCATTCCGAAAAAGTCTAGCTTTCATTATTGTTGATCTAGTTGAAGACACAAGTCTGCTAGTGTATCTAGGCAACAACAAAAGAAAGTTGACAACATTTTTGCAAACAAATCTAATGAACCCGTTTCAAACAAAAATAGCCAGTATCATGCTACAAAACATGCAAGAAAGTTCCCATCATTGTAGAGTAATGAGTATCCCTGGCTAGAGTACAATTCAGAAAATGATCTAATGTTCTACTGCCACTGCAGAAATTATCCATAACTGATCAATCCATTTTCCATAGGGGCTGACCATTATAAGAGATACACGATCATATCCAATGAAACTTGGACTGTGTTGAAAAAATCATGCATGAAATTGGGAAAGAGAATACTCCAGTCAAAAGTTTGATGGCTGCATCTACCCAGCAGTTTGCAGCAAATCCACTGGGAATGCTTCAGGGACTGTCTATTTAATTATTGGAGGAGGCGGGTACAGGGCTGGAATTTTTTTTTTTTTTAAATTCTAGCCCTTACATAGCTTCAAAATAAATATTCATGCACTGATTTATAGAACAAAAAAGAACTTTTTATCCATTATTAATGAAAAAAAATGAATTATGTTGAGGTGAAAGACAAAAAAAACCCTCAAAAGAAAACCCGTAACGCACCCCCCCCCCCCATTATATATTTGGTTTGTTTCTTAGACAACCTTCAAGAGAGTGAACCTGTGCACTTGTGTGCTTAAAGTTGTGATATTATGTTGTCATACTTTGGAGCAAGCCCAAATTTCTCAAGGGCAAGTTCAATTTCCCAGTCAGCCATGGGCAAGCTGACTTTTATAAAAATTTTAAAGCCCTGATACATGACAATTTAAGTAAATGTATTGTTTTGGACTGCTTGATGTATGCACATGATACAAATAAACAATGCAACTGAACATACAGGCTGGGCATGCACATGGGATGCTTTTGTAGGTTCTACAAGGACTAAGAAAACCTTACAGTGGCTTACAAATTTGAAATTATGTTTGTTTAAAATACCCATCAAATGTTATGTTAAATAATATGCTTTTCATAGATAAATAACGCTGTTTAAGAAATGTGTGTCAGCATATATCAGTATGTAATGTGCAGTACAACCAATTCTCATCAACTTCAGCTCTTTTCTAGTGATGCCACATTCAATGTAAAAACCAGACATACTTTAAGAAAATGAATTAACTGGAAAAGTCCTCTTAAGCAGAGATGTAGCAATATATAATTTAATTGGAACATGTAGTTTTTATAGGGTAAAACTAATTTTAATTATGTAATACATGTACTTACCTGTTGCTATTGCTTAGCTAATCTATTTCTGTGACAGGGAAATACCCAACAGTATGATGAGAATTCATTCTCCCATAGAGTTGATAGAAAGTTCTAGAGAATAGGACTCACTGTGTAAATCCCAGTCTTAGCATGTTACTTCCCACAATACATCATTCTTTCTCAGGACATAGCCTTACTAGTGGGACATCAGTGTGGGGAGGGAGGAGGGAATCTGGCAATAGCAACAGATAAGTATTACATAATTAAAATTAGTTTTACCCAAAAAAAACTACATTTTAATATCAGTAATAGCTTACTCTGTTGCTATTGCTTAGCTGAATTTGCCAGTTTGGTGGGAGGCTAATGATCTCACAACTGGTTATGGAAAAAATAACAAGGAATACTCATCCCCACTGTAAGGGCATTAACTGCTGCAGATGGTATCCGCATGTGCCACCTTTTGAGCTACGATTAGTGGACCCAAAGAAAATATGCCTACGCTTTGGTAAGCCAACGAGCGAAGGTAGAAGGTCATGTGAGACCGCCAAAACGCGGCTTTCATCACATCCTCCAGAGATGAATGAGTTAAATAGGCCCATGAGGTAGCAATGGCTCGGACCTCATAAACTTTAATTTTCATGAAGGAAAGATCCCTCTCATTAAGGGACTGGTAAGCTCTCTTGATAGTTTTGGTAATCCACCTAGAAACAGTGGAAGCTGAAATATCAGCTGAACCCTTGAGGGGGAGGAAAAGACGCTTCCTACCGTTTCTTCTCTCTTTAGAAGCTGCTAAATAAAAAAGTAAAGCTCTAACTTGACATAAAAGTCTATCCTGATCATCCCCAGCACAGATATGACAGAGACTCAATCGGAAGTGGAGCAACCAACAGAAGCTTATCAAAGGAGAGAACCGACTCATAATTCCCACTGAATCTCAAACAACCTTGCTCTATGGACAGAGCATGAAGCTCGCTCCTTCGTCTTGTGGATGCTAAGGAGAGCAAGAAAACAGTCTTGAGGGTAAGGTTCTCAAAAGAAGCCTCACTTCAAGGTTCATTTATTAAGGGACCACAAGACTAATGAGAGATTCAGAGAGCGTGACACTGGTCTTTGCAGTTCTAAATACCTGATCAGGTCTGCTAAGTGAGGGTCTGCACCAATAGCCGGACCCCTAGAAAATTTGAGAGTGTTAGAAAGGGCTGCCCTATAGCCCTTGATAGTAGAAACTGAGCACTGTCTCTCTTCAAACAGGAAGAGAAGAAAATTGGCCACTGCGCTCACAGAAGGACAGCTAGGATTGATACATTTCCTACTGCACCAATCACAAAAGATTCTCCACTTTGCATCGTAGACCTTCGATGTAGATCGACTCTTGGATTGAACAATGCACTTGGCGACTTTGCTCGAAAACTTCTCCTGGTGGAGAGATCGTTTGAGATGAGCCAAGCGTGAAGGTGGAGAATCTGAGGATTGTTGTGCAGAAGAGAACCCCTGTGCTGTGACAGAAGGTCCCTCCTCTGGGGTAACATCCTGGCTAGTCTACGATCAGGTCAAAAAGATCGTTGAACCACAATAGTTGGGGCCACAGAGGGGCTATCAACACGAGCTGAGCAGTGGAGTTCCTTACTTTGTGAAGTACTTGTGGAATCATCCTGAAGGGTGGGAAGGTGTAGGCAAACAGATGATCCCAATTCAGGATGAAAGCATCCACTACCCAAGCTCTCTGATCGGGGACTGAGGAGACGTAAAAGGGGAGCTTGTTGTTTAGCCTTGTGGCGAACAAGTCCACCAAGGGTGTCCCCCAAGTCTGAACAGGGAATCTGCCATGGATTGGTGCAGAGACCATTCCATGATGACTATTCGTCCTTTCCTGGACAAACTGTCTGCCAAGATATTCTTTTTGCCAGGAATGAGGCGAACTCAAGGGGTAATCCCTTCTGAGATTGCCCAACAAAGGAGGTTCCAAACCTAGATGCAGAGAGAAGGGGCATGTGTGCCTCCTTGTCTTCTGAGGCAAGCCACCACCGACACGTTGTTGTTGGAGACCATCACACAGCGGCCCCTTATGTTGTTGATGCACCCCTGAAGGGCTATGAACACTGCCCTGATTTCCAAATTCTTTATGGGGAGGGTAGATTCTTCCTGGGACCATGAACCCTGAAGAATCAGATCCTCCGGCTCCAGATGAGCACCCAACCCTGAATCTGACGCGTCTGCGAACAGATAGGAGTGGGGATTGGGGGCATGTATAGGGACTCTGGCAAGAAACTGGTCCCGATTGATCCACCAAGACAGATGATGGTGGAAGACCTGACCTAGAGAAACTTGAACATTCAGAGGGTCCCTGTGCGATTTCCAGTTTGTCAAGAGGAGAAACTGCAGAGGATGCAAGTGTAATCTGCCCAGGGTGACCAGGTCCGCTGCAGAGTTCAAGGTCCCCAGCAAAGAAAGCAAAAGATGAGCCGACAACGTGGTCTTGGCTCTCAGCGCCTCCAACAGGGATATGATCTTGTCTTCTCTGCCCCGAGGGACACGAACTAACCCCTTGTTTATAAGGAAATTCATCCCCACGTAGACGAAATCTTGAGATGGAGAAAGCTCCGTCATCTCTAGGTTGGGTAAGAGATCCAGTCTGGTCACTATACACCACCCGCGAGACAGGTCGATTCTGAGGGACTCAAGCATGCCATTGTGGATCAACCAATCATCGAAATATTGAAAGACTGGGATACACAGCGACCTTAAGTGGACTGCAACTACTCCCATGACCCTGGTAAACGTTCTGGGTTCAGAGGCTAGACCGAACAGCAGAGAGCGAAATTGAAAGACCTCTCCGTCCAAACAAAACCGGAGGTACTTCCTTTGAGGAGGAAAGATAGGGATGTGAAGATACACATCCTGAAGATCGATGGAAACCACCCAGTGGCCGGGCCTTATGGCATTTCTGACTGAAGCTGCTGTTTCCATCTTGAAGGGTTCCTCCTGTAGAAATTTGTTTAGGGAGGAAAGATCGATAATTAGACTTTCCTCCTTTCTTGGGTACCACGAAAATGCAGGAGTAGAAAGCCAGAGAATGGTTGTTTAACACCCTCTCCACTGCACCCTACTGAAGAAGGGAGTGTACCTCTTCCTTTAACCGCACAAGATTCGACTGGTGGAAGAGCATGGGGGTACTTACTAGAGGAGGGAGATCTTGAAACCGATGCCGGTATCCTCCTTGTATGATAGACAAGACCCAGCCATCTGCCGTGATGCATGACCAAGCCTCTGAAAAAAGGCTTAGTCTGGCACCAAGAGGAACCCATGGAAGAGGAACACTCTGCAGGAGACAGATCTAGTTCCTAGGGCTGACCCCCCTTTTCCTTAGGAAAGGGGGAAGAGCCCGTAAACCTGTTCCCTTGGCCTCTGCGGCGTATCCTTCTAGGTGCCAACTGACGAAGGGAAGGTCTGAACTGAAGTTGTTGCTTAGACTGGGGCTGCATGGCTCAAAAAATTTGTGTGAAGGGCTTGAGGCCATTCAGGATGACTTCACTTTCTGGCCAGTTTCAACGGGCCAGGCGCAGATGCGAGAGAGCTATGTTGCTGGTCTCTCAAGTCTTGAGACGGCACCGAGGGAATGAGCATTCCAAAAAGAGTCTCTGCCTCTAGGGGAGCAGCATTCAAAAGGTTCTTACTGTGCTCCAGTAATACCTTGGATAAGTCCAAAGCAACATCCCTGCGGAGGTGGAGAAGCTCCGCCGATAAAGCCATGGACAAGGATAATGCATGTCTTGATGTCTTTGCCACTGCTTCCAACAAACGATGAAGAGCAAATGGCTTCCGCCCTAAGCAGGCTGAAGGAGGCTGCCAAAAAGAGATCAGTATGGGAAGCTACGGTTACTAGTGACCTAGCTTTTTGCTCTAAGGCCTCCAGTGTTTTAACTGGAAGGTGATCCCAAGTCTCTGTGGAAATACTCACTTGCATCACTGCAGCGTCTAAAGTGGGAGGTTTAAGGGGCCAGTAAGGGGTGTGAACCCAATAACTAGCAGAAGTGACCAGAGGTCTCAATGTAGAAGGGGGGACGGACCATCCTCTACATTGTCTAGGAAACTCCTGGCCCTTGCAAAATCTTTGGGAGTTCTTTTACCATAGCTGAGTGAGGAAGCAACAAGAGATCTGGACATGAGGCAGATCCAGCGAGTTTCTCCAAGCTGGAGAGAATCTTAGTGACCTCCGAGCCTGAGGGCTTGGGACACAAATTATTGGGCAATAGACAGTAAACCTCATTAACCGCTTTGTCAAACGACCAGACCCCTTCTTCCTCTGCCACCTTAATCAATGGTTCGGGAGATCCAAAGAAAGGGGGTGCCACCTCTGTCGATTCCGTATCAAACTCGTGAGAATCCACGAGGACAGAAAGGACATCCTCATCCTGCACTCGAACCTGGGAAGCAGGACTATGTGACCCAGTGTCTCTCTGATTTTTGGAGAGACTGGGAGTAAGAGGGACCTCGATCCGTGACTCCTCAGGCTGAACCAGGGGACTGTCCTTAGTGGCAGGCACGGCAGAAGTATGAGTGACTCTCAACCCTCCTTGAGCGGTTGGGGGAGAGTATGTCCATTTCCCTCCTTCTATGGACTGCGGCACTGATCTCACTGCCATGGGGCCAAGGCCCTGAAGGCCAATTAGTTTACCAGCAGTAGCAAATAACAATCTGGTGCTAACGGACAGATGGACGACAGACAATGAACAACAGGCCATCCTGTAAGCTCTTCTGTCTTATGACCAGTAGAGCCAAAAATTAAAGGAGCAATGAGATGTGTCAATATGTGCATCTTCAGGTGACAGCCAAAATATTTACCAAGTTTCATGGCAAACCATCAACATGAGGCCCAAGTGGGCCTGATATCAATCACCTGGCTTACATAACCAGGCCAGAAAATCACAGTGGTCCAAGGTCCAAAACCAATCTTTTTTGGCTGTGGACTTGTCGTATATTATTAGCACTATCCCACTGGACCTTTAATATTTCTTAATTGTTTCTATAAATTTAATGTGATGTGCTATTTAATCCTTAAAACATCATAAAAGAGTCAAACAAGTACAACAATGCAAGTGGAAGTTGATCGTTCATTAGTAAGAGACTGGAACTTGGCAAATTTAGCAAAATATGCAACTCACCAGTCAAAACTTGATCTTTGTCAATCAAATGTTTGTCTTTCCTCAACCTCAGCTAAAACCAAGCTTCAAATCTATGGGTTTACTGAATGTTCTAGATGAGTTTGTTTTAGTACTGATATATTGGCATGCTAAAATCAAGAACAGGATGTT
The DNA here is from genome assembly GCA_029931535.1 of Margaritifera margaritifera. Taxonomy (NCBI): domain Eukaryota; kingdom Metazoa; phylum Mollusca; class Bivalvia; order Unionida; family Margaritiferidae; genus Margaritifera; species Margaritifera margaritifera. Next base: position 586,217 of record JAQPZY010001566.1, on the reverse strand, counting down.
TGACAGCAACAACTAGTGCAGGATGACAAACACATCCAACATCTTGATGATAGTAGTCTATTTACCAAGTTGGATTAAACTTGGATCATAAATATTGTCTCTCGAGTGGTTAGAAGCTCAGTGAATCATAAGCAAAATCACCTCATTAATACAGTACTCCCCTGTTATAACGCGGTAGTCGGGGTCCATAACTACCAAATGCATTATGTACCAAACAGCAGTATAGCAAAAATGATCAAAAATTATATGAATGAGTGTCTGTGTATGTTGGGGGGTGTCCAATAATAATGTTTTAAAAGGAAATAAAGATATAATGCCAAGCTTCAGGTTGTTTTCTTTCAACCCATATAAATTTGTACAGTACTTGTATTCTGAATACCTTAAATGAAACATGACAATTATCTTTAAATTTCCATTAATTCGATTTTGTTATACTTATTATTATTATTATCATCAGATTTATACTACATTTTTGAATGTGGTCAATATCAGAATGTTTAATAATAATAATAATAGTAATAATAAGCTCCATTATGCATAGATTAGAGAAAAGTAAATTCATGTGATTTTACTTCTGTATTATAAGTTTCCACACAATATCAATGCTTTGCTTAAATAATGAGTATTTTTTTACCAAAAAAGGGAGGAAAAAAATCAATAATTCTTTATAAAATTCCATTCTTCTGAATCTTTTCTTTTGCTTCTTATCATTACACAGGTTATACCTGTCCCTGTTGTTGTTACTGTAAGTGCTGTTGTTGTGAACGGAGTGAAATAGTATTATTATTATTATTATTATTATTATTTGCTTGCAGAAGAAAATAAAAATTGGCTGTACTTGTCATACTGAATAAAAACTTAAAAATGTATATAATTATTGTTTTCTTTGAGACACAGAGAAAGAGAGACCCATCCCATTTTGCACACACAGGTATACACAGACAATGAATAGGAATGTAATTTCTGCATGTGTATATGATAACAGGTATACATGTCAATCAATAGGAATGTAATTTCTGCATGCATATATGATAACAGGTATACACATAGTCAATCAATAGGAATGTACGTTGTAGCTAGGAAATATGTCTGATGTATGCTTTGCCAAAGGACAAGTGTGTGGGGATATTCAAGAAATTTAAAACGTGGTATTTTGTCTACGTCACGCGTGTTCATCTGTGCGTATGCCTAGCTAGGCCACTGCTAAATACCACTAGAAATGTTACTACTGTATAGTTTGTTAAGGTTAAGATATGAAATTGAGACCTGCCATTGTCGGGATTACAGCGTAGTGTTTCTCCCATCTGTTTCTTTAGTGCTCGCCTCGCAGAGCGAATGCAATAAAATCAGCGAGGTGTACCATAAAACCCACAACGACTGCAGTAAAATCTGTGATGGAGTTCCACTAGATTAAGTGGATGTCCACTATTCTTGGGGTAAATCCACCAGACGTAGTGGACATCCCCCTATTCATAGTGGACACTTAATCCCTTGCCCATGTCCACATCCACAGGATCAAGTGGACAATCCATAATCCACAATGCATGAACAGTAAGAATGACAAGTAGAAAAGAGTTATAAAGGAAAATTATTGAATTTTTTAAATAATTAAAACAAGAAAGACAGGAAAACCATAAAAACAAGGAGACAATCGTTTTTCCAGAACTTTATAAATGACTCAGACTGGTATGGACTTCAGCAATACCAATACAGAACAAAAGCACAAAGAAGCAAGATTTAGTCAGGCCAGAAATTACCTGCTTGAAATCCTTTTCATGGCTTCTGCCCATACAGCTGCCACATGATCAGCTGAATTTATGTGCCTGTCTATTGTACTTGTCCTATACTTTGTGCATCCTAACCATTTCCTGTGCCAGTTCAATTGGAAATTATGCTCAAATTTTGGCTGGCACTAGTTGCGCCTGGGTGCTATGTTTGAATCATTTGATTCAGTTTCAACAAGAGATTCTCTTTTACTATCTCTTTGTTTGAAATAATCCAGCAACATTCTTTTTGATATTCCATGCGAACTTTCGTGTTCCTCCTGACTAAGCACATGTCTAAGCAGCCTTATGTTGACTACCTGTATACAAAATGGTGCAAATGTAAAATCTTTCCCAATTTAATTTCCACCTAGGTAATGAGCTTCTAAGTAACAGATGCATAAAAGCGGGATTTTGTATCTTTTAATGTCCAGGTTGAAAAGAAAGTGGAGAACAGGAGAACAGAATTCTTTTCAAGATCAAAGTCTCAAAAGACCAAACTTGTTATGGACCAAAAATATACAGGAATGAAATCTCTTTTACACCATTCCAATCATACCATACATGTGGCTGCCAAAAAAGTCTGCTTTCCGTACATTTTTCAGCCTATTTGAGTGTAGGCCCCAATAAGTGGATTATTTTGGCAGATGATCATTACTGGGGTGGGAGGTAATATTCTTCTTGAAAGTCTTAAATATATCTGCTTTTGTGCACCATTTTGTCCAAAACATTCTATTTCTTTTGATTTAAAAAAAAGTAAAAACATAAAAAAATATCCCACAGCCAAATACAGAATGTGTGCCTGCATCGATCGAACTGCAGGATTTTCAGCACATTGGTTAATTCAATTTGTGATAGGTTGTCATGAACCATGGAATTCCCACAAACCCTCGCCCTAGAAGCATCAAAGAGCATATATTCCAAGTTTGACAAAAATCCGATCAGACATGTGGTCTCCAGAGTGGTAACAAGGTTAACTAATCAAGTGCAAGATCATCTCATTAGTATGTATAGATCTGGCTCATTACTGAACTCATCCGAGATTTTGACAATACAAACACATATTCCAAGATTGATTAAAATTGGACTAAACAAGAGGCCTAAATGGGCCCCATATGGCTCACCTAGCTTACATAACTCAACAGCTGACCATTTCCCTAAGCACGCTTATGTAGTATTTTAAAAACACAACCTCAATCTCCTAAATTTTACATCAGTGTTGATTTTACCTATTTTACTATATCCTGATAACAAATCTCATAAAGATAATGGCATAAATATTATGCACAGTCTCTTGCTCATAATCAAAGTCATCAAAGATCTTGATGATATAAACCCATTTACCAAGTTTTATAGAAACTGGATTAGAAATAGTCTCTAGATCTAGAGAGGTGACAAGCTCAGCCATTCAGATGCAAGGTACCTCATTAATATAACCTATATTTGAAGTCTGATTAAAATCAGATCAACAATATAGCTTCAAGAGTGCCAACAAGCTCAGCCAATCAGATGCATTAATATGCATGGATTTTGCTCAATACTGAAACTGTCCAAGATCTTGGTGATTTAAGCATATATTCCAATTTTGATTATAACTGGATTAGAAATATAACCTCCAGAGTGGTCAAAAGTTCAGCCAATCAGATACAAGATTTCCTCATTAAAATGTGTGGATCTCACTCATTACTTAAACCTATCCAAGATCTTGATGATACATGCCCATACTTCAAATCTGATCAAAATCAGATCAGAAATGTGGCTTACTGAGAGGTAACAAGTTCAGCCAATCACATGCAAGATCATCTCATTAGTATGCATGGATAGCACTCATTTCAAGATCTTTATGATATAGGCATTTATTCAAGTCTGAACAAAATCGGATTAGAAATATGGCCTCCAGAGTGGTAATAATGTTAATAAATCAGATGCAAGATCACCTAATTAATATGCACAGATCTCACTCATTATCAACTTGTGCGAGATTTTGATTATATAAACCCATATTCCAAGTCTTATTGAAACTGGATCAGAAATATGGACTCCCATGTGGTAACAAGCAATTGTTGAAGGACAAACACATGACACATTATGCACAATGGATGATGCACAATGGACACATGGCCATACAATTAGCTCACTTGTCCTTATGGTCAGATGAGCTAAAAACTGCAAGAATAAAGTGATTTGTCAATATGCACATCTTCTGGTGATGACCCTAATATTTGTCAAGTTTCATCAGGCAATCTATTGAAGACTGTGAGACTAGTGTGCCAACAAGAGTAAGTCGTACAATGCATTAGGCTACAAAACAAGTGTACTGAAAATCGCACAGCATATGTCCACCCTGTGATAAACGCTAGTAAGCACGAGTTGGGTATGTTTGGGAGATTATTGACCAACGGGTCTCAATAAACTTGATCTTATGTCAAGGTATGCATTCTAGCACTAAACTTTATGTGCAGAAATCATTATTTTCTTATTATAATTTCCATGACCATGATCTCTGACCTTTAGACCCTAGAATAATAGTCTTCTTTATTACCATAAGTACAAGCCATTAAGAATGTTTGATCAGTGCTGCATGAATTTTGGTCAAGTACGTAGTCTAAAACTACCATTTTTCTTCTTTCTATCAGAGTAACCTTGATATTTTACCTATTGACCCAAAAATCAATAGGTTTCTTTCTTACCCAATATGTTATCCACAAACTTTATTGATGAAACATGGTCAATAACTGAAAATTTTGTGCAGAAACTATTTTTCTTCTGTCAGTCCCTGTGACCTTGATCTTTGATCTTTTGACCCCAAAATCAGAACGTTTCTTTCTCACCCCTTTTGCAAGCCATCCACAAAGTTTGGTCCAGATTTGTCATGTAGAACTAATGTTACTGTGCAGAAAATACTGTTCTTCTTTCAGTCTTAGTGACCTTGACCTTTGACCTTTTGATCACAAGATCAAGAGGCTTCTTCCTTACTCCAAGTCCAAGCCACCCATGAAGTTTGGTAACTGTAGATTGTGGAGAACTCAAGTTATTTTGCAGAAACCATTTTGCTTTTTTCAGTCAGTGACCTCGACTTTTGACCTTTGACCCCAACATCAATAAGGTTCTCAAACCCCGGGTCATGAGGACCCTTGCGATCCTATACTGGTAATGCATTTTGGGACACAAAAGATGGTATTTCGCATCGCGATCAAAAAAGTTTGGGAACCACTGCCCTAAGTGCAAGCCATCCACAAAGTTTGGTAATTGTAGATGGTGGGCAAGATGAGTTATCATTTGGAAATAAACTGATAACAGACAGAACAGTCTACATCATAACACTATAAGCTCTGCCTTATGGTGGGCATATAAAAAAGGCAATAACTAAAAAAAACACCAAAAAAAATGGAAGCAAAATGATTTGTCAATATGTGCATCTGATGATGATGAACATCATATTTACTAAGTTTCATGGCAATCCATCAAAAGCTGTGGTACTAGTTGCAATAATGATATGATACACTGCATTAAGTTACAATACAAAAAAGGCAATACTTCTAACAAATACATCTCTCCCTCGATAACTCACACACAACAGGGTAAAAAAAAATTGACTGCAGTACAAGTGAGAGAGCGAGTTACCGAGGGAACTCTGAAAGTTTAAGAAGGTGATGCCATCCCGGCTGGACATCGACAATGAAAAGATGAGGGGGGGGGGGGCTGTTGAATAGTTTTATACTCGTTTTATATTTGCTATGGGAATAATTGTCAATAAAATGCATTCTCTAAGGAAGTTGTCCGCTTTTCTGCAGAATCATTTAAGAAAAAATAAAAGCCTGGAAGAGGGGGGGGGGGCAGCTTATCCATGGTCTCAACTTGAAATTTTTTAACTTTTCTTGTTCATACTGGTATATATTGGAGGAGACTGGATAGATGGATGGATGGATGGATGGGATGGATGGATGGATGGATGGGATGGGATGGGATGGGATGGGATGGGATGGGATGGATGGATGGGATGGATGGATGGATGGATGATGGATGGATGGATGGATGGATGGATGGATGGATGGATGGATGGATGGATAGATAGATAGATAGATAGATAGATAGATAGATAGATAGATAGATAGATAGATAGATAGATAGATAGATAGATCGATAGAATAGATAGATAGATAGATAGATAGATAGATAGATAGATAGATAGATAGATAGATAGATAGATAGATAGATAGATAGATAGAATAGATAGATAGATAGATAGAATAGATAGATAGTTAAAAATAATTAAGACAAAACCACTTTAAAATACATTTAGGTATATTATCAAGTGGAATATGTTACAAATAAATAAACTTCCATTTTATTCATCTTCGTGTCATAATAATCCATAGAAACCTATAAATGATTGACATTTTAAAATCCGTTGATATGATAAATCCATGAATTCTATCAAAATTCATTTAACAGCATAAAAGTAGTAGCCCAGAATGATCTGATTCACAATATTCCGTAAGATGTTAATTCCACAGGTCTCACAAATAAACAATGAAAGTCAAGTCCACACTTTTGTGATTCACAGTATCCTATAAAGGTCACTGTCTAATATCATCTGGTACAAAGCCAAAGAATTCATCCACATCGTCTGAGTGACCAATTATAGTGCTGAAATCCTCCATCGTCATCTAGTCATCGTAAATATAGTCCAACTCCGATTCCTTGTCTTTACTGTCATATGCGGGTGCTTATGTGGAGACTGAGCTTGGGCTCTGTAAGTGACACTTTGATCATACAGTCTGTGAAATCTATTAAAGGATGCAACTGAACAGGTGCCAATTGTGCGGCAAGATCACAGAGTTCAAATAACCACACCCTGATACCTGACACTGAACAAATATCAAATATGCGGCTCAATCAAAGGGTTGTAATGTGAGAAAACAAAGAGGGTGCTAAGGGATTAAGGTCAAACACGTATTTGTACGTGTAGGACTCTACTTGGCACTGAACAAGTATCAAATTCCTGGCTCAATCAAAAGGATTGTCATCTTGAAAACAAAGTCAGGCAGTGCTGCCTTTACAAGCCACAGGCTTATCAGCCCACATGCACTGGCAGATAACATGGGAAATATCACTTAGGAATTAGATCTATCTGATGGAAAAAGAAAATATAAATCAAATCAAAACTTTTATTGCATCAAACACTGTTAATAAAGCAAAACACAAAGTATGATACAAATACAGGTTGTTCAGACTTGCACGAAACTGGAAGCAATATACTTACTAGTAAACACCCATGATAAACAACACTGATGGTCACTTCACTTTGCGGTGGATAATATTTAATTTACCAGTAATATTTAATGGGTCGGCTTATGCGCAGGTCATGCACTTTTTATTGTTTTTAAGTATTCAGTTTGGGGGGTCGGCTTAAGCGCGAATGGGCCTATACGTGAGTATATACGGTAGATTCTCAGAAACACTCAGAGACATAGCTGTGACGGTAGATTGACACTTTTCACACTTGAATACAAGAGGGCATATTGCATTTATGATTACACTGAAACCAAATTAAAAGATAGAACTAAACATCAATTTCACTTGACAAAACTTACTTAACTGGTATTTATTTCTTAAAGTTCTGCCACCAGTAGGCATTATTGACATTTTTATGGATCAAAGAACATTGTACTGAGAATTATTTTGGCATAGAAAGCGTAACAAAATATATGACTTCTTATTAAAAGCTGCAAATTTCATGCTGTTGAATCAGATTTCCGGACACTAACTGCGGGTTCGTGAGTTATGCAGGTGCAAGTTGTCGAGGGAGAGTATTACAGTGGAAACTAAGCGATTTGTTGATATGTGCATCTTCAGATGATTACCCTAATATTTACCAAGTTTCATGGCAATCCATCAAAACCTACAGGACTAGTTGCACTAACAAGATTGTGCTGGATGGAGGGACAGATGGATACGAGGATTACTACAGAGGTGGGGGTATACAAACTTTAAATTAGGGTGTGGACTGGCATACAGATGTCATTGTGATCATTATGTCTAGCTTCCAACAAGGAAGGCTTGACAAAAACAAAACTAGAGTGTTTGTACAACACATAACCCCACACTGCCCTACTTTGGCCCACCCACAACAGAAAGCTGTGCCCTAGGATAAAGCCTAATGATGTAAGAACAGATGCAGGGGCCATATTTTATTTGCATATCTGAATTTGTTTTTCATGTTCAATAAGTGCATATGTGTTTATAAGGTGGGGATCTCAATAGTTTCCAAGTTATGACCCAGGGCAGTGTCCCAGAGCATAGGGATGGATCCTGAGCAAATGTCCTTTGCATTCATAAATTTGTCTTGTCATTCCCTGTTAGTGAATATTTGATAATAGGGTGGGGATCTCAACTGTTAGTAAGTTATGACCCTGAGGCCACAACTCTCCCCCCTCCCATGTGACGTGTTGACATTTGAGCCAGTGGTCACAAAAACCACTTCTCAGACATGTTCAGAGTTCCCACAAGCAGTTTCATATTCAGAGTCAACTGACTCCCAACTTGTCAAATCCAGGAGACACATTCAAATTTTTTAATTGTGTCAAAGTAATACAGTATCTTATTTCCTAGGACAGTAAAACACATGCGACTGCCAACAATGTCGACTCACAATATATGTCAGTGCATAGTACGCTGCCACTTGTCTATGCGGTCAACTTTGAATCATCACAATACAAAAACAGGACAGATCCTGATCTGCAAGCGCATCATGCACCAGTGTGTATGCCATTCATAGTAGTGTGAGCTAATTATACCCAGGTAGCATAGTACTAAAATGGGGCTTTCTCCAATAGTTGTCACACAATGGAGTAGAGTAGCTAAAAATATCACTATCATAAGATGTTTCTTCAATACATTCCAAGAGCGATATTGGTAAATGACTGACAGTCACACTGTAGAGTTAGGTAGCCAATAATACCATTAACATGGAGTGTTTGTTGAATAGCTGCCTAGAGGGTATTTTCGGAATTGAACATGGGAAGTAAACAGAAATCCACATGACAATTGGCAAAGCTGGGAAAGATTTTAAACTCTTAAACTGCTGACATATTTACCTTGGTTTTATTTCTGCATCAATAATATGCAGAATGTGAGCATATCCAACATCATCTTTGTCAAATCTGCCTAATTTATGCAATATTCTGTGTAAGTGGGGAGTCTGCATGTTAGTCTGATAATATTAAAATTATTTTAAATATATGCAAAAACAACACCGCAGTGCCATGACTGGACAAATGATGGGTAAGAGGCATATGGTAGTGGCATAACAAAATTCAAAATTAGGTGGAATAAAAGAATCAAGCAGGCAGTCATGCTGTTAAAGAAACTCTGTATACACAGTCCTACCTGCTAGTGCATAATTGAGTGATGCTGCAACAGAGGCTGAAGTAGATGCACACTTTCCCCTATTGGCTTTCACCCAGGACTTGACTCTGCCCTTCTTTGCATTCTTTTCCTTGGCCACTGGACTAATTTTTAAAAAAACACAGAATCTGCAATAATTATAAATCCTCATTCTTTCCCCCTTCGTCTGATATGAAATACCTGTCTATGGCACCTCGTCTCAGGAAACTAACCTAAACTTACTACTCATATGACCAACACAAGAAAAGTCAAAAGTAACTGATTAATCTTAACTTTGGCAGGGCATGAAATCAACATTATTGTTATACACGTAGTAGCCACGAGGTCCAGTAGAATTTATAATCACATAGTACTTTGGGTTTATTGCTAGGCCCCCACCCACCCTCCATCCCCATGAAAGATTTGCAAGCTATCTACAAAGTTTGGTCCAGTTATGTGATGTAGAATTAATGTAATTGTGCAGAAACCATTTATCTTGTTTCAGACAGTGACCTTGACCTCTCACCTTTTAACCTTTAAATCAATAGGATCCTTCCTTACCCCCAGTGCAAACCATCCACAAAGGTTGGTAACTGTAGATGGTGGAGAACTTGAGTTATTGTGCAGAAAACATTCTTCTTCTTTCAGTTAAAGACTTTGATCTTTGACCCCAATATGAACACAGTACTTTGTTACCCCAAGTGCCAGCCATCCACAAAGTTTGGTAACTGTATATGGTGGGCAACTCAAGTTACTGTGCAGAAATGAATTTGGTAACATATGATCAGACATCATAACATAATACACTCCACCTTATGACGGGTGTATAATATGTTCAACTTGTACAGTCAAACCTGTATACAGCGGCCACCCATGGGAAAAGGCCAAAGTGGCCTTTGTAGATAGGTGATCTCTGAAGGCGGGTTCAGTTCTCAAACTTGGTTCATGAAAAATATATGTACTATGCACTGAATAGCATTAGCATTAGTAGTAGTAGTAGTATGCTATAAAAAGATACATGTATTTAGTTTAGCTATTTAGCAACTAGAAAAATAACAAAATAATAAAATAAAAAGTTCCATACAGGATTACTGTATCCTCACTTTAAACAATCATGTACATTAAATCATCACTGATTATTAAAAAATCACTGATCTTTGTTTGTTCTGTGCACATCTCCATCCCCATTTCAGTTGCAATGTCTGAAACTTCCATCACTGATTTCAGTATGTTTGAATGTCCATGACGAATTGCAAACACTTTCAGTTTCTGTATGCATTCTTGTACAACTGTGTACATGCACTCATTTATACAACTCTCTCTCTCTCTCTCAAACACACACACACACAAACACTTTAATCTCATTATCAGTAGAAATGGCGTCTAAATAAAATTACTAATTGACAGCTTACCTGTGATTGTCAAACACAGGATTGACTTTTTGTTAGGCCAGCTGGTATAATTAGGCATGAAAACAGGTGTTCACACTTCAAACAATTGATGGATTAAGCAGTTGCTCAAACTCACCGAGATCAAAAGAGAGTCTGCTTTTTTGAGAGACCTTTGATTATTAGGGCATGAAAAGAAGATTCCTGCAGCTATTGTTAGTAGCATATGAATTGTAAGGGATATCACAAGTGCAGTGTACATGCGGGTTGTAGCATCCTGGAACTATTTCCAGCATCATTTATTAATCTCATAATTTGGTGTCATTGTACGTAACCTCATACACTCTGCATTAACATTGTTCTCAAAATCAGCCATAATAACTCGCTTACTATTAATAATCCCTTGGATCCAAGTTTGCCCGTTTCGCCAAGCTTTCAAATCTAACATGTTGACACCTTTGAGTTTGACTGACAGCGCGACTGGAGTACGGTAATTATAATCGAGATATGAAATGCTTAAACATCGATTCACATGATATACCATTATCTAAATAATGCATTGCTCATCAAAGGAAAGAAGTGTTTAATTTGCATACTTAGAACTGTCACTGCTGATACACTTCAGTGACCGCTTAAGGCTGGGTGAATCCATTGTTTGGTTAGGAAACACCTGGCGTCTGACCACTGAAAGCAGGTGACCATTAAATACAGGGCATTTATATAGGAAATTTGTCGGGGGGAAATTAGAATGACCATTGTGACCAGGTGACCGCTGAACACAGGTTACTGTTAGGACAGGTCTGACTGTATTTGAATTTTCTTACCACAAACTAAACACAAAGTAATTTTACAAACTTTTCTTTCAAATGAACACACAATGATGCCAAAACTAACTTATCAGGAGTTGATTTTTCTTTATTAAGGAAGACAAAGGGTTAGCTAGAGCTACTAGTGATAAGTGCATAGCAAAAGGCCTTGTTCTCTAAAATATGCTTGGCAGGGCCTTAAACAGTATGTATGTAGTAGCATCATACATGTGACAGAACCTGGATTTCAAACCAGTAGATTTACAAATTTTGATCAGTTGATTGGCCTCTAAACCAGTAGATTTTTTATCAGCATAAATTTTACATTTTAAGGTGATGGAAAACAAAACAAGTGCTTTTTTTGTATGCCATAATATGTATTCTTTTCATACTATAATAAAACAGCAAGTTTGAACATCAATCAGATTCAGATTTTGATGGAAAATGTTACAATAATAATTAATTAATATGAGTCAGTATATGGTCAAATAATGAAAACGGAAAAGTTGTTTAACTGAGTTCACTGCAAAGACTTTTCTTTTATAAAATCCAATAGCATTTTTAGTTTCATTGACAAGATCACTGTCTAGTGACCAATAATGACATTCATTGTGATTATTAAGCTTCACACTTAACAGGCTCTCAATAGTTCTCTGGTCCAGGTTTCCCCTTGAATCACTTTGTATTTTGCGAAGAATGGAGAATGTCCTCTCTGTATCAGAATTAGAATGTTGTAATGACAGGACAACCAGGTTTAGCCTACAGAGAAGTTCTAACTTCAGTTTTCCTGTTGCTGATTTTGTAAGGTTGCTGACTACTCTCCAATACTCCTCCAAGCTATGTTCACCCCGAGGAGGAAGTTCCTGACATGGACTTGGGATGTATTCATGAGCCTCATCCTCAAGGGCTTCTTTTTCTTCATGTCTCAGATCCAAAAATCTTTTGCCAAGTTTCACCACTGTAAATAAAAAAATAAAAAATTGATTTAGACTTGAAATACAAATGAAAAAAAAAATACATGATGTATTTATGCTTTTATGAATAATTTATCCAAACTTTAAACTTAATTAACTTGTAATATAGTTTTAAGTGATATATTTTATCTTGGGCTTGAACTTAATTTATGTGCATGAAAACTTCAAATAGTTTATGAAATACAAAAGATGCATACCTTTAAAACACACAATGCAAACTCAGGACTTTTGCTACTCGCCTGCACAAACTTAAACTCTGATATCCAAGCATTGTTGAACTTGTAATATTTCTTAGCTGGTGGTTTCTTAGAATTGGGAGAAAGCACGTTTCGGCATTTTGACATGAATTGAATAAAAAATGTAAGAGCTGTCGTCTTAAAACATTTTGAACAATACAATTACAATTAAACAAGACAAAAATCAAAATACTTACTCTAGTGTCTTTGCCAAAATAATTTTTTATAGTCGGTTTCTTCATTTGATCTCCATTCTGCTAAGGGTTTGCTGATTTTCATCAAAGGCTCAGAAGACATCATGGACCACCTTTTGTCCCTTTATTACATTTAACATCTCAAAAAACATCCTGCATTTGGCTTTAAACTCCCCAAATTCCAACAATGCGGTAATCAATTAGCGGCTTTCTGTATACACATGTCAGCTATTCTTTAACATTTCTAATCCTATTGCTCTGCCACGCATCATCACACCAGTCATTTCTGGTCCCCAGTAGACTGGGTCTGGCTGGTTTCTCTAATGTGTTGATAGAACGTGTAAAAATACCGTGTCCTGCGGGGGGGGGGGGGGAGGTTAAAAAAATAAAATTATTTTTTATTTTTCAAAAGCGGTAGATTTTAAATACTAAATGGTATGTGTGGTAGACGGCCTTTAAAACAGTATTTTTCGCCTACCGCCAGTAGAATCACATGTATGTAGCATTTGATGGCACCTCAGCACAGTAGTGGCTATATGGTTGCACCTTAAGGTAAAGTTAGAAAAATGTAAAAATAGATCGCAACAAAATTTAGGAAGATAAACCTTCCCAAATAAATGTAAACATTAAATACAACAGGATAAAATATAAATGTAAATATGTTAAAATTCTGTAAAAAAATATAAAATAAAAGATAAAGGTAACAAATATAAAATTCTTAAAACATATAGTGAAAATGTTTTATAAACCACATTCCCTAAAAAAGCACATTTTCTCTTGTGGTACATCATCATACAGTTTCTTCATACAGTTCACCACAAAATACTGTTGGAAGACCAAAGTTTGGAGAAAATCAGCATTTAGGGGCAATAACTGCTCTAAATGATGATGAGTAATGCTGGAAATCCAGCTTATTCAATATAAAGGTGCATGATAACCTATGGCTGAAATGCAATATTCTTCAGTAAAGTTATGCTTTGGAAAGCAAAGTTAGGAGAAAGGGGGATCATGGGCCATAACTCTTTTAAATGATGTGTAACACTTGAAATTAAATTCATTCAAGGTCTCATCAATACAAAGCCACATGCCAAATTTGGTTCAAATGTAACAAAATTTAGTAAAGGTATGTTGCAGAAAACAAAGAGGATGTGCAATCAGGGTACATATCTCCTGTAAATGTGGCTGAAATCTTAAAAGATTAGGTAAAATTATCTTGCAGAAACCAAAAGTCAGTAGGATGAGAAATCACAGGTCCATAACTTTTCTAAATGAGACTAAACCATTAATAGGGTCATGTAAGTCACGTTCATACAAAATTACATCAGAATATGTTGAATAGTTCTTAAGCTATGCTGTTAGAAGAATCTGCTGTACGGTAGTACAAATTAATATTTATGGAAAAATTACATTAACTCCATCATAATTGGACTTGAAAAGACAACCTACTAAGACACATCTACACATAATCAGCAACTCACACACCAAATGGCATCCAATTATGTGTAAGGATTGCACACCTATGCTGATTACAAGCAAAATCCAATGCGAAGATATCAAGTTAACTGTCAAGGGCCATAACTCTATTCATAATGGATTTGAAGAGATAAAAACTCATAGAGGCACATCATGGGCAGTGGCATAGCAAGAAATTCTGCCCCCTCCCCCCTCCACAAAGTCTAATTCTGGGGCCCCCTCCCAACAAAAACAAAGTGGGCTCCCACTTGGCCTGGGCCTCCCCAGCAGTTGCGGAGGGGGGGGGGGGGGGGGGGGGGGGGGTTGCTTAGGCAGTTGCTATGACACTGATCATGGGCTGTGAGACAATGCATACACCAAATTGCATCAGTATATATTGAATGGTTCCTAAGCTATGCTGGTTACATGGATCTGCTGTTGTGGAGATGCAACATTAATGAAAAAACAAAACTGGGCCTGAAAAGATGAAATCCTTAAAAGGCACATATACATGTACATGTAATAGGCAATTCACATAGCAAATGGTATCCAATTATGTGAATGGGTTGCAGAACTATGCTAGTTACATGAAGTGTTAAATTAGCTGCTGTGGAAGTCAGATTGGCACCATTTTCATTTAGGACCAACAAGACATTTCCCAAACCCAAATGCATCCTTGTCATTAGCTTGCCACTAGGTTGCAGCAAGCTTATATCATCAAAATAAGCTTATCAATGAATATTTCTTTGTTTGTGCATGCATGGCACCATTTATGATTATTTTCTTACCAGCATCCACAAGCATGCGCTTTTTGAAAGCTTGCACAATTTGGACCAACAAGACATCATAAGAAGTCTTCTGGTGGAAAGCCCATGTTGATACGACTTTCCATTTTGGAGATGCAACAATAACAAGATGTTCAAGACAGCTGCCATGGCGGACATATTGGATATCAGACTGGCACCATTTCTATTTAGGACCAACTAGACATTATAAGAAGTCTTTTGGTAAAAGCACAATACTGATACAACCAGCCGTCTAGGAGATGTTGCTGTAACATGATTTTCAAGATGGCCATTGTTGTGGTCATATTGCAAATCAGAGCAGCACCATTTTCATTTACGACCATCAAGATATAATAAAAAGTCTTTCAGTGAAAACCCCATGCTGACATGACAATCATTCAGGAGTCGTGATAACAATATTTTCAAGATGGTCACTGTGGTGGGCATATTGGATGTCAGAGCAACACCATTTTCATTTAGGACCAACTAGACATCATAAGAAGTCATTCAGAAAAATCCCCGTGTTGATATGACCATCCATTCAGAAGGAGTAGCAACAACAAGATTTTCAAGATGGCCACTGTGGTGGCCATATTGGATATGCAAGCAAAACTATTTTCATTTAGGACCAACTAGACATCACAAGAAGTCTTCTGATGAAAACCCGATAGCAATATTACTTTCCATTCAAGAGGAGTAGCAATAACATCAGACTGGCACCATTTTAATTTAGGACCAACCAGACATCATAAGAAGTCTTCTAGTGGAAACCCCATGTTGATACATGTATGACCATCCATTCAGGAGGACTAGAGATAACAAGATTTTCAAGATGGCAACTGTGGCAGCCATATTAGAAATCAGATTGGCACCATTTTCATTTAGAACCAACTAGACATCACAAGTCTTCTGGTGAAAACTCAATGTCAATATGACTTTCCATTCAGGAGTAGTAGTGATAACAAGATTTTCTGATGGCTCCTGTGGTGGCCATATTGGATGTCAAATAGGCACCATTTTCATTTAGGACCAACAGGACATCATAAAAAGTCTTTCCGTAAAAACCCCATGCTGATATGACCATAGATTTAGAAGGAGTAACAATAACAAGATATTCAAGATGGCCACTATGGTGGTCATATTAGACATTACCTCAGCACCATTTTCATTTAGATTTAGGAGCAACCAGGACAACAAAGAAGTCTTCTGGTGAAAACCCATATCAATATGACTTTCTGCTTCAATAGGAGTAGTGATAAGATTTTCAAGATGGCTGCCATGGCAACCGAATTGGACATCAGATTGGTACCATTTTAATTTTGGACCAACTACAGAGATGCTGCCAGGATTTCATGTAAAGGTGGGGGGGGGGGGGGGGTATCTACCCCTGTCACCAAAATAAGGGAGGAGAAAAGAAAAGGGGGGTGGGAGGAGGAAACGGCCACAGTTCAATATTTACCCAACACTTAAACATCCATCTCTCTTTCTTCCTGCTCCACGCTGTTACGGCTCTATTGAAATCAAAATTCTCAAAAGATGTCCCCTCCAGTTTTATAAGCATTAATCTGTTGATTGCTTCAGAACTTAATCTGTTCCTTACCTGTGTATGAATATTGCTCTGTGCGAAGAACCCCGTTTCACAATATGCTGTCTGAAGAGGAATATGCATTGCTACCTTGGCCAGCTTGTTCTTTGTGCAATCTTCCACAGCTCATAGATATTGTCTCTTGGATTTTTCACTAACATGAACTCTGCCAAACTTTCACTTTCTTGAATCAGTGCTTTGCTGACTACTATGCCAGATTTCATATCTGTTCCGTAATGCTCTATTATTGTTTTAAGTCCATCAATACGATAGTCTGCATGGTCAGACAAAGATGTCTTGATCAAATAAATACATGTATCCTTACTTTTAACATTTCTTTTTATAATCTTGTTTATTCAATTTGTCTTAACCCTTAAATTTCTATATAGTTTTGTAGCACAAGGTCCAACAGTGCTAAAATGTGCGAGAAAAAAAAAATGAAAATTGCACTCTACTTTTAAACTGCCTGCTTTTTAATTAGGCTTGGTATTCTCAGTTTTTACATTTAATTTTGAAATACCACTGAATAGGGTGTTGACCAACTTGCCATTGGTTTTTGTCCATTCAGCATGTACATCAGACTTGTATTCAACATAATTTTCAGGCTCAAGATCACTCACTGTTATTTCCAGTAACACTTTCCCAGCTCCAATAATCTTATATATTTCAAAAATTTCAAAATCATTGTCATCATCACTATCATCAGCCAATATTTGCTGCATTAAATTGTCATCTGAAGATGAACCATGTAGGGGATCAGCCATTTTGGGTTTTCTAGGTAGCTCGTAATTTAAACAAGCATTTGTAAAACTTCCTTGATGAATGCAAGGTTAAAACTATGAAAGATTGCTTGTTCCAGGGGCCAATGTACCAATCAAATTTAGTTCAACAACCTTTCATGTCAAGCTGAATACCCTGATGTATAAACAGTTGCCTAACTGAAAAGACATACACGTCGCAACAAGCACTACAAGAACTCTACTGGCGGCCCCACTTAATCTGTGATAAGCACTTTAAGGGTTAAGATTTAAATAAATATTGTATATTGCACAGAGTATATTTTTATATGCGCAACTCTAAACTAATTTGTATGAGTTCCCATGAATCTCTGCTTTCCAAGTGCGTAAATTTGTAACAATTTTGCACTTGTGCACCCTAGCAGCATCTCTGCAACTACTGTAGACATCACAAGAAGTCTTCTGGTGAAAACTCCAATATGACTCTCCATTCAGAAGTAACAAAAACGAGATTTTTAAGATGGCTGCAATGGCAGTCATATTGGACTTTAACTCAGCACCGTTTTCATTTATAACCAACTAGGTATCATATGAAGTCTTTTAGTGAAAACCCCATTTTGATATGACCATTTATTCTGAAGGAATAGCGATAACAAGATTTTCAAGATGGCTGCTGTGGTGGCCATATTGGATGTCCGAGCAGCACCATTTTCATTTAGGTCTAACTAGATCACGTGATGAATGTGTGTGTAAAGTTCCATGGCAATCCTCAAAGTAGTTTAGGAGTAGCAGTAACAAACATATGCTAATGGGCAGATGGATGACAGACCATCTCATAAGCTCTTCTGGTATAAGACCAGTAGAGCTAAAAATGGGAGTTGCAAATACTCTTACCTGTTAATTGTTTATTGAAGATATTCAAACACATATTACAGATATTTGCATTGTGGATTTATTAATTTCTGCAATAAATATTCAATTCTCCAGCATTATATGTCTTGAATCAGTAATTGTGGAGTCAGACTACTGCAAGGTTTTCCACTCTTCCCATGTCTGCTAAAATAACCTTGTCCCCTGTTCAGGACATAGATATTTAACTTTTATAATAAATGCAGCACTGTTTTTGCCCAAAATGTCATCTTCTCTTCTTTACATGTTCTATCAATGGTATACCATGTACTCTTAATTGGTGCCCAAATTAATAAAAACCAGTAAGACATTTCTGTCAGCAAATGAAACTGATCATCTTACAGTTCTTTGGCAATTAGCGCACTCTATGAAACTGATCATCTTATGATTCTTTGGCAATTAGTGCACTCTATTCAGTAAAATTGGGATTTGGATGTGCTCAATTCAGTCTAAAGTCAACTATAATGATCTTTGTTTTCATGTGTCTTTTTTAATGCCCTACAGGTGCCATCAAGAGAACTTTCATGTGCCAAAGACAAAAAATAAGGGTAATAGGTGCATGCGGTAAGGGCGCAGCCTAGAATGAACCCTGTTGTTTTGAAATTAGCAAGCATGAAGTTTAAATACCATTTTTAACTCTCACAATGATCTTTTCAGCATTAGTTTAAAGGAGACTAGAAATAAAATTGTTCCTTTTATGTATGCACTCCGGTACGTCATTCTAATTCGACTGTAATGTTTATAAAAAAAATATCGTGGGCATATAGTGAATATTTTGCAAAGAAGTTACTTCGGTTCCGTAAATTACTGAGTTTTTGCGAGTTTTAATGAGCCGACAGATCAAGTGGTCCCATGACGCAATACTAGCCAGTCATCGGAATACAAACATGGAGAGCGAGACAGACATCAAGCCGTACCAATTCGAACCACTCATGGATGGCTCTGCCATTGTTAACATTGATGATACGACGAGAGCTCTATACAGTCGGAGTCTTCAAGTGACGAGCAAGAAAATACTGACAGAGCTGGAGGAAGAACGGCAAACACCAATTGGTTTGTAGATCTACCGTTATACACTACTCATGTATACTTATCGTCTAATAATAGTACTGTCTATTCATTTCTGTTTCAATTTTGTCCACCGCAGTATGATCCGTATGGAACAATTGCATATTTAGACATTCCAAATAATTTAAAACATGCTCATGCTTAGCGAACTGGAATATGTTGGTTTATTTGGGGTGGGACCAACACATTTGTTACGTATTAAATTCAAGGCCAGTGGTTGTGAAGAAAAAAGCATTATAGACATCGTACAGAAACAGTGGATGAAAGATAGTACGGTTACATTTCTGTCAAATATGGCAGCAGTAACCAAATTGTACTGGCCAATAAATAAAAAAACTTGGTAGGCTTACCAAAATTTTAGTTATGAAGTTTTCGCTCTTTTTTAAATTTTTGTGCTACAAGGTAAAGTGCAGTTTCAACTTTTGATTGCATGAATGTATGCATGTATGTGTATATGTAGCTTACTGGCACATCAGTACAATCCTGACCATTGAGCAAGAGTTAGTAAAATTTTAACAAGTTCAAGACCTTCTCAGCAGGAATGGGATGACAAAAGAATACATAATGTAGTTACAGATTTAACCACTGCATGAGCATATAATTTGCTATTGAAACAGTTTTCTCCAGTATGACAGATGTGTTCATCATAACTGTTGTTATAAGAAAATCGTGAATCCCCGAAATAATAGACCATTTTTTAAAATACTTTCCTAAGGGAACCTCTTGAATTATTTATATTCAAAATAAGTGCATCAGCTCAACTGTACCACCAATAATTTCTACACCCTCCCTTTTGCAAAGACCATACCCATCACAAAATATGAAAATACATGCCCACCCTGGCATCACAGCATCATAACCAAAAACATTTGTTTATCAGGGACAAACATCTACATTTGTTTAATATGGGTCATTAATATCACCATACCCATTTGCTTATGCAATGTGTTCATGTGCACGCATCTTTGACTGACTAGCACACAAGCTTGATTTTAGGCAGTTTTCAACATTTTTCCTTGATTGTACACTTTATAATGCATAATAAAATATAAAGGTTAAAATCCAGAGAAATTTTTTTTAGATAATATCTAACATTAGTTATATGAGTTGACCAATATATATTATACATTATCAGCATTTTGTTTTATAAGTATCCAGGTGTTAATAATGCTAGCATCTTAGTATGGGTTTACAACATGTGGTATGCAGGCATGTGATTGTGTGCATCTGTGTATGCATAGGTATGGTGGCCCAATTTGACTTCAACTGTGTATATATGTTTCCCTACCATATGTATATCAGAGAGAGAGATGGGGAGAGAGAGAATAGTGCCCTAAAACTGAGCTTGCTGCTCAGTTCTAAGGTAAATATCATGATTTTGTACAAATCTCATGCCTGTGTCTTTGTCTCTTTTTACAGGTGTGATTGTGAGCATTGCAAGTCAAAACCTTCTGAAGACGAGTCTTTGTGTTGCACTGAAGTGCCTATCATAAGTGACAAGATGGATGAAGCAGGCCTTGCATGCATCACAGAGCATGATGCATTCCATGCTACTTGCCTTAACAGATACTGTGTAGAGCTTGGAATCATTACAATGGTTGATCAAGATGGTCCTTTGGATGACACTAAACCCATGAATGATTAAGTCCTTCCTCATTTAGGGCATTTGTTTCTACACATTATAGCTTCAAAGTTTAAGCTTGTGGGTATCCATTGTAGTATTAGAACTAGAACTAAAGAGAATGACCAGTATTTATTCTAGAACTTAAAATGCATGAGGCCCCCCCCCCTCCTTCAATTTGAAGAAAAAGGGGGAAATTTCTAAAATATAGGAGTGATTTAATGAAATAAGCAAGGTAGGACTTGCATAACAATGCTATAGGAAAATCATAGCATGGGAAAAAGGCAATAAATAATACATAACAATCCAAGAGAATGTATATGGCTGAGTCAAGAATGCACAACTCTGGGCATACTTTCTTTTGCTTCTATTATAGAATATGCAGTGCTAAAAAATGTAACAAAAGAAAACACAAATTCAGTAGCAAAGCTTTGTATTTCATAATAATTGTTGCAAAAACAAATTCTTGTACATATTGTAAGCAGTTTGATTGAACATCATGATTGATGAAAAATAATAATATTTTAAATAACAACTTTCTCTTCTTTCCCAGGACATACAGATATGTAGCTTATCGCCAGTTTGTGAGTTGGATCTGACATCACCTTGGAAAGGGAAATAGAAGAGTGCTTCCATCATGTGTGGTGTGCAAGATACGGGACACATATCCCGATCCTCTGGCAAATTATGTTGGATTCAAGTACGTGACTATTTAATTCAGAATTAAAAATAAAACTAAGTGAAGCTGACTTCAGGCTTTGTGTAATATATATGCCAACTTCCTGTTAAATTTTGATTGATAAAATTTTGACAGTATGAAAGAGAATGTATTCACCATTTTTTTTCCTCTTCAAATACATAAACACCCCTCAATCACAACTGGATTACCATTTTTACTGCAAAAATTTAAATACAAAAATATGATGTAGCTATATGCAATTTCTTTTCACTCAGCAATAAACACAGCCTACATAGGTTTGAACGGAAATCTTGATTTGTGTTTCTCTACGAAGGAATCTTTATCTACTTTGGCATAGTTCTCATTCAGGTTGTCTGGGACATTTCCTAAAGCTTTCTGTGCCTCCTTGGAAGCCTTTTCATACATTGGTAATGATGCCCTTCTTGTCACAACTGCCTCTTTCAACTCTTGGATGTAATCTATAAAAAAAAATAATGACCAAGTCAGCATTTAAGTTTATTGTTACCAAATATAAATTTCAACATGACATCTACATGGAGAACAGAGGAAACAAGTAAGTGTTATGTTAAACAATTCCAATTTTGTTCTTTGTGTGTGTGTGGGGGGGGGGGGTATGACTATTGTTGAGTGCTCTACACAGAGATGTTTGAACTACATGAAGTTAGTTTTTTGTAAGTAAGATACAATGAAATGAACGAACCATATGTTGACTCCTCTTTGCATGGCTTAACAACTGCCTCGTGTCCTTTTTTGGATTTGGGGTAGCAAACTTTCCATCGGAGTTGTCCAGCACAAGTCGTCGACTGTTGCTTTAAGCAGTTTTCATTGTAGTGCAAGGCAGCTATTAACAGTCTGAAATATTATAAGGTGTTCAGTTTTAATGAGGAGATGATAACTGCCTTCATTATAAAATAAAATAAGGTTGAGAAGACAACTTCATTATCCAGAGATACTTAAAGCAATTCAATGATAAGTATATACATGTATGATGTATTATATGCATGTATGTTCTCATCTGTTGCAAGAGGTAAAAATCAGACGAGCAAACTCCCAAAGAAAAATTATTTAAAACTATCACACACACACACACCACATATGGTGTCTTGAAATATCTTTTATCTCTTAATCATTACAAGAAATAGTTTCTATGCCCTTGTGTATTGTGTGTAATGACATTAGTGCCTTTGAACTAAAATAAATAAAAGGAATTAAGCATCTCACTGTTTCTACATATTCCTGTCCCAAACAGTAAATATAAATGGATGACACCCTACCTTGCTTGCATTGCAGGAAAGAAGAAATGGGTGCATAATGGGTCACAACACTGTGGAAGACTTCAAGTCCATATGTCTGGTGGCAGGGGGATAATTTTTCAATATCTCTCAAAAGATATGGGCTTTCCACAATCTCCTTTAACTTCTTGTAAGCCCTTGACCCTGAAATATAAATGTTTCATGTCCTACCAAATATACATTGTTTATTGTTCAAAAGTACTTTTATATAAAGTAAATTTTGTAAATAAATGCATCATTGCTTGCTTGAAATGAAAATGAGAGTTCGACAGACAAGAGCATTTCCCACTCCCTAAAGAATGTAGTAAATTTGATCAACTACCCTCTAGTAGCTCATATGAAAAGAATTAGTCATTCACAATCATGATCAGATATTAACCATTCAAGATTAGGATATACTATAATTAATATATGGTTTCTGATGCTTGATTAGGATGGGGGCTGATTCTGCATGCTTGATTGTGGCAGGGGGAGTGAGAAAATGGAAAAATTGCACATTACATGACAAATCATGTATGTAATGGATGTATGTGGTTATGATCCTCAGATCAAGTTGCACGGAAGAACAAGAGAGAATATATATAATAAAAAGTGGAGATTTGTCATGGTATGCCAAGGAAGTATCTCTATTTTAATATTTGTACTAAATATGAATTACCGTACCTTTCTTAATCCACAGCCGAGCATCTAGTGGACAATGCTCACATTTAGGAAACTCCTGACTATGCCCTTCATGGATATCTGAGAAGTGATTAATGATGGACAACCATTTTGCACGTTTCAGCTGGCCGTTGGAAGCAGAAGATGAGTCAACCCAATAAATGTGATTAACAATAGACTTAATCCACGGACGAATTTCTCTGCATGTTGTCTTCTTTGCTGCCATCTCCAGTTTCTTTGAATCACCTATTAAAGAGAATATATGACAGAATTCTTCAAAATGTAGTGTCTCCACTGCCTATCAAGCAACTCCCTACCCAAAGAAAAATAAATAGAACAGTTTTTAATTGCTGAAGATTCTATCTTTGCTGCTACATAGATGTACTCAATAGTGATATCGTTTTCTCATTACCTTGATAGAGCAGATGAGACACACACAAAAATCGAGAAAGGTGACACATCAGTGGAAATGATGAGATGCGAAATTATTAAGTACACATTTAATCTGGTTTAGTCTACAGTAAGCTTATAATTAATGACTCGAGTCAAGTTTACAAATAAATTACTTTGAGGCCAATGTATAAATATATAATATTGCTACCTGTAAGTAACAGAAAATACATTTTAGATCTTGATAATGATTACCTTTGGCAAGATGCCATACATCAAAATAATGACTTTTGTTCTTGTGCTCCTCCTTCATGTACTTTTTAACTTGGACATGGCGATCTGTCACCAAGGCTGAGACAGTAAGCCCATATTCCTCCAAGTTATCAAGACACCTCTTCAACCCTTCTAATTCCATGTGGAATGAATTTTTTACTTCATTGCACTGAAAAACAAGAACATGACTGTAAATATGTATTGGTGTAACTACATATTAAGTCTTAAAGAATGTGTAAAATGGCTTAGTGATCAAATGTAATTCAGGGTGTGTTTGAATTTAGGATTATATCAGAGTCTGAGAGAGTATTCTTAATTTCAAATACTATTATTTCAAACATGCAAAGGACACGTAGACACTGTGCATGGTTTGTGAACTTTTGGTTTTCTGCGAAAAAGTCCAAGTGTGTAAAACTTGTCAGATGAGTGATATGAGTTTATTATATATCAAAATGGGAACTTTTTGAATAGTTGGCAGTGGTCGTCAGGAACAAACATTGTTTATATTACAAACAGAAGTGTTTTTCACAGAAAAGCATACACATATTTGAATTGAGTTTAGATAATATTTGTAAACTTCAAAATCCATATGCACTGACTACAATGAAAATGACCAAATGTGCAATTTAAAGAAAATATGGTATAGTTTTATTACCTGCACAAGCTGCAAGTCCAGAATAATGTTGGTTTCCAAGTCGATGACAGCATAGCTGCAATATTTTGCGGAGTGACCTGGACTGTCACATCTTCCATCCCCTCCTAGAATCAACATTGATCCCTGTGCTGCTGTTATGTTGTCTGCTTGGTGAAGATCCCATAGTCTGTAAACACTTGGAATCAAGTAATTTGTCTGCAGATTGTCATATGTTCTATCTCAAAATATGGGACAATTCAATGCATGGAACAAGCTGATGATCCGGGAGGGGCTGTTACCAGAGAATAGAATGGCATTTGATAGCAACAAATTGCCCAATGGCATTTTCTGACATGTATTCTAACTGTGCCATGAGGAGGTATGACTATGACTACAGACAGAATCCACAGTTATCAAAGTTCCAAAGACATTTTTTACTTCAACAATACATTCCCCTTTGCAATACTGACATACTTTTAGAAGTTCAAGCAGCTGGCATTCTGAAACAAAGAAATACCTTTCATCTACTGACCTAATGTTGCCTAATGGTTGTAGTAATTCAACACAATCATGATCACTTTCCGTGTCTTCCACATCACACACTTCACTTTCAGGTACATAGTCACGATCTTGATCTGTGTTTGTAGTCCCATCTGAATCAGAGCAACTCTCTGGATATTCAACTTCAGTTTCATTTTTTTTCAAAATGGTATGCAGTGGGGGAAGTTTTACTAGGCTGCACTGTGTTCCGACATCTGACACACGTGTCACAGCTTGTGTGCCTTTAGACATTTTACCTCAGGTCTAGCCTGCAGGCGTCTATTTCTACATTTTAATGCCATTTGTATATTTGTTTGACATTTTACATGAGCAACTTTTTGTTTTTCTATTGGAGGAGACCAAATCTGGGTTGTATATTCAACAGCTGAATCTGCTTCTGAGACTTGCTCATGAATATCCGTGGAACTGTGTTTTACAACGTGTTCAGCTTCCCCACTACTGTCTGTTAACACTGTGTTCAAGACCTGTAAACATAAGAGTACAACAGTAAGAAGGTGCACGCATATCATATTTTGGAATTTAAAAATCAATGTACTTTTAAAATAAAAACTTTAAACTATGGGCTGCGAAAAATGTGAATGATTAAGTGATGGTGTTGAATGATTAAGTGATGGTGTTCGAATGTAAGAATTTAAAATTTACCATGATGCAGTAACTTCATTTAAGAAGCACGAGGTTAAATCCTGTAAATAACATTCAATAAACACCACACACACACACACACACACACAAACACATAGAGACTAAATATCTAGAAAACGCATCCAACACCGAGAAACTATTGAATTCTGGGCAAGAACAATAGTAGGGGTACCGACTTCTGTGTGAAATGATATCCCCCCTCCACGTACCTGGTAGGGGTAAAGTAAAAGGAATTGACAATGGTTTTGATCAGTCATAACTTAAGCATTGGTTCTTCAAAAAAAGTTGCAATGCAGAAATCATAACATACTTAATTTTAACATGAAGAAGCTTTCTTCTTGTTATTCAAATACAATGTAATTTACATGTAGGCTACAGCGTATGGACAAATCTGATACTGTATACATGTCTGGTGTAGTACTATGTGTAGTGTAGATTTCTGCGAATTGAGTGTTGCATTTTGTGGTCACTTACCTCAGCTTTCCGTCTTTTCTCGTAACCCAAACGTTTAACACTTTTCCCAGGATTTAAAATATCCAAAGGTATGTCTGGAACAGCGCCAAATTTTAGTCTTGGCCTAGCATCTGGGTATCCAAGAACTGCCATTTTTTCAGGATACCTCTCATAACATTCCTTTGAGAAATGTAATGAGCACAGAGTGCTGTATGGTGTTGATTTGAAATCAGCCCGCTTGCAATAATGTATCCACGCTTTCTTTATGCCTTTATCTTTTGGAAAAGAAAAAAAATCTAGTCCGCAGCCTTTTCTTAGTGTGCTATTACATCCGTAAGCAACGCAAAATGGCATTGTCTTTCACATGAAATTAACCGTTGCAACTGGCAGTCAGGATGCTGGAGTCGCTACTATGATGTCACATCACGGAAATAACTGAATGAACACGGAAATTATGCATACGAGGTCACAGAAATTCAGCTCCCATAAAGTAGGTAAATAATAAAATACTGGTATTACGATCGGAGTTGATGCTTCAGAATAAGGTTTTTTTCTACAGTGCTTTTATTATTATTGTATATTTCTATTGATTTCTAGTCTCCTTTAAGTGCATGTAAAATAAAAACATGAGGTCCAAGTGAGCCTGATATCGCAAATCAGGCTTACATAACTTAACAGTTGGCGATATCACTAAACAGGCTGATGTAGTATTGCTGTGATGCTTTCAGGAATTAACTGCAGATTATGAGCACACCTCTTGGCTTCTAAAAAGGGGGCAAATCAGGAAAATTACAGGGTGGTATAAATCTTAACCTAATAGATGAACATGTCCCATTCCTTTTTCCCTTCCATATATTCAGTGCTCTGTTGAAACTGAAATCTTCATATGAACCACCCTGTAGCCGTGTTAGCATTATTCTGTTGACATTTTCAGCAAGTTATTTTGTTTCTGATTGCAGTGTGAATGTTAGTCTGCACAAAAAAATCATTCTCACAATCTGTGGTTGGGAGAGGCATGTGCATGGCTAGCTTTTCTAGCATTAACACAAATACAACCTCTGAAATTTTGACCCAAATTTTCTCTTGTTCTTTGGAGGTTCATCACATGCAGTCCATGTCCTAGCTGACTCCAATCCGGAGAAACTTCAATTGTTTCCATTTGATCAGAGGTCCCTAGAGATGCATCTGAAGTATTAACAGGGTTAAAAGTGAAATTAACTTTTAAAATTAGAGGGGTATTTGTTAGTTTTTTTTTCAAGGTTTTAAAAAAAAGTTTTGAGGATCAAGACACAAAGCAGTTACAAGATTATCTCCATGGTGAGCATAACATTTATTAAAAATTTGAATACTTCCATAAAGAGAAAAGCGACTCTGTTACAGAGTGGTGAAGAGACCATTCTGTAAGGACTGTTTTGCCCAACCTGGACACACTGTCTGCTAATATGTTCTTCTTCAGCAGAATGTGGCACTTTACGAGGAATGTGGCTGGCTCAGAGGGTTATCCCTTCCGAGGCATCCAGCAAAGGAGGTTCCACCTCCATGCAAAGAGAAGGGGCATGTGAGCCTCCTTGACGTCAGAGATACACAATGATGAACGTGTTGTCAGAGGAGACCATGAAACAAAGGACCCTTACTCTGTTGACACACCCTAAAACACTTCTGGTGAAAGAATCTTAATCCGAACAAAGACTGAAGCAAACAGACTTCGAACTGTGCTAAGATTGAAGTGAACACAATGCTAAAGCTGTTGATGATCTGACAACGATATGCCGTTATGGGTCTATCAAATGAATGATAGAATAAAATGACCGGATGTCTTTAATTTGCATAATTTGCATGCTTTCTCAACCACTATGCTAGCCTAACGAAAAACCGTGTACAAAAGAGCATTTTTTGTGGGGTCTGGGTAGAGCCGTTCCACATTTTTTCAAATTTTTAGATTTTTTTTAAAATTTAGGTTTCTTCAGGGGCTTTTTGGGCTTTTTTTAGGTTTCTAAGGTCAAAATAAAATTTTAGGGTTTTTGAGGTCTGCTGCGGACTCTTTATTGACTATCTCCAAATTATCAATGACATGTTCAGTATCCTGATCCAAGTCCGAAGTCTAGACACTGGGAACTTTAAAGCAAACCCTTATCAACTTGCAACTGGTCATTGCCTTGAGCACACCTGAATGGATTTCTGGTCAAGAGCAGTTGTAAAGTGTGAAAGTTGCATGGAAAAGGCACCAGACACACAAAAACCACTGTGGTGATCAAAACTTAAGCAGACAACATTACACAGAGCAAAACACAGCCAGAGTTCATTTAGATTATTCCCACATCATTGATTTTTATTTGCAGGAGCTCAGGTTCCATTGTGTGAATTCTCATGCATAGTTGATTTCAAATCATGTGACTTTTGATCAATTTTGCGTGCTTAGCACACTCGCATGGCATGGCAGCATCAACAGTATTATAAGAACACATCCTAGGTAAACTACATGTACCTCCCAAACTTTTTATCATTTTGGTTTTACCTGTTTAACTTTATCCTGATATCATGATGGCCATATTGGATATCGATTGGCACCATTTCCATTTAGGACCAACAAGATATCATAAGAAGTCTTCTGGTGAAAATCCCATGCCAATATGACTTTCCGTTTAGGAAAAGTAGCGATAACAAGATTTTTCCAATGGCTGCCATGGTGGCCTTGTTGGACATCATATCACTACCATTTTCATTCAAGACAAAACAGACATCATAAAAAGTCTTATACTGAAAACCACATGTTGATATGACCATCCATTCAGCTAGACCTTGGGATGAATGTGTGTATACAGTTTAATGGCAATTCTCCATGTAGTTTAGGAGTAGCAGTAACAAACTTGTGCTACAAGATGGACATACATCGGATGATGGACAACAGGCCATCCCATCAGCTCTTCTGGTCTAGTTGGTCTAAAAATCATCCAACATCTTGACAATATTAGCCCAAGTCTGATTGAAGCAGTCTCTCAAGTTTTTAGAAACTCAGCCAATCATGTGCAAGATCACCACATTAATATGCATCGATCTTGCTTATAAACCCTCCCCCCCCCCAAAAAAAAAAACATTATATAGCTTGATGATACAAGAACAAATTGGATCAAAATTACGGATTCCAGGGTGGTAATAAGCTCAACCAATCAGATGCAAGATCACCTCACTGATATGCATGGATCTTGCTCATTATCAAACCCATCCAAGATCTTGTTGATACAAGCCCATATTTCAAGTTTGATCAAACTCAGATCAAAAATATGGCTTCCTGAGGGGTAACAGTTCAACCAACAAGATGCAAAATCACCTAATTAGTATGGGTGGATCTCGCTTATTACTGAACCCGCCCAAGATCGAAATGATATAAGCATATATAACTGAGAAAAATATTGGGGGGGGGGGGTGAGTGGTCTAAGGTGCTCGCCTTTACAGATCACTCACACATCTCACCTCTATCTGTGTTCAAGTCTTGGCTCAGCCAATGTGGGTATGTGAGAAAGCTTGCCAGAAGCTTCCCCTGGGTCAGTGGTTCTTCCAGGAATCTTCCCGGGTTCTTCTTCCACCAGATATAGTGGCCCCCCATGTATAATCTTTCATGTCTGAAAACTGGCGTTTAACCGCACAAAAACAAAAAACATAAAATCTGGATCAGAAATACTCCCTCCAGCAGGGATCATGCTGGCTTTAAAAAAGTTGTTGCCAAAAAAATCGCCAACCTCAATATTTTGTCGCCAATTTTCAAAAAATGTCGCCAAGCAAGGAGTCAATATATTTCCATGTCTATTAATGTAGTAGGCAATGAAAATTGAAAAAGATGGGGTATTTATTACTTTATTGACAACAAACAATACAGTACCACAATATTACAGAATAAATCATTACATTACTGTTTTGATTGCTTATTTATAATTTTTTACACTTTTAAAATGTTGTTTCATAAATATGATAAAATCGAATGTCACATGAGTATGCACCGTGATTTTATGGCTGGCCACTTGCTGAATGCAGTTTGAGATGCCGAGTTTATTCCTGATGTCAATTTTGATGATATTCATCTTACTAAACCCGCATTAACAGTCGCTGATAACGGCATTTTTACTTTTACTAATGGCAGCAATCTTAGCTACTTCCATTGTCTTTGCATCCCGCATGATGGTCTGTGCAAAGGTATGACTGTTGTCACTTTAAATAAATTCATTATCTAATATCAAATATCTTTTTTCCCTACATCTGCAGTCTCTCTCTCTCTCTCCGGTTTTCTGGTTTATGATTTATACCTTGTTAATTTGACATTTGTTCAGTGCCAAGTAGAGTCCTACACATCTTACAAATAAGTGTTTGACCTTAATCCCTTAGCACCCTGTTTGTTTTTCCCCGCATTACAACCCTCTGATCAAGCCGTGTATTTTATACTTGTTCAGTGCCAAGTAGGGTGGTTATTTAAACTCCCTGTGATCTTGCCGCACATTTGACACCTGTTCATTTGCATCCTTTAATTGATTTCACAGACTGTATGATCGAAGTATTACTTACAGAGTCCAGGCTTAATCTCCACGTAAACACCCGCATATGACAGGAAGGACGAGGAATTGGAGTCAGACGATATTTACGATGACTAGACGACGATCTAGGATTTCAGCACTATAACACTGGTCTACAGCCAAAATGCTTCAGCAATAAATGTTGTCAAACTTTACTAATTCTGGGTCACTGAGAACGAAAATGATGCTTAAAATTGTTGATTGGCTCTAGTTTGAAAGATATGATACTGGGTCAGTATATACAACCCATGACTTGGGAATGGCAGATGATAAGTGAGTTATAAAAGGAAGGGATCTCAATTTAAACCAGAAATGACTAAAATACATCTCTGACTGGATCTATGAATAAATCTATGACTGGGTTTGGACATTACTTGCTTTTTAGGCAAAACAATGAATGATGCAATCTGAAGCTGGTATTGTGTCATACATGATATGAATTGCATCATGTTATTCCTATAAGTCATTGATGATGCAATCATAACTATGCTTACATCACTCTGCTGAAGAAATTGCCCTATATCAGCTCTACAAATCATACAGTGTTGTGCTCTCTTATTTGTAAGTGTTTGATTTTGCAAAGGGACACATTTCTGTTTAGCCAAAGTGAGCAGAGATGCCTCGTACTTGTGTGAACAATGCAGATAACTTTTGCTATGTTTGTGGTGAAGTGACTTTTGCATCACAAAAGCGCAGTATAACCACTATGGTTAAGAAAGCCTATCACCTTTATTTTGGCTGCAAAATTGGAGATCAGGACAATAGGTGGGCCCCAGACATATGCTGCAACACTTGTGCAACAAATCTTCACCAGTGGTTGAACAGGAAAAGGAAATCTATGCCTTTTGCAGTGCTAATGATTTGGAGAGAGCCAACAGATCATATCATCAATTGCTACTTCTGCATGGTGCCTCCAGTTGGGAAAGGTGTGACAAAGAAGAAAAAGTGGACTGTGCATTATCCAAACATTCCATCAGCTATATGCCCAGTACCCTACGGAGAAGGACTGCCGGTTCCTGGTGCACCAGAATCGTTCTCACTTGAGTCAGACGAGGAAGAGGAAGAGGATGAAACTTCTACTCCTGAACCATCAATGTCACATGACCCATATTTTCTCCATCCTCCTCCTCTGAACCACACCTCATAACACAAGGTGAACTGAATGACCTTGTCAGGGATTTGGAACTACCCAAGAGTAAGGCAGAACTGTTGGGCTCCAGAATACAGCAGCGGAATCTCCTGGCAGGTGATGTTAGGGTTTCCATGTTCCGTGACCGTCAAAAGGATCTTGTCCCATTCTTCTTCATGGAAGATGATCTTGGTGGAAAACCTCCTCAAGGCATACAAAAGCCTTGGTTGCAACATGTCACTAAAGATACATTTTTTGCACTCTCATCTAGATTTGTTTCCACCCAAATAAGGAGCAGTGAGCGACAAGCACGGCGAGCGATTTCACCAGGACATTGCAACAATGGAGAAACGCTATCAGGGCAAATGAAGCCCATCAATGCTTGCAGACTATTGCTGGACAGTGACAAGAGATGCTCCATTTAATGAATACAAGAGACAAACCAAGAAGCGCCGAGTAGACACTGAATAAGGACTAAACTATGTACTTATATATACATAGTTTTTTGACTTTTGTTTCAATATAATTTTTATTTATATAACCCTTTCGCTGTTTTTTAAAGTGTTACATAAACAGGACAGGTGAAATATTATCATGTAAAGCAACCATAAACACATGAAAAGACCTAGGTTAACAATTTATGATTAAAAGTCTACTATGTACAATATACATAGACGTAAAATTTAAAAACTTAAATATCTTGGAAACAGTATTCAATCAGTTGTTTTAATTGTCATATTTGAATTCAGCACATCAAAATCCCTAATAAATAGCACATTTTATCTCTGAAGCAGACGACTTCTAAAAAGTTGTAGACCAGTGTAATTGGTCACTCAGACAATGCGGATGAATTCTTGGGTTTTGTACCAGATGACATTACACTGACCTTTATAGGATACTGTGAATCACAAAAGTGGACTTGACTTTCATTGTTTATTTGTCAGACGTGTGGAATTAACATATTACGGGATATTGTGAATCGGATCATTCTGGGCTACTATTTTGATGCTGGTATGTGATCTATGATAGAATTCATGGATATATCATAACAAACGGATTTAAAATGTCAATCATTATATATTTCTATGGATTTTTATGACACGACGAAGAACAAAATGCAAGTTGTCAATTTATTTGTGACATATTCCACTCGATAATATACCTAATTGTATTTTACACTGGTTTTGTCTTTATTATTCCTATCTATCTATCCATCCAGTCTCCTATTATATAAACTGGTAGTCAACAAGAAAACTTTAAAAAAATTAAGTTTAGACCTTGTTCCGTGGATAAGCCAACCCCCCTTCTTCCAGGCTTTTATATTTCCCTCAATTATTCAGTTTATTCGCGAGTATATACGGTACTCTTAGGATCAGATGATGAACACGAAAAGACTAACTTCTGTTCACCCATGACAGTATATTGTTCAGATTGAGACTGATTTTTTTTTTCATTTGCTTAGTATTTATGCATAACGATTGGAAAGGTAATCACTTTTTTTTTAAGTTTCAGCAAAACTATTTTTTTCTGGTACATTTTTCCAAAAAAAATAAAAAAGGATTAGCCGTCGTTTGATCGATTGTAGCTAGTCCGGTAGCTTGACTATTTGAGTGTATAACAGCATACAGTACTCAGGCCAGATGTCAGCATAAGTGGATTATGATTTAACAATGCACTGGTAAGATGATTTGCCAATATGAACAAAGGGTTTGTTTATATAAGAATAGATAGATTCCAGTGCATTTTATATTCAAGTTTGCAGCTTCCTTTCATGGTGCCTTTGAATTCCTCCACTCCAAACCCAGGATTGTATATACAAGTTTTAATGGCCAAAAATGTTGTCGCCAAAAAAATCACCAGATGGTATATTTTGTCGCCATTTAGGAAAAAAAATCGCAATTTGCGACTGGCGAAGCCCAGCCCAATCCCTGCTCCAGAGTGGTAACACACTCAGCCAATCAGACACAATATCACCTCATTAGTATGCATTGATCTCGTTCAATTTCAAACTTGTTTGAGATCTTAACAATATAAGCATATATTCCAAGTTTGATCAAAACTGGATCAGAAATATGGCCACCAGATTGATAACAATGTTAACTAATCAAAAGCAAGATCACCTCATTAATATGCATGTGCTCATTATCATACTCATCCAAGACTTTTTTTATGATATAAACCCATATTGCAAGTCTGACTGAAACTGGATCAGAAACATGGACTCCAGAGTGGTAACAAGCAATTGCTGACAGACAATGATACATGGGCCATACCATAAGCTCACATGGCCTTACAGCCAGGTGAGTTAAAAACTGGCTGATATAATTACCATTCCTAGACTGGTGAAAATGAAATCAGGGTGTAACCACTTAGTGATGCATGTAGAATTAACCAAGTCAGTTGGGATCAATTTTAAGTTGTGTAACATACTTTAATCTAAGGTAATATTTTAAGTTTTCTTACTAACGGTATTATGTATTGCTTACCTGCTATTTATAATATATTTGTCTGCTGCTATAGCAATATTCATCCAGAAAAGTATAAAAACTGACCTAGAATCACCTTGTTGACCATTTTGGATAGGCAGTGATGTCAGATTCGTATATGAAGAATTAGGTCTTGAAATGCAACTATCGTTCTTACAATATGTATTTGTTAAAAAATAAGAAAAACAACTCACATTTGTGTGATTTTTACAAAATTTAAGTTATATATATGCAGATATAAATCTCCAAGATTAATGTGAATCTGGTGGGACAGGGGTGGGGTTGGGGATGGAGCTGCCCAATTGTTACCAGCTTGATGGAATATAGAAATAATAAACTGCACCTGTCTGGTGCTAAATTTACTTGCCTTTGGCAATTTCAAGCCTTGTTTTACTGATCATGATGCATCCATGTACCACTATGTTCACAACTTAAATGGTTCAAAGTTCAAAGAATATGGTCTGATTGCAAAATTAAGGCAAAGCCAGCACAGTAGGAAAAGGTCAAAGTGACTTTTGGAATGGTTATCTTGTTGAGGTCAAGATTTATGTTGATAAACTCGTCCTATTTCCTTCATGCTACATTCAAATTACATGAAAAGGACTGGCATTTTAACCTTTTAGAGTTTAACCCTTCAGTACTGGCATTCTAGCAGTTTTCATTAATTTAACTATTTGTTGTCTTACATTTAAACTCAATTTTCATCTTTCTTGTAATACATTCCGAATTAGCAAGAATTATCTGGAGAAGCTAATTATGATTGAAATGGCGTTATCAATTCTTATTTAAAACAACAGTTATCAACATTTAATCACCAATTTACGAAGCTAAGCACACGAAATGCTAGCTCACCTGATTGATATGCACTATGTTTTTCTTCATTATCAAACCCAATCACCTTTCCAGGATTTTCACACAATGGGGGAATTTCTGCTCTGGCATATTTGTAACAAGGGATTTTATATTGTTAAGGGGGCAGTTTTTATATGAGAATAGTAAACTATCTATCAAAAGACCTCTTACAGTATGCTTCAACATATGTGTGAGTGATAAAAAAACTTCAGATGAATAAAGATAAAACTTGCAGTTGGTTATCTTCATTATTGGCACAGTGGCATTATATTGTATGCATTAGAATGTATGTAACAGCATGGACATCACCAATGAATATCAGAAACTATACATCTGCCACTGCATAACCTCGCCAAGAGCAGTAGGCAAAATGCTTTTAACAACTAGATAATCTATGAAAGTGTCTCATTGCTCTATTGTGTAATATCACTTAGTGAAATGTTCAACTGCTAAGTTATATAAACAGGTGAGTGATATCAGGCCAGTGTGGGCCTCTTGTTAGATCAACTGCCAAAACCAGGCACTTCGCACACCTTGCTGATTCGAATGTATTTGCTTCGCGAGTCAACACACTAAACAAACAGATGGGAGAAACCCTGACACCATAAACCTGACCATGGCAGGTGTCAATCTCATACCTTTACCTGTACAAACTATACAGTGGTAACATTTCTTGTGGTATTAATCAGTGGCCTAGCTAGGGATAAAGACAAACGCGTGTAACATAGAAAAAATAGTAGGTTTAAAATTTCTTGGATATCTTCCCACCCCTGTCCATGACCCAGTGTACATCAGAAAAAATTGCTTAGCTACAACATACATCCCTGCTGATTGAATACATGTATATGTACCTGTTAGCATATACAGAAGCGAAATTTACATACTGTTCTGCATCAAGCGGTAACTTTGATGTTCTTTCTCAATAAATGATATTTCATGAAAGTGCTTTGTGTACTTGTTATTAATTTGTCATAGTTTCCATTTAAATTTCCATACTATTTCAAAGACCCACTTTGAAGACATTGTTGAAAACACTAATACATATAAAATTCTAAAAGAGATTACAAACGAATGCCGTACTATTTATATCAGACATGTATGATCAAGTACACTGGAACATTATGACATGTATGCCATAATTCAGGGGTGTCAAACTCATTTGCTATGGTGGGCCAGATTTGATATAAATAATAATAGTAAATAATGAGTCTGCCGGGCCATATGTTTTACACCCCTGCCATAATTCTTTGCAAAGTTTATTCTAAAAGAATATACGTGGCATCGTATATTAAAATGAAAAAGATATATGAGCTATGCTACAAAAAGGTTTTTCTGTACTTTTAAAGATAAACTTTGACAATAACATTGTCTATGTGAGAGTACGACAATTTTTTAAATGCACGGAATTGTGTACACTGCATTGACTGTTGTGCTCTATCAGTGGCCATTCACGTCATGAACAAAGTGATTTCAGCGAGAAAAAAAGTTACTTTCTGTCCTCACTTTTTCATGAATCTACATGCATCACCAGGCACTGGCCGAAGTGTGACATTCTTACTCTGAAGTCAGCCGCTACACCTGTTACTGTAGCTTCCTGCCTCAAGTCAGTAACAGTCAGTCAGGACAGTTCCTACATGTATCAGCTACTGTTCAATGTCACACTTCGATGTTTCAAAATGTACATTAACTGTTGAATGAAAATATCACAAAACTACACACCTTAGAACTAAAGATATTAGTTTGTGAAAAACACATTTTGACTGAGAAACGCATTTGATGTTAAGTTCTCAACTTACCATGTAAAACTGGTCTCTAGCGTTACATAAAAAGACAAATATTTTTTTTATTTTCCCAATTAGAGACCAACTGTTTAACTTTAATTTCGAAAAAAGTGTAATGGCACTGATGCACATCTAAACTTAGTTCTTTTTTGTCTAAAAGTCAGAACAAGTGTATTTGTTTCAAGCTATATCCCATTCCCTATGTCTCTCTTTCTCTCTCAGCCTACCCCCCCCCCCCCACACACACACACACCGTAACATAATAAACAAATAGAGTAGAAGTCTTAAATGATTTAAATTACAGCAGTTCCTAGCAGCTACTGGTCAATGTTGTGCTTCAATGTTTCAAAATAAACACTGTTGAATGAAAATGTTTCTGTTGTCTCAAAATCAAACACTTTAAAACTAAGAAGATATTAGTTTGTGAAGAACGAAATTTAGACAGAAATACACAGCCGTTAAGTTCTGATATTATTGCGTAGAACTGGTTTCTAGCAGTATATAAAGCAAACTATATATAGTATTTTTATTTTCCTGATTAAGAACCAAGCATTTAAATATAACAAGCTGCAATGGTACTGATTCACATATAAAATTATTAATATTTTATTTTTTTAAATTCGCAACAAGTGTAATTTTTTAAAGCTAAATCCTATCACCACCCCACCCCACCCCACCCCATTAGCACTGAGTAGAAGTTAAATTACTTAAATCAGAATTCAAGCATATCATGGGAATTGTTATGAAAACATCAAGGGCTTCTGTTTAATGAAGCCACTTAAGCTGGGATAACATCCTGTAATGTACGGGCTCAAAAGACATGAATGAAAGAGCTTTAGATAAACAATTAGCATGTCAACCCTGCCCCTGGGCATTACTTTTATACACATATCCATATCCATATTGACGAAAGACTACCAACTCTATAGTTCAATTTACATGTGTTTCTGTGCATTCCAATAGTTTCAACATTCTAAAACTGCTTTCGATTCTAACTGCTGAAAACATGTCTCTACATAATTACATAATTTGACAAGGATACCCACATACTTTGTGGTTTACTTTGATTGTGACAAAACTTGGTTTTTGGCAAGCAAAACCAAAGTGAATTCCGATGGTGTGCCCCAGTTGGGACAGTGCTACAAAGTGCAATGGGGCAAATGTTCCTCAGATGTAAATGATGCTGTAGTCATTGGTTCTGGCCATTGGTTAGAAATGAGACTTGTTAAATGCAAAGAAGAGTACAGTCCTGAATGTATTCTTTTATTCTCCCCATTAATCTTTCAACGCAGCGCATCCTAGCAGCACAAAGCTATGACATGTTTATGAAAACCTCTTCTACCTCCAGTTCGGAGTAGCTAACGAAGTTCTACCAGGGATACATGTTTAAAGCCGTTAAAAAGAAGAAGCCACATATTAATAGCAATCAGTGCAATTAGAGATAGATTTTATAGCCTTGGCAAACATGTGACTTAGCCATTTCGGGTGATATGCAAGGCAATATTTATAGATATGTTGCATTCAGCTTATGCATGCGTCATACAGTACAAATTAAACAAGGGGAAAAAGTATGAACAAGATGAAATTCCACTTAGATAAAGCTAAAATCAAACTGATGTACAAAACTGGGGCTATTTTTATTGTACAGTATATACAATCGTATCTACCGCATATACCCATTTCACAAATAAGTTTGCATAATAGTAGGCATTTCAGTTGAATTGCAAATGATGATGAAGATATGATGGCTGTCCAGGAGAAATTAACTGCTAGTACAATAAGAATGAGTGCATTAAGAATGTACTGTATCAAATAAATTGCATCTGCATTAATTGAAAATAATACATACAAATTTATCTCCTACAGAAAATATTTAAGTGATTACACTTTTTCATCACTTTCACCCATCCATTTGGTAATATTAAACTTGTCAGATGACCAAACCATCAATCCTAAGTATATTTTTTAACCTGTTGGTTATAGAGTGCAGCATCACATGCTTCCTAGAGTCTGCATAAAAGCAGTGGGTCTATGGTAAAAGTAAACACGTCTAGTTCCTGAGAAAATGTGTCGCATTGACATGTATATTTGGGTTACAAGTACTAAACAGGCTGGACTAGTAGAAGCTGTATATTGAATAGTGCTGTGTATATTTCATTGTGTGGGTGGGAACATGTTAAGCAAACAATTTAAAAGTGATTGGGGGAATGAAAAAATAAATCACTGTGTTTCTTGCATTTTTTTATTTTAATAAT
Organism: Margaritifera margaritifera; assembly: GCA_029931535.1. Classification (NCBI taxonomy): domain Eukaryota; kingdom Metazoa; phylum Mollusca; class Bivalvia; order Unionida; family Margaritiferidae; genus Margaritifera; species Margaritifera margaritifera. Next base: position 546,640 of record JAQPZY010001566.1, on the reverse strand, counting down.
GGAATTAAACACGCTAATACTTATGTGTTTTCTTTTTCCTTTTGTTTGTTTAAAAGCAGAATCCCTCTCTCTCTCTCTCTCTCAATAAAATCGCTATAATTAAACATTGTATAATTTGTGAAGCACCTAAATAGTCTCAGGATTCTTTGCTCGGAAATTTATCTTTCATCTCTTGCCATACACGTATGTGAATGTATTTTGGTGGGCGAGTCTTTGAATATTAAATGGCATTGTGTACAACTTAAAAAGAGCATTCTGCACTGTGTACTGTACCTGAGCCGACAGGTAAATTCCACACAAGGTAGTGGACATCCACTGTTACATAATTATATTGCTGCGACTTTCTAATTGGGGCAATACAACTTAATCGGTCCACTATAAGCCACAATGTGGATAATCCATGATGACCACTATATCCGGTCCATGATGGACATAGCGTGAACAGGATTAAGGTCCACCGTGGTAACGTGGATATTCTGATAAACGCGATGCGTGTACTGTAAACAATCTCTTGCTCATAATCAAAGTCATCCAAAATCTTGATGATAAAAACCCATTTATCAAGTTTTATAGAAATTGCATGAGAAATATAGTCTCTTGATAAGCCCAGCCAATCATATGCAAACTCTATAGGTGAATTCTAATCCAAATCAGATCAAAAATATAGCTTCAAGAGTAGCAACAATCTTAATCAATCAGATGCGAGATCACCTCATTGACATCCTTGGATCCCATTCACTTTCGATGTTGTCCAAGATCTTGGTGATACAAGCTCCTATTCCTATTTTGATCAAAATCAGATCTGAATAATGGCTTCTAGAGTGGTAATAAGCTCAACCAATTAGATGCAAAATTACCTCATTATTATTCATGGATCTCGCTCATTATTTAAATTATCCAAGATCTTGATGATTTAAGCATATATTCCAAGTTTTATAAAAATAATTTAAGAAATACAACCTCCAGAGTGGTAACAAGCTCAACCAATCAGATGCAAGATTATCTAGATTATTATCATTATCAAAGCCATCCAAATACTTGATGATATAAGCCTATATTTCAAGTTTGACCAAAATCAGATCAGAAATGTTGTTTCCAGATGGGTAACAAGCTCAGCCAATCCGATACAAGATCAATGAATTAGCATGCATGATCTCACTCATTATTTCCACCTGTGAGACACAAGTATTTTGACATGAACTGCAAGAAGAAACTTTATGATGATGTACCACCCGAGAAAATCTTTATGAGCAAATCTGGTTTATATGACAAATCTGACTAGGTTTTAAAGATTTTTGTTACCTTTATCTTTTATTTCATATACATTTTACAGAATTATAAGATCCTCAAGTTTTATATCTTAACTTGTTGTACATCATGTTTACATTTATTTGGAAGGGTTTATTTTCCTAAATTTCCGTGAATACCATTTTTACATTTGTCGAACTTTACCTTTACTTGGCACCATATAGCCACTATTGTGCTGAGGTGCCATAAAACGCTACTACATACATACATATCACTCATTATCAAACTCTTCCAAGATCTAAATGATATAATTATATATTCCAAGTTTCATCAAACTCAGAAATACTGTGGTATCAAACGCAGTCAATCAGATGCAAGATCACGTCATTAGTATGTGTGGATCTCGCTCATTATTGAACTCATCAGAGATCTCAGTATAAGCATATATTCCAAGTTTGATTAAAAACTGAATCAGAAATATGGCATCCAAAGTGGTAACAAGGTTAACCAACCAGATGCAAGATCACCTCATTAACATGCACATATCTCACTCATTATTGAACTCATCCGAGATTTTGATCAAATATTACAAGTTTGATTGAAATCAGATCAAAAATATGGACAGAATGGTAACAAGCAATTGTTGCTGGATGGATGATGCACAACTAACAACAGATGACACACCAGGGATATACCATAAGCAAACTTGGCTTTCTGACCAGGTGAGCTAAAAATCAAGTGTTTACAGGAATAGATTGAGCTATCTAATAATGATGAAGATTACAGGTTTCGTTTTTCTAATGGTAAATTATGAGTGAATTTCATGTGCATGCTCATTTCTAAGGGTGGGATTCCATAAATTTATCATGGATTTGCACACAATCATACATCTTACAGAAAACACTGCAATATCCTAAGAAAGATTCTCCCTTTAAAAGGGGACAATTTAGATTTACTCCTAATATTATCCATTTTGGTAGCCAACACTTATTGATGGATAAACCAAGGCAGTGATGAATGTTTGCTCATTATTGGATCTACATGATTTGCATAATGGGCCAAGCTTTTTGCACTGTCTGATGTGAACTTTGTAAAAATTACGATAATGTTGGTAGAGCTAAACACTTTATTAAAAGTGATTTAATACCATACCTTGAACTTTCCATGTTCCATTTATGTTTCCTTGTAAGAGGAGGAGTTGCATTTGGAACTTTCTTGTGCATGATGGGGACGATTGTGTCATTATTTTGGGATACATTTTCCTTTGCAAAGTTTGTTCTGGTTCTCTTGTTGGTTTCAACTAAAGAGGCAGCTTGTTTATTTTTCCGATCATGATGACTATGCCAGTTTTCTTTATAAATATTTGCTGAGCATTCATCAGTATCATCTTCTATACCTTTGGTTATATGAACAAGTTCCATTTTTCGCTTTTTGCTTGCATATTTCAATGAATAACTGGACAAAAGAGAACTGATGATTGATCTCTTGTCATTGTACTCCAAATCTTTACACTCTGCCTGATCGCCTTGGCAAAGTGATACTGATGTATAAGCATCTCCAGATGAAATGGGATCTTCTCCAGCTCTGACTGCACTTTTATCTGGCACAGAAAAGACATCGTTTATCTTTGAGGCCTGTAGGTAACTGGATGATGGAATCGAAAGGGAGATTTCCAAATCTACATATTCCTGATGACTCGATTCCATCTTTACAACTGTCCTTTCTTGTGAAGCAACTGGAAAAGTGCTATTTCTTAAGGGTTTTTTTCCTGCAAAATGAAACATGCAATTTCGTTTTTTAAAAAAAATTAATTCAGTGTTTCATGGAAAGCAGCGTCTCACTTGCTTTTTTGTGGCTTTATTTAACACTCCTGTACATGAATTGTTTTAAATCAAAACTTTAATATGGTAACTGATAACAGTGATGATGCCATCACCATTGCTGGCAAACTTTAACATAGTAACTGACCACAGTGATGATGCCATCACCATCGCTGGCAAACTTTAACATAGTAACTGACCACAGTGATGATGCCATCACCATCGCTGGCAAACTTTAACATAGTAACTGACCACAGTGATGATGCCATCACCATTGCTGGCAAACTTTAACACAGTAACTGACCACAGTAATGATGCCATTACCATCGCTGGCAAACTTTAACATGGTAACTGACCACAGTGATGATGCCATTACCATCGCTGGCAAACTTGAACATAGTAACTGACCACAGTGATGATGCCATTACCATTGCTGCCAAACGTGATGTCTATATCTCACCATGCTAATGCTTAGTTCTAGAGATAAAACTTATTCCACAGCAGGGATCTGAAAGTGCTAGATTACCTGTAATGCATTTTCCAATTAAATATGCCTACCTATTCTTTACAGATTTAGATTTTGCATATTATTAATACAATTAGATTGTAATATTAACTACTGCAGAAATTTTTTGGGAATACAATGACTCTCAACAAGTTCTTACCATTAATAATGATTATGAAAATATTAGTACATATACTATCTCCAGTGTTTTCATGCTGCTACTCAATTTAACACAAACAAGCCACATGAAAGCTACTGAAATTGGTGTTGCTCTTTAGAGAAAGGACTATATTGAATAAGGACTCTTCACTGCTCTTCACTTCACTGTTTTTATGAAACAAGTCCCTCAAAGGGACCAACACTCTCCTGTTTCAAATTTCCAGGTATTCAAGATAAGACCATTTCTTCTTTATAACTACCAAGTGTTTAAAGTATCTCTGATATTCTTGAGCAAAAAAAATGTCAAATTTGCCACTGCAGCAGCCATACTGGATGTACATGTAAGATCTGCAGCATTTTCATATAGGCGTGATCCGTTTACTGCATTCAATGGCCGATCCTGTCTACAGTCATGGTGAATGTGTGTTAGTAACAACATTTCTGATTGGTTACAAATGGGGTTTTTCCAAGAATCTGACCATATTAAACCAATCAGAAATGATTTTACTTTCCTTTGTGTAAATCTGAACTATTCATAAGCCAAGGTTACTGATTGAGAGCAGTTTTACTACATGTGTTTCATTCATGAAAAATCGTAAACAATGGCGGACTTAAGAGTGATATTTGATGATGGTGGGAGCGAAAACGAGGAGTTTCTTGGGTTTGATCTCGAAAATATTGAGCAAGCAGAGGAAATATATGTTCCGCAGTTGGATATTTTACGAAATTTAGACTAGGACATAGAAGTTTCTGAGATTGAATCGTCAGAAGAAGAGGATGCTGATAGCGACGATGATACAGTTCTTGCGGATCTAGCAAACTGGAACGATCATCTTCGGCCTGTCCAAATCGATGATTTTAGTGGACAAATAGCACAAAAAATACATGACTGTGTAGACAAATTTATTTGGAACAATTGGTGAAAATTTCACGGATTTTTATTGGATATAAGAAGAGAAATTAAGGTGAGAATGAATGCATGTGCATGATGTTTACAAAATTTTCTAAATAGGTAAAAACTCTCTGGGGCACAAGCAGCTAGACACAGTTTAGTGCTGCTGGGACATAGCAGCAGTGATACTGAAAACAGTGCTGGGCTGAATGAGATACTGGATATCAGACTGTCACATTTTTTATTTAAGACTATAAGAAGTCTTCCAGTAAAAACACATACTGATATTACTTTCTGTTAGGAGGAGTAGCAACAAAAAGATTTTCAAGATGGTTGCTGTGGTGGCCATACTGGATGTCTGGACAGCACCATTTTCATTTAGGACCAACTAGATACAGTATAGCTCACGTGATTTTTCGAAACCCCACGCTTCACGGTGGGTGACTTAATCCCCTCCACTTTAGCTCCACGATAACACTCCGAGATGGAGGCATAAATTGGCATAAATACCTACAAATCACCACAGTGTCTCAGCAGGCACGCCGATCTCAACTCCACCGTGGGGCTAGTCAACATTGCTGATTGACATTTGAACAGCCAATGAATGAAGACCATCTATGGAAAGACTGAGATGTCAAGAGTGATTTACAACCGGATACCATTGGAAGAATCAATCATCTTTATTTCGATCATATTTGGACAATAATAAAAAATAGTTTCAAAAGTCTTGTATATTCAGTACACATTACTGTTTATGAAAGGTTGATCGACTTCTTTTGCAAAAAGTTTATGATTTTAATTTATTTCAAAGAAATATGAACAAACTTAAGCACTGACTTGACGAGAAGTACACCTTGCTGAGAATCTCAAGCAGAATAAATTTATCATTTTGTTCCAAAGGGAAGTAATTCTCTGAGATACGGACAATTAAAATCCAAATTGACAGCCGCTTCTGCTTACCCCCCTCCCCCAACAAACCTAAAACACTGAATTTACACTGAAATGCAAACCGCGTGCTTAGTCTTTAAGCAGTAATAGCAGAGTCACGAGGCTGATTATTATGACTGTATGTGTACTGTAAGGGACTGACCATTTAATATATGGGGCTTATATGTTGTTTTGTTTTTTTTAGACCGGGATATACGGATTAACGTTTTTTTATACTACAAAATCAGAGGAAGACAATTGTTTTCATGCATTTACCCCCCCCCCTTCGAAAATTCAATTGTCTCTCCCTAATAAAGACATGACTTCAGCGGATGTTCTACAGAAATCAAGGCAGTGACCATTGTGAACACTGTTGTAAAATATTAACAAGGGTTTATAATAATGTAAGTTTCAGCTTGGGAACAGTGTGTTTTTATCACACGAAGCCATTGGACTTGGCGCGTTGTACTTTACAGCCGCAATTATGGTCCCGCCATTAACAACGGAAGTTTGATAATTGTTAGTAATTAATCTGAACTCGGCTTATTACCAAAATGAAAAATAATGTGGAAAATTCTAAAATCTGAGATGTTCAGAGATTTTAATTTCCAACAAGTTTAGACCATTTTGCATGGATGTATTGTCTCCACATGTATCCTATTATTTGCTCATTTTTCTACGGCGAAAATATAAAAACAAAATAGACTCTTTTAACTATTTTTACTCAGATATTAAAGAATGCAGTTTCCTGTTTGTGACTGTTAGAGCCTTTGGTTATTGAGCGTGTTTCTGTATGTGGTATATTGCTTTACAGATAGAGAGCTAGTACAGTATTACTTTTGTTACCACTTGTGAACTTTTCCAGATTTCAGTTTATGATAACTTGTGCAGTAGTGATTTGGATTCCATATTTTATGAGAGAGAGACAGAGAGGGGGGGGGACTTTACTAAGAAGAGTTAATGATCTAAAATTATTCATCTTATTTTTCTGTAATTATGCATAGTATGCAATAGGAAAACAAACAGAAAAAGAAAAAGTTTAACATTAATTTCATCTGATGCGCAAGTTTGTCAAATCAATGGCAAAGAAAACAAACCCACAGAAGAGCTGCTGTAGTACTTTTAGGTTAACAGTTAGCACATGAAATTAACACGTCAATATCAAAGAAAACAAGTAGTGCTGATGGCTTCTCTCATGCTAGGTTACTGCACATGTCAACTACATGTATCTAGGATGACCTTTTGCGACCATTTGTGATTTTAAAAAAACCCGCTACTTTGGTAATTCATGCAAAATAGTACAGTCTAAAATAAAATAACGATGTGAAATCTTAATGCTTTATTTAAGTGATTGGATGTCAGAAAAAATCATACAATATGTGAATGAGTACTCATACATGGAGTAATCATCGGAACTTGTGCGATTTTGTTCCACTTCAATCAGGTATGACTGCAGCTTTGTTATTAATTTGTTAGATGTTTATTGTTCTTTTCATTGCAGGTAGTACAATATCACTGACTTTCATATGATCATTAAAATTTTGTATTGCGTTTACTGAAAAAGAAATAAGGATGTGAATGCATGTTTAGATTCCGATAACATAGTATTGCTGAAAAAAACTTAGATTCATTGCACAAAATGTAGTATTAATACAGTTTGGGAGGTATTGTCATTACGTTATCATCATCTTAAATATGATTTGGCACTATGTATCATACATTATCTTCGTTAGAACAAGGAAATATTTATAATTAACTGAATGACGTTTTTTTCAGTATCAAAAAGTTAGCAAATTGCTCCCCAGAGGGATAATGATGTAGATAAATCGGTGCCCCCCACCCCGTCTCTCTCTCAACCTCTGCTTGCATGGGTGATAAACAGTAAACCACGCCCATAATATCGAGACCACGTCCACTCCGCGGTGGTGATCGGATGCGACTCCGCGAGAAAGCGTGGTGTGCAGGGCTATTCTCCGCGAGACGCCACGGCAACTCCATCAGGACGCGTGGAGTGATGGTGGAGAGGTTTTTCTTAATTCTCTCCACTCACTCTCCACCCCCACCACGAAGAGTGGGGTTCCGAAAAATCACATGAGCTGTACTGTACTACAAGAAATCTTCCAGTGAAAACCCCATACTTTCTATTCAGAAGGAGTAGCGATAACATTTTCATGATTGCTTCAATGGCAGCAATATTGGACGTAAGATCAGAACCATTTTCATTTAGGACCAACTAGACATCATAAAAAGTCTTTTAGTGAAAATCCCATATTGAAGTGATCCAAGAGGAGAAGCATGAATAAAAGATTTTCAAGAGGGCCACTATGGCTGCCATATTGGATGTCTAAGCAGAATCATTTTTATTTACGAACAACTAGACATCATAAGAAGTCTTCAGGTGAAAACCCCATGTCGATTTGTAACTTGAGAAATTGCAGGTTTACACCCAATCCTCAATTTCTTAATGATTATGGTATTCACAGCAATCTCCACTAACGTTCATACAGTATTAAGTAATCCATTTTACTCAAACCTCCATTTCTAGAGAACTACTCAAGGCATTTATCAAAGAGAACATTGCTAATTGGCCAAAAGAATTGGAAGATTATCAAATCATGACCCAATTAAATTATGACCAGTCAGCTGTTGTCTCGACAGTATGTGCTTAATAAACTTATAGCATACATTGTGTGACAGTTAGTGAAAATCGATGGAGACACTAAAAGTACTCCTTTTGACTGCAAGTTAACAACAGTTTTCTTGTGAAAAGTAATTACATACTTATAGAAATATCTGCAGACATCTTTGGTTTGGCATGACAATGTATCAATAAAGCTGCAGTCTTGAAAATTACGGTGACCTAGGGCAAGCGTAACATTGTCTAGCCAGATGAAAAATAAATTGTTGGTGACATTTTCTGGCTGTTAACAGGTCTAACTCATCATGATGTGTGACAGCTTTGTGGAAATGATAATTTCACATTAAAAAGACCCCTAGATTACTGAAAAGTGTCACTATATATATGAATACCATTAGGAAATCAAGGAGTAGGTGAGTGACAGCAATTACTCAAGCAAGTATACCAACATTGTCCTTTATACATTTTTCCAAGAGGCCATTTATAAAAAGGGTTTTAAACCAACTGTGTTCACTACAAACATAACATTTTGATGATTTTGACCATTTTAGTATCAAGCTGCATAGGGTCAACAACAAAATAGCCTTCCTTTGCTATATGTCCTAGACTGGCAAGTAGGCAAAATAGGTAGAAGTAATTGATAACTGATGCAAGCCAGATGTTAGGCAATGCTGACCTTTGGCACTTGTTAAGGCAGAAAATGTAGAGAGATTTATTCTCAGGATGGAAATCTGCATTGACTTTGCCCAGGTATGAGTAAGTAGTAAAGTTTTACTTGGCACTGCCAATTTTTACTGTCAGGACAAGTGGTTTTCCTAAACACTGTATATATCCTTCCAAAATACATGGCCAGGGAAATAGACATCCATGCAATATACAAACACTACTTGTGTAAATTTGTAGAGCTAACTCCTACCACAGTTCATCAGGTGTAGATAGAGGAACAGTAGGATAACATACACTAAGACAGGCCTATTCCAAGTGACATCAGATAGCATGTGCACACGGCAGGCAAACTGGCCCTGAACACTTAGGATTCCTGACCACAGATGCACAGGCTCCATGACTGGCTGATGTATGGCAGGCTCAACAGTGAGGCTACTTCACAGCTCCCTGTAGTAATCATAATAAAAACAAGTCAAACAAGAAAACTGGAAAGACTAAACCAAAAAAGCCTTTGAAATGCTAAAGCCAATTAGCAATGAGAACTAATCTGTATGATGTTGCATCTGGAGAAACCAGATTTGTGTTTGTAAAATACATATGCCCCCACTGCAGACCAAAATATCCAAGTCCAACAAAAGTACAGTGAACAGCACATTATATCTGCCCTGTGATGAACAATCCTCTATCTAGGCACTAGTAGGGTATGGTTTACCAACAGGTCTCAATGACCTGGACCTTCGGTCAATGTATGGGGTCCTGAACTAAATTTAACTGTGCAGAAACCATTATTTTCTTATCAGACTTACCATGACCACAACTTCTGACCTTTAGACCCCAGAATCTATAAGTTGCTGTATTATTCTAATTACAAGCCCTCCACAAACTTTGTATTTAACTAAAAAAAACATTTTTCTTCTTGGAGTCAGTGCAGTGACCTAGACCTTTGACCAAAAAATCGAAAGGCTTCCTTTCCCCAAAGGCAAGCCATCCACAAAGTTTGATAACTGTATATGGTGGAGAACTCGAGTTATTGCTGATACCATTTTGTTTTTTTCAGTCACAGTGACATTGACCTTTAAACCCAAGATCAACAGGGTTTTTCCATATCTGAAGTGCAATCCATTCACAATGTTTGGTAACTGTAGATGACCGAGAACTCGTTTTATTGTAAATGTACCTACTGATAATACACAGTGGACTAGAGCACAATAATTAAAAAAATTTAAGGGGAAATATGACCTCTTTCTATTTATTTTTGTGAAAAACTTGCCTCCCATGAGGATCTGTACCCACTTCTCTCAAACTATGCCCATGCAGCCTTAGAGTGCAAACTGTGTCTACTGCAGGTAAAGAAAACACATTAAACTTGTCAACAACATATTTTCACTCAATAACATTAATTCAGTAAAAGAATTAAACTATGATAAAAACACTGATACATGATTCTTAATGGAAAGGAATATGTATTAGATTAGTTATTCTGTCATGATTATTTGAAAACACATCACTGTCTTGACTCTTAAAGAATTTGTCCTTGGTAATTCACTTAATTAGGATTCAGGTAGTTTTGTATCTTTCTGTACATCCATTAATAAATTTTATTTAAAAAAATTGTTTCCAGCATGTTAAAGGTCATTTTCTATGATGAACAGGATCAAGAGTCTGTGAAGGAACAGGCTGTCACAAATGGCGCTCAATTACCTTATGACAATTAGCAGAAGGAATTTGCCTTACAAACTTTAATTTTAATGTGGCAGTGAAAATATACTGGGAAGTGAAGAACAAAAGATATCATTTATTTAAATTCAAAGTCTAATGAGTCTTGACATTAAATCATGTTGTAAGGTAGGGAAATGAAGAATACTATGTAAATACCGTATTTGCCGGCCTACAAGTCGATACTTTTTGACCTGGAAGTCTGGGCTTCGTCTTATACTCCGAATCGACTTATATATGAATTATGTATTGAAATTGCTTTACCGTAAAAAAAAAAAAATTCAAAAAAAAAAAAAAAAAAAATTCAAAGTATGAAAAGTATAGTGTAAAAAAGAATTATCATTTTTGGGAAGAGATCGTGTGCGAAAAATATAGGACCCGACATGGAGAAGGATTCCGAAATATTTACGTGATTGTCAGTATTAAATTCACGTGCATCAGACGTAATTGCGCTAAAGCAGCATGCACTAGTAATATATGTTGTTTAAGTTTGCTTACATATGTGTGTAGTAGAATAGACAAGTTAGAAAACAGATAACCATGACATGGACATGGGTATTCCATTGCACATTTTTCTTATTGCATCTTGTGATTGAAATAAAAGAGAGAGACAGACAGACAGATTTCAGCCCTTCTTCATGCTATTTTGCTTAATGTACCTTACTGACCCCTTTTAGCTGAAGCTTTTGTCAAAGAGAGAAAACAGTAATGAAATACTCAATGGATATTAAAATAATGCATACCATACTCCTTCAGTTTCAAAGATATATATTTTATAGTTAAATATTCACAATATTTATATTCATATTGACTCCATTTAGTTTAAATCCCAAGATGACCATTTAGCATGCTGTGTTTTTTTTTGTTTTTGTTTTTTTGTTGCAAATACAATGAACTCTATATTCCCACGAAATAAAATTACCCTTTATCAGTAAGTGCATGTACACTTCCTGTAGTTAGGCGGCATTTTGGTTTGATCTTTGCTCACGAATTCAAAGCTCTGACGCTTCTGTCGGCGAGATCAAAAGATGTCACTGGTTGAGAAACTTACATGAGCAAGCACCTGGCGTTACAGGTCATTACACAGTCCTGCATACATTAACATGCTTTACAGGATCGATTACAATACCCTATGGGTAGCCTCATTTCCCTATTGGTACCCTCACTAATTTGATCACATCTACTGCAGGTGTCAACTGGAATGACCTGGCCAAAGCTGTAGGCATATTTAATTAGAATGTAAATAACACTGCAAAGCCAGTTGGTTCTTTATGATAATGGATATAAAAACAAGAATGAACTGTTTATTCAGAGATATTAATTGATAATGGAATACAGTAATGCTCCTGTACATGAGTAAGATCACAATCATCAGGTAACTCAACAATACATATTACAATCGTCCTGTAACCTCTCTCTCTCTCTCCAAAAGCTACAAGTAAAAACTGCTCTGAATTCATATGTTCTTACACACTGACATAGCGTTGTTTCATCCTCTCTCTCTCTCTCTCACACATACACGCATTAACTAAAAACAAGTCTTAATCGAGTTCTTTTAGTTTTTATTGTACATATAATTTGTTAACAAGGTTACTGTTGCTCTAAGAATACAAGTTGTACTTATTTTTTGACAACAGGAGTTCATATCATTGCGTACAATGTACCAATAAATAATACCTATAAATAATACGTGTACAAACCATCTTAATCATTTTCCCAATTAATCTGGAATAGCATAGTGATACCATTAATATTCATGAAACCGGAAGTTACTAGCGAAAGTGACGAAGCCAAGGTGTTGATCTGGCTTTGTCTTATACTCCGCATCGACTTATATATGGATGAAGGATTGAAAATTGGCAAAATTAGCGAATTCGACTTATACTCCGCATCGACTTATAGGCCGACAAATACGGTATATGTATTTTTATATTTCACTGATATTATTTTGTTCACTTTTATGATGATAATGAACATTTTTTGAAAACATTTTATGATGCTACAACACACTTATCCCAATGCTAAGAAAAATTTCTGGGGAGATCACTGATAATGATATAAATGCACCATGCAGCATTAAATTGTTTCCAAACAAAATCGACCATACTAATTTTGAAAATGCATTAATTTGGTTTTACGGAGATTCAACAGTTGTGATTTAATAGTTGTGGTACAAAATTCCAATCTTTGACGGTTCTTGGGAAAAAAACTAAATTTTTAACTACCTGTTTCGCAATAGGTATCTTGCTGCCGATTTCTACTAGTTTTTTTTGATTTGGTCAAATTGTAGCCAGGAATATTTAGTGTTTTTTAAAACCTTGTAAAAAGTTATTAATCTGATTTTCAATCTATAATGGTTTAAGGGCTTAAAAGACAACCTATTCAGTACTGAGGTTATACTTACTGTAGTGTAGTCATAATTGGATGTAGTGTAGTCATAACTGGATGTACAGTAGTGTAGTCATAATTGGATGTAGCAAATCTGTTTGCTTTCGGATTTTTTTAAAGTTCATCGTCTATTACTAGCAAGTGTTGGTCCCAAGCTGTACAAACTTATTCTAAAATAGGTCTTACTAAACCTTGGAAAGTTAGGTCTTAATAGGCCTAAAAATATGATTTCTTGAACATGAAGTTTCCATTTCAGATCGCTATATATTGCAGGGGTCATGCTAGACTTGAATTTTGGGGAGAAGTGACTTCTCCTTTTGGACAGAATAGGGAGAAGTGAGAGTTGAACAGGGAGAAGTGGGAGCAATGCGAGAAACACAATAAATATATATATTTTTGTCTTTTTCATTATTCTATTGTTTAGCCTTTGTTTGTTTATTTCCCCATCATTTTAACATGTAGCAGTCAAGAATTCTTCTTGGCTTTTGTATTTAGTGTTTGTTTTGTGGATTTAAAACATTGGGGAAACTGTTTTGTATTTGTGCCGTTATCAATTTTTGTGTCATTATATATATATATATATATATCTATATATATATATATATATATATATATATATATATATGTGTGTGTGTGTGTGCAGATTATTCATACTTGAAAGTATTATGTTTGGATGGAGATATTATGCAATGTATTTTTGGCCTTATGACATCAAGAGAGCACAGCAGAAACTATACATTGTAATTAATTTTAACTTACAGGAGTAAAAAGATGACAGTATTGTAATTAGAAATAGGTACAAATACTTAACCAACTGCCATTTAAATAATATATTTAGTTTTTGCATATTTGTTTACTTTCTAAAACTTCACCAGAAAATCATACTACAAAACATTTCTAAGCTGGTTTGAAACAACCCCTATTACATGTACATGAGGGCACATGCACAGGCATCTTCGCAACATAGTGTTCCTCCATTCAGACCACAATGGTCTCTGATGTTATGGATGAGTAACCTGAACTTTTGGACTGTCCATTTTTGGTGAAGTTTCGAATGTTGATATGTTCATATACATTTTCAGACTGATTTTTATGACGAAAGTAATGCAAAAAACAGCAGTTAAAATCTTCAATAAATATATTTAGAAAGTGCTTTCACCGATTCTATTCTTAAACAAATTATTGTTTACATATTGATGTTTCAAGTTTCGAAACACAAGTTGGTGTTTTATCATCAAATGATAACATGTGGAAATTGGATAGTGAAAACAAATGATAACTTGCGGGGTAAAGGGTTAATAGTCAGTCAGCTATTAAAACATGCCTGCGAATGTTTGTTTTTGTTGGTGCAATTGATATTGACACCTGCATGAAATACATTTTGCCTGGGGCTTACCACACAGAGTTTATTATGTGGGTACAAAGGGAGCATTTCAAATGCCCAAAGCTATTTACGTCCAAAAAATCACAGGGCAAAGTTGTTTTCTCTTTCCTGTTAGAAGAAGGTGAAGTTTACATTTTTTCGGCGACTTAGTCACCCACTTCGCCTGGTAGCATGACCCCTGATATTGCAGATTGCATTTTTGGAGTTGGAATTGAATACCACATTTTTATGCTCATTAAAAGCTAGACTTCAGTTATAAACAAGGAAAAACAATTAAACTGTGCATTCAGTTAATTATTCAAAATGAAAAAAATTACAAATTACAATTAAAACCGACAGAAAAGTATCAGTTTCTTCTTACTCCAAAACCCTTGGCTTGAAGTGTAAATTAATAAAAGTAAGTGACAAATGTAAAAATTGCCAGCAGAAATAGGATTTTGGAAGTTTTTATTTTCTGCACTCATTAAAAAAGACAAGAACAAAAAAGTTACATTTGAGCTCTGCTTTCCTTGTTGAAAAATCACATTTCAGGCATGCACATAATTATTTATAGTATACAAAAACAGATTAAACAAAGTGCAATAAATTAGGAAATAAAAGATACAAATATGTTGACCTATCCAAGGATGACCTATTAAAGTCTTATAGACTTCTTTCCAGTAGGGTCATTAATTTAGTCAAGATATTGGCAGCTGTGATGGAACATAACCGTAACTTAGTACATTTTATTGTAAAAAACATAATACTGTAGATATCAGACATTGGTAGAAAAATATTGTTCTATCTAGTTAAAGATCTAATAAATAAACTACAGCAGTATCTAGAGTGCTGATGTCTTAAATTAACATAATGTGGGGTTGTACTCTGAAAGTAGACTACAGATACATATGATAGTACTGCAACAGTATCATACTTATGCACTAGTTACAGTATAAAACAAGCAATTTTTTTCCAGTTGATATTTGTGTAGCAAGGTGTTCTTTTACTGCAGCTTTTAAGGTATGTAACTGGGAAATAGTTTTAATCGAGGTTGGAAGAGAGTTCCGGTCTTTTATGGCATTATAATAGAAGGTTGTGGACTTAACTTTGTTCACATGGAGAACAACGAAATGACAGCATTTAGTTCTAGTTTAATATCTGTGTTGGCCTATTGACCGTTCAAAATAATTAGACAAGTATGTGTGATTTATTATGTAGAATTTCGAAAACATGGTTTAGTCTTAGTTACCGGACTCTTGCTTTCTACATTTAGCATGCCAAAACTTAGCTGCTCATATTGTAGAATACTGGACTTCGGACTAAAGTTCTTCAAGAATTTATTTATTTTTTTTTTAGGTCTGAAGTTTAGTTTTATGTTGTGTTTTTTACATATACCACAGTACCAAGCTGAGTATAAGTAGTCCAAGTGACACAGGATCAAGGTGAGTATGAGTAGTCCATGTGACACGGAATCAAGGTGAGTATGAGTAGTCCAAGTGACACCGAATCAAGGTGAGTATAAGTAGTCCAAGTAACACTGAATCAAGGTGAGTATGAGTAGTCCAAGTGACACTGAATCAAGGTGAGTATGAGTAGTCCAAGTGACACTGAATCAAGGTGAGTATTAGTCCAAGTGACACTGAATCAAGATGAGTACAAGTAGTCCAAGTAACACTGAATCAAGCTGAGTATAAGTAGTCCAAGTAACACTTAATCAAGGTGAGTATGAGTAATCCAAGTAACACCGAATCAAGGTGAGTATAAGTAGTCCAAGTAACACTGAATCAAGCTGAGCATGAGTAGTCCAAGTGACACTGAATCAAGGCTAAAAATAATGTTTTTCACTCTTTAAGGGACAGATAGTTGCCATGTCTGTAGAAAAATCTTAAGTGTGAACTTACTTTTTTTAATAATATCATGGACTATAGTTTCCCCAGACAAAAATTTATCATTATTGATGCCTAAGTATTTAACCAATTTTTGTGGGTTAATGATGTGACCATTGCACATATCCTTGAGTTCAGTAGCTTTTTTTTGTTTGCCGGTAGATCCCAAAAGAATGAACTCTGATTTTCCAAAGTGCGGTGACAGTTTGTTATCTAACAACCAATTAGGCAAGATTCAAGTTTTTCTATTCAGGGTCTTTATGTGAGAAAAGAATGTCACTATCATCATAGGACTTGAAATTAGGAATATTTTTTCACTAACCTACAGGATCACCATAATAAAGGTTTTACTGATCCTGCCTAAATTTCACTGATCCTGTTAAAATCAAACAAAAGCCAGCTCAGTTTGTAATTCAACATTTATTATTCATCAGCATCAACTCAAAACAATAACAACTGTAATTCACCAACAAGACTCACAAAAAGTTGAAAGTTCATGTTTCTTCAAGACGCTTTTGTTCAAAGATGCCACAATTGGCTCTGCTTCCTAGGAACCAACTTTCTGTTTTTATTTCATGTATCCCTCTGTCATTATGTGTAGGGAGCTTGCATTGTGTGATTCCAGGGACAATTATGAAAGTGTTTATGCCAATCAACATATGAAGTGCCCTGTGCACTGTCATATTTCTCCCAATATTCAGTACAGACATTGTTTATCTGGCCTCTACTAATTTTCTTTGTACCATAAATCATAAAGTGGTAACTTAAACTACTGGTGATAGCACCTGACTGACAAATTGCTTCATCACAGCTTTTCCTGGGTCACACTTCAGTCATTCGTATTCATTTGCCCAGCATTTCTGGTACTTTCTTAGTTCTTTCGATTTATCATACTTGTGATTACTCTCTCTCTCTTGTCATCATCTAATTTCTGCCATCCTGGTGGAGACTGCGCACCTTGCAAATACTTCCACATATTTACAGTTGTCACTGCACAATGCATTCAATATTTATCAACAATGATATAAATATTAAAACATATTGTTCAGTACAATTCTGGATTATTCGTCGAGTCGGGGAATGCAACCTTTTCCAATCGGTCAATACTAGCCTGATACCCTATATAGTGGTCTCCCTCTTATAAGAGGGGTGGCGTTTCCAGAGGGGGACTATATTTGTGAGAAGTATATGTACGTGTATGAAGAAAGCTACATGTAACTTAAAAACATTAAATATCTTCATTTAAAAGTCAGATTAAGTATCAAAAGGTTCTTCTTGTCTTAAAAATAGATTTATTTCAAGTGAATATACATTAAAAGTTCTTAATTCTTAATTGGGATGTTCTTGGCACGCTCAGTGCAAAACCATTCAAAACCTTATCAATTAAATCTTGGTACAAACATCCCTTTTTCATTCAGAATCTCTTTCCGTTTACTCCATTTTCACAGGGCTGAAGATTATTCTCATCTGTTACAATGTTGTTTATTTGAGTCTTTCCAACATCAAATTTTTCGGCAGGAACTCTGAACTCTCCGCACTGTCGTTGAGTTGAATAACTTTTACTTTTTCTTTTAAAGTAAGAATTTTCTGTTTACGTGATGACATGTTAAACTTTTGTAATGACTTACTCCTATGTTACTAATTGTACTGCAATTTAATCATCCAGACGAAATCTTTATAGAGTAGACGAAATGCCTTGTTTATAAAGGAAGTGCTACATGTACTGTCACGTGATTTTCCAGTCTTCGCCTGGTACCCTGTTTTGTTCAATGTTCATTTCTCTTTGTGTGTGAATCCATAAAAGCTATATTTAACCTATGTTGACCAAGTTATGATCGTGACAATTACCTCCGGTCGTAATCATCAAAGAGAAGAAATTGACAGCTGTGTGAAGCCCAAAACCTTATCACAATACTGTTGAGCCCATTTCCTGTAAACGACAGCGCTTGTAGATAATGATTAATACTAACTGTAGTGGTACATGTTATAATGTACTTTAGCCAGCAATTACCTCAGTAACGAAAACCTGACATCTGAAAATAGACATTGGAAAATATAATCAGACTACTTACCCTACCATATGAATTAAATATTGGTTTTGAATACGTATTAGATACAACGTGGCCACTTGTGTGGAGTAAATTTGTCATTTTTGGACTAAAATGTTGGCAGCATGAAGCATAAGAGGGCTGGCCGCCAACGAGGGGTACTTTTGTACACAAACTCATCAGTGCCTAGAAAACTGGCCATGTATTGGAGGTGGCTGCTGGTGAGGGGAGCCGTATAAGAGGGGGACCACTGTACCTTTTGTTATAATCGGTAATGAAATCAGTGCTTGGGACCAGTAAACCAGGATAATTCCATGTCCACTAAGACTGTTTTGACAATAATCACACTAATTTACTTGATGTGTGGATGAGTGGTTCAACACCTGACCATTTGCAGTGTGAGTATTTATTGTACTTCATCAAGTGCAGGATGTTGGTAGGTACTCAATGAACACAATAAACAGATCAATTAACCATTAAAAGTAATGTTGACTCGTATTTTATTTGATACATCTGACACAAGACCACTTGCTAACTGTTATGATGGCAACGAGTGGTAATTTTCACCGCTCTGGCAGATTAGCATTAATTTCAAGCCCTGTCATCAGCATATAAAAAGGAGTTTGCAGTTTGAATCAATACTAATGACCGTATCATTTACATAACACAAAAATAGTATGGAGCCTAAAATACTAGTTTTTTTCTTCTGGTTTTGATTCTACCCCACTGACCTTAATTATCTGTTTTCTGTTATCTAAATATGATTCAAACCCTTTAACTGATTAGATTCCCATACTTTACATCTTTTTTAAATTTTATTGACGAAGAATTTCATCATCGTTGGTGTCAAAAGCCTTTTGAAAGTCTAGCACACTCATTCCTGTGTACAGGCCTTGGGCAGTTTGAGTTTTAATATGAGTTTTAATAAAACATGTGTCTGTGGAGTTTGCACTCCTAATGCCAGACTGATATTCTAACAGTAGGTTATTATCAATAAAGTATCTTTCAAGTTGCAAATAAACTGCTTTCTCCAAGACCTTTGAAAAAATGTTAAGAATGCTGACTGGTCCATAATTTCCAACTTCACATCTATCGTTTTTCTTATAAAGAGGTGTAACCCATGCAAATTTTAGTTCATCTGGAACAGTGTTGCTCTCTATGAACAATTACCAATACAATTGGACTTTTTAGAGCAATGGCACCATTTTGTAAGAACCTTACAGGTATATTATCTAAGCCATTATTTTTTTAGGGTTTAGATTACACAATTCTGTCATCACTTACATGGGTAAGATTAAAAGGATTTTGATCCAGTACCTGCCTAGTATAAAAGTTTATGAACTTTGTGGCATTTGTGTCTAACAGTCCAAAGAGAGGTATCAGTTTTTCAAAGACAGAAGCTTTGGTTTTTAAAAAAAAAGTAAAATAATTTGCAATCAAGGGGGAGTCATGACAGCTTGTACCATCCATATTTAGCACAATATTTGGAGAATCTTTATGTTGTGATCTGTAACGATGATCTTTTAATTGCTGCTGTAACTTTTAGCATTAATTTTTTTAAGTTTCTTCAATTGTAGACAACAGATATTCAGCTTTGGCCTTTTTAAAGTCTCTTTGAACTTGATTTCTTGCTATGCAGTATTCTTTGCAAGTATCCCTATTATTATTTTCTTTGGGGTGGGGGTGTTATTTTTTATCTACAGAGCAAAAAATTTCTATGCTTGATACTTTGTAAGATATCATGTGTCATCCATGGCTATGTTTTTTGTTTTAATCTTACCTCTTTTAGTGGAGCTACACTACTAACTATGGAACTGAAAATATTTCTGAACTGAATTCAAGCATCATTTATATTATCACACTTAAATATATCACACTTAAATATATCACACATCACACTTAAATATATCACACTTAATCACTTAAATATATCACACTTAAATATATCACACATCACACTTAAATATATCAGCCACGTCCATACTCTATAATTTCATAATAAAATTGTTTTTATTATAGTTTTTCAGTGATGTAATTTTAACAGTATGATGTTTGTTTATCTGGCCTCTACTAATTTTCTTTGTACCATAAATCATAAAGTGGTAACTTAAACTACTGGTGATAGCACCTGACTGACAAATTGCTTCATGACTGTGATCAAGTAAGGCAGATGCTGATTTAGACATTCTAGTAGGCTCAGGGCTGAGCAAATCCCATAACCCAATGTCCTGGACTATTCATTTTCAGAGTTGGGCAAGTAAAGTTTTCCAAGTCGCTAGTCCGGGACAGGTGCTCTTTCCCTATTTTACAAAAAGTCGGGCAAGTGCCTATTTTCATGCCATAATCACTTTATCTACCTTTATCTGGCCATTCATGCCCTCTGGGCATACTTAATACTTATTTCTACCCCCTCCATGTATTTATTTACATCCACTATCACTCCTACCAGTGGTCATTGATAACTCTTGCATGTACCGCTTGACTGCATATTGGGCTAAGCAACTAAATTATTGACCAATCAAAACACGCGAGACAAAACAAAGCAGGCATGATTAATTAACAGTGTTTTAAACGGCTTCCTTAAACCAGATCCTCACAAACAACTCACCCTATGATTTTAATACAGCGAATCAATCCAATGAAACTAATGAAAGGTACTTTACCAACATCAGTGCCAGTTCCCTTTATGAACTGATTAAATAGCAGTGATAATTCTTTAATTGTTAATTGATTATACAGAGGATTACCTTCCACATCTGATATTGCGTTTGAAGTGAAACAATTATTCAAATTAATGAGCTGTCTCGGTTTATATTTAAAAGACAAAATGTATGTTATGATCACTTTAGAAGTAGTTGTCAGACAAGGTGATATTTATATTGTGGATAAAATGAGTTTACCAAATTATATTTCAAGGAAGTTAATAAGGAAAAGTCGGAGAAGGAAAATTAATGTGGAACTGGAAGAGTAAAATGTAAGACTGCCACTGAATGTGAGGTAACTATTTCTCCAATGAGACATATGCCAGACTATGGCAACAAAAAATGTCAAACATGACATTACTAAGAAACTGAGAAATTTTCAGCCACATTGGGCCGATACTTATCCCTAGCTTGAATTCATTGGCTCGCAAGTGGATGAAAAAAACAATTGCTCAGCCCCGAGACTCATTAATAATTTGCTTCAAATTAAAAAAAATAAGAATATTGATGTAGTTTTTACACATAGTAGACACAATTTGGAAACATTTTTATTCATGTCCCCAAGAATGATTAATTCATAATCATATTTAAGTTTGGCTAAAGGTTGTTTGTTGCGGAGGTCTATGACATGTGCCGACAAGTATTGGCATGGATTAATGTACTAAAAGTTCTATCCATACAGCTTCAATTTCAGTACTGTGTACGTCATGTTTAGTGGCGAATGCAACGTCACTTAGAATGTACAGACGCCACATCATTGCCTGTTCCTATCAAAACGAACAACACAAATTTTAAAATTCAATTTCACCATCTGTTACTGAATCATCTAACCATGACAATGGCGCTACCCACAATCGGAAAATTGCCAAGAAAGAACGCCATCTTCTTTAAGCAACTAGGATGAGGAGTTTAGTTAACAACCACACCAATCTTAGCTTAGGCAACACTTTGGAGCAAATACGGCTACCATACGTCCTTTTTTCCCATGCATGTCCTCCATTTCGGTCTTGATATCTCCTCTTTGTCTGATATATATATATATATATATATATATATATATATATATATATATATATATATATATAAACAGTGTCCTCTTTTTTAAAATTTTCAAATATCGTAACCCCAATACTGTAGCATCACGCAACAAAATCAGTGACAAATTTCCCGCCATCTTTGAATTTTGAAAGACACATGACATCTTACTTCTTAATACAAAAATGCATATCTAGATATAAATATATCTTAAATTATATTATTTACGCTTAGAGCTGAAGGATTTACCATTGTTTTATCATTTTACCCATTAATGTCGAACAACCTTAATTAATGTTGCTTCAAATTTCAAAAGTTTCGCTGTAATGCTCCAAAGTTCTCGGAGTCATTCGGAACACATTCGTCTCTTTCCGTGCGCATCGACACTGAAGAATACTCGGAAGTAATTGTAGCGGTTCTTACCAAATTGGTAAGTTTTTTGCAGACGAACATCCTGCTAGATGTGAGAAGAACAGATTTGTATAAAATCATAAGTGTTCAAAATAACACTCGACGACGTTTGAACAATCAATGAAGCACCTGCACTTTTAATATTTAATGTTATTATCCACGCGGTATCAGTTTCGGAGTACTTAAGAAGAAATCGCGGAATAATTCGTAAACCTTTGTTCCGTGAGAGTTTATTTATGCGTACTCCGTTTTGCTTACCTTGTTTATAACGTCATCTGTTTCGGAGCGGTTGATCACAGCGCCACTCACGGCCATCGTAGATATGATAAAAGACATGTATGATGGCACAAATTGGCTACAATGGCGAATATAACAAGTGTCATCTTAGTATGAATCAATATTTTTCTTTCTTATTGTATTTCTATCTCTTCTGCTTAGTTTTATTAACAGAAAAGAATTAACAAATGTTGAGGGATAATTTTTTAAGCTGGTTCAAACAGAAAATTTAACTGTTAATTTCAAAATTAGATATGTACACATGTGAAAACTTTCTTTAAACATCTCTACAGTCTGCCATAGTTTTCCTTGGCAGTTCGGGATGACAGGGACAGTTGAAGACCTCATTCCGCCTCAAGACTCTTACTTCGGTACAATACTTCAAATGAACCCAGTGACTGCATCCTTGAACACAACACTGTGCCCAACTGACGAATTCGATGTAATCATTGTATTTCATGGCATCGGGCTGTTCTTGTTTGCATACACAGCATGGTTCATCGTCATCTACAAACTCAGAGTCTTCCGTTTCTTCCGATTCCCGTACTGATATTACATGCTTGCCCGATGGACCAGTCATATTAACACCATCTGACTGGATCTTAATAGGATGTGTAAGCTTTATTTTTTTCCCTGACTTTTTTGAACACTCAGATAGTGAAGATTCCTTAGGCTCTTATGTTTTTCCATTTTCCTCATTTTTCTTTGCTTTTTTTGACGATTTCATTTCAAGATGTCCAATTATTTCCTGCACAATGCTATCCTCTGTTATTGGCTTTCCACCAACTATAGCCGTATTGACTTTGCGTTTCTTAGTGGTATTCTTTGATTTGTCCAGTAATACACTCTCCTTCTTGCTGAAGAAACCAGCAGCTCGACTGCTTGGACTCAGAGCATGACAACCTACTGCTTTGTCCTCGTTGGGAATAAAACATTCGTTATTTTGTGGAGAGATGGTATGGTTGGTAACTTCGTTGGAATCAGAGTCATTGCTTTCATGTTGGAATACTGTAGCTGGTATGAATGACGCACAGTCTATAGCAGATGGGTTGAAGGGGTAGATTCCACATTTTTTAAAAGATGATCGTAGATTTGTACCAGACAGACTTAAGTTGTAGGCTCGGCATAATATGTCACATATGGCGTGCTTAGGAACAGATGATGATGACATTTCTCGAATGAATTTTGCCCTTTCATTATTGTATATTTTCTGAAACGGTCCGAAACGTCCGACGTCAAGCGGTTGTAGAACATGACCAGTGTGAGGCGGTAATACGAAAAGAATGATGTTATGTTGTTTTGCCCAATCAATGACTGCCAAAGATACATGTGATCTGTGTCCGTCATACAACAGAAGCAGTGGCTGAGATGGATCACGCCCTTGTACATAGCTGATGAAATGTTCCTCGAGATATTTCCTGAATACTTGACCATTGGACCATCCAGTCTCACTAACAGTACCAGAAACACCAGTTGTTGCACCCTCAAGCAATTCATTTCTCATTCGCTTTCCCGGAAATATAAAATAAGCCTGAATGGATGTACCTAAAGCATTCCCGGCCGATAAAACAGTCACATTATATGACATTACACTGGTAATTGCGACAGGTTTCGATTTTTTATCGGCGACTACAAAAGGAGGGGTATGATTATCGGAAATGCCCTTCTCATCGATGTTGTAAATGTACTGTGGTTTCTTCTTCAGGTTATAAGTATTCATGATTTTCTCCAGTTCCTCAAAATATGCGGTTACTTTCTCTCTTGATGTCTATTTTGCACGTGCGATTGCGAGAGACCTTGGTTTTTTAACAGTTAAATTAGGCCATCACGATATGAAGTTGCGATACCACTGCAGTGATAATGGATTATCCTTCTGACGAAGTCCAATGTCAACAACATAGTCAGTGGCCAAATTACATACAAATGAACGGGTATAACCATAGCCCACTTTTGCCAAAAGAGAAATGTGGTCTACAAGCCTAGCTTCATGCTCCAAGGAAAATAATGGATTTGGCCCCGATTTAACGGTGTCAATGTCCACTTCACCAATGACACGTTGGCGTAAAGCTGTTTCGGGAACACTATGCAACCTTGCCGACTTTTTAACTTGCATTTTTTTCTCCTTAACATCCATGTATGCTTTAGTTAAAGCTTCTTGGTCATAACGACGTTAGTGTAATGCGCGTAATGCATTTATGACATGCTTAAAATTGTTTAATACTTTTTCTTTAAACATTATGTAAATGTTAACTTTCCAATATATAAGTATTTATCATTAAATCGATTACTCTTTTTTCTGTATAAAAAACATCAAATAAGGAGATAAAAAAATAAAAAATATCCCATTTAATTAAATAGCAAAATGTATAATTATTCCCTTAATGGGCTTCCGTAGGAAAAAATAACTGCGCAGTGGGCGGAGATAAGAAGTCACCTGACAGTCATTTGACAGACGACAACAAATCAAGTTGCACCAAACATTTCAATTCATTGATATTATGGTGGGAAAAAAAGTATTTTGAATGGGTATGAAAGTGTCTTAGGAAATTTTATGTTTTTTGGTAATTGTTATGCATAATGTGTATACTAACAGCACTTAGACGAATTCGAAGCATTTTCTTTACTTGTAGCAAAGCGTGAAAGGAGTGTCAACAAAACTTCTGAAAATTGCATCATCAGCTGCATGTTATCACGTGATACCAACACAATAAAATGGCCGCTCCGAAACTGATGCCACGACGATAGTAGTAATATGGGACGACCTGGTCCCTACAGGAATTAATATTACGCCGTAGGTTTACATTGAGGGTCACTCTTGGCCCCATATGGGAATGGTAATGTTAAAAATGTTTATATCTAACATGCTAGGGAAACTCTGGCCCCCTATGGGAATGGTAATGTTTAAACTGTGTATAGGTTTAATATGGGGGAGGGAGGGGGCGTCCTTTGGCCCCTTATAGGAATGGTAATGTTAAAATTTTTAGATACTATCCAACACACCACTTTTTGATTACTAACCACTACACTACTTTTTTTATTACTATCCAATACACCACTTTTTTATTACTATCCAACACACCACTTTTTGAGTACTATACAGCACCCCATACATACTATCCAACACGTCGTATGTAGTGACTAAAAAACCCACACCTACTATCCAACGAAAAGGGTAGGAGTGCTTACACACATTATACTTACAAACACACAAACATAATATCGTTGGCTTCCTTCTCGCAAAAGGTTCGTTGGCTTCCTTCTCGCAATCCTATTTCTCCTCCTCTTCAGGGATCAAATATTTTTCTCCCCTCTGCCTCATTTTTTGTTGTTGTTGTTGTTGTTGTTGATCCTCATCCAATTGTCGTTAAGGTGCGGAAATTCCGTCTCAGTCCTCTGACTCTCCCTTTCAATCTTCTCCCCCGCCCATGCTGCATAGATATTCTCCACTTCTTCGTTCAGCACTTCTCTGATCAACTCCCTCGCTATTTTCATGGAGGTCGTCTCCCTCTTTAGATGGCTTTTGTTTGGGTAACACTCCATCTCCTTCACCCAACCTAGGAGCTGTTCCACTCTCTCATCAAACTGATGGCAGTAGTAGGGCCTGTCACTCGAGAGCCAAAGGGGACCCTGTGTTAAATAGAGTCCAAAATGTATAGAGCCAAACGGGAATTTAACATAGGCGCCATCTTCAAAGGTATGGTTTGTAACAGTGTAGCATGAGGCGACAGTCTGCACTCGAAACGGAAATACCGTATGATGTCATATGTGTATCATGTGTAGTGAGTCTGTCTGTTTTGTAACAGTGTTGCGGGTGTTTGGAAGAGACATGAGAGTTCGTCTGCCCTCTAAATGAAAGGCTGTATAGGAGTCATGTATTAAATATGGTCGAAAGTTTATAGGGTCAAACGGGAAATGAACATGGGAAAATTAATGGTCGAAAGTTTATAGGGACAAACGGTCGAAAGTTTATGGGGACAAACGGAAAATCAATATGAGTCTGCCATGTTGAAAGGTATGTTTTATTAACAGTGTATTGAAGTTGTGTATCTTAACAGAGGCCCTGAACGATGACGGTCGCCGGTATGGATGACATAAACTCCAGCGTCTTCATGTTTATCATGTGCAGGGTTCTTTTTTTTCCATAAGAAGAACAGGGTAGGATATAATAATATAATAGAAGGGGTATAAAATAGATTTTAAATCCCTTGACAATAAAACTAACAACCCTAACCCTAATCCTAAGTTCTATATAAAGCTAAAATCTCTACCCCATTCTATAATATGTCGATCCCTATCCTACCTTCCTTTTTAAAAACAAAACTACCATCCTCATAATCTTTACATATAAAAATCCAGTTATCTACTATCCACCAGCTAGCTGTCTACTATCCAGTACCCAGTTATATACTATCCACTAATCAGCTATAGTCCCTCCTAAATAAAACTAACGACCCTAATCCCCAAAGTACTCTATGTTCCCTCTTATAAATTAAGTGTAAAAAAACATCTAGCGCCTTCTATAAGGCCCCTTAGATACTTCGTATTATAATATGCCTACTTCACCCTCCTATTTTTAAAAACAAAACTACCTTAAGTATCTCCATCAACCAGTTATCTACTATCCACCATCTAGTTGTCTAATATCCAGCACCCAGTTATATACTATCCACAAACCAGTTATCTATTATCCTTCACTCAGGCACCCCTACTATCCAGCCACTGCTTTTTTATTACAATCCAAACATACACCCCTACAATCCAGCAGCCACTTTTGGATTACAATATAACACAAACACCTAATGTCCAACAACCGCCTTTTTTATTACAATCTAAACCAACACCCCTACTATCCATCAACCACTTTTTTTATTAATCTCCAAGCACACACCTCTACTATCCAGCAACTGCTTTTTCATTGCAATCCAAACACACGCCCCTACTGTCCAGCAACCACTTTTTAATTACGATCCAAACGCGCACCCTTACTGTACAACAACCGCCTTTTCATTTATATCCAAATACTACTATTCATAAACACCTTTTTTATTACAATCCAAACACACACACCCCTACTATCCAACAACCGCTATTTGATTACTATCCAAACACACATCCCTCCTATCTAACGAAAGGGGTAGGAGTGTTGATACACGCGCTATACTTACATACATGCCAACATACTTGCACACAAAAGGGGATAGGATATAAAAGGACGGGATGAAATATACACACACTCTCAGTTATTTACTAGTTATCTGCTTTTCACCAACCAGTTATTTACCATCCAGCACCCAGGGACTTACTATCCACCAACCAGGGATCTACTATCCAACAACCAGGTATCTACTATCCAACAACCAGTGATCTACTATCCAACAACCAAGAATCTACTATCCAACAACCAGGGATCTACTATCCACCACCAAGTTATCTATCCCTTTTAAATAAAACTAACGTCACTAACCCCACATACTGCTCTATGATCCCTCTTACAAGTTAAGTAAAATGCATATAACCCCTTCTATAAGATCCCTTAGTTACCTCGCTTGATAATATACCTACTCTGTCTTCTTCAGTATCTCCACTACATCCCTACAGTTAAACCTTACTCAGCTGGCTACAGATTATATAAAGCCCTTCTAAATAAATCTAACAACCCTTAAAAGAAGAGGGGGGTGTATGAGTGTCTGTGTGTGTGTGTGAGAGAGAGAGAGAGAGAAACAGAGAGATAATCAAGGTCCAGTTATCTACTATCCACTGCCTGTTTATTTAATATTCAGCCTTATCAAGAGACTTACTCAACATACCATACAAAATAGTAGTAGTATTAGTAGTATTAAATCCATAAAAAATTATTATTATTATTATTATTATTATTATTAAGTGTAATAAGAAATGCAAGTAGGACACCAGTTTTGCCGTATTATAGGACAACGAGAAATTAACATTAGGGTACCCTATTTTTATAAGTTTCTAAACACAAGGGTAAATCCTATGTTAGAAATACTCATTGACATATTTTTATCATTCATCAATTTTTGAACAAATGGTGTTAGATCTGTATTTATTGTCTAATGAACACAGTATGATTTCAAATATACCGATCAGCCAACACGGCATGTAATATTTTGTAAGTATGTTACAACACATTGCCGACATTCGGTCAGCCAAGGGCTGTGTACTTTTTTTACATTGTACGCGGCTTCGAAAATTTTACCTAGGCGCTATATTCAGTGTAGGATTTACATCGTACGTGGCGTCAACATTTTACTTAGGCGCTATATTCAGTGTAGGATTTACATCGTACGTGGCGTCAAAATTTGCACTTGCTTCACGTAATCTATTTGAATACGGCAAATTGTTTAGAGGTATCTTAACACAGGAAACAGAAAAAATTGGGATTTAAATCTAAATCATTCTATAGGAATGATCAAGCGTGTGTGTCTGTTTGTCGGTCTGTCAATATGTGCGTGTGTTATTGTGAAACAGATTTTGAGAGAGAGAGAGAGGTATGTCAATACATAGATAGATAAGTCACGCATCAAATAGGAGCGATTTTAGGGTTTATTAGACAGGAAGTAACAGAACTTTAAAATTTTCAGAGCGGCGCATATAGAATCCAGGTTATGCGGCCACTCTAGCCAGTCAAGGAATGTACTTTATTAGGTTTTTTCCTGGCTGCTTCTAACAAGGCAGAGTGATTCTGTTCAAGTTTTAAAAAATGGTCAAACTAACAGTACAGCCAAACGATGCAGCCTAACACGGATGTCCGTATGAGAGAAAGAGAGAGAGAGAGAGAGAGAGAATATTTTATTCCTACGTTGAACATATCAAAACACAAATAATCTTACCTTTTATGGTATATTTTCCTTATGAAAGTTCAAGAACTCACATCCCATTAAAAAATAGGTTGAATAAAATCATTATGCAGCAAATATTGAATTTCTTTTTTTAAATATTCCTGTTTAAGATGATTCATCATGTAAGGATGCTGTTTCACAGGTGTAGAAACTACAATGTCAACGTCATTATAGATTTTATTTGTTCGTGTAGGAATATCAGGAAACAAGTGCTCATACTCATGTAATAGCTATTTTAGTTAATTTCTTTCCTGTTGTTGTAGATGTGAAATTATCTGGTCCAATATTTATTAATTCCGAAGACTGGTTAAACCAGAATCACTACAGTCAGATTGAATTCCATCGTTGACATCCTCAGTGTGTGGGACAAGTACAACTAAATTAATTGAATAATTAACTGGGCTATCTCTGTCAAAATATTCCTTTAATATATTTATGTGACAAAGTTGTTTCTGTTTACGCCTCCTCCCATGAGTGTTAATGATATAATTTATGTCATTTGCTTTCTTTTCAACTGTATACGAACCATAAAATTTAGCCCGAAGGAGATTTTGAGGTATGGGCAAGAGAGCCAGAACTTTATCACCAGACTGAAAACTCCTTTCCTGAGCATTTTTGTCATAGCTTAATTTCATTTTTGACTGAGTAGAGTGAAGATTTGTACTTGCTATTTCACAGGCCTTTAACAACTTGTATTTGAAATCAGAGACATAGTCAAGAAGATTAATCTTTGAATCTTCATTTGAAAGAAGTTTCTCTTTCAATAACTTCAATGGTCCACGGACAGTATGTCCAAAAACCAGTTCAAAAGGACTAAAACCCAATGATTCTTGAACTGATTCTGTAACAGCAAACAACAACAAATGAATACTCTCATCCCAATCCTTTCCGGTACCAAAGCAAGATGACCGAATCATATTCTTCAAAGTTTGATGAAATCTTTCCAAAACTCGTTGACTTTCAGGGTGATAGGCAGAAGATTTAAACTGTTGGATGCCTAATTTATGCATAACTTGTTGGAAAATGCCAGAAATAAAATTTGACCCTTGATCAGACTGGACAGATTTGGGAAGGCCAACGAGTGTAAACAAACTGTTCCAAAGCTTTTACAATGGTTGTAGTTTTAATCTTTCTCAAATTAGTTCCGTCTGGAAATCTTGTGTATGGTCAACAAGTATTGATTGCCTGACTTGGTCTTAGGTAAGGGACCGACACAGTCTACCATTATTCTGCTATATGGTTCGTCAAATGCAGGAATAGATTGCAGAGTTGCCTTAGGTATCTTCTTATTGGGTTTTCCAACCATTTGACAAGTTCGACAAGATCTGCAGTATATAGAAAAATCACTTTGAAGTTTCGGCCAATAAAAATTATTCAAGATCTTATGATAAGTCTTATTGACTCCTAAATGACCAGCCAAGGGAGTTTCATGGTTAAAAAAAGACTTTACTGTCGATATGACTTAGGAACAACAATTTGATAGCTCACTGACCACTCGTCACCAGCGGGGACATCAGGTGGTCTGCATTGTCTCATAAGGACCCCATTTGTCACAAAGTAACAATCTGGGACTTGTGTGGCTTCAGGTTCAATAATAGCCCTCTCATACAAATAGAAGATCTCAGGATCTTGTTCCTGTTCGACAACGAGTGAATGTCTTTTGTCAATAGAATAGAGAGAACGAGTTGTAAAAAGAGGATCACTGTGATCAATACCTTCTTAATGATCAAAATCAGGAGAGAAAGTGACCTCATCAAAGACTGACCAATCAATGTGTCAGCTAAAGGAATAATATCCTGATCAAGATCATTCTTAAGAGCTTTTTTTGCCATAGCTCTCGTGACTGCACAAGCAGGATACAAATCAGGGTTTTTCAATCTCAGTAGGATCAAACAAGACTTGTCAGTTACTAGTGGATTAACCACGACCTTATCTCCAGTTAAGTCATTGCCTAGTAACAAATGAATACTTTCGACAGGTAAAGTAGTCACTGCCCCAACAGTCACAGGTCCTGAAACTAAGTCTGATGCCGAATTGACACAATGGAGAGGAACCTTTACAAAGCCGCACTCTACTCCCTGAATAAGTACACTTTCTCTAGAAGAAGACTTGTCAGACAACGGCAATGTACCTGATAACAAAAGACTCTGAGAAGCTCCATTGTCCCATAATATTTTAATAGGGATACGTTTGGCAGAATCACCAATAAGTGATGTAGGACCTTCTGACATGAATGGTTCATAAATCTCAAAAAAAGAATCAGACTGGAGTTTGTTTTACCTAACAATTGTATTGCTTTCAATACAAGACCTTGACCTCTTTGAAATAAGAGCATTTGGAATATCTCTGTCTTTATTCTGTTGCTTATTTTTCAACCCGAAGCAGTCAGAAATTACGTGCCCTTTCTTTTCACAATAAGTGCGCGTAGGAAGAGATAAGGATTTCTGACAGGTCTTATCAGATGTTTAATTTCTAACAGTTGTGCTGTTTTGAAATTTAGAGGTACTCGTTCCAGACTGGAGTTATTTTTCCCCCAGAAAACTGCTGCTGAGTGGTAGACTTATTGACAAATGAAATTTTGTGAGTCAAGGAATAATCGTTAGTCGTGCGAGCAGCATTTTCCAAAGTTTCCACTTTTTGCTCGTCAAGATAGGTCTTGACATCACCATGGATGCACCTCTTGAACTCTTCAATTAATACGAGCTGTCTGATGTTATCGTAATATTGATCAACCTTCTTGGCTGAGCACCACCTATCAAATACTTTTCTTTTTCCCATGCAAATTCGACATAAGTTTGTCCAGTTTCTTTTCTACAATTCCTAAACCTTTGTCGATATGCCTCAGGTACCAACTCATAACCCTTCAAGATATATTTATTAACCACATCATAATCAGTGCTTTGTTGTACTGACAGTGAAGTGTAGACTTCACGAGCTTTGCCAATAAGTATACTTTTGTAGTAACAAAGTCCAATGCTCTCTGGGCCATTTCAAGTTTTCAGCACTTTTCTCAAAATGAAGAAAGTTTTTATCTACTTCTTTTTCCTGAAAAGGGGGTACTCACCTAATATTTCTGGTAACATCAAAACCTGAACTTGCGTGTAAAGGGGAGGGGGGTGTCCCGCTTTCCAGTTCTAATTATTTATGGTAATTTCACGTTGTCCTATAATACGGCAAAAATGGTGTCCTACTTGTATTTCTCATTACACTCAATAATAATAATAATAATAACAGTAATAATGATTTTTTATGGCCTAATAATAATAATAATAATAATAATAATAATAATAATTTTTGTGATATGTTGAGTAAAACCCTTGATAAGGCTGAATATTAAATAAACAGGGTACTGGATAGTAAATAACTGGACTTTAACTATCTTTCTCTTTCCCTCTGTGTTTCACACACACACACACACACACACACACACACACACACACACACATACACACACACTTCTTTTCAGGGTTGTTAGTTTTATTTAGAAGGGTTTTATATGGTCTGTAGCCTGTTGATAAGGTTTACGATATACGGTTGTAGTGGAGATACTAAAGGAGGTAGAGTAGGTATATTATAAAGAAAGGTAACTAAATAGTCTAATAGAAAAGGCTATATGTTTTTTTCACTTAATTTATAAGAGTGATCTTCGAGAGGTATGTGCGGTTAGTGACGTTAGTTCTATTTAGAAGGGATAGATAACTGGGTGGTTGATAGTAGATCCTTGGTTGATGGATTGTAGGTCCCTGTTTGTTGGATAGTAGATTCTTGGTTGTTGGATAGTAGATTCCTTGGTGTTGGATAGTAGATTCTTGGTTGTTGGATAGTAGATTCCTTGGTGTTGGATAGTAGATCACTGGTTGTTGGATAGTTGATATCTGGTTGCTGGATAGTAGATCCCTGGTTGGTGGATGGTAAGACCCAGGGTGCTGAATATTAAATAACTGGTTGGTGAATAGTAGATATCTGGACTTTGATAGTAAATAACGGAGAGTGTGTGTGTATATTTCATCCCGTCCTTTTACATCCTGTCCCCTTTTGTGTGATAGTATGTTTGCATTTATATAAGTATAGCGCGTGTATCAACACTCCCACCCTTCTCGTTAGATAGCAGGAGGGGGTGTGTGTGCTTGGAATGTAATAAAAAAAAGCGGTTGCTGTGTAGAAAATGTGTGTGTTTGGATAGTAATGAAAAAGCGGTTGTTGGATAGTAGGGGCGTGTGTGTGTTTGGATTGTAACCAAAAAGCGGGTTATGGACAGTAGAAGGATGTGTTTGGATAGTAATGAAAGGCGGTTGTTGTATAATAGGGGTGTTTGTTTGGATTCTAATTTGAAAAATCAGTTGCTGGATAGTAGGGGTGCCTGAGTGATGGATAATAGATAACTGGTTTGTGGATAGTATATAACTGGGTGCTGGATATTAGACAACTAGATGGTGGATAGTAGATTATTTGGTTGATGGAGATACTTAAGGTAGTTTTGTTTTAAAAAATAGTAAGGTAAAGTAAACATATTATAATGGGAAGTATCTAAGGGGCTTTATAGAAGGCGCTAGATGGTTGTTTTACTTAATTTATAAGAGGGATCATAAAGTGATATGGGGTTAGGGTCGTTAGTTTTATTTAGAAGGAATATATAACTGGTTAGTGGATAGTATATAACTGGGTACTGGATAGTAGACAACTAGCTGGTGGATAGTAGATAACTGGGTTTTGATATGTAAAGATTATGAGGATGGTAGTTTTATTTTTAAAAAGGAAGGTAGGGGAGGGATTGACATATTATAGAATGGGGTAGCGATTTTCGACGATGAATGGCATGCGAACACAGCGCTTTATATGCTTTAAGCCCCGACGTGAAGGAAAACATCTCTTAGATTCGGTATGCGGACATTAAGGAAGACACCCGTATGTCTAGTACACAATACAAGTCAAAAGAAACTATCATTCTTACTTTTCACAAAGGTTTAACATTATACAAGGGTTATGTATGTTTATGTATACAAACAATACGTACAAACACACTATTACACTGGGTTAGAAAAGGTTTAAGTTTTAATTGTCAAAGATGTACACAAACACATATATTGGTAATGATTTAGGTAGTATCTTATTTCTAAGATATGTGAGTGGCTCTGGAAAGGGCCTTTGGTTCTAGTCCAGGACCGTTGAGATGTTAACGACGACGATATCCAGGACGGCTCGGTCTCGCCATGGGTTTGACTACAGCGCAGGATCTTCACTTTCTGAAGGAGACAGTGACCTCATCTATCTCCATCGTCCATTCCTCCACCTCTTCTCCCTGTTGTTGCTGCTGCTGCTTCTCTTCACATTCTTTGTTTTCCCCTTTTGATCTCTTCTCACAGGACATATTCCACTTGATATTGCGCCATCTTGAGAAAAATGGTGATCTTCTTCTCAATTTTCCTCTCGAAAGTAGACGGCTACCCAATGCGGTTCTGGTCGATGACTGTCGTCTGTGTTGATGTCATAGGCATGAACGTCTTTATGTTTTCGATGTGGAAGTTTATATTTAGCACACAACACTGGATTCCAAGGAGCTGTGTACAAACTGTGAGTCAGAAGGTAATGAAGTTCCCAGGTATTCATTCTTTTCACAGGTAATGATAAGTCATCAGTTCACACTAGAGTTTTTCCTTGAAAATATCTGTCAAGTAAGTCGATGAATGGATAGTCTCGGTACTCTGTTGCAAGAGAGCTTCGATGCGTTTCGCCTCGAGAGAAGTCAATGGAGGTAAGGAATAGTCACGCAAGTCTTCAAACCACTTTTTCAAAATCTTCTCTTCTGAGATGAGAGTCCAAGGGTTCCACATACTCTTCCATCGTGTCTTCTGGACTCATCATCAAACATTTGTCGTGTTGTTTCTGAGTAGGATGATCGATTTGACATCCATGACAATGTTTTCTGGTTAGGCCTGTAATTATTTTAGCCAAGTGACGAGCAAAACAGGAGACTAAGTGTTGTTTTTGTTCTGTTCATCTTGACATCATGACTGTATCTTTGTCTTCTTCACTTGTGGTCTGTGACTGTTGTTGTTGTTGTTCTGGTTAGAAAACATCCTCTTCGCCTATCTCCATAGGTTCGGGTTCCGTCTTTTTTACTTATAGTCTGAAATCACTTCTCTCAAACTGTTGATTTCCAGACTATTGTCAAATTATGCATACAAGATGACGTTTACTGTGTTCGCAAGAGCTAATACAAACTAAAGTTCCACACGAAGTTGGCCTGATTTTATGCGGTGGAAATGTCCGTCGTCGCTGCTTTGGTCTGGGGTGAAATCAAAGCACCACAAAGCATATCCTCCTGTATAATCATTGTACGAAATACCGTGGTTACTATTGGTGCCTAAATGTCCTGTGGCTTCAGAGTCAAGTAAAATCTCAAGTAATTTTTTCTGGATAAAGTTCGGTTCAAAAGGTCTGGTGCACAACGTCTGGACATCTCAGGTGACTTCTATCTTGGACACGTTGAAGTGTTGGATCTCGAAAGAATTTTGATCGATCGCTTTGTTGATGACCGCATTGCTGACGAAGTTGATGAGTATATGTTTTGGTAGTTGACCTTGGAAAACATGATCTTCGATCTTGTATTGGAGTCTAGAGGCAATGTTGAAGGTTTTGACTTCCACTCCTCGTCGTAGAGGTTTCTAGGATGTAGTTCTGCTCAGAGTTTGACTGGTGTTGTTTCCACTTAGGTAAGACCTCTACATGTCGCACATACGGTCTGGCTTCTTCAATGATTGTTTTGTAGTCGTTAGCATTAGCTATCAAATGAAACACGGTACTACTTCGATTCAGTCTAAGGCGTACATTCACTCCATTCAACAATACTTGTCTTGCAACCACATGTCCAAATGAAAACGATCTATAATTTCTAAACTATGTCTTTGTCTGATTTTCCTTCGGCGGTCGTTAAATCCAACATTGTGACAGTCGTCATCCGCAGTCAACTCTGTGTCGTTAAACTTGTCCAAGATGTCAGGTCTCCATACCACTGAGGCATCCAGATGTGTGTTATTTACTTCTTTTCCGCACGTCAAAAGATTTTCCAGGTACGTTCGGTAAGGGTAAGTGTCCATGCTGCTGCTGACTCTTTTGTTATTTAAGTAAAAAATCCACTTCGCTGAACGACGAATGTATGAAATTGTTGACGGGAGCTACTCTGGCATTGGCGCCTGGATTACTCTTGTCCGTTTTGAAAACTCTGACTTTCAGGTACAAGTAACTGTTATTCAGATCGATGTAATCTTCGGTTTGTCCTTTGATTTCAAATTCGATAGGTGCTGAGTTAGTCAAAGATGACATAGGATGAAATTTTACCCAATGGAATTCTTGCATTATCATCGTCTGTGGCATGGCAAACATATCGAGAAAGAATCTCGGTGCATCATTTTCAGTTAGTAATCAAAAATGTCAAATTCTCTGACTGCTGTTCTTTTCTTATTCATTTTCTAAACATCTCTGTGAGGTCTGAAGGGTTTTTTACTTCTCTTTCTGCCTTGTCCTTGCCGCGGCGTAGAGGAGGAATTAATACTTTGGCCAGACGTGTGCAGCGAATTTATAGGAGTTTCTTAGCGCTCTAGGAGTTCTTTTGGAGTTTGAAGCAACACATTTGTTCCTGTTTTCACGAACGTTCCTTTAGGACTTTGTTTGTCAATGAGAACGTTTTATAGAAATTCTTTCCTTGCGTCAAAACTGTAGCTTTTAAAGCATGCAATCTTCGAGTCACCATCGGTTTTAAAATGGGTGTTACAGTGCGAAAAGCAGATTTTAACACATCTCCTACACCATGTCCTAGTTGTCGAGCGACTCTTTGGTACACAGGGTACATCTGTTACAATTCACTGTAGAATCTTTTTTCGGAAATGTAGCTTCACAGTGACTTTTCTCTTGGAGAATAAAATATTTTGTCCAACATCTCTTTTTATACTCATATTGACACTGTCAAAATACTATCTACCTACAAGAAGATAATGAGGATTTTCAACTTCTCGGTGAACGTATTACGTGTTTTCTCCTTCATCGTAAGCAGCTACGGCAGAATCAACTTTGAAAGGAATGACTCTCAGCAACGGAGCGGCTGTGTTTCCTACGACGTTGTACTCGACGACATCAAAATTCAGTCCTTCGTTCAGTTCGATAGGGTAGCGAAAATACTTGTAGAGTCGATAGTTGTTAAGAATGTCTTTCATTGCAGTGAGACAGGTGTATCCACCCACAACAGCAAACAAACCGGGAGAAAAAGTAATGAAAATTGTTTTGCCGCAAGAAAAATACATTTTAAGACGGTGTGCAATTTTATGGTACTCGATCAGTACGCTTCGGCGAGTTTTCTCCAGTGCTTTACCAAAAATGATCGTTGAAAATAGCTTAAATCGCTTCGACGAGATGGTGATCTTTGAAATACTATCCTGTAAGAATTCTCATGGTATAGGTGTTCAATTGAGGATTCACTGGTGATGTTTTTTTTTAGATTCGTAATAGACAGGATCGTTTTTGTCCAACTGTTCTTGAACTTGTTCGTTGAAAATATCGACGATGAAAGTGTTTTGACCTTCATTGATATTGATGGTTTGAGTAGGCTGAATGATTTCTACCAAAGCTACTTCCCAATGAACTTCGTGATCCAATTGTATGGATTGAGGTAATCTGGCGTGAAAGAATATAAGGTGTTGTTGGGAGTCACATCCATAGAACTGACACTGGGTAATAGTAAATAAAATAGGTTATTCATAGAGCTATGGTTGTCAAACGATGATTTTTAAATGTTCCAGAAGACGGACTTGGAAGAAGATAACCAATACAACTGCTGAGTAAAATAGTCCTCAGTTGTTAAGGAGTTGCAAAGGTAAATTTCCAATGGCTGCTCCGATGACAGAATACACCACAAAGATTTGGCAGAAAAAGACGATTTGAATTTTAGGGATACGTTCTCCACACCACACCTACAAGGATTGTTTTTGGAGTTCTTGGAGAGAGGAACTCTGAGAAGATGTAGCAGTGTTTAACGGCATGTTGGTAACTTCTACTTCTTTCTTTTGTCGATGACTTGTAAAGCAGCAATCCAAGAATCAAAACTGGGTAGATATCCTTTCCAACGAACTTTCACTTTTTGAAGTCGATGTTTCCACACTTTAAGTGTTCTTATATTGAAATGCTTTCGACTTCGTACACGTCGTCGTCTTTCTTAGTCACTCGTTGTAACTCCGGCGAGTATAAAGTTTCTTTTAATACTTTTCCGTTCATATCTTTCAATTTATGGAGAGGAGGATTACGTCCACGCACTTGTCCAGTGACACGAAACAAATCTGTCGTCCAGTTAGGTAAATAACCTTTGTCAGAAGTTCGTTCTGTTTTTCCAATACATGTTTGACACTTCTTTCTTTTTTTTCTGGTTTTTGATGCTCCCAACAAACACCATCACTTCGTTTGTCACTTCTTCTGGAGCACATCCGATGTTACAGTGGTACGATTGATTGTAAACTATGACTAGATGTAGTAACACAACGATATATTTGAGAGTATGTTGATGTGTACAATATTTCCACATACGTTCTTT
The DNA here is from genome assembly GCA_029931535.1 of Margaritifera margaritifera. Classification (NCBI taxonomy): domain Eukaryota; kingdom Metazoa; phylum Mollusca; class Bivalvia; order Unionida; family Margaritiferidae; genus Margaritifera; species Margaritifera margaritifera. Next base: position 507,523 of record JAQPZY010001566.1, on the reverse strand, counting down.
CAAAGTTCTTTGAAATGTTCCACGACACAAGCTTTTGTTTCAGGATTTTCAGTGGTCAAAAAGGACTGTATTTTTTTCAATTCTTTTTGAAAAGTTTGGTTTAGAATTCGATGCCTTTGTCTGTTTGCCATCGCAGAGGGTGTCGACCACTTTGTTTCAAGATCGGTTTAAAGCTCGCACTAACTTTGAACATGTTTTAGCAGTCAAAGGAACTACCCAAGCTGATTTTGAAAACACGTCAATGACACAGAACAAATATTTGTAACCTCGATTGTACGACGGTAAATAACAGACATCAGATAAATCTGCTTGCCATTGATGATCGATTCCCGCTACTTTCGTTTGAGTTCTGGAAAAGTTTCGTCGATTGGGATTGTGTAACGTGTACGTCGATTGTTCTTGTAACCATTGTCGTACATCTTGCAGACGTAAACCTTTGAGTTTGGTTTTAGCGGCACGATACAGTGTTTTAATTCCTACGTAGTCATCAACATGCGCAGGATTGTTGTAAATGCTGCTTATAAGTGTATCTGTGTGGTTTGCTTGTGTTGCTGCTCCTCAATAACTCACCCACTGTTCGATGCTGCTCTTAGGTTGTTCGTGTGGTATTTTGGATTGCGACGACGCTTGACGTGTCTGACGAGCAATAGGAGTAGTCGTAGTCGTCGGTTCTTTGGTTACATTTTTCTTTATTTCTTTTTTTACTTCTGTCTTCACCTTTTTCTTTTTTCCTTGTGCTGAAAAGGGCGTCGACATTATCTTTTTGACTCAAGCTTTCATTTCTTCGTCAGAGAGTAGGGGAAGGTGTCAACAATGAGGCTGTCATACCAGGTGTCTGAGCAGACGGAGTTTTAAACACTTCTCTTGTTTCTTTCTCTTCGTCCATCTTTGTGTCTGTGTCTGTCATAGTCTTTGTTGCTTCTTGTTTATCTTTGCTTTTCATGACATTCTTGAAATCTCAGAGTAGGTCAAGATGTATCGTTGAAATCTTTCTGGTGAAACCGTTGAAGACGTTGTAATAATTATCCGTACCGTTGCGATTTATGTTTCTGACAAATCTGCTCGATCCATCAACGATTGTAATTCTTGTAGTAAATGTGACATCTCGGTGAGATTACGATTAGGAGGTGTCCGTTGTTCGTACCAACCATGGAGTTCCATCCATCCATTGTAAGGAACGAAAGTTAATTTTCTTCCTTCCATAAGATCCAAGGGAACAAGTGTGGTGTCTTTCCAGAAAAGTGTGTCCTTTTTATCTTCTTCTTCAGCATCATCTCCTAACTCCTAATAAAAGAGGTCCAGCAATAGATCCTAACAAAGGAGCAGTCACTTTTAACAAGGTTACTATCTGCATGAGTAGAAATCGTCCTCGTTGAACGAACAATATTATCATTTGAATGATGGGCATTTGGTTTTTTACCATTTGGCGAACAAGGTGACGATGTCGTCCTATTGGCTGTTTCTGTATCTTGGTCAAAGGTACCGTTCCTCCCAAAATGTTCAAACAACATTCACACACGGTATCGGTAGTTTCGTTTGGTGCTTTTTGAATGATTTGTTTTCGCATTGGAGGAATGGATTCGGTCAATACTGACAAGACATCCTAATGTTTGGTTAAACGAGAAGGGAGTCCCTGTTTTCCTTTTTTGGTTGAAGGTTTCTTTGGACGTTGCTGGTGATGATGGTATGAACTTTGTGACATCTTTGTTTTAGAATGCAAAAAACTGAAAAGAATCTTATCCAACACCTCTTCCTGTTTTATACTGGAATTCGTCTCCGCTGATTGTCGGGACGTCGTACCAACTTAACTATGGGCACCACTCAACGATGAGGCATTTTCAACGAACTAAATCGTGCCAGTTGTTGTTTGGATAAATCCAGTAAACTTTGTAACACACCTGTTCTGTCTTGTACTTTTGTCTTAGGAAAAATACTTTTTCAGCTGCAGCATCAGCAGCTAGATCAGTAGAAGACGTCGTCGACGGTAAAGAAGAAGTTTCTTTAGAGATGGGTTTCCATTTTTTCATCAAATTGGGTAATACTGGTCGTAAATCAGGTTTGGCAAGTATGATCATTAAATGAATAGAAAAACAAGTGGCAGGAGAAACCGTCACCGATTGAGGTTTTCTTGAATACGTACGCGTCCTATAGGCAGTACCTCCCTTTCTTGCAGGTGATGTTTTTTCTTGGGGCTTTTCTTCCTCTTCTTAGAGTGTAAACTTGCTGCACTACCTCTCTTCTTTTTGGTATGCTGTCTTTTAGTTGGTTTGGCATTTTTAGCTTCGGTATAAAGATCCCATTTTAAAAGCGAAGAAACAATGACATCTCCTAAAGATCCACTTCCACCCGGTTTCAAAATGATTTGTTTTTTAGTTTGAGTATCGATTCTTGGATCAGCTAGTTTTGACAAAGCTACTTTAAGCTTTGCAAAACAAAATGACATTTCGTCAATCACTGTGAGAACGGAGAATGCAGCCATAACAATTGTGTTTAAAATTCTGAGATTCCATCTACAACACAAGATTGTTTTTGCATTTTATACACGTTTGCTGAGTTTTTTTCTCTTTTTTTTTTCTTTTTCATAGTAGTGTAACACAACAAAAACATATTTAGATGTCAAAAGCACACAAAGTTCACCTTTTTCTTGTCTTTTCCATAACCAGTGACACACAATGTCTTTGGCATAATCAGTCTACAAAATTGAAACACGAAAACAAATAAGGCATAAATCACTCCGTACACAAATAAAGCACACATTAAAACCGCAAAAGCTGAATATAAACAGGTAAGATTACAACATTCTCTGTGTAACATTCAATCTATGTAAACGCACTGTCTTCATCATTCTAGGCTTTGTGGAGTTAATCTGACATAACCTCTCCTGGGATGTAATCTCATTCTTTTCTACCTGTACAATACTACTGTCGTGGGTTCGTAGTATTTCTTCCTCTGTTTCTGGCTCTTCTCCCACTGCTTCTAAGTCAGGTTTCTGTATAGGCTCTAACGAAAAATATGTATTTTCCTCCACTAAATTAGACTCTAATTCCACTTTCACTTCTGGCTCTACTCCCACTGGCCCTACGTCAAATTCTTTTCTTTGATCAGTCACACACAATGTCTTTGGCATAGTCAGCCACCTCTTGTGTCCAATCATCAAATTCAAGACTTTTCAAGTCACGTACATCCTTCCAGTTGAAAATCTGTTGGTGTAACCAACTGGCTATACACACTTTTTGGTAGGTATGAAGAGTTGATAAAGTACGACGAATTTCTTCTTCACGCGGAGGTACACAACTCGTTTTCATCACTATTCGCAGCACTTTTAACACAACGAGTTTTTCGTGCAAAGATAAAGTTTTGGTGGTCATGTCTTTGCATGTACTGTTCATGAATGTGCCACGACTAATTTATTGGTAAACGAAATCCAAGAAAAGTGATCACTAACACACACACACCACACGTCGTCCAAAATTCAAAGGAATAGTGTCATCTTGTGGAATCAGTTCTTTTAAGAGTACTTGGTAATCCACTAAATCTTGAACACTGTCATTTACTTGTTTGACTGGAGTTTGGTGTAACACTGATGACCAAATTCGTGGTAAGGTAAGTCTTATAATGTCTTCGTAGTTGATCAATGTCTTACCATTTGAAGATTTTCAAAATAATCAGTCTTCTTATAGTATTCAGATACCAATGATTAAAACGTGTATGCCATTTCAGATACAATTGTTCTTGGCGTTTTCCTTTAATCTTTACAAACTCTCTATAAATGCGTTCATGTAGTTCCAGTGGTAGATTCTGAATGTACTCTTTTAATCTGTCTATTTACAGGATGTCTTTTTGATGTAGTATTTACACGTTTTCCAGATGAAATCTCCTGGTAAAGCACATCGAAGACATTCAGACATTATCTCACTACACATCTCACGTCATAAAGGAGATTCGTCTTAAGGTGATACTTCTTTTTTTAACAGATTTTTGTATTTCTGTAAGTTTTTAACCTTTTCTTGGACTTCGTTCCATGAAATTCTGAGTATCACTGCAACATTGTAGGTAGAAGTCGTGACATCCAAAGTCGTAAATCAATGTCAGATCATTTTGAAATCTTGGAACAAATTAGCTATTTATAGCATTCCAACGTTTTCACGCGAAAGTCTTGATCTTGTCCGGACGTTAAGGCCTCTTTTAAGACGTCAAAATTCACCTCTTGACTGGAACGATAGATCAATATCAGTCCTTTCACCTTACATTTGGTATGAAGTTGTCCTTTTTGGTCTCGGTACTGGTAACTGTAATTTTTTGGTCTCCCACTAGCAATACCCAAAACAGTGTTTTCAGGATGTTCATCGGTGCAAGCTCCTAAACGTTTGTCTTCGATACATGGGTGATAGCTTTCAGGGTGATCGATGTACTAGCAACTATTGGTGTCAAAGTAAAGGACTCGATCTCCTAAAGGTTCCAAGAAAGAATGCAATTTTAAACGGGCATTGGCCGTCACGAAATCTGCAATGATAAAATTTCCAAACTCATCGGGGGGTACAAACTCTGCGACTTATTAATAATTCTCCAAGATCAAATCTGCATGTATGATGTCCACGTGTTTAATGAGCTTTCCTTTATCGTCGACGAGTTGATAGTATAGACTTGGATCTGCCATGTATTCCACCTTTGGCAATATCAGACGTTGAGCCAATTTTCCCCACAAGCAATTCAAAATGACCTTAGCAAACGATCGTCTTCTTGCGTTCTTTTCCACGTGTTCCAAAGTTATGCCTTTTATGGATCGGTATCGTTCTTTGAATGCCTCTTGACTTCTCGAGTCTGACTCCAAGAAGAATAACCATAAGCTTCTTGCTTCAGTTTTAGAAATTGGTTGACGTAGCCTGAAAAATATACTTCATTGGAGAGTCGTGGTCATCTTGTTGGTATTGTTCTGTAGTAGGAAAGTGCCAAATTTCGTATACTTTTAACAGTCGGTATGCACGATCGAGAGCATGAAACAATTCGACACTCACCCACGTTTCTGTCAAGACTCGATCTTGATCATCATGGCGACAAGGATGGTGTTCATTATACGTTTCAGCATACGTACGGCATAAGGGAAACATCAGTTTTCATTGGCAAATAAAGTGGTAAAACAGGATAGTAAAAGTTCGTCGGCGGCAACAATTTGCATTCGATGAAACTTTCGTATTTGTTAATGTGTTCACGTCGATGCGTTCTGTCAATATTTCAGGATGACCGGTGGGGAATCGAGCACACCCAAAGATGCAAGGAACACACATCGATGTATTTGATTTTCTCTCCTTGAGATTCGTCCACTTCGTACAACAAGCGTGTAGCATTGGTCCGTCCTCCAAACAAACTTTCGTGTGGATTTAGAGGTTCGATGTCCACCACATCTGGATCTGTTTTCAAACGTCGATCGTGTTCTTGTTCCCGCATTGCTGTCACTTGTTATCCTTGACTTTTCAAACTCTGCCGCCGTTGATATGTCTAGTCGTACAACTTTTCCATGGTGAACTCGGAGAAAGGACTTTTCAGGTCTCGTTGAGGAAAACAAGTTGGGCATCCATGAAATAAACATCACTGAAATTCGCATACCATCTGTGGATTTTCTAAATCCCAATCATCCACAGAAAGGGTTCCAATTTTATTTTCTCCGCCGTTTCTAGCATGTTTTACCCACTTGTCTTGAGTTTCACACCAGTAATGGAGCCAGCACCAAGCTTTGGCTGAATATTGACGGCGAACGGAGAGATAGAATTGAGGTGGTATGATAGCTAGTTTGTTCTCGGGCATGAACTATTTTCGGTAAATTAATCCACACGCTTTGGCAATGGCAGAAGCTTTCTTCAAGGATTGATCCCTCTGTGATCCAGAAATAGGTGTCCAAATTTTCCACAACATCGTCGTAAAATGTCTACATATGGTCGGAAATATTTCAACATTTCTTCTTGAAAATCAAACGTTCTTTGTGCATACCGTCCGAGTCGTAATAGCGAACTTCAGGCAAATGCGGGAGCACGGCATGCTGATTAGCTCCAGTATTGAAAAAAGTGTGGAATATAGAGTTTTAGGCATTCTACTCAAAGGTATTGCCAACAAACTCATGGAATCTGTAAACTGTACGCTTCCAACTTCATGTACATGATTTTGGCTCCGTTCATGGTCACTGTTGGAAATTCAGTGCCTTGTTCTGAATTACATTTCAAAAGAAATTGTCCGTCGTATCCTGAGAAATTGTGAGCAGTGACAGTTGCTGTAACGCAGGATTTCCTCTTTGCTCCATATGACATCGGTGGGATCTAAAATCCATTTGGCAAAATCAGCAAGAGTACGAGAGCTCCGAATGATCTTTTCTCGTCCTTCTGGAATCTTACTACAATTTGGACAGTGACAAAACTAAAGGTTTTTGTATACACTTCTCACAAGCAAGATGAGCTACACACAAATTATGGATGTGAATTCCAATCTCTTGTGAACATTCAAAGTCAAAACAGATAAAATCCATATGTTTCTTCTTATTATTTTTGTTCTGATCGTCATTTAATACTTCCTCGAGTTCATTGTCCTGTCGTTGAATGTAACACTGATGATTGAAGTCAACAATTTGGTCACAAAAACGGCATCTGTTATTTCTTGGACAAACGTGTGACTTTGGTTATTCGTTCCAACAAGATGTCCACAAGTGGAGCACACTCTCAATAATACACAAGTACGTTTCTGTTGTTGGAATTGTTTCATGCGATGTCGCCCATAACAGGCTGGACTGACAAATGTTCGCTTACAAGTGGAACAAAGAATTCTTTCTTTTCCTTCAGGAATGCAAAGACTGGAAGCTAAACACCCACGATATATCTCTCCACAATGAATATGTTGCTCCCGACTAATAAGTCATTGATCACATTTCTCGCAATAGTTCTGGTGTCCCAGAAATCCTGTGATAGTTGTAATGGTATCGAAATGATCTTGGTGATGAAAAACGCGAATGTCTTTTCCATCTGGGAAATCTGGTCCTCGAAATAAGAGAGCTCCGCGAACGACTTGAGGGTATACTTTGAACGTATAACAAGGTGCTAACACATATTGAAGTTTTTGTATTTCAGGAACTCCACATACGGTTTTTTTGGAAATGCCTGCTTGCTGCAAATGAATTTCTGCTTCTTTTCGTTGTTTGGGTCTGCCCAATTTTTTCATGTATTTCCATGATTGTTTCCATTCTGCTGTATCATTCTTCTTGACACAAGTCTGAGCCACTACGATAGCTCTGGCTAAGCACATATGATCTTGGCGGTTGTCAGTCTGACGATACTTTTTGGGGTTCTGCGAAGTTCATCCACTGATACTTTGTGTCGTCCGCTGCCTCTTGGAGGTGAAACGTGCGTCATCTGAAGAGTAACTTTTCCATCGGTGATATTAAGCTCGTCGTTCGATTGCTGGACGTTTTGAATCTTGTCGGTAGTTTTTGAAGAAGTTAATTCTGCCCATGTAATAAACTCGATCCATACAGGGGCTTTCAAACTGTCGTTATTGATGGATAGTCTCAAATGATCGTCATCTTTAGCTTGGCACTGTCGTTTCAGTGTATCTTATTATGATTCCCATAAATCTGTAATGAAACCCAATGCTTTCTCTGGTGGAACTTGAGACTTTGAAGGTCTATTTCTCTTCGGTTGGGTTAAAGAAGTCTGATTCATTTCTCTCAAATGTTTTAGCTCCACCAAAATGTCGTGTTACCATATTGTTTTCACTCTCTTGCTTCTTCTCACTATTCAAAGTTTTTCTCTTCTCTAGTTCTTCCTTTCTTTTCTTCTCTTCTTCTTCTTCTTCTTGTTGAACAAATACTTGTTCTTCTTCTTTCTGACGTTGCAAAAAACGCTCCAACTCTTCCTTCTGTTTCTTTCTGAAATTATCATAGACTGGTAATGATGGAGAAGGAGGTAAAGGTGGTACTACTGCCGGCAATAATTTTTGCGGAGACGATAAGAAATCGGACAAAGACAAATTGAAGTCATTTTCCTCTGGAAGAATAGTTGCAACAGCAGCAGTAGTAGTAGTTGTCGTACTATCACTCTGGGAATACGATGTAACGGCGGCAGGCGCACCCTCATACATTGTCTTCATTTTATCAGCCATTTTGGCATTGTACTCAAAATCTTCCGCAATGGTAAATCGTAGGAATGCTGGTGTGTGTGTGCGTAATATATATATATATATATATATATATATATATATATATATATATATATATATATATATATATATATATATATATATATATATATATATATATATATCGAAAGTGACGTCGCGCGTCCGCTGTTGTATGATTGGAAGGGAGACAACACACCCTGACTGAATTATGTTACACGCATTCTGATTGGTGGAACATTCCAATCTGTTTCTATACGGCCCTAGACTATATATAGAGGCGCATTGGTCCATTGTGTCACCTGTTCTCAAGACAACCCGTCCCTATTTGGGCAAAACTGAAACTACGGACCATCTTTTCCAGCATGCTGTTTAAACCAGACTTCCTGGTATATGTAAAGACGTTGTGGGCCATTACCAGGATCACAGATACAGCTATATAGAAGAGAAGAATCTATGTGGAGAGGCAATGGTGCCTGAAACGTGTCTTAGTCTACGGACCGGCTGTGAGGAGAAGTTCGCGGAGAAGGACTGTGAAGCGGTGTGGTTTGTGTTAACTATCTTTAGTTAACAACCCCAACGTCCTTTTTCAAGGCCACCCAGATCTCTAGAAAGGAGAGATACTACTCAGAATTATTGCCAATTTTTGTTTGTATTTTTATGTATGGCTGTGTCTATGTCTATGTTCACAACCCAACTTAAACTTAAAACACTTTACCCCTCTTGTGTGTGACAGTATGTTTGTGGGTATAGTGTGTCTATAAACACTGCCTACATGTTTGTGTGTTTGTAAGTATAACGTGTGTAAGTACTCCTACCCTTTTCGTTGGATAGTAAGTGTTGTGTTTTAGTCATTACATACGACGTGCTGGATAGTATGTATGGGGTGCTGGATAGTAATCAAAAAGTGGTGTATTGGATAGTAATCAAAAAGTGGTGTGTTTGACAGTATCTAAAAGTTTAACATTACTGTTCCCATAGGGGGCCAGAGACCCCCCCCCTCCCTGCATGTTAAACCTATAGACATTGTTCATATTACAATTTCCATAGGGGGCCAGAGAGTTCCCCGCATGTTACACCTATAGCCATTTTTAACATTACCATTCCCGTAGGGGAAAGAGTGACCCACTATGTAAACCTACGGCATAATGTTAATTCCCGAAAGGGGGAAGGGTGTCCCATATTACTACTGTTATTCCTGCAACTTTGCAATAAAAAAAAATAAGAAATCATTCGGTTTCAATAACCGGAAAGTATTGCTTACGTTGCTGTTAGTGATGACACATCATCTAGTCATTGTGACGTCATGAAGCTATTAGTTCAAAATGGACATTATTTACATCTGAGATTTCTTTTAGCATGCGATGGAAAAGGCCGAGGACGTTCTGATTGCTCTTGGAGTATGACTTCATTTTGTCAGACTGATTGTTGGGTAGACTTGCTACCTTCAATACCTTAAATATTTCATAAATTTAGCATAAAAGCAGCAATCTTGGAATCAAGAGATAAGGTTCATTTGTTAAGAATGTTGGATGGGATAAAAGTATAATCCAAGCTGGCTGTGTTACAAAATAATATTCGAAACAATAAAAATGTTGATTTATCGACTTCAAGCATCAAAAAAGATATTATGCAATGTTTCGGAAAAGATGCAGATTTAGAGACTGCAGTTAACAATTATAGTATCGAGCGAAGCAGCATCAGCTCTGAGAGCAGGATGATCAAGGTAGTGTTGTATGAGGAAGGAATAAATTACGTATTTCATGTGGATTATTATATTCATTTGTATTATGCTGGAAAACAAAGTTCAAATTAAAATAGCACACGATGACTCAGTGTATGCAGTAGCTGTTTTTTACTCAACCATAAGAATAGCAAACTTCTATATCAATCTTAAATCGTTCATACCTTTGAATGAATTAAAATAATGTTGCAAATTTGTGAAAATATAAGTTCCCGGTTTGATGGTTGTTTTGTTGAATTGTTGATAACGCCCAAAGACAATTTGTCAAGAGTAAAGTATTCTCTAGATGTTTTATGCAGTTTAAAATGGCCTAGAATGAATAGTATTCAAGGCATCTTTATTACGATCCTGAAAGCACAGCTGTTTGCACAAATATCAACCAATTGAGAGAACATATTAAAAGATACAAAAAGAAAACAAACTATGCTGAATTAAAAGAATAGTTAACTGAACAATCTACCGACACATAACACAAGCAATCGAGAACACATTTCCCTACAGACGGGTCTATAGTGCCGACGTGGATGAACAGTAGCAAGCACACGCATGTGTTCAGAGAGTAAAAGCAAAAAACTAAAATGGAGATGGCATACACGACGCTTTCAATGACATCTTCAAACAACGAAAGCCTGAAAAGATACAATTTGATTAGGGGAAAGAGTTTTACAACACAAGAGTCAAAGATCCGTCGGGCAAGGAAAACAATGAGAACTTTTAAACTTACTTGAACAAAACAAAGTGTCTGTAGTGAAAAGGCTCGAATATGGAAATATTTCACACAAAATGAAACCAGAAAAAAATATTGACATTTTGCCAAAGCTAAACCATCGTTACAATAACACTCATCGCACATCAATAGACAGACCTCGTTCGAACAGAGCAAGCAAGAAATAGGTTAAAAGTATAGATTAATCTATTGGGTTAGTTGCAACTGATGCTGCAAAGTCTGGGTCAAGAAGAATCATCGTCCACATGGGAGAGGTTTTGATACTTTTTATTAGATTTTATATAATATTGTATACCGGAAGATGTAGATAGAGTCAGAGTCAGATAGGGAACAGAGTCAGTCTGTTCACCATCTTAAAACACAAAAACGAGCCGGCCAACCTCTAATGAAACGATCAGGAATATCCTGGTACCAAGGTGCTTTAGTATGTTCAGAAAGTTACAAAGGTCTATGAGTTATAGTAACAAATGTACAATAATGAATTGTTATAAATAACAAAGAGGAAAGCTAATTGTTGTCTGAAGCCAGGTGAATGAAATGCGTGTTTCCATGTTTCGGAGGAATCCACCAGAGTATTTTCCACCTACAAGGGATGTTCTCGTTTAACATATAATAAAGGTTCAGTCAACGCTCTAATCCAAGTCTATAGAACCTACACCAATACTTCTATCACTTACTGACTTTTGTAGGGAAGTTCCTGGGCAGTATCTTTATATATTTACAACACAGAGCTCAGTTCCAAATGGGCGTATAGAGAGGTCTTATTGTGCAGTTGTACAGCGAAGTATAGGAGGACAGCATGCACTTTGGTAAGATACAAGCTTACGTGCATATCGGCTTGCGCTTGTTCGTCTCTGTGATTCTTCAGTCCTCATACACAATAGATGGACAATGACGAGGCATCGATATAGATTAATCACAATCTGTATTGCCTGTATTGTGAAATTGTAATAAGAACATTTGTAGCAAGGATGTAATAATGATCTTTACATTATATAGTTCTTCTTTTGCACGGTGTAACCTTCTTACGTCAGGTGTCTATAGATAGTGAGAGTACAGTAAACAAAAAAACAACAAACTTTATACCTTGAGCGAGTGTCGTCATGAAACGATCACACAACTCTATAGAGAAGCTAGCAATGAAGCGACGGCGACGTCGACAAAGTTCTATGTCGTCTGACACGAAGAAAGCGGTATTAGCACAAGTACATCCTTGTTATTACGATAATGAGATTACTCATCACCACCACCAACAGCAGCAAACTACTACTATCACCACGAAAGATAGAGTCAACATCATCCAAGAGTGAATGTTAATCGTTTGCACCCGAGGATTATTTCCATATCCAGCTTAACCTACACTGTCCGATTAAGGATTTTAAGTCAGAAATCCCCGTAGAGAAAGCGGACACGTTTAATACCGAATTGTTTGATTATATGAGAAACAAGTTGAAACAGCAGTGTCAGGCTGAAGATCAAGATCGTTTGCAACCTTCTAACACCCATGATAGTCTGAAATCTCCCGTATGGATATAATTTAGCAGACCTGCGGAATTAACGGCTTCCAAGATCATTTACAAAATTCAGCACGTGCAACAATCCAAAGATGAATTCGACATCACCGATGGAAAAGAAAATGTAAGTGTAACTCACGTTTCACCTCCTTCATGCAGTGGACTACGACGTTGCAAAGTGTTATCCGTGGATCAACTCCGGATTCAAAAGAAGTATAGTCAAGATCGACAATGACCAAGATAATATGTGTTAAGCCCCTGCCATTGAGGTAGCCAGAGCTCAAGCCGAGGAAACTGAAACACTAAAACGGAAGCAATTATAGATGAACGTTAGAAAATCGCGCTTGTCCAAACAATGAAGAAAAGCAGAAACACTTTTGCAACAAGCTGGGATTTCTAAAGAGACCGTGTGCGAACTATATTGTGATGCAGAAAATTAAAGGAGTGCTAGCCCCTCACTATACTTTGAAATTTTACCCACAAGTGATACGTGAAGGCCTCCTGTTTCGAGGCATTAAGTTTTCAAAAGAAAAATATATTCACATCTATCATCACCAAAACCATTTTGATGCCATTACCGATATCAAAGGATTTCTTGGATATATATACTATTGCGATAAATATGACCAAGGATTCAACAATCGAAAGCAACATTTACATTGTGGAGAAAGATGTCGTTACTGTTTGGCATCAAATCCTTGTGTTTCCGGAAAGAAAATGAATACTTCTGTGTTCCACATGCATATGCCAATTTGTGAGTCAAGATTGTTACGATCAACATAAAACGAAACAGTTCAAACAGAAGAAAAGCGCTAGTGAATTACTGTAGGTGTGTCGACAATGTGTCCTGGCTCTTCATTCCAATTTGAGAGCCTTACACATTTGTCCAGGATGTCCTGTCTGACACTCTTCCACATTTTTTTCAGTGGGTCCTAGACCCCACCGACTACCAGTACTAAGAAATTCTAGATCGTTACGGCAGCTGTCACAGATACGCTAAATTGTTCGCTCACAATATGTCTGGGTACGACGGACAGTTTTTCTTGAAACATTTTGTAAAAAAAGTGAACCGAATACCCACTAGTGACCATGGAGCTAAGATTATTTACATGAAAATGGGAACAGTGCAGTTCAAAGATTCCATCAGTTACTTGGCTATGCCTAAGAGGCATAAAAAGTTTTGAATGACTGAAGTGACTAAAGGATATTTCTTCACTTTTTCAATATGGAAGAAAATCAACACGTCGTGCTTTCTCGTTTGTCACATGCACACTAGTACAATCCAGACAGCATGCGATCTCAGCAGCTGGAGACTTCCTACACATGGTACCAGACTCACTCTTCTGACGCTTTTGACTTTCAACAAGAAAGGCTACACTACTGTCGGTCATATGTCTTTGAGTTAGAGTCGATACAAAGGCTCTGTAAAGTTTGTTTTTTAGGGTAGGGGGGTCTTTTTTTTTTTTTTTTTGTACATCTTGTGTTTCATACATATACAATGTTGAATTTTCAACCGATTTCGCCATTATTTTTTTTTTTTAAAATGTTCTCCTTAACTCAAGTGTGCCTAACTTTTATCTTTTATTTAATTTTTGGTTTCGTTATTTCCTATTTTATTTTTTTAATTTTTATTGCATAACTTTTGCCAGAAGTTATGTTCTCATTGTTGGTTGAATGGTTTTTAACGTTACTTTCAGTAATTTATCTGGCAAAATCATGGAGAGGAAATGAGAGCTAAGTGCCTTTCCCAAGGACACACTGAGGCAGCCGACCCTGGCCAGCGTGGGCGGGTATCGAACCCGCAACCCTTGAGTTATGAATCCGACGCTCTACAAACTGAGCTACATCGGGTCCCCCCAGAATTTACAATTAGCGAAAATCAGATTTTGCGAGATTTTAAGTCAGAAGAAAATGTACAGGCTTATGCGGTTTAGTGAAATTGAGAACATAAAAATTTCATAAGTGAAAATGTGAACATAAAAATTTCAACGAAATATTTATACTAGCCTTAGCTATAAATTAACTAAGTAATAAACGCTTAAACATACACAAACACACACACACACACACACACACACACACACACACACATATATATATATATATATATATATATATATATATATATATATATATATATATAAAGAGAGAGAGAGATTTAGCTCATTATTTATTCACTTACCAAAAATACTATATTTTTTTTATATAGCTCTTGTTGTTGGTATTAGTACTAGCGTTAGTAAAGAGACAATGAATTATCCGGGATGTAATCTACGGCTACATGATTTTATATAAAGAAATAGATGACGCTTTTGCTACTTCTTTGTAGGTCAAAAGCAACTAGATTGCCATTTTATTATCGGAGTTCAAACCAATATGGCGCTATATCCACAATTCCGAAATAATACTTCTATCAGATCCATAATTGATAATATTAGGAACCCCCTAGCGACAATCATTTTAGAAATTATAAGTTGATGAATGAAATGATATGTTTTGTGCATTTTTTATATCCTTAATGCTTTTTGTTTTTAAATCGGTAGGGGGTATAAACAAACGGCAGGGTGTGCGAATACTATAATATAGTAATAACATAACAACACGTTAGTGATGTACGCAATACCTTGTCCACCCACAAAACACGTGGATTGGATAAAATAAGTCACCAGATGCCTAAATAACGGCCTAATCTATTGTTAAGCTACGATATATTATATTCATGATATATAAAAAGCAATTAAACACAGAAAAACTAACTGTATGACATGTGGATCAAGGCAAAGAATAAAGAAATTAGAGGATATCAATATATTTGTTCACGGAAATAAATTAAATAACATAGAAAATCAAACTTTTAGGTGTGATTATTGACAGGTATTTATCATGGGAAAATCAAAATAAAGCACGTGTGTTCTGCAATATCCTCCAGAATAACCTTATTGACCAGATTGTCTTCGTATATGCCATAATCTATGCTAAAAATGCTTTATAGTGGATATATAATGCCTTTGTTTGATTATGGTTGCACCACATGAGGGAATTGTAATGCTACTAATCTTAATCAGATAATTAAACTCCAAAAACGAGCCGCAAGAATTATTTCAAGAAAAGACTATCAATCCTCACATTTATTCGTTAATTTACAGTGTTTACCTTTTAATTATAGAGTAAAGTACTTTAAAGCTATTTTGATATATAAATCTTTTCATAACATGGCTCCGCAATATATCAATGATCTCCTAACTCCAGCTTCCAATATCTATTCACAAAATATGTTTCGTACTCTAATCTTCATTGCCTAAATTCAAAACGACTGTCTACAAAACATCTTTTACATATTCTGCAGCAGTGGTGTGGAATATCATTCCCAATTATATTAAACAAACACCAACACTCTATTATTTTAAGAGCGCATCTAACTTGGATACCCCCACCACCTTCCTATCTCCCAAATCTACATGTATATCTTACGTATGTTTTACTCTAATGTATGTGTGTATGTATGAATGTGTGTGTATATATATATATATATATATATATATATATATATATATATATATATATATATATATATATATATATATATATATATATATATATATATATTATGATTACATGTGAGTGTGTCAGACACTGTAGTAAGTAGAGTTATATTTGTGTATATACGTTGCATTTATTGTTTTCATATTCTATTATTGAGGACTACGTGTAAGATTAGTTGATTGATTCAGAACCAAATGTATTATCCTCAGAAAATAAAGTTATTATCATTATTATTATTATTATTATTATTATTATTATTATTATTATTATTATGCAACATGTCTCTTGTTCAAAAACTATTTCCAATTTTATAGAAAACAGCGAACTTAATGCCAGTGTATAAAAAGGGAAGTGCCAGTGATATTTCAAATTACAGGCCTGTTGAGTTATGTTGAAAAAGTTATGGATTTGTGTGTGTGTGTAAATTTCTCTACAACCAATAACACTCAAATAATTTTATATTTTAAATTGTAATCCGGTTTTCTTCAAAACAATTATACTGTAATTTTGCTCAAAGATATTTACCATTGTATATGTACTGCTTTTGATAATAAGGATGACTTATGTGGACTTTTGAGATGTCTCTCAAGCATCTGATAGTGCTTGGCATAAACGTCTGATATATAAGTTAAAGTGATATGTCACTCTCTTATTGATTGATTTTCTGACTACCTATCTAATAGACACCAAACAGGATTTGTAAATACTACTGAATCCAGTAACCAAAATGTTGCGGCTGAGTTTTAGGTACGTTATTATTTATTGTGTATATTAATAATATTAATACTATAGGCTACGACCTCTTACATGTAACGAGACTCTTTGCTGGTGTTAGCTCACTGGTTTTTTTCACTGAATGATACTTACGAAACTGAATATGTACGGAATACAGATTTACTAACGATCGACGATTAGTCAAGACATTTGTTGGTTGACTGTAATCCAACCAAAACGGAGGTAACGTTATTCTCGCGTAATTTAGAGCCAGTTTTTTTTAAACTAAAATTCAAACAAGAAATTCTATCTTTCGTTGAATACCACCAACATATAGGAAAATTTGTGTAGTCTATACAGTCGGACCAATCATATTGATGACATATTTCAGTCGACCTAAACAATTATAACACCCATGAAAATACTTACATTTTATCTATCCGAAATCTTTTTTTATTTTTTTATTTTTTTTAGAAAAGATACATTTTACATACATTGGCCCATTACATGAAGATGATGATGTTGTTTGGGATGGCTGTTTTGGATGAAGACTTTGTTAAATAAGAAAAATTACAATTAGAAGCAGAGAGAATTGTGACTAGTCTTACTTGAAGAGTATCTTGTCACAAGATTTAAGGAAAAGAAAAACAAAACTGGTTGGCCTATCTTGGCAAATAAACAAAATTTATGTTCCATTCAAAAATTGTATTTGCCTTCTGTCCTACTTATCCTGCTGACCATCTACCATCATTGTTTGGTTAGACAAACAGGTATAATCTAGCTCGAATTAATACTAGATTTTAACTAAGTAGAAACTCATTTTTACACTCTTCAGTTCATATCTGGATTCAATAAAAGGTAAAAGTGAGTGTTCTATATTCAGAAGTAAAACAGAGCCTAAGACCACACACAAGCCTGCCAATGACTTTGTTGGTAATAGGAAATTATCTATTCTGCATACTAGAGTAAGAAACAATTGTAGTGATTTCCATTGTGATTTATATTCTAACCATTTACGAGATAATCCATTGTGGGCTTGTGGTGAGGATATAGAAAATGCATATCTTTACATATTTATTTGCAAATGCTGTATAAAACAAAATCGGAAATTGGTTCACTCTAAATCAAGTCTATATACCAGTGACTACTACTATTTTGTTATATGGTTCATCTGGTTTTACTAAGAATGTTAATAGTTGCTTATTTGACTTATTCCAAACATATATTAAAGACACAAAACGCTTTATATAAGTAAGGAGTATTCAAAATTTGACTTCTCTACTCAATTAAGTACTGACATATTGATAAGCAAAGACCGCCTTAATTCCTGGCTATTGATTGTTTATTATTTTATGTATTCTTTTTGTTGTATGTACTCATGTCCAATATCTGATTGATGATTTCGTGATTTCATTCATTTCTCTCTCTCTCTCTCTCTCTCTCTCTCTCTCTCTCTCTCTCTCTCTCTCTCTCTCTCTCTCTCTCTCTCTCTTCTACTTCTTTTGCATGTGTATATTTACATATAAACATGTAATGGTATCAATTCATATTTTATACAACAATTTGCAAATCGCACTGCACGATTATTTAATGTCAAACTAGCCTCGGCCTGCTCAGATTGTATCTTAATCAAGAAATTTTCAGATATCAATATTGATCTGCACTATTCTTGCAAATAAACAATAGTTTATTCTTTTAAAAATACCTTCTGTCTCTTTTAAACACAATAATGACAAATAACAAATGACGTTGAATATGTAATAAATTTGACTTTTTATCTTTCAATAAGTTATTTCTTTATTTATTATATTACAGTACCCGCTGTGTGATTTCGGATAATTTATGTCCAACAAAACTTATTTCATAAGGTAATTAACTAATTTAAGATTTAAAAAAAACAAATTCTACGCCTGGCATCTATTGTTGATTGTAACAAATTCTACGTCTGGCATCTATTGTTGATTGTAACTAATTCTACGTCTGGCATCTATTGATAATTGTAACTAAATTAATAAGTAGATTGCAAGATCGCGCAGCGAAATTTGCAAATCGCGCAACGCGTTATTCAAATAATAGAAAGTGAATAAAACAAAGAAAACTGAGTGTAAGATTGAAGGTTATTTAAATACAAATTTTTAAAACTAAGAGTGTGAATTGTTTTCACGAGATATGCATCAACTTGTTATAAAGATCCTGTAAGAGTTTGAATTGTTTTCAAGATATATGTATCAACTTGTTACAAAGATCCTGTAAGAGTGTGAATTGTTTTCACAAGATATGTATCAGCTTGTTACAAAGACCCTATAAGAGTGTGAATTGTTTTCACAAGATATGTATCAACTTGTTACAAAGATCCTGTAAGAGTGTGAATTGTTTTCACGAGATACGTATCAACTTGTTACAAAGATACTGTAAGAGTGTGAATTGTTTTCACCATATATGTATCAACTTGTTGCAAAGATCCTGTAAGAGTGTGAATTGTTTTCACAAGACATTTCAACTTGTTACAAAGATCCTGTATGAGTGTGAATTGTTTTCACGAGATATGTATCAGCTTGTTACACAGATACTGTAAGAGTGTGAATTGTTTTCACGATATATGTATCAGCTTGTTACAAAGATCCTTTAAGAGTGTGAATTGTTTTCACGAGATATGTATCAACTTATTACAAATATCCTGTAAGAGTGTGAATTGTTTTCACGAGATATGTATCAGCTTGTTACACAGATACTGTAAGAGTGTGAATTGTTTTCACGATATATGTATCAGCTTGTTACAAAGATCCTGTAAGAGTGTGAATTGTTTTCACGATATATGTATCAACTTGTTACAAAGATCCTGTAAGAGTGTGAATTGTTTTCACAAGACATTTCAACTTGTTACAAAGATCCTGTAAGAGTGAATTGTTTTCACGATATATATATATCAACTTGTTACAAAGATCCTGTAAGAGTGTGAATTGTTTTCACAAGACATTTCAACTTGTTACAAAGATCCTGTAAGAGTGTGAATTGTTTTCACGAGATATGTATCAACTTGTTACAAAGATCCTGTTAGAGTGTGAATTGTTTTCACAAGACATTTCAACTTGTTACAAAGATCCTGTAAGAGTGTGAAATGTTTTCACGATATATGTATCAACTTATTACAAAGATCCTGTAAGAGTGTGAATTGTTTTCACAAGACATTTCAACTTGTTACAAAGATCATGTAAGAGTGTGAATTGTTTTCACGATATATGTATCAACTTGTTACAAAGATCCTGTAAGAGTGAATTGTTTTCACGATATATGTATCAACTTGTTACAAAGATCCTGTTAGAGTGTGAATTGTTTTCACAAGACATTTCAACTTGTTACAAAGATCCTGTAAGAGTGTGAATTGTTTTCACGATATATGTATCAACTTGTTACAAAGATCCTTTAAGAGTGTGAATTGTTTTCACGATATATGTATCAGCTTGTTACACAGATACTGTAAGAGTGTAAATTGTTTTCACGAGATATGTATCAACTTGTTACAAAGATCCTGTTAGAGTGTAAATTGTTTTCACGAGATATGTATCAGCTTGTTACACAGATGCTGTAAGAGTGTGAATTGTTTTCACGAGATATGTATCAACTTGTTACAAAGATCCTGTAAGAGTGTGAATTGTTTTCACGAGATACGTATCAGCTTGGTACAAAGATCCTTTAAGAGTGTGAATTGTTTTCACAAGACATTTCAACTTGTTACAAAGATCCTGTAAGTGTGTGAATTGTTTTCACGAGATATGTATCAACTTGTTACAAAGATCCTGTAAGAGTGTGAATTGTTTTCACGAAATATGTATCAGCTTGATACACAGATACTGTAAGAGTGTGAATTTTTTTTAACGAGATATGTATCAGCTTGTTACAAAGATCTTGTAAGAGTGTGAATTGTTTTCACGAGATATGTATCAACTTGTTACAGAGATCCTGTAAGAGTGTGAATTGTTTTCACGAGATATGTATCAGCTTGTTACACAGATACTGTAAGAGTGTGAATTGTTTTCACGAGATATTTATCAACTTGTTACAAAGATCCTGAGCATATTGGATGAGCACTCAGATAATGAGCATATTGGAAGAGCACGCAGCACTATTTGCGCGATCTTCTAATCCGGTACATTTTTGCCCGACAAAATTTATTTTCAGAAGGAAATTAACATATTCAAGTTAATGGAACATAAATTCCATATATATTCAATTTAAATTATGAGTTTTTTTGTTTGCATGCAAATTCATTCATCTATTACTGATTATGGCTATTCGCAACTTCGAGGATCATACCTCGAATATATGCCGATAGCTGCCATTCGGACCACCTCGGCTATTTACAAAAGAAGGAATGACCGAGGAGTTGCGAATGGATCGAACTATTTTTTCATTCAGCACTTCTAGGTCAATCCCTACGGTCAATCCAATCGTAGAAATAACCGAGGTGGTCTGAATAGATTGCGGTTTCTTTTTTGCGAAGGCATTTTCGGCGAACAAAATGTATGATTTTTCTATAAATTACTTCGCCGACATTCATCTGAGGCATATTTTTGTTTCGCAGGAATAGCCGAAAATGTTCTGATTGTGATTCTGTCTAAAGTAGTAAGCAAATTGAAAGGTTGCGCCGTACGATTGGCAAATTGTGCAGTCCGTTTTCCAATAATAAACAAAATCTAGAACGAAAAGAACTTAGTGTAAAATGTATCTATCCTAAAAATCAATATCTTATAATTAAAAGTATTCATTATTTTCATGAAGCTAGTAAGGAGAATATTGGAAGATTATTTCACAGAAATTCACCTTGACAATATTGTTCCGGCAAAAATACTTGAATGGGACGGCTATAAACACTTTCAAATTGATAGAAATCAATGTAGGGATGGTGCTGCAATTTTGTTAAATGTAAATATATATTATAGGCGAAGACTTCAACTAGAGTTCATATGCTGCAAGATGATCTGGTTATAACTATTTCTCAAACGTAAAACAATTTTATTTTACTCTGTTTACAGTTCACCAAATTCAAAATGTTTATTTTGGTAGGCCATTTCTTTCTCCACAGCAACATTACACCGGACACGCATCATCACGGGTGATCTTAACCGACGTATTCAAGCCACAATACAGCTGCATGAGATTCTTGTTAAAAGTAATCTGGTTAACATACTTGATAAGTCAAATCGCATCACATCTCATTCAGTAACATTACATTATCATATTATAGTAACTCCCATCACATCGTATTCAGTAACACTACTTGATCCTATTATAGTAACTCACATCCCACCTCCATCGGTAACATTACTTGATCCTATTATAGTAACTCACATCCCACCTCCATCGGTAACATTATTTGTTCCTATTATAGTAACTCACATCCAACCTCATTCGGTAACATTACTTGATCCTATTATAGTAACTCGCATCCCACCTCATTCGGTAACATTACTTGATCCTATTATAGTAACTAACATCCCACCTCATTCGGTAACATTACTTGATCCTATTATAGTAACTAACATCCCACCTCATTCGGTAACATTACTTGATCCTATTATAGTAACTCACATCACACCTCATTCGGTAACATTACTTGATCCTATTATAGTAACACACATCACACCTCATTCGGTAACACTAATCTTATTATAGTAACTCACATCACACCTCATTCAGTCATATTAATTGATCCTATTATAGTAACTCACATCACACCTCATTCGGTAACATTACTTCATCATATTATAGTAACTCACATCACACCTCATTCGGTAACATTACTTGATCCTATTATAGTAACTCACATCACACCTCATTCGGTAACATTACTTGATCCTATTATAGTAACTCACATTACACATCCATCGGTAACATTACTTGATGCTATTATAGTAACTCACATCACATCTTATTCAGTAACATTACTTGATCCTATTATAGTAACTCACATCACACCTCATTCGGTAACATTACTTGATCCTATTATAGTAACTAACATCACACATCCATCGTAACATTACTTGATCCTATTATAGTAACTCACATCCCACCTCATTCCGTAACATTACTTGATCCTATTATAGTAACTCACATCATACCTCATTCAGTCATATTAATTGATCCTATTATAGTAAATCACATCACACCTCATTCGGTAACATTACTTCATCATATTATAGTAACTCACATCACACCTCATTCGGTAACATTACTTGATCCTATTATAGTAACTCACATCACACCTCATTCGGTCATATTACTTGATCCTATTATAGTAACTCACATCACACCTCATTCGGTAACATTACTTGATCCTATTATAGTAACTCACATCACACATCCATCGGTAACATTACTTGATGCTATTATAGTAACTCACATCACATCTTATTCAGTAACATACTTGATCCTATTATAGTAACTCACATCACACCTCATTTGGTCACATTGCTTGATCCTATTATAGTAACACACATCACACCTCCATCGGTAACATTACTTGATCCTATTATAGTAACTCACATCACACCTCATTCGGTAACATTACCTGATCCTATTATAGTAACTAACATCACACATCCATCGTAACATTACTTGATCCTATTATAGTAACTCACATCCCACCTCATTCGGTAACATTACTTGATCCTATTATAGTAACTAACATCACACATCCATCGTAACATTACTTGATCCTATTATAGTAACTCACATCCCACCTCATTCGGTAACATTACTTGATCTTATTATAGTAACTCACATCACACCTCATTCAGTCATATTAATTGATCCTATTATAGTAAATCACATCACACCTCATTCGGTAACATTACTTGATCATATTATAGTAACTCACATCACACCTCATTCGGTCATATTACTTGATCCTATTATAGTAACTCACATCACACCTCATTCGGTAACATTACTTGATCCTATTATAGTAACTAACATCCCACCTCATTCGGTAACACTACTTGATCTTATTATAGTAACTCACATCACACCTCATTCAGTCATATTAATTGATCCTATTATAGTAACTCACATCACACCTCATTCGGTAACATTACTTCATCATATTATAGTAACTCACATCACACCTCATTCGGTAACATTACTTGATCCTATTATAGTAACTCACATCACACCTCATTCGGTCATATTACTTGATCCTATTATAGTAACTCACATCACACCTCATTCGGTAACATTACTTGATCCTATTATAGTAACTCACATCACACATCCATCGGTAACATTACTTGATGCTATTATAGTAACTCACATCACATCTTATTCAGTAACATTACTTGATCCTATTATAGTAACTCACATCACACCTCATTTGGTCACATTGCTTGATCCTATTATAGTAACACACATCACACCTCCATCGGTAACATTACTTGATCCTATTATAGTAACTCACATCACACCTCATTCGGTAACATTACTTGATCCTATTATAGTAACTAACATCACACATCCATCGTAACATTACTTGATCCTATTATAGTAACTCACATCCCACCTCATTCGGTAACATTACTTGATCCTATTATAGTAACTCACATCCCACCTCATTCGGTAACATTACTTGATCTTATTATAGTAACTCACATCACACCTCATTCAGTCATATTAATTGATCCTATTATAGTAAATCACATCACACCTCATTCGGTAACATTACTTCATCATATTATAGTAACTCACATCACACCTCATTCGGTCATATTACTTGATCCTATTATAGTAACTCACATCACACCTCATTCGGTAACATTACTTGATCCTATTATAGTAACTCACATCACACATCCATCGGTAACATTACTTGATGCTATTATAGTAACTCACATCACATCTTATTCAGTAACATTACTTGATCCTATTATAGTAACTCACATCACACCTCATTTGGTCACATTGCTTGATCCTATTATAGTAACACACATCACACCTCCATCGGTAACATTACTTGATCCTATTATAGTAACTCACATCACACCTCATTCCGTAACATTACTTGATCTTATTATAGTAACTAACATCACACATCCATCGGTAACATTACTTGATCCTATTATAGTAACTCACATCACACCTCATTCGGTAACATTACTTGATCATATTATAGTAACTCACATCACACCTCATTCGGTCATATTACTTGATTCTATTATAGTAACTCACATCACACCTCATTTGGTCACATTGCTTGATCCTATTATAGTAACACACATCACACCTCCATCGGTAACATTACTTGATCCTATTATAGTAACTCACATTACACCTCATTCCGTAACATTACTTGATCCTATTATAGTAACTCACATCACACCTTATTCGGTAACATTACTTGATCCTATTATAGTAACTCACATCACACCTCATTCGGTCATATTACTTGATCCTATTATAGTAACTAACATCACACCTCAGTCAGTAACATTACTTGATCCTATTATAGTAACTCACATCCCACCTCATTCGGTAACATTACTTTATCCGATTATAGTAACTAACATCACACCTCATTCGGTAACATTACTTGATCCTATTATAGTAACTAACATCACACATCCATGGGTAACATTACTTGATTCTATTAAAGTAACTTACATCACACATCGATCGGTAACATCACTTAATCCCACTATAGCAAACCACATCACACCTTATTCGGCAACTTTACTTGATCCTATTATTGTAACGCACATAAAACTTCATTTGGTAACATTACATGATCCTATTTATGTAACCCACATCACACCACGTTCATTGTCCTATTATAGGATCTGAAGGCTTTAAAATTATTGAATTTGGCACATTATATAGGATCTGAAGGCTTTAAAATTATTGAATTTTGGCACATTATCTTTTAACGACTGTATTATAGATTCTTAGCGATGGTAAAGTAACATTCTGAAGTATAAAGATTGATTATTCTGCAACCAATTAATTTCAAAGGAAAGTCTGGTTCTCCCAAAATGTGTCATTTTCTAAACAGTATACTGCCTCTCAGACTGTTAGTATCAAACCGATGGTAACTGTTTGAGGCTTAATGCACCGTGTAGAAAAAGTATTAATTAGATAAGTAGACCGGCCACATTATTCCACCAATTACAGGTCTCTATCCACTTGTGAGTTTCTATTAGTTGATTAAGTTATTCGTACTGATGGTAACTATTTAAACAGTGTTTAGAAAATGACAAAATTTGCATTGATTCGAACTCGAGACATGCGATTAGAAGGATATACACGGAAAAAGGGAGACAAATCTAGCAATCCACACTATTTACTGAGATAGAAACCACAGGAAAACAAAGTAAATAATTTGAAACAAAATAGCGAAAAAAAATTTCTATAATAATTTGTACGTTCTTTTATCAGAAAACTCAATATCAAACTGAAAATATTATTTGACTCAAATGAAATATATAGCTAAAGAATGCAATGGCCCATCAATTATACCCACATTTCAAACAAAAGACTCGAAACATTTATATTCAAACTATTATAAGGAAGACTTGCTGAATGAATATTTTTTGTGCGGTTTGTTGTATAGACTACTCAGATAAAGAATTTACAGCTTCTCGGTAACACCGCTATAATATGATAATCTCGAAATTAAAGTGAGATTGTAAAATGTTATTTCATCACTATAAAATAATAAAGCTTCTGGTCCGGACAATATCAGCAATATCTTATTGAAGAATACGAGAGTTTCCATTTGTAAACCTGTTGCACTTTTATTTACTGTGTCACCACATTCTACAAATTCTCGAAATAATGGAAGATAGCTAATGTAGTACGACGTTTTTATAACGGGGATAAATCTATTATTTGTAACTTACTGACCCATATCACTGCTAGGCAACGTCACTAAGGTGTTCGAAAGAATGGCCTTTAAATACATTTATTATTATTTCCATCAATATACCTTCCCGTATAAAATTCAATCGTGTTTTACACCAGTCTACTGTATATCTTTTTAACCTACATATATTTACCATTCAATATGTAATGCAATAAATGATCATAAACTTTCATGTGTTGTTTTCTGTTATATATCTAATCTTTTGATATAGTTTGTCAAAGGGATTTATTACTAAAATGAAATCATTATGGGATTGAGAGGAATCTATTAAGATGGCTAGAAGATTATATTACATACTGAACTCATATGTATATCATTGGCATGGAATATTCTAATGTTGGTCAAACAACTGCATGTGTTATCTAGGGATCAGTTCTGTGTTATTTACTTAACTGTATTTCGAAACTTTCAGACTGTGCTACTCTGTGACTAATCAATTTTAATCCATCAAAAACAGAATGTGTACCAATTGGGAACTGAACTATTTACCTGATTCTGAATTCTATAGAGAGAAAATTTGATTTTGCTGCATCTCATCGTCATCTAGGAGTCACCTTAAGTTCAAACGGAACTTAGTGAATTAATATTGATAAGATAATTCAATCTCCCTCTCTGGTCGCATTGGGAATCTGAATAACGTTAACTTAATTCTTTTCAACGATAACCCCAGCAACTGTAACGTAGCTTTTATTTTTATGCAAGACAGCAAACAGACTGTGCAGAACAAGATCGCGAACAAGTATGTAGGGTATTGGTAAATCGCGAGGGTATTGGTAAATCGCGCAATGCTAAGATGGGAAAATCGCTAAGCGCGATTGGCAAGTTGTTGCGCGATATTTTCTTTTTCTTTTTTTCGTGGTGGGGGAGTGGAAGAACACAGACACCTACTTCTTAACCGACCACGTGTGCGTAAATTTGTTATGCGCCTCTTAACTCATTGTTTCACCCTAATATATACAGCTGTCTATATACAACAATAACAGACGTCACTTGATTAATTTAGAGAACAGTTTAGCATCTCTATTGACTCGAATGCTATCATGCAGGGAATAAAAATACCCTGCAACCATCTAAATTCCACTTAAGCATAAGACTACGATATCCTGGCTTTGACACTTAATTCCAAACACTGTATGCAACCCCCTCCCCCCCCCCCATCACTTGTTCCCGACGTGATTATAATATCGACACATGGACGAATAGTTTGCTAGTTCTGATCCCAGTTTCACTACAATTATCAAATTTTTCCTTAAAATGAGATTGTAAATACTTATATGTTACCTTGCTTGTGATACTGTTCACAAATTGGCACTTTAATGGCAATGGTAGAAACAGTCACAAAGGTTGAAAATGCTTTAAAAACTTGAACTGAGTGAAGATTCTTCTTTCATACTTTCGCGGCTTCGGGTGGCCGAGTGGTCTAAGGCGCTCGCATTTACAGATCACTCACACATCTCACCTCTGTCTGCGTGGGTTCGAGTCTCGGACTCGGCTAACGTGGGTATGTGAGAAAGCTTGCCAGTAACTTCCTGTGGGTTGGTCGTTCTTCCCGGGTTCTTCCTCCGCCAAAGATACTGGCCGCCATGTATAGCCTTTCATGTGCTGAAAAATGGCGTTAAACCCACAAAAACAACAACATCATATTTTCGCAAAAGAATGTGAAGTTTCTACAATGCAGAAAGTCCTCAACATTTACTCATAGGATTAGCGGGACAATTTTCAGCAGAATTAAAGATGCAAAAAATCTTATTTCCTTTTCCACTGACGGATGATTTTCCGTCCACGTTCCATCATTAAATGTATAAATATACGAGACAGATAGTAAACAAATCTTAATTTGAGGAAGAACATCTGATAGCTAAACATGAAGTCGACTTTTTATTCATGGCCTTTAAAGTTCAGTTACCCAAGGAGGTTAATGTATCAAAGGCTGTTCATGTCATTAACGTTGAGACTTCTCACGAAGAAAGCATTATCGAAACAGTCGCCGCGAAAAAGTGTCTTTCACGGAAAGATTTGTTTTGTCGATACTTCCAAAATCTTCGTAAAAAAAAAGTTATTTGCTTTTTCACGTAAAAAGATTGTACCCAGGCTGAATGTATAAAAGATGAAGCAATTTGTAATGAAGAAACTTGTTCTGATGAATCCTCTTTCTGCACGAAAAAAAAACTTAACAAAAAACAACAACAATCTTCACGAAGATTGTTGCTTTTTTCGTGAATACTGAGAATTTTTTCAAGAACATTGAACTTTTGTTTTTGTATAAGACACAACAAAATAGCAATTATTCATGAACTTTCTACCTTCTCGCGCAGAAAGTAAATTTTATTTTTCGTTATGAAACTTTTACAATTAACATAAAGAAAGCATTGTTTTCGCGCAGATATAAGTCCTCAGGAAAATTGTATCAATGACCGATCATGTCGTTAAATCCGCCAATACTTTGAAGCGAACCCTCACTGGTTGATAAGATTAGGGGACTATAAAGGATTGTTTACCTAGCCAATAAAAATGAGGCACCTGGATCTAATACCACATAGCATACAAGCCTTCCCGCAAACTCCGCGAACACCGAGGATGGCTAAAATACATTTATTAATGTGGTATTTCTTGACTGTCTCCATGTAGTACACATGAACCCCCGGTCAAGCCACCAAGATCGGCAAACTAAATTAGGCTGGTAAAGACGCATTTGGTACATATGTAGATCGGGTTTAGGTTTATAGTCACAGTGTCGGCAAAATGAGGGTATGATTCAGATAAATTGACGAATCCGTTACAACGCCTACGTCGAAAGTCGTAGCAACTGTTGTTATACCTGGCACGCTAATTAGAAAGATTGCGACCGTTGGGTACGCGCACACAACGTCAGTAAAGGATTTGACCCCAAATACATCAGAAAAGTACTTGAAAGGTATTGAAATCACTCCAAGTTTCAGACAGTAAGGATACATATATTGTAGCTAAAGTAACTCCAATCAACCTGGATGTTCAACCGTGGAAAGTGACTGAGGCCCACTGTTCTTGCACGGCGCGATACATTTAAAAATTTTAACCTTCTCTTAGATAATGGGAAATGAAAAAAAAGACAGAAAGAAATTAAATAATAAAAGAGAGATAAAGAAGAAAACTTATGAGTAGATGTACTCATATACTGTATTGCAAAGTTTAGGATCATTTTTACTGTTTGTCATCAATGAGCATCCGCTTTTACACTCTCCGTTTTTTTATAATAATTATTTTGAAATTATAGATTAAAATATTAAATGTAAGTTTATCCTTCATTCCAATACAAATTGTAACCGACGTCCGTCTACGAAACCCCCATTCCCTCAACACCTCATCGCCCCACGATAACGTACGTAGAGTAAACAACCTCTTAACGGTTACCAAGCCAGGTACTCACAACATTCATAACACATATTGCAAAGAAAACAATCACATGTGGAGTAGCATACGTAATAGGAAGGTAGATGTAAAGGGGTCTATTTTTGAAGAATAAAATAGATAATGAGAGGTCCTGGCTATTTGGACTCGCATACAAAGAGTAAAGTCAGTTATGTTTATATTTGAACTCTGCCTTTGAATATTTCTTTGTAAATTGCTGATAATGAAATTTGTTAAAAAATGTTTAAACTTTTCCTTTAAATTACCATTAATGACCTGAACTATATTTATGGACAAAACAGAGTGTTCTTGTTTTTCTATCCTTTGTCTTTATTGCAAGTAAAAGTTTTTCAAATGTTTTTTTTTAAATAATTTGTATTCTTTATATATATATATATATATATATATATATATATATATATATATATATATATATATATATATATGTGTGTGTGTGTGTGTGTGTGTGTGTGTGTGTGTGTGTGTGTGTGTGTAGAGAGAGAGAGAGAGATAAAAAAAGATAGATAATGGCGCAAATACAAAACAGTTTCCCAACGTTTCGAGCTAATAGAAAAAAAGATTGGTATTGCTTAGGGCAGCATTTTACATAATTTGCTCATTTTACTCTAAAATGACCATAAACCTGTTCATTAAATATTACTAGACTTTTTTCATCACTATACCCTGACAAGTATGAGACCATTTTACTAACTTTATTCTGGGAAATTGTTTTTCTTTTTTATATTATACAGTCTTACCCTACTTTAAAAAAGTCATATAATCCTATATTCTTTGAAATTGTCATATCTCTGATCAACTTTTATATATAATTTGTCATTTCTATCCTATGGATAAAATCAGGCAATACAAATCTTTTGTTCACAAATTACCGCCGGCGGGTAGCTTGCCAGACTTTACCTGTGCGGGCTCGTTGCCAATGTTGAGTAACGTTTTCAGAGGATAACCTTATGCGGTGGGTGTAGTTTTGGAATATGTCAGTTGCAAAGTCTTCATAAAAAAAGTTAAATTTTCCGTGAGAAAAAAAAATGTGTAATAATCATGAAGAATGTCACTTTCTTTACAAAACAATGTCTCTACATGTCTATGCAAACCTTTAACGAATAAAGTTATTCCTATCAGGAATTATTTTTCTCGTGAAAAAATCGATATTCTTACCCCTGAAAAGCGCGAAATCCCTGCAATAAAGTTTGATCTTAGATGCTAAGTGCCTACATTGTCATATGAAAAGAGCAGTGATGGTATTTAGTAGTGAAGAGTTTCCTATCCATGAGCAGTGTAGTGTGGCGATATGGCTTAAAAAATGACACTTGAGGTACAAGGGAAATTAACATTAGGCCGCCATTTTGAAATGTGGCTCTATGGCTCTAACGAGAATTCTCTGTTAAAAAGTCCGTGGGTTCAAGATTAATATTATTTAATACTGAGGCTGTAAAAATGGTTTCCAAAATGGCACTATGACTACAAGGGGAATGGTAATGTTAAAAATGTCCATATGTTTGAACATACAACACCTACTGACCAACAACCCACACCTACTAACCAACACGCCGTTTGACTGATCAACGCCACCTCATCTACTGACAATCACCAATACTTATTTACACAAAGGGTAGGATGTAAAAGAAGGGAGATGAAATAAAAGTTAAACCTATTATAAACAAACTAGAATTTCCCCAACTAACCTATCCCCCTACAACTTCCCTACTCTCCCCTTATAAACAAAACTAACACCCCCTACCATCCTTATAATCCTTATAACACCAACAGTGAAGTGTAAGGAGAGAAAAGGGTAGAAATATACATACACAATACACACAAACATACTTATATACTATCACACACAAGAGAGAAGAGTAGCGTATGAGTTTAAATTTTGGTTGTTAAATTCATACAAAACATAAAAAAAAAACCAAATATTGGCGTTGACCGAGTAGTACATCCCTGTTTCTGAGAGAACTGAATGGCCCTGTTCTTCGTCGAAAGCTTCTCCTCACTGCTGGTCCATATACCAATAGTCTCTTGAGGCACCCTTACCTTTCAATGTACACTATTCGTCTCCAGATAACCGTGTCTGTGATCTTGGTGATGATCCACGATGACTTCACATACATAAGGTAGTCTGGATTGAAGAGCATACTGGAAATAATGGTCGATAACTCCACGTTCGTCCACATCTTGACTTTTCTTGAGAATAGATGACACAGTGGGCGAACGTATCTTTATATATAGACAATGGGCGGATCAAAACTGATTTGAAGGTTTCCCCAATCAGAATGCGTGTGACATAATTCAGCCAGGGCATGTTATCCATCCTCTAATCAGAATATACCCATGAGCGTCCCTGCGATTTGCAAGTGCGGAAAAGTGTGAGTACAGTATAACATGGCTGAAATTAAGTTGTTGTATTGGGGTGCGCCTTAAGAGGATACTTCTTATACCAGGAGTGATAGTACGACTACTGCTGCTGTAGCAAGTATTATTCCAGAGGAGAATGACTTGAATTTGGTTTTGACATTTTGCGATCTCTTATCTTCGGAAGAATTTTGCCGTGCCACCTTCACATCCTTCTCCATCATTGCCAGCCTCTGATGATTTTAAAAAGAAGCAGAAGTAAGAGCTAGAAACATTTTTACAACGCCAAAAAGAAGATTTAACGGACATTTGTTTGAAAAAACAACATTAACAGCAAAAAAGAAAGCAACAAAAAGAGATAAAAACTTTGAACAATGGGAAGAAGAAAGGGAGTAAAAACAAAACTGTCAGTTGATTACATGACATTTTTCACGTAATAGTCGTGTTGATCACCTAATGTTTGATGGTTGAAGTGTGACATTACATCATGTACATGCTGGTAATCCTCATCATATATGTTGGAATCCGTAAGCGATGAGCACATTGTTTCTATACGAGGTTGCGTTTTTCATCGAATCTATTGAAACTATCGACGGATTGATACACAGAGACGCACACACACACGCACACACATATATATATATATATCTATATATATATATATATATATATATATATATAGAGAGAGAGAGAGAGAGAGAGAGAGAGAGAGAGAGAGTAGACTCTCAGTTATTCGAACTCCTATTATCCGAATACCCGGTATTATTCGAACTATTCGTCCAGGCCTGGCTAAATATGTTCTTTGCTTATATCTTTTTTTGCATCTATTATCCGAACATTGATTATTCCAGTACACCCCTTTAATCGAAGTACTTTAGCGGTCCGAAATCCTCTAATCCTATTGAAATTGCGGCTACGCATTATACGAAGTGTGAAAACCGTCATGAGCGACATGTTTGATTTCTTCCATCGTGTCACCTGTCGGTCCAAACTGTGAGTACTGATTAATCAAAAAGCGGGTTATGTTTATTGTTTGTCGTTAATCCAATAATTGACTCGCCTTGTGAAAACCCCGTTATTAATTAAATTAATGGCAGTAATTTTATGTAAAGTCGTTTTGATTAAAGAAAGTCGGAAAATCATATAAAACCTTTGAAAAACAGTTGAAGAGAAGTGAATATCACATGAAAAACAAACAAATGTATTGAGTGATCCATTGACTCATCAGATCAAAAGTTTGTTCGATGTTGATCATTTTCATAAATGATCATGATAACGATAATTTTGTCTTTGTTGTATGCAATGCAGATTATTATAATGATGACAACGATAATCTTCACTATTGTTTTTGTCTTTGTTTTATGCTGTGACAATGAAATGGCTTCTTAGATACAGAGTAAGGAAACAGAATGTACATTTGCACCCGGTATTATCAGAAGTTTTCTTCTAGTCCCCCAGACTTCGGATAATCAAGAGTAAACTGTATATATATATATAGTTATATATACTTATGTATGATGTTTATATAATATTATAAATATTTTAGGAAATTATAAATGTTTCTTGACTTTAATATTTGCTTAAACCTTATTGTTAAGTATAATGTTGACATGTTTAGCTATTGTCCTTGAATTAGGTTGTTGACTTAATATTTGAGTTCAAGGACCGTTTTGGTAAACAAGTTGTTGATACAATTTGAGGTCAAAGTTGATTTTGTTTACAGATAAAACTAGAATTTCCCTTAGAGTTGTGTGTCAAAAGTCACACACACATATAATATTCTAGAGCATTCTGTCATGTGACCTATCTTTATATATACCATGTTTAGTGGACAGTTTGTTTAGTTTCACATTACTATCAGTCTTTTAAAGAGTTATTACAGGTGTGAAAAATCATTCCAAATTCTGAGAGGAATTATTTAAAACATTCATTGGATTAAAAAAGTGCTCATAGACTTTTGGATTTGGTTTTTGAGTTGATGATCTTTGGATTTATGTGAACTTATTCAAAGATATTCTGGAGTATTCATTCTGACACATCAGGACATTAAAGACTATTGGCACACCAACACATTCAAGGATACAGTCATTTATTCTGAACATTCTATATTTAGGACTTGTGATTAGGACACTTAGGATTATTGGATTATTTGGATTTTAATTCACGTTACTGTAAGTGTCTTGAATTTTCACTTAAATTGTCTAGAAATACATTGCTTGTTTATTTTTACTTGATTTGTTGGTTTCACTTTCTTTCTGTTACATTTTTCTTAGACCATAGACTCGTAACAATATATATATACACACACACACTTCATCGTTTCAAGTCCAAGCAAACTGCTCTAGAGATTACCCCTTGATCCTAAAGCTATCTACGCATCTAATAGTTCTTGTCACAGTAACTATTTTACCATCTTTATTATCCAATCAACCACGAAGTCTTTACTAAATTAAATATTTTCCTCATCGTTATTCGCCTTTAGTTTTACTTCAATTCTTGCGAATTGTAGCATGTCAAAAAATGAAAGAAGAGTAGAATGAATTTTGGAAAATTAAAATTTAAAGTGAACTTGTTATGTGCAGGATCTCTGTATAGATCGGTCAAGTAATCGTGATCACTAATCTAGTTTCTAAAACATTTTGTCACGTATATGGCATGTATTTGTTAATATGAAATGCATTTCGTCTTCTTCAGTGAAGATCATACATTTAGCACATTTTAACTCATCACAAACAAATGTTAAAATCCTACACAACCAGTTCTAAAACACATGATTTAATGTTTACTGCGCTTTCATATGTCCTGTAATCTAAAGTAATATCATACCATTGACTCCGATTCGGCTTCATACTACCTCAACTCAGGACCAAGCAACCCAATCCAGTCATACTTGAACGGAAATAATCATTTTGAGAATACAGATGTGCCAAAATATTAGGGATCCTAACTTCCCGATATATCGTTCTTGCCACCATTAATTTCTTAAAATCATGTGGTCAGTTGAAATATATATTTTTGTCAAATATCTTTTAAAGTATACAAGTCCTGTTTGAGATTATTTTAAACAATGGAGACCAGAGTTAACTACTTGACTTTAATTTCTTTATATTTTTAATTTTCTCTCTTTTTTAAGGTGTTTTTGTTAAATAAACAAATATAGAATACAAAAATATTCAAGATTTAAATTCTCCAGGATTGTCATATACATACTACTACTAACAAGGGAAGTAACTTGTAACATAATCACATTGCTAGATTTACCTCTCTTTTCTTAGTAATTTTTTTTTTTTTTTTTAAATTTAAAATTTTAAAATTATTTTATAGCTATTCACTTATTCATGATTGGTCCAGTGATTATTCTACTATGGTCCAGGAATGAAATATATCTCTAGTCCAGGTTGTAAATAGAGGATCTCAAATGGGTAATGATTAAATATTGAATTTATGAAACTCGTTGAATAATTTCCAGCTATTGCTCGCTAAGGCTCGCAAAAGCTGGAAACTATTAAACTCGTTTCATAAATTCAATATTAAATAATTACCCATTTGAGATTCTGTTATCACATATTTTTTATTTCAGTGGAAAGAGTTTGGATAGAAAGAAAAACAGACGAATTTTGGCATTCATTAAATTCTGGCTCAGACGCTGCACCTTTCAATTCTTTTGAGTGAAATAATAGTCCCAGGCGTGAGTTGAATCAATAATGCATAATTCGATAACCAGTAACATTTAGAAGTAGATTGTTTTACAAATTATAATTCAAAGAGAAACTGTCCTTCCAAATCAATAGAACATTTGACACGGACAACATCATTTTTCAACACTGGATCTCCAATGGAAATTCCTGTGAGGTCACATAGTTCGCTCGCTTCGAGTAGTATGCGTGCCATATACATGGATTTCAATGACAATGTGTACAATGTTTCCACCTAAAGTGTGTCGATTCCACTAAAGTTGTATTCCAGTTGTTGGATATTCGTGTGAAGAGATGATGACTGGATGCAGAAATTTTCCTAAATCTAGACTATGCAGGTGTTACTGTGTACAATAGTGATTTAATGTTTTTTGTGACCGGATATTTGCATTATTTGATTTGGATGAATGTTGTGGTTGGAAAACTTTTTGTCAGTTGGGAGACCGGCAGTTGTCCACATTCTTCTCTAAACAGAGGTCAGTTTATTCACTCCTATAGGTTAACATTTAAACCACGCTTATCCTGGGAGCAGGTAGCTACGACGTCGTAGCCTCGACATGGTCTACGAAGTAGCGGTACTAATATTAGTACTAGGGGTTGGGTACAGTGTACTAATGTTCTAGTTTTACATTTTGACCCTACATCCCTCTATCCATTGACCGATATCATTAATTTTATTTGTAACGAGCCCCTGTGGGGTAAATTGGCCATATATCGACAGACGTAATCTTTTTTTTTCTCAATGCCCGTGAGGAAATCGAAGGTTCCAGAAGGCGGGGTGAGAAAAATTCCCACGGTCGCAGCTAATCAGTAAAGAGAATACTGCGCAAGAATTTCATGACCTTATTTGGACCAATTAGATTCACCTAAAGTGATATGTTAACATGTTAACATGTCAAAATATTAAACTGCACACATTATATGTAAAGTGTACCAACTATGTGATAAATATCACGATGCTCTAGCAATCTACAGTGCATTATGTTTCTAAACAAAATATAAGATGATTTTAAAAATATAAAGTCTAGGAACTCGAGTGTATTTTGGTTTAAAAAATATGAGTAGCCCAGCTCTGAAATATCAATGTGGTCCATGGACCCGAGCGTGTATCTTGTTTTTAAAACACGAGTGGCCTCGAAATGTTCTCATGTTATGGTACGAGATTTTAAATTTTAATTTAAAACATTTAAAGTGGTCTAGGACTGAAATATCACTATGGTCCAGATACCAGGGGGTGAATTTTTGTTATAAAAAAAAAACACAGCATGAGTGATCCAAAAATGCTCTTGTGTAGAGATATGAGATTTTAAACTTAATTTTACAAATGTAATGTGGTCTAAGACTGTCAATACCTTACTATTAATATCACCCTTATTTGAATTCATCTCTCTCACCGTGTTTAAAGCTGTACATGAGATTAGGTTTACCTTTTTGGTACTACAACATTCAATACATTTTATTTACCCTTCTAACAAAAATTAGCTATATCTTTATATTGAACAAATATTTAGACCTAAATTGTAACCTGCTATTATATGAAAAATTAGTAAATATGCATGGTAAGTGGCAATGATTTGTCTTACATAGAAACATAGTTAAGCTGAAAGTCTTGCCTGATATAAAGAGCGCTAGAAATCCACATATTTCCATTAGTTACCACGTACATGTAAAGAACTGGACAGTCATTCTTGAATCTTGACATATAACTTTCGTTTTGTAATCAAAATATGTTTTAGCTAAACCTAAACGTCTATTACTAATAATGTACATCTGAAATGCATCTCAGATGATTCGCACAATGGCTCTTGCGCTCGTGAAAGGGAAAGGAGACGTACATGTTAGTTCTACATCATAGGCTGGTCAAAATACATTTGTTTGGCAATAACCAATACAATATCATCTGCAAGCATAACACTTGTAATTTTGTTCTGAACGTCTGTTATACAGATATGGCTTATTTTCTCGAGAAGGGTAAAGCAAATTTACTGAGCGTTGAATATGCAAACCGCACCGAGAGCATTAGGCCGACCACCTCTTGTGTACAGCCTTAATCACAGTGTTTTGGTCTATATTTGTAATTTTATGCATCTTATGTGTATCGATCTATATTTTTCTTTCTTTGGATGTCTTTCCATCGGTCTATCTTTCATTTTGTCTTTCAATCACCGAGCCACATGACGCGTACCTAAGTATAAAGATCTGTATGCGTTCAGCTGGTCGTCTAAGTGAATGTTGCACACAGTTTTGACTCTCTCTCTCTCTCTCTCTCTCTCTCTCTCTTACGATAAATAGATAGGTACACAGACAGATTTCTTATATTTCTTCACATTCATGAATAATCATAAGTTATGCATATTAAGCATGTACTTCTTTTTCAACACAAACATAAAAAGAGTCCCTCAAAGGGACTGACGCTCTACTGATCGAAAAGGATTCCCAGGAACTCAAGATAAAATTATTTCTTCTTTTTAGCGGCTGAGTGTTGAAACCATCTCTGATATTCTTTGAGCGAAAAGATATTAGAATTTGCAGCTGTGGACGCCATATTGGATGTAAGATCGTCACCATTTTCAACTAGGACAAACTAGACACCATTAGAAGACATTTGGTGAAAACTCTATGCCAATATGAAAATCCATGTAAGAGAATTATTAACAATATTTAGAACCAACTAGATATCATAAGACGTCTTTTGGTGAAAACCCTATGTCGATATGACCATCAATTCTGGAGGCGTAGCTATAAGAACATTTTCAAGGTGGCCTCCATGGTGGCCATATTGGATGTCAGATCGGCATCATTTTCAATCGGGACTAGCTAGACACCATAAGAAGTCTTCTGGAGAAACCCATATGTCGATGTAACTTTCCATTTAGGAGGAGTAGCGACAAGAAGATTTGCAAGATGGCTGCCATGGCGGCCATATTTTAGGTCAGATCGGCACCATTTTCTTTCAAGACCAACTGGATATCATAATTAGTCTTCTGGTGAAAATCCGATGTTAATATGTCTTTCCATTTAGGAGGAGTAGCAATAACAATATTTTCAAGATGGCTGCCATGGTGACCTTACAGGATGTCAGATCAGCATAATTTTCATTTAGTACCAACTAGACATCATAAGAAGTCTTTTAGTGAAAAAAAAACAATGTCGACATGACTTTCCATTAAGGAGTAGTAGCGATAAGATTTTCTAGATGGCAACTGTGGCGGCCATATTAGATATCAGATCGGCACAATATTTACTTAAGACCAAATAGACACCTCAAGAAGTCGTCCTGTGAAAACCCCATGCTGATATGACTTTCCGTTCAGAATTAGTAGCAATAACAAGATTTTCAAGATGGCTTCTGTGATGGCCATATTGGATGTCAGATCTGTACCATTTTCAGTTAGGACAAACAAGTCTTTGTGAAAACCCCATATTGATATGACCATCCAATCAGGAGGAGAAGCGATAACAAGATTTCAAGATAGCTACTCCGGCGGACATATTGGATATCTGAGCAGCACCATTTTCATTTAGACCCAAGCAGATCTTGGGATAAGTGTGTGTTTAAAGTTTCATGGCAATCCTCCAAGTAGTTTAGGACTGACGTGCGGACTGACGCTGGACGTGGCATGTCGGTCGAAGGACGACGGACAACAGGGCCATGCCATAAGCACTTCTGAGATATGACCAGCAAAAGCAAACAATAAAATGGTTTAAATGCAAATAAGCTGATCACAGCTAATAACCCTCTCATGACTACTCGTATAATTGCGCCTCTTTATAGGAGAAGTACCTAACTTTACTTAAGTGTCAGAGAAGTACCTAACTTTAGTTAGGCATCCAAGAAGTAACAAACTTTAGTCAAGTATCAGAGAAGTAACTAACCTTAGTTAAGTATCCTAGTGGTACCTAACTTTAGTTAAATATCTGAGAAGTAACTAATTTTAGTTTAATATCCGAGAAGTAACAAATATTAGTTAAGTATCCAAGTAGTAGCTTTAGTTAAGTATTCGAAAGCTAACCTTAGTTAAGTATCTGAAGTACCTAACTTTTGTTAATTTTCTAAGAAGAAACTAAATTTAGTTAGGGAAAATTCCTATATTCTCGAGGAAAAGACTTTGCATAACTTACAGTTGCACTGTTCACGCGGTTTCAGTAAAAGTTGTACTTAACAATAATGTTGGATGATAAAAGAAACAAACCACAGCCTATCCTGCGGCAGTAAAGAAATATATGTACTTATATTTAAGGAAGATCAAGTAAACTATTTAAGGTGAAATATCTGATTGTGTTTACATGTTAGACTTTGCAAAGCCTTCGTCCGTAATTTGTATTTTGACAGAGTTGTTGAATGTGTTTTAGGAGCTACTAAGAACTAAGAATAGCATGCAAGGCGTGCCGTTGTGAAAGATACTTCTATGATTCCGTGTCAAACAGCCAGTTTCTCATTATAGGGAAATTACAGAATAGCACTAGCAGTTTCCGTTGATTACTGTTATCAATATCTCGATAGACTGTGGATGTTTGCTCCAAATTTAATGGTTGTCGCCCTTTTTTTTTTTTTTTTTTAAATAAATTTTGCTTTATTTACTTAGTTACTTAAGAAGGGCCTAAGCTAATTTCAAGACGGAAAACTCAGTCTAATTGTATTGACTATCTCAGAAAATGGGTACAATCAATTATGACATTTTTTAAAAACCGACTACAATTTTCTGGTTTAGATAATATGGTACTTCATCTCTCCTGCTTCTGGATCTACTTGTTGGATGTTTTAATTAATTCATCAAAAATAAGAATCAAAGTAAGTTTATTAGCAAAAACAAAATTAGCATGTTTCATCGGTTTTCAGTGGTG
Organism: Margaritifera margaritifera; assembly: GCA_029931535.1. NCBI lineage: Eukaryota > Metazoa > Mollusca > Bivalvia > Unionida > Margaritiferidae > Margaritifera > Margaritifera margaritifera. The sequence continues at coordinate 466,917 of JAQPZY010001566.1, read as the reverse complement.
TTAAAGAGAAATTACACTGCATAAATTTGTGATACTAATATAAGAACACAAAAGTATATATATAATGTAACAATTAATAAACAATTTCAGGAAGAGCCCTTTGTCATTGCAACAATTTCTTGCGCATTCCCTTTACTTATTTGCTTCATAAATATATCCATAATTTTATCATCGACATCTTTCCCGATATCAAATCAATCGAATGTCAATATTTCTTCATTTGGAGAGTTAATTTACTCGGTATTTATCCCTACAACTCTACGAGCATCAGAGACAAGCACAATGTAAAAACAGCCACCCTGGCGCTGCTTTTATTTTTGGAGAACATTTGGGGATAAAGAGCATTCTATTATTTATTTACCCGATTTTTATGAGCTTTATTTAAAATAATTTTAAAATTAGTGAGTTTGACACTTTTGGACGTAGGACTGTGGATAAGGTCTGAGTGAACGGAATGTTTTCGCCTACCGGAAACAGGGCTTAAACCGGTATAGTAAATGACTGATTAGGTTAAAATGACATTCAAGACTATATAATTGGACACATCTAAATATATTAGGATATATTCAAATCTTTATCAATCAATTTCACTTCAAGATCCCTATAAAGAGGCAATACGTGTACATAAAATCTCTTAGTTACAAAGCAAACACTAACTATCGTCAAAAAGCTTGCATATAAACGTATCTAAAATGCCAGGCTATCTATACATTATTCTAGTTCTGCATAGATAAGCTCACAATGATATCTGACAAAAGTAGCATCTTTTCATTGGCTTACAATTAGTCATCTGAACTAAATTCTGAAGGGACGCGAGACGGACAGATACTATCTCAGACATGGACTGAAACCTCGTGTTGCGCAAAAACAGTTAACAGTGTACCTGCATAAATTAACTAAATTGCATATTTCAAAATTGTTTCTTACATATCCGTCACATAGTATTAATTAAATTTTCAAAGTATGAAATGAAGTGAAATCGTCAATGCAAACTTGTCAGAAAATCTCACATGGAAACAAGGCTTGGATGTAAAATGATTCTTGTGAGATGTATCTTTACGAAATAAAGTAAAAGCACATGTGTGAAGTCTTTTGTCGTTTCTTTTACATCCGTGACCTGGAATATAAATAAATAAATAAATAAAATCAGTCTTTTTATCAATCAATCGACCAACCAATTAAATCACTTCCGAAAAATGGTTCGCCTTGAGTTCTTTCTTCAATAATGTCACGAAACCATGTTTTGTAAATAAAACAACCTTTTAACCTATTGAAAACAAGTTCAGGCTATGCATACTGGAGTCTGGCATAGTTCGCCAAGGACACAAGTTTGCGTGAACACAAGGACAGATGTTTAGCCCGATACTCTTTTCTAATTTCTTCCAATGATCTATTATCTATGACACACACACACACACACACACACACACACACACACACACACACACACACACGCACACATTACCTTATCCACCGACCTGTGGCCAGAACATAAAGTCTGCGTCCGTGTCTCTACGGAGTTGTCTGCAATTCGCGTGAAACTGCGCTGAATGAGCATAATAAAAATATATTTTTTTTTTAATATTTTTTTAAAAACTGTAATTAAGTGGCACGCACATTTTACTTCGTTTGCAGCTGGCAGCACAAAATCAAACCTCTTAAACTGGCTTTAACTGGCTTGATTCTACGAGAGAACCGACTCGATCCAGTAATAATTACACGGATTATATATGGTAGATAAGTTCAAACGTTTACGTAAAGACGGGAGGGAAGACTTTCTAGCCGGAGGGTAAACCTGTGGGCACAAATTATGTCACTAATGTTCTGGTTCATGTTTAAACATATCATACCGTCTATGATCGATATTCTTACATGACCAGCCACCAAATAAATAAAAACAATTTATAAAAAAGCAACTAAAAAGTGGGTTTTTCTTTAAACCTGAAACAAAGCGTGTACTCAATCGGCACGAGATATTTCATGCTGAAAAGGGAGATGAATACTGAATGCAATACGAATTTTATTACAGCTTTCACTGTGAAACCGATCACAGAGCCTGACCAATTCTTGTGATGCTTGTCCGAAGCCGGGAAACTGCATCAACCCTCACAATGTCATGTATTCAGTATTTTTATGGAGCCGCACACTCCCTTTCATAGATCTCTGCTTACACCACTGTGCTATGTCAAATCATCTGTATTCATTTCTGAATTGTGGTTATTTAAGAAATAATTGATTCATAAAAGTAATTGTATTACCTTATACTTAATGTTTTATATGGATCCTTTCTGCTCTAAGATCGAGGATCGATGCATATTCGATACTAATTTCTGATCGAAATGACGAAGAAGATCGAATAAACAGCAGGACGTACAGTTATCGTAACAAAGACGTACCACTGAATCGTTTTTACAACGGAGAAGTTACTAAACCGTGACACGCCGGTCAGTGATGCAGATATTTAATGGATTATTAGTTAAGAGATAACATACATACATACATACATACATACATACATACATACATACATACATACATACATACATACATACATACATACATACATACATACATACATACATACATACATACATACATACATGCAATAATACATACAGAACTATAACCAACCTAGAAAACAGTAACCATGTGGCTTCTTTCTAGCTAGGTGAGTTCAAGCTAATCATCTCAAAGTCATCCGAATCAAATCTTTTTCTTCGTCCTTTGGACGAGTCGAACATATGCTCTTCTTTGTGAAGCAGTTGTACAGCTTCAGAGGCTTGGCCACCATCCGGGTCATGTGAACAAGTTCCTGTTTTCATAGTATCAAGAGCGTCTTCAGACGATGTGTCGTACTCCTCCTCTTCTTCATCCTCTACCATCTCCCCCTTCCCTTGGGTTTTCTTAGACACATCCTTCATTAACTGTACATCCGTCGGAGACGGCTTCTGTGGAACATAATGCATTGTAAAAATGACGTCAACAGGCTATTCAAAGGGTGCATATAATGTTCCATTTAGATACATAAGCTATTCAAAGGGTGCATATAATGTTCCATTTAGATACATAAGCTATTCAAAGGGTGCATATAATGTTCCATTTAGATACATAAGCTATTCAAAGGGTGCATATAATGTTCCATTTAGATACATAGGCTATACAAAGGGCGCATATAATGTTCCATTTTTCTTTTTTAAATCTCAAAGATAGTATATTTAACGTACGAATGTAATCAGTTGGCCTTATTGAATCTATTTTTGCTTGAATCATCTGGTGAAGTGGCTCAAAAATGGAAACTTTATGCATCCCTTTAATAGACTCTTTCTTTGCAACCCATAAATTTGTATACATCCCTTGAATAGCTTATTTATCTGAAAACCAGAAATTAACACGGATACCTTAAATAGCCTATGTACTTGAAAACCAGAAATTAACATGCATCCATTGAACAGCCTATTTATTTGAAAACCAGAAATGAACATGCATCCCTTGAATAGCCTATTTATTTAAAAATCAGAAATTTACATTCATCTCTTGAATAGCCTATTTATTTAAAAACTAGAAATTTACATGCATGCCTTGAATAGCCTATTTATTTAAAAAAAAAAAAAACAGAAATGAACATGCATGCCTTGAATAGCCTATTCATCTGAACATCACTCTACGTGGAAATATTTCAGTAACTATTAAGAGGCTTTATATCTTTGAAGAAGAAGAAAGTATAGGAAAAGAATAGAAAAATCTCCCGAATGTTCTTTTCTTTGAAAAAACATGATACAGGTCCTATTCTAATTTTATAATGTTATTTCCAACAAAATTGCAATGATAACCTTCTTTGGAGAGAGACATTTATCCAAAATGAATATATTTTTCAGTCAATGCGTGTAACTTTCTCTGACAATGGCAGATGTCAAAGAGGTGGAAGAAAGCAAAATGCTCACGTGCAGGCCACGGGATGGGCAACCCGCGACCGTTTCACGTGATGGCATCGGCATTCCCATCACAGTACCACGAGACACAAAGCGTATGCTTTGTTGTTTAGCTTTGAAAGCCCGTTTTTTTTTCAATCTAAACCAAGTGTGTGTGTCTGACAAGGTCTGAATGCTCCAGTCATACCTGCGGGTAATAACATAGATTTTATAATTCCATTTTCATTTCTCGCACATTGTTCTGAAAGGAACATTAACCCATAGGAATGAATTTCATTAAAAGAAAGCATGACATTTTTGTATACATATCTTTTTTTAAAATTATATACAGTATTTGTTCTTGCCCTGTCTCAGAATGAGAAGGGTTAGATTTTACTCTTAACTGACAAAAACTTGAACTTCGTGTACAGATTGTCAGATCCGCCTGCTTAGATACCCTACATTATTAGGAATCAACGCTGTATTATCATCAATCAAAAATTTCTTATGCACAAGAGGCAAAAAAAAAAAAAAGTTGAGGAAAGACGTGAGCTTACGCAATCGTATTGCGTTACTCAAATCCAAAGAATTAATTTTAAAACCTAATGGCAAAACTTTGGGCAAAAGGTTACCGTTTCTTCTCGGTTTATTTCCTGAGCTATAACAACAGCTTCGTGGACAGTGTAGTACAATATGTTGTGGTCTACGATACTGTAGAAGTTTGCCTGGCGCAGAATGTAGCGCACATCAGCTAAGAAAGGGAGAAAAGAAAAAAAATCTAAAATCTTCGCTAGGCAATCTTAAAATGTATATATATATATATATATATATATATATATATATATATATATATATATATATATATATATATATATATATATATATATATATAATAAAAAATGACGAACTGATTAGGTGATTGATGTTCCATACGTTTACTCTAAGCACTCAGTAGAAAATAAAACACATTTGATAAAAACAATGTAAAATTGAAAGTTTCATAAAAAAAATTCTCCGAAAAATACTGTAGTCATCAATAGTGAGCATTATTTGCTCTTTTTTATAGAAATGCAATCATGTTGAGAAAGAAAGAATGTTATGGGGTACATCTTTATGTGTTCTTACGTTTGCATCCGGCCAGAAAAACTTTTATTCCAACTTCTTTGTAATCATTTACAACCTGAAATGAATAAATAAATAGTCTAAATAAATGGGAAATTTAATCTGAACGAAGCAAGAAATTATATAAACTGAGAGGAAGATGTCAGAAACGACTTTATTAGTGGAAGAAGGAAACAAAAAACGAGAAAGAGACAGGGAGGAAAAAACTATTTGAAACTATAAAGTTTACAAGGGCATATGGATAAAGAAATACATTTTAGTTAAGTGCATAGTGGAGAATGCTTGTAAATTCCCTGCCAGAAGATGAGCCGCCTCAAAAATACTTTGATATTCAGCGATGGAGATCACCCCCACCCGCCCACCTCTCTCTCTCTCTCTCTCTCTCTCTCTCTCTCTCGCTCCTCTTTCTTTCTCTCTCTCTCTCTCTCTCTCTCTCTCTCTCTCTCTCTCTTTAACTTATTTACCTATTTGTAGTTGTGGTAAGCAGAAAATCAAATCCACTTGGGTTATCTAGTAATAATTTCAAATGTTTGGTCATATATTACAGATGGACCAAAATGTTACGGACAGTCGGATAGACGGGGGGAAGATTGATCCAAGAAATGTAAATAATGTGTCCACTACATTTCGCGAAAAGATATGGGGACAAAAAGTATCTTCTCACGGTTCAAGGAGTAAAAACACTGTACCATTTTATGATCACCTTTGAAACCCAGCACACAAAAGGTCTGAGAGATTCTGCTTATACAAGTTTTGCCGTACGAAGCGTGACTATTCTCATCTTTCTGGTTACAAGCTATCAAACATTACTCGCTTCCGATTCTCTGTTACGGCGGTTGTATAATTAAAACACTATGTCGAATACTTCTAGGGTGTTTGCTTTTTTCTTCAATACAAGAACGTAACTTCTAAACCGTAAATGACGAGATTACTTATAGAATGTGACCTGTATTTTTGCCAGTAATTTTGAGAAACAGTAATAGTAAATGGAAAAATGTTTTATTTTAAAATACATATTTGAATCATGTTCAATCTAAACCCAAAATCTGGTTATATTTTTAATTTTACGACAAAATACTTCATTACTCTGTATCGAAATCAGCATATCACTGCAAAGACACGCGTGTGAGAAATGGCATTTCTACAAATTATATTCACAAAAGATATTAGGTACAGTTTTTGAAATAAATTATTTAGGAACGTTTGGAAGGACAATATCACATCATCAAAAAACACAACTAATTACGGGTCTATGAATATGAAACCGTAAAGAGACCTGTACCTGCATAAGACACTTGACGGCCACAGAATCTATATAGTTGACGACCGTGACGTCTATGATGAGTGTTTTGATTGGTGGTTGCCACGCCTGCACAAATCTGTCCAAAATGAGTTTATTTTCCCGCTCTTTTTCAAGGCGGTCAGTTTCCTTGTCCACAACCACGATCTCTATCGCAGTGCTCCGCTTCCCTTCGCGCTCCTGAAACAGATAATTTTGTATTATAATCCACATTTTCCCAAAGTGGAAATAACTTCGCCTTCTTATTAGATTAGCCATTTGGAAACAAAAGTTGTTCTTTTTTGACAAAAATTACTTTGGAAATTTTAATTTCAATTATAGTATGTAAATAACATGAAAGATCGGATGGAGAATGTTGAAGTTTTAAATATTTGGTTTTGTATGCTTCATACTATGAGACTCTCCTAGAACTCGGACATTCTGAAAAGTTTTGGCATAGATGCAATTGCAATCTTACTATAAAGATGCAATTATGTAATGTTTCACACGCCAGCCATAGTAGTGGCATTTGCAATACTGGTATGTTACGGTTAGATTGACTGATTGTTGGAGTCAATTATTCATCACTACGTAAATCAGTGTTATTTAGCATGCCCTTATCTCATGAGCAACAATATAAGGAATGTTAGTTACGCGCGGTGCAAGTGATTACAAAACGTTATAAAACATACGAAGGGAAGCTTTTATCAGCGGAAAAACGTCCCACACGGTAGACTGAAATATAGGAAACTATGTAAGAACTCTGATAATATTGGTTAGACGTATTTAAAATGTTAACATTATATCACTTTTAAATTGGACCCAAACAATCTCTTTTAAATCCTCTAGTAAAGTCAATGAAGAAAGCTGTTTTATGTGATCTGTATGATTCGTTCTAACTTTTTTCTCTCTTTCTTTCTTCCTCTCCAGTTTTGCTTGCTCCAGCTCTTTCTTCCTTCGCATCAGCGTTTCATGCATCGCATGCCTCTTCTTTCTTTTCATTTTATCCGGATATAGCCCCGTTTTCTCGAGTAATTTGTCCCTGAAATGTTCAGCATTGGCAAAGTAGATGGATGTCTCAAACTGAAATATCTTGATGCCCGGTACCTGTTCAACCTGAAATAAATAAAGAAAGAAATATATATAGATACATCAATCGTTCAGATAAACATACATACTGACAGAGAGAAATAGGGGCAATTAGGTAGGCAAGCAAGTACATGAGTTAGGAGTAGGGTGACTTTAACAAGTAGCCGTGACTTTCCAAGTACAACAGTATTTGATAAATTAGTAGTACTGGACCACTCATATTGTTTATTTTTTAAATCTCAAATTGGCATACAAGAACATTTTAAAAAAAAAAAAAAAAAAAAATTATTGCACGTGGAAGACGATGGAGCCTGACCGAAGGTGGACTTGAGAATATTTAGACAAAACTAATAATTACTGGACCCGTGCGACTATATAGACAATTAGCGAACACTAATATTAAAAACATGTACACATTAAAAAATAATGGGACAATGCTACATCATATTGAATTCAACGGTTTTCAGAGAGGTGACAGAAATATTTTATAAGTTTAGCACGAAAGCAACAATGTCGGCATCAAGCGATAACATGTATTTATTTACAACTTGGAAAAAAAGCTAATTGTCCTACAAAATAAAATACAAGAGAATACAAATGTTGATTTGTGATTTCATGTATCAAAAAACATATGCAGATTTACAGATTATTTTCATTGACGATAACATTGAAATAAGCAGTATCAACCCTAATAGCAACATTGTTAAAACAGTATGGTATGAGGAAGGAATAAATTAAGTATGGTATGAGGAAGGAATAAATTAAGTATGGTATGAGGAAGGAATAAATTAAGTATGGTATGAGGAAGAAATAAATTAAGTATGGTATGAGGCAGGAATAAATTAAGTGTTTGAAGTCAGGAAATAAACAGTATGGTATGAGGAAGGAATAAATTAAGTATTTGAAGTCAGGAAATAAACAGTATGATATGAGGAAGGAATAAATTAAATATTTGAAGTCAGGAAATAAACAGTTTGGAATGAAGAAGGAATAAATTAAATATTTGAAGTCAGGAATTAAACAATATGGTATGAAGACGGAATAAATTAAGTATTTGAAGTCAGGAAATAAACAGCATGGTATGAAGAAAGAATAAATTAAGTATGGTATGAGGAAGGAATAAATTAGTATGTGAAGTGAGAAAATAAACAATATGGTATGGGGAAGGAATAAATTAAGTATTTCAAGTGAGGAAATAAACACATTTGTATTCGAATATATATATAGTACAATTTAAGGATCTCGCAAATTTCACATTGACAAAATATAATCATACAGCAAACCAGAGAGATAGAAATGATATAAAACAAGGGTTAAATTAAAAACAGCACATGGTGACTCAGTATACAATCAACCATAGGAATGGCAAAATATGACATGCATCTGAGATCATTCGTCTGTTTGAAAGTATTCAAGAAACGTTACAAATTCCTAAAAATAAAACTACATGTTGTCGACGGTCTTTTTGTTTGCTTTTTGCTAACTCCGAAAGACAATTTATAAATCATAAAGTACTCTCAAGATTGATTTATTTCGTTTTAAATGACTGACAAAGAACAGTAGCTAAGATAACTTTACTACTGTCCCGAATATCTAATTCCTTCCACAAATATCGATCTTCAAACAGATTAAACCGGAACAAAATACAGTAAATAGAAAGAATGGTTGACTGAACAATCTTCTTACACATTACACAAGCGAGACCAGCTTTCCCTACACAAGAAGTTATGTAAGTCACCTGGATGACCAGTGGCAGGCAGCCGTAGTTTACATGCAAGCACATGAAAAAGAATCAGTGGACACAAATGCATGTTGACAGTCGTATATATATATATATATATATATATATATATATATATATATATATATATATATATATATATATATTGTTACGTCTAGGGATAGAAATAGTAACAAAAGAAAGAGCGACTCACACAAGCTTTCACAATTTCTAAAATATAAATTTAATTTCCTAAAATATTAAATATTTCAAACAAAAAGAGTGAAAGAATTCAAAATAACTTACAGTTTAGAAATTCCTAAATAATCCTAAATGTCCTATTGAATTTTGATAATCCGGAAGTTAATCCAAAGTATTCCGAATGAAGTCACTAATGTGTTGATGTGCCACAAGAAACGCAGTTTTAAATCCAAATGTTTTTAATCCCAGGTAAACTCCTGTGAATGTAGAATATTGTCAAGTTCCTTGAAGAATAGTACTTAAATCTAAAATGTACTATGTAGATAATAGATTTTCACCACTGATTTTATAAACAATAATAATCTTCCTCAATAACCTTATGATTCTGGAGAACTGCAAAGAATGCCCATTCAGTGGTTATATTGGCATTATATAGTCTCTTACGGCGTAAAAGAGAATTTAAACTTCTAATACTGCGACTTAGAATGAGTTATGTCAACAACCTTCTTTAACCAGTCAGAAACTAGGTCGCACATGTTACTGCTTGTAGTGCTTTTGTACTACAATTAAAATACCTTATTACAAATCAACAAGATATTGACATAGGATTCAGGTCATAAAATCTGCACGCGCTACCACGTGATTTCTTCATTGTAGGTTAAGCTGACCGACATAATTATTGATTTTTCCAGGACATAGCATGACTCATGTAAACATGTTGAAGTACATTGTACTTTGCAAATAGCGTAGGCTACTGAACTAAGGAATTATAATACAATGATTATAAACCCAAATGAAAACTATTATAATTTTAAGATAATACATAATGCCGTAACAATATATATATATATATATATATATATATATATATATATATATATATATATATATATATATATATATATATATATATATATATATCCTTTCAAAATACGCTTGGGGTAAAATTCGATTGAATTCAGTGTAACAAATTGGTGAACTCACTTAACCAAGTTAACATAGGACATGCATTTAGAAAATAAAAATGTACAACGCTGAAGCTTAATTTTTCACATACAAGCCATTAAGCATTTTTCATAACTATACTTTTAATGTTGATAATTGTGACCCTATGAACAAATGCAGAGTACAGTATCACATGAGATTTTAGAAGAATCACCAAAACTGGGCAGTGTGGATGACAACGTCGTGTTATGGTATTTTCTACTGGCATGTAACATAAATGAATGTACCAGAATTCATCCAATCAGTATATGAATTTCATGTCTATTTCCGAAAGCAAAAACTGCAGAGAGAGGTGGGTGGGTGTTGATGATCTCCATCGCTGAATATCAAAGTATTTTTGAAACAGCTCATCTTCTGGCAGGGAATTTACAAGCATTCTCCACAATGCACTTAAGTTTAAAATGTCTCGAATCGATAATAAATCATAAATCAAATCAAACTGCAATAACATAGATATGGAACAATTTCATTTCATCTGCAACAATTTTATAATTCCAACATAGCATGATTGGATATATCAAAAGCGTAAAAACATACACCATATTGATAAAGGCCCAGAAGAACATAAAACCGTACACCAAAGGTTTCTAGATCTTACACCTGCTATTGTGTTAGCTGCTTATAAACGTGAATATAACTATGGAGAAGGTACTGTGGAATATCGGAGAACATTTTCAGCTGCTCAAATGGATTATATGGCAGACAAAGACGATGAAACCACTGGTCGGATTTACTTCTGTCAGCAATATAATGTTACATACATTTGATGCTTCACAGCAATATGTCTTTCTAATCAGAAAATCAGCTTTATACTCAATTTTTATGAACTTGTATATCGATTTCAATTTGGATTAAAGGTAAACAAGCAACGTTTTGCTTACTCATTAAACGTTAACAAAAATCTGAATCTAATCTTTACAGTGTCAAAGAATCGTGTGCATACTATCTTAAAGAGAACATTATTCTAGTAATTGGATCGAAACGAAAAGAAAGCAAAATTGGCATCGGTATTAAAAAAAGGTGTTATTTATAAACAGATTAGTTGCATCAGAAGTCATTATTGGAAGAGCAATAGCTAACGGTCTAGCATTTACAGGAAGCAATTATCTGTTCAATTGTATTTTCTTTTTATCTTTTCTTTTTTCCCAATGAAGATGATGAGAGTTAATTAGGCCTGATTAATTATAGAAGAATTACAGAGAAAAAGCAGATTTAAATGAGAACAGGACAAAGACACTGGATTACTTGAATTGTTTGAGAGAATAATGGTTTATGAATAGATTTTAAATAACCTGGATGGTGTTTTTGCCCTACATGCATCTGCTCATCCTAATACATATCCACACACAGAAAACTTGAAAACCAAGACAACCAAAATTTAATTATTTTTACCAACCTTCTAATGATCAAGTAAAATGCGAGTACATATTCTTTGCACTTATGATACGTGTTATTGGGTATCTTGCTTGCAAGTTTTTGTAAAAAGAAGTTTCCGACGTTGTCGCTTAGCAACATGGCCACACCGAAGATACACGAAGTTTCTATAAAAGAAAGGCGGTAGGCACAGTAGTTTCTGTAGCCTAAAAATACTAAAGATGTCGACGTACGGTGAATAGAAACAAACGTTTAATGAGACTTAATGATCCTTGTAGCTATAAACTGATCACATGTCTGTAAGGTAATGATTGTATGTTGTCGACCAAAAAACTCTTGTCATCATACACAGGCAATGTTACTTGTTTCACATGGACCCTATGCATCTGATGGTCGTATGATCTGAGTAAATGTATCTGTTGGTAATTTTCCTTGTGATTAAATAAGCAATCTTTGTACATATCGAATTTTAAAGTATTTATTTATTTCTTTAAGACTTTCTTTTTGTCTTTCTCGTCTTGAATGAATAAACTTTTGACCTTAACCCATAAAACTCTCGAAGTGGAAAACCATTTAGCTCATCTTTGAAAAGTTCACGAACGTTCTTATTCATTTGGGGGATGACAAATAAGTTGTCCTTGGGATATTTACTAGTGTAATAAAACTCGATGTTTTCCTTCATGTTATTGTTAAAGTTTTCAGTCTCAACATGGATATACAATGACTCAGTATCCGCCACTCACAATCGGTGCCTGGAATATGCCAAGACTAATAGACAGTACATCAGCAGATACTTCAGAGAGAAGAACAGCGCAAGTTGGTAGAGAACTGTCCATATTCAACATCCAGATAGCGGCCCTGAGTGAAACTCGCTTAGCTGAAGAAGGACAACTCACTGAAGTAGGAGCCGGATACACCTTCTTCAGGAGTGATCAAAGTAAAGAAGAGCAACGTGAAGCTGGTGTTGGGTTTGCCATCAAATCACAGTTTGTCAGCAAGTTCACAAATCCCCCAAAGGGCGTGAACGACAGACTCATGCAAATGAGACTCCTACTGTCTGGAAAAAGACATGCAACTATCATCAGTGCCTATGCACCCACCATGAACAACCCAGATGAGATCAAGGACAAATTTTATGAAGACCTGGAGTCCTTTATCGCAGAAGTGCCCAAGGCAGACAAGCTCATCATCTTTGGTGACTTCAGTGCTAGAGTTGGCGCAGATCACCAGACATGGCCAGGTGTCATCGGCAAAAATAGCTTCGGCAAATGCAACAACAACGGACTCCTCCCACTTAGTAAATGCGCTGAGCACAATCTCCTAATCACCAATACGGTCTTCCGTCTGCCAATCCGCAGCAAGACGTCTTGGATGCACCGCGCTCAAAGTACTGGAATCTCATTGACTACGCCATCGCCAGGAGAAAAGACAGGCAAAATGTCCGAGTGATGAATGTCATGAGAAGTGCAGAATACTGGACTGACTCGTAAGTCTCCAAGCTCAACATCCGGATTCAGCCTGGCAGATAACCACAAGGCAACAAAAGAAAGCGCCCACAAATTCAATATCTATACATTGAAACAGGAGATTGTGAAACAAGCGTTTGTTGTAGTACTATGCAGCCAACTAGTTGCAATTCATGCGAACTCCGAGAACTTCGAGGAAAACTGGGCATCCATCAGAGACTCTGTGTACTCGTTTGGTTTGATGAGAACGATGCTGACATATGGAGACTACTGAACGAGAAACATCGGCTCCAAAAGGCCATTTAAAAGACAGCACTTCATCATTTAAGAAGGCAGCCTTCAACAACATCAAGAGAACTGTCAAATGCAAACTCAAAGAGTTGCATGACTCATGGCTGAGCAACAAGACTGATGAGATTCAGTCCTACGCAGACAGGAATAACAAAATGAACTTCTATGATGCTTTTAATACAATCTACGGGCCACAGCCATCAGGAGCATCTTCAACACTTAGTGCAGACGGCACCACACTGCGCACTGACAAAGAAAAAAAACTACAAAGATAGGCAGAACACTTCAACAACATTATCAATGAACACTAATCTATCAGTGAGGAGGCAATTGATCGACTCCCCCAAGTGGAAATCAACATATCTCGTGCTGATCCTCCAACGCTGACTTGAAACTAAGAAATCATTTGACCTGTTGTCAACTGGCAAAGCACCTGAAGCAGATGCTATACTAGTAGAAGTCTACAGGAGGCTCGCACGTGGCTCAGAACTAACTGAACTCTTTCGGTCCATGTGGACTCAAGGAACAGGAGTACAAGAATGCATCCATCATCCACTTGTACAAGTGGAAAGGCAACAGACAATCATGAGACAACAATAAGGGCATCTCCTTGTTGTCAACAGCCGGCAAAATCCATGCCAGAAAATTCTGCTGAATAGCCTTGTGCATAACATCGATCCAGGGCTCATGGCTAAGAGTCAGTGTGACTTAAGATAAGATAAGGACGAGGGACAATAAACATGCTGTTTCCAGCTCTTCAACTTCTGGAGAAATGCCAGTAACAGAACTCCAACCTGTACACGACTTGCGTTGACCTCACAAAAGCCCTTGACACATTCAGTCGTGGGGGTCTGAATCATTCCAGTCACCACGGGAGTCAAGCAAGGCTGCGTGTTGGCCCCAACCATCTTCAGTAAGATGTTCTCCGCCACGCTTATAGATGCCTTCCATGACTATGACACTGAGATCAACATCAGATAGCAAGTTCGTCAGTCTAACGATACTACATGCGAAGACGAAGTTACAGGAACTGACTCTTTGTGATCACCTATTTGCTGACGACAGTTCCCTGAATGCCAGATCCGAGTCTGACATGCAATAGAGTACGGACCATTTCAATTCAACTTGTGACAATTTTAGTCTCACAATCAGCATCAAGAAGATAGAGGTGATGTCCCAACCTGCACACGGAAAGCCTTACGTAGACCCGATCATCACATTGAGTGTTCGAATTCTCCATGCAGTGGACAAGTTCACCTACCTCGGCAGTACAGTGTCACATGTGCAGTCTATATCGATAACGAAACAAAAGCCAGAATTGCCAAAACAAACGTGGCCTTCGGCAGATAATGCACAAATGTGTGGGAGCGCAGAGGCATCAGTCTACAAACAAAACTTAAGGTCTACAAAGCCATTGTGTTGCCGACCCTGCTGTATACATGCGAAACCTGGACGGTGTATAGACGCCATGCAAAGAAGCTGAACCATTTTCACATGGCTATCTGAGGAAACCGATGAGGATACGATGGGAAGACAAGGTTCCAGACACTGAGGTTCTCACATGGGCAGGCATTCCAAGCATCCACACTCTGCTGGTGAAATCACAGATGAGATGAGCAGGCCACTCCATCAGGATGTCAGACGAGCGACTACCAAAGATGATCTTTTAAGGCGAGCTGAAAGAGGGAAAGCTATTTCAAGGCTGTCACATGGCGCAGTGTCATACATACTAGAGCTACAGATTATGAGCTGAGGAGAATTGCAGAGGCAATGCAGAAGCGCGAGCAGCGCAAATCTCGGAACTACAACATGTCTTCTGTTGATCAAGCACTCTCAAGCGACATCTCCTGTCCAGTGTGCCATAGACAATTCAGAGCACAATTTGGCCTGATCAGCCACTCACATGTTCATAGCAACCAAACCAATTAGTGATGTCATGGTCATGTTCGAGTTATAATGACGAACAACAACATCGGTCCATACCAGTCTCATTCCATCACAATATTTGTCTTTTAGCTTGTTGTGGTATACTCTAACAGTATAAATCGAGCGTAAATTGGTTTTGTTAATATTATTTTCTTGTTTTCAGTCATTATCAATAATTGTTCTTCTGGTAAATGATTGATATTTTGAGATCGGCAAAAGTATGTTCATCTGTACATATTTTAACTGTTGTTCTTTTCCTCATATTCTGCATTTTTTAAAATAAGAACTGTTATTCATTGGTCTGAAGAAATTTCTTTTTTTTGGGCGGGGGTGGGGGCGGGGTGGGGGGTGGGAGAGCTGTTTCAAGACTCTATTCAGATCTATGTAGAATTTGTTGTTATTTAAATATTTTAAACCCCGCTAGAACTTTTAGTTTCTGTAGTAAATGAAGTATTTCTCCTTGTTTTTCAATATAAGTAACAATTTATTTTTGTACTGTTGGTTTTGTAGCCTTGTAATCATTAATCAGCTTCTGAAATGGAGATAAAGAATTTTCATCCAGAAGTAATTTATGTGGGGCATACGGGTAATCCTGAAATAATAATGCATAATGCACGTGTAATGGAATCTCCAAATCCACTTCTCAGATGCAACCAGTATAATTGTCATCAGGTATTTCGAACAACGTTTCTTCAATCCACGTTATTTGTCCTTCTGTTGCTCACTTCAAGTTGTTGTTTTTTTTTTACCGGCATGTATTGGTTCATGACTCAACCGAAAAGATTTGTAGTCCTAGGTACATAATGAATGACCGACCTTTCGTACTCAGCTTCGATCCGCTTTGGGACTTGGACGTCACCATCATTATTTCTTTACCATCTTTATCCGTGTAGTATTTGTGATCTGCTTCAACGTATCTATACGGTATAGTGCTATTTCCATCCCTTATTCAATAATCAGGAAGGTGTCATAGTCTGTTAACAGTTCTATTTCAACACCTGCTATCTTTAAACTTACATAATGTGCAAACCGAAAGCACTATAGTAGTCAACAGTGTCAAGTTTGCTATTTGTCACACAGACATTTCTAAGCACATCAAAAAAGTTACGTAGCATCAATGTATCTTGGGTTACGTAAGAGTCATGTAGATCTACGTGTTTTCAGGCTGAAATGTTCCATGATATATTTAACGTATTAACAATAGTCATTTGATAGGTTTGGCTCGTTAAGTTACGAGTTAAACGTTTCTACTGGTGATATAGTTGTTTCATGAAACCTTTCAAAGTCTTCCGTGTTATTATACTGATAAATGTCTTTCCTTAAATATTTTAAACTGCACGTTTGTAAACTGTTTCAGCATTTTTCTTAACTTTCACTCAATTATTTTAGCCAGCTGTTCTATAAACTGTCTCAAGAATTTAAAGATGTCTATGTTCTGTACCTCTACACTTGCTTGTTGAATGATCATGGTTTCTTACTTTGTGTTCAGTTATTTTTCTCTCACCACTGTAACATATACTCCATTCAGGCAAATCCATGTATGAGCTTTCTCTAACTGGTTGGTATCTGTGTGCAATGTTAAATATTCAATCCTGTCAAGCATCCATCTTGTACTTTCTCTTATTTACTGTCCAAATTTGGTATGTAAAATGTCAAATAAATGTTCAATGACATTGCAAATTTCGCCTGTGTCCAATATATTTAGAAAGCTTGTTCTGTAGTAAAAACGTATATCCTCAACTCTCTTTTCTTCTTGAGTGGGTCGTTTCCTAAGT
Source organism: Margaritifera margaritifera (assembly GCA_029931535.1). Lineage (NCBI taxonomy): Eukaryota > Metazoa > Mollusca > Bivalvia > Unionida > Margaritiferidae > Margaritifera > Margaritifera margaritifera. The sequence continues at coordinate 449,761 of JAQPZY010001566.1, read as the reverse complement.
CGGATCGTTAAGTCTAATTGTACTTTCACTGAGCCGAATGACCAAATTTTCGAACTATGATCTTCTTCAAACTGGGTTCAATGTCATTGAAAAATTCATACAAAGCTTGATTGTTACCACCGTAAAATCAATACTTATCGACATTTCTGTTGAATGAAAATTTTGAGTCTTTTGGTTATGATTCTGTTTAAAACGTTGCTTATTTATACAGCTTAATTCTTTTCTAGTTTGAAGACTACTAAAGAGAGTTGTAATTTTTTTCTCATTTGTTTTTGTATTGGTTTATAGAGAAAAGAAGTCTTCATTTTACTTATTTAACTACAAGTATATATATATATATATATATATATATATATATATATATATATATATATATATATATATATATATATATATATATATATATATATATATATATCACACCTTTTGGAAAGTACCCACCTCGTATGCCCAGGGGGTTATTTATATCGGAATTGCACCACTTAACACACACACAGGGAGGCCACATTTTTCACATGTAGCTATTTTGTACAGCATATCTTTATCTACGCCCTTTGATCATATTTTGTGCTCCGCGTTATTGCATACACATACACGAAGCTATTGTACGTTAGCCGCACAATTAATTTCTCTTTGTATGCCTTTTTTTTATTGTACGTGTGAATTCCTAGTGAGCGTATTGCGTACATATATTGACCATGTCATGCGGCTCTTATGCGTCATGGGATTCCTACTGTTCAGATAACCTACTGATTATCAATCACCGTATTCCCTCATACGTTTTGGGGGCACCGGGTGGCCCAGTGGTCTAAGGCACACGCCTTTACAGATCACTTACATCTCACCTCTGTCCGCGTGGGTTCGACTCTCGGCTCGGCCAACTTGGGTATGTGAGAAAGCTTGCCTGTAGCTTCTCGTGGGTCGGTGATTCTTCCCGGGGTCTTCCTTAAACCAAATATACTGGTCGCCATGTATAACCTATCATGTGCTGAAAAATGGCGTTAAACCCCACAAAACCAAACCCTCATACGTTTTTACTTAATCTACACTGCCTTACCTCATTGGTAGTATTTACATCTTTATAAGCCCCCGTCCCAGGAATCTGCCCGAGCATAGACATCTGAGGTCTGGAAGAAAGAGAAGACATCTAAAGTCTCCCTGAAGTATGATACCTGTGAAAAAACCTCATTATAACCCTAATTTCCTCATATATGGAAGTTGTAAGTAGGCAAAACGTACTGATACGATTTTTAATTTTCATACATGTATGCCTAAAATTGTGAAATTCGGTTCCTACTTACGATTGAATACTCTAAATGACCGACTCACCTAGAGTACAGAAAATAACTGAAATATACGGGTTGAAGATGATTCGTTATTTTTATAAGAAAGTAAACAGCACCTGCACTTCACATATAAAAAGGTTGCTTTTTATTTTTTATCACTTTTGAAACTAATCGCGCATAAAATTATCTACCGGTATCATAATGTAAAATAATCATGGTCTGGAGTCAAATTAAATGGATTATTACAGTCACAGGGATACAGTGTAGATATATCTTTTAGTGTGGGACAAAGACCTACTGATGTATCGTTCGTAGAGTTTCTTACGAAGCAACGTAGACTCGGTATAATTAGTAAGAAATATGGAAGCACAATCAAATGCAAAAGCTTTTTACAGTACTTGGCCGGAATTAGGCTCCGCTTTAAAATATACCTTGGGACTCTCAAGTATATGACATACAATTTTTAAATGTTCATAATTGGACATAATTAGTTACAAATTCGAATAAATGTATTCTTATTTTGTGAGAAATTGCAAGTATTTTTAAACATTTTTTTTCATTCTGAATGAATGGACCTTTTTGAAGGAGACAATACACAATATTGACCTGAAATGGTCAAATCACAAAGTCGTACACAAATTGTTACCAGAAGTTAGTATTGTTTTTTATGCTCTTAAAATTGCTAAACTTTCTGATATATGATTCACTAGAATTTTAAAATTTTTATACTTTGTCCAACTTTGTCAAAACGTTTAAATCATACGGAAGTACAGTGTACTGTATATGGGAGTTTAGGAAGTGAAACACACTTCTGACCGCAATAGAAGTAGCCGTGCATTCAGAAATAATGTCCTACAAATACGACGTTGATTCAAGTTGAACACAAATAAAAGAAAAAGGCATGTAAAGATGGCCGTTCTATTCCTGTAAGAACGCGCAGACTTGAGCTAAAGATGTACAGCTTACTTTTGCGTGTGCCTGAGGACGAAGTAGAGGGACAGTATAACTCCTGTCAGCAATCCCAGGGCGATGTCCAGTACCACGACGGCCACAAACGTCACTAACCACACCATCTGAAACAGACAGGCAGACAAACAGGGAGCCCCTGTATAAACATAAATTGGCTAGGGGGTAGGGCTGAGGGTGGGAGTAATATACGTTACAAATACAGAAGAACAATAGCAACAACAACAACAGCAGCAACAAAATAAATCTAATTTAATCTTTAATATATTTATTTCAAGCAATCAAAGTTCTCAATGTCATTTGAAATAAATATGATTATGTTAATAAACGTGAGCCAGAATGGTGCTCCACGGGTTAACAAGACGCTAGATAGGACTGTTAAAAATTTTTTAGGACATATTGCATGAAATTCGGTTCAGAAAGATGTACAGAGAAGAAATGATATGAACAAATGAAAAACTGAGTATCTGAATATAAATTTTTTCTTTCTTTTTTATGATTTTTTTATGACCACCATCTGAAATTGTTCACGAAGCTTCAAGTATGATGAACAGAAAACTGAAATGGATATTGATCTAAAATTATCCCACTGACATAAGACCATGACACGTGACCAGTTTGCTGCTTTTCTCCAGAAGTTAGCTATGGTTAGTTCGAATTGAACGATACAACTGCTTGGTTGGATAACAATTACTTCAAAGTGTCGATTACCAAGCATGTACGCATGTTCATTACCTCTCCATTCTTTCCAGTTTCAATGTGTTTGTTTAGATTTGCATGTACACGTTACTCTTTTTCTAAGACTCTGCCCCCCTGTAGACATATCTTGTGCAGAAAATCATCTTCTTGAGAAAGAAAATATTCGAAAACATAACCAAAATATGTGCAGTTTTACCTACTTTTATGTCCTGGAGATTTTGTGTAACATTCGAATCCGTGCTTTAGATATTGGTACGTAAAATCAATGGAGGATCTCTTCGTTGTGGATAGATCCTGACTTGCCACACCATAATATAGAGTTTTCCATGGTAAGTGAGAGTGTTCCGTGGGGACGATATAAGACAGTAAGTGAGAGTGTTCCTTGGGTGCGATATAAGACAGTAAGTGAGAGTGTTCCGTGGAGACGATATAAGACAGTAAGTGAAAGTTTTCTGTGGTGAGAGTGCTCCGTGGGGACGATATAAGACAGTAAGTGAGAGTGTTCCGTAGGGACGATATAAGACAGTAAGTGAGAGTGTTCCGTGGAGACGATATAAGACAGTAAGTGAGAGTATTCTGTGGTGAGAGTGTTCTGTGGTGAGAGTGTTCCGTGGGGACGATACAAGACAGTACGTGAGAGTGTTCCGTGGGGACGATATAAGACAGTAAGTGAGAGTGTTCTGTGGGGACGATATAAGACAGTAAGTGAGAGTGTTCCGTGGATACGATGTAAGACAGTAAGTGAGAGTGTTCTGTGGTGAGAGTGTTTCGTGGGGACGATATAAGACAGTAAGTGAGAGTGTTCCGTGGGGACGATATAAGACAGTAAGTGCGAGTGTTCCGTGGAGATGATATAAGACAGTTAGTGAAAGTGTTATGTGGAGACTATATAAGACAGTAAGTGAGAGTGTTCCGTGGGGACGATATAAGACAGCAAGTGAGAGTGTTCCGTGGGGACGATATAAGACAGTAAGTGAAAGTGTTCCGTGGGGACGATATAAGACAGTAAGTGAGAGTTTTCCATGGGGACGATATAAGACATTACATCAAGTGAAAATATATTTCCAGAGGAAAAAAGACGGGAATTTCTTTGTCATATGATTACCCTACTAAATTTCGTTTCACCCAAATAAAACAAGAGAATATAAAAGAGAAGGTTGTGGTGTTGGGGGGAGGTGGGAGGGGGTGAATTTAACCATGAAGTGAAATGTGTGGTGTTTGTTCACGCGTAGCAACTCAAATTAAAGGTTTAAATTGTTTGAAATTCAATTCAAACCGGTAAACTTTGTGTATTCCAATTTGGAACTTTCTCAACTTTGTAAGATAATGTGGTAGATTCGACCATTTACGAGAATAACGCCTTTTTCTTTATTTTATGACTGTTTATTTTTATGACTTTATTTTCTCTATAGCTAATGATCCGATTTTGTGCACTACATTTTAATTGTTAACATATAAAACCAGCTGTCGGGACTTACAAAGCACAGCAAAATACTTTCAATTGTTATATAGAAACAAATGCAAAAGAATGCCGAGTAGATAACAGTATATAAAAAACTCAAAGAAATGAATATTAATAAAGTTGTGGTATATTCCATAAAACGTAGGATCATCAGCATGAATTTGGATGACACATTACCCAGCTCACCAAGACAAAGATCACCCCTGAGACAGCCGCTCAGCCACGCGTTGCATCAGGATAAACTTTTCTTGCTTTACTTTTAACTTCTTAATGGGAATCTCAGAAGATTCCATGAAAACCACAAGCCATAAAACTAGGCACCTTTGCACAGTAGCAAAACTAGATATAGAGTAGATACTCTTGTTTTCTTCACGAACATTGTGTAGAGTATTTAATTAATATATATATGAATAACTGAGGCGAGAAGAAATGACTATATATATATACATATACACACACACACACACACCCAGGAAGCTGAGTAGTGTTTAAATATTCATCAGTAGTGATTTACATACAGCCTTTGGCATCACTAGTTTGAGCGCGATATGAATATGCATGCTTTATTTTGATAATGTAGTAGTAAAGGGGTGGTGCACGTGGATTGATAGATACATTTCCAAACTGGATTCAAAAATAGTGAAGCTTTACACTGAGCCCTATTTAATAAAAAAAAAATTAAGATGGTTTTAGTAAATCATTTCGGTATTTAAAAATATTATAATCTTCATCTTCCTTCATGCAGCCATGAACTGAATATTATGTCTTGTGTGTCGTAAGAAATTAAAATTAAAAGTGTCATTCCAGCGAGACGAAGACCAGACAAGTCACTGTTACCTAGTCCCATGTAACACGAAAAGATAGAGTTACGGGTCGTAACTCCGTTGGATTTACGGTGTTGTGACTTTGATTATGCTACACTAGTGTTTCAGTACTTGATTTACAGCAGTACATCAAGTGAACTACTGAGAGTTCTATCTACCTACCTTCCAATATATATATATATATATATATATTACGCCTATTATTATGGATATCTTTCATGTCATGACAATAAAACAATGCGAAAATGATTTGAAATAATCCTGTTGTCAATTCTACAGAAAACTGTCAAGTTTGTGTTTAGCGATAAGTACATTCAACTTTAACTAGCCTTTATAATAGTTACGGTACCATAACTCTATCCACTTCCATAGAAGAAATATTACCGCTCCGATTTTACAGTTTATCCGATGAAAGTTTTCCAAACACTTAAATTCACGAAGAAACAAAAGTAGCCTGGCCGACACGATGTCAGTTACAGAATCTTTACAACAATGCAGAATATCTCACGAAGATGACGTAGTTTTAATCATTCCCATACCTGCCTCGAGTCAAATTACAAAATCATATTTACAACAAAATGATTACATTTTACAAGTCTTTTTATGATTTCAAAGATTATGAAATCGTAGATTTTGCACCATCTTTTTGTAAATATATCTAGATTTCACAAAAGATAAAACGTTTGCATTAGGCTACCATTCTTTCGTCAAATTATATTGTGTTTGCATGGTTCATATATGCATAAAAACAATCTCTGGAATTCATATCTTCCATAAAATCAAACCAATTCATTCACATTCTGTCCATCTATGCGTGAGATTCATGTGTCTAAAGTGAAAATCATGGTCAAGTTTCATAAGCAAAGAGAAAGTAAAAATGTTCAGTACATTGAATGTAATCAAGAGTATAAAGTAAACATGTTCAATAAGTAGAGGTAATCAAGAGTGTAAAGTAAACATGTTCAATAAGTAGAAGTAATCAAGAGTGTAAAGTAAACATGTTCAATAAGTAGAAGTAATCAAGAGTATAAAGTAAACATGTTCAATAAGTAGAAGTAATCAAGAGTATAAGAAAAAATATTCAATAAGCAGAGGCAACCCAGAGTGTAAATTAAAATATTCAATAAGTAGAGGCAATCTAGAGAGTAAAGTTAAAATATTCAACAAGTAGAGGCAATCCAGAGTGTAAACTAAAATATTCAATAAGTGGAGGCAATCCAGAGTGTAAATTAAAATATTCAATAAGTAGAGGCAATCCAGAGTGTAAAGTTAAAATGTTCAACAAGTAGAGGCAATCAAGGGTGTAAATTAAAATATTCAATAAGTAGAGGCAATCCAGAGTGTAAAGTTAAAATGTTCAACAAGTAGAGGCAATCCAGAGTGTAAATTAAAATATTCAATAAGTAGAGGCAATCCAGAGAGTAAAGTTAAAATGTTCAACAAGTAGAGGCAATCCAGAGTGTAAATTAAAATATTCAATAAGTAGAGGCAATCCAGAGTGTAAATTAAAATATTCAATAAGTAGAGGCAATCCAGAGTGTAAAGTTAAAATGTTCAACAAGTAGAGGCAATCAAGGATGTAAATTAAAATATTCAATAAGTAGAGGCAATCCAGAGTGTAAATTAAAATATTCAATAAGTAGAGGCAATCCAGAGTGTAAATTAAAATATTCAATATGTAGAGGCAATCCAGAGTGTAAAGTTAAAATGTTCAACAAGTAGAGGCAATCAAGGGTGTAAATTAAAATATTCAATAAGTAGAGGCAATCCAGAGTGTAAATTAAAATATTCAATAAGTAGAGGCAATCCAGAGTGTAAATTAAAATATTCAATAAGTAGAGGTAATCCAGAGTGTAAATTAAAATATTCAATAAGTAGAGGCAATCCAGAGTGTACATTAAAATATTCAATAAGTAGAGGCAATCCAGAGTGTAAAGTTAAAATGTTCAACAAGTAGAGGCAATCCAGAGTGTAAAGTTAAAATGTTCAATAAGTAGAGGTAATCAAGAGTATACTCTGTGCACCTTCACGGGTCCAAAATACAGACATAATAAAAAAAATATATTTAAAAAAAGTCTTGAAATTGGTGGTCAAGTTCTGTTCACTTAATTCTTTTTAACCATATCATAAGAATACAAATCTCATTAGGACCAAAAATAGCTGTAATCAATATGTAGCATATACAAACCGTTTAAACACAGATGCAGATGCAAGCGAACTAGAGTCCATGAACATTACCATGTTATGTTCCATGCACAGTGACAGTCACATTTCGTTACTATCTTCTCGTTTCGGAATATAAATAAAACATAGGACACATACGGTAACAAAGTTATGTGTCATGCATCCAAAGTATTTACGTGATGAATAGTTTTAACTTAATCAAGGCAGATGGAAATTACTAAGAGGAAACCTGAGGGAAGACTCGTCAAAATACGTATTGCTGTAGTGAATCTTTACTATTTATTCCATGGCTAAACGCTGAAATATATGTAGCTGTTTGTATTTTCATTATTATTAATAATAATAATAATAATAATAATAATAATAATAATAATAATAAAATGGTGCATTTATGGACCAATCGGTTTAAGTAATATTCATCTAACTTTGATCTGCAGCTGAAAATTAAATGGAAAACTAATATAGGTCCAATACTTGATACTAATCCAACTCCTGTTATAAAATGCACGTTTCACTGAATTACACTTGCAAATCGTTGATCTGCATAAGAATAGTTAATTAACAGTAACAGTAATGAAAATTCATGTTAAAACATAGACCATCGTACAGAAAAAGTACTGTCCACGTGTTACAAAACTTTCCTATCATTGATTTTGTTTATCTAAATAAATCTTCAGAACATTTTGCCTCAATATTAATTGAATGGTCCCGTTTTTAGGTTTATCACTAAGCCAAAATAGCATGCTCATTAGAGAGTCAAGTATTTTGATTTTATGTGGTACACGTCTTTTTTATTAACTTTGCAAAAATATATATTTGAATACAAAAATGTTATATTTTAAATTCATTTTACAGAGCATACACTGATGCATGGCAAAAGTATCGTATATTTCAAACAAAATCAGTCTCCATATCGATGCATTGCGAAAGTCTTGTATATTTCAAACGAAATCCGTCTCCATACCGATGCATGGCGAAAGTATCGTATATTTCAAACGAAATCCATCCCCATACCGATGCACGCCGAAAGTATCGTATATTTCAAACGAAATCCATCCCCATACCGATGCATGGCGAAAGTATTGTATATTTCAAACGAAGTCCATCCCCATACCGATGCATGGCGAAAGTATCGTATATTTCAAACGAAACCCTTCCCCATACCACCCGACTCAGTGCGCAACACGCATATGGACGGGTATTACCGACATATTTATATGTCAATATTTTCCATGAATACACTATGTATATTCTAATTTGCATCATCCATGTTTGTATTTTCTATTTATGAAGGATGTATATTTTAAATTGCATCCTTACCACTGTGTGTGTCTTCCAATTTCATTTAAGTTGTTAGAGGTGCATTCTTTTAATATTACACACTAAATTATGTCTTTTCTAACCTAAATTTCCTCTCTGCACTTGACAGATTTCATTTGTTGATATACTATTCAGTATCATGCCGATAAAAAGTTATCGTCTTTGAAAGTACAAATGAAGCACAATAAAAAGTCATCATCTTTCAAGGTACATATGAAGCACAATAAAAGTTATCATCTTTCAAGGTACAAATGAAGCACAATAAAAAGTTATCGTCTTTCAAGGTACAAATGAAGCACAATAAAAGTTATCATCTTTCAAGGTACAAATGAAGCACAATAAAAAGTTATCATCTTTCGAGGTACATATGAAGCACAATAAAAAGTTATCGTCTTTCAAGGTACAAATGAAGCACAATAAAAGTTATCATCTTTCAAGATACAAATGAAGCACAATAAAAAGTCATCATCTTTCAAGGTACAAATGAAGCACAATAAAAGTTATCATCTTTCAAGGTACAAATGAAGCACAATAAAAAGTTATCGTCTTTCAAGGTACAAATGAAGCACAATAAAAAGTTATCGTCTTTCAAGGTACAAATGAAGCACAATAAAACGTTATCGTCTTTGATAGTACAAATGAAGCACAATAAAAAGTTATCATCTTTGAAAGTATAAGTGAAGCACAATAAAAAGTTATCATCTTTCAAGGTACAAATGAAGCACAAAAAAAAGTTATCATCTTTGAAAGTACAATGAAGCACAATACAAAGTTTTCATTTTTCAAGGTAATAATGAAGCACAATAAAAAGTTATCATCTTTGAAAGTACAAATGAAGCACAATAAAAAGTTATGATCTTTGAAGGTACAAATGAAACACAATAAAAAGTTATCGTCTTTGAAAGTACAAATGAAGCACAATAAAAAGATATCATATTTCAAGGTACAAATGAAGCACAATAAAAAGTTATCATCTTTGAAAGTACAATGAAGCACAATACAAAGTTTTCATCTTTCAAGGTACAAATGAAGCACAATAAAAAGTTATCATCTTTGAAAGTACAAATGAAGCACAATAAAAAGTTATCATCTTTCAAGGTACAAATGAAACACAATAAAAAGTTATCGTCTTTGAAAGTACAAATGAAGCACAATACAAAGTTTTCATCTTTCAAGGTACAAATGAAGTACAATAAAAAGTTATCATCTTTGAAAGTACAAATGAAGCACAATAAAAAGTTATCATCTTTCAAGGTACAAATGAAACACAATAAAAAGTTATCGTCTTTGAAAGTACAAATGAAGCACAATGAAAAGTTATCATCTTTCAAGGTACAAATGAAGCACAATCAAAAGTTATCATCTTTCAAGGTACAAATGAAGCACGATAAAAAGTTATCATCTTTCAAGGTACAAATGAAGCACAATAAAAGTTGCAAGTAAGCTGTCATCAAAATGCAAGTTGTAATAAAGCAATGCCATATCATGATAACAGGTGGCTTTGTCACATCTGACTGAAAACAATGACTCCGGGTACGGTATATTGCAGACTCATGGACCACTGATCTACTGAGCCCGTAAACGACCCACAAGAACGTGAGGATGATAGGCCTGCCGTGTCTCGACAACAGCGTAGAATCTGATAAATAATTATAATATTCACTTTGTTATGAATAGTTCATCTACAGTTGAAGAAACGATTTTTCACTTCACCATTCTACCGTAGTTTCAGCATAACCGCATCTCAGGTTATCTTCTTTTTGAAGTTTTTTTTTTTCGTGAATCTTTTAAACTTGCAATCAAGTCAAATTGCTTGTCAGGGAAATTGAAAATAAAGACGACTTTTTAAAATTTCAACCCCACCTACAAATCCCACAAAATGATAAAAAAAATACCCCCGGTCTCTCTCTCTCTCTCTCTCTCTCTCTCTCTCTCTCTCTCTCTCTCTCTCTCTCTCTCTCTCTCTCATGTTTACCAAGTGTGGTATTTTGATATATGTCATGTTTACCGAGTGTGGTATTTTGATATATGTGTACATGTATAAGAAATGAGCGACATATATAAAGGTCAGCACTAAATATGGACTCATTATGTGAATAACTTTACAAGAGATTCACATGATGAAAGAATTAGGAAACATGTATGACACAGGGGTGTTTAATATAATTTGAAAGAATAAATGAAGACCTGAATTATTAATATCTTTGTCGTTCTTTGTTTATAGCTCTAAGAAATAAAAATACAATGTTACTTATTACTCAGCAATACGAAATTATTCGGAATTAGGACTTTGTTATATTTCTTTCTTTCTTTGAATGTAAGTTTTGGAAAAGTTTTATATTTCTCCAACCATTTCTTTGAAACATTAAGTATAGGAATCATTATTGATTTATTACAGAAGCAAACAAGTGACAAATTCAGTACATCAAAAATAGTTTATATAAGCAAAACATTGTGGAAACTGTCTAATGCGCTTCAGTGGAAAATGTGTCGGTCCTAAATATTTCACGCTGAGGTGATCCAGAAAAATATTTCGAACTCAGTGCTTGAAAAGAGAGAGAGAGAGAGAGAGTTTTGTTTATTTTTGTTTGTGTTTACCGGTATATCGACACATGAAAGGATATTTAGTACAGAGTCAAAGGATGTAAATTGTCTTGCCTGAAGATACACCATAGCGGCTGGGCTGATATGGGCAGGGTTCGAACCTGGATCTACGGAGAGAGCGAGAGAGAGAGAGAGAGAGAGAGAGAGAGAGAGAGAGAGGGGGGGGGAGGAGATACGGGGGTACATTAGGCGGCTGCAATGTTGCAGGTGGTATATCGACTGGTGAAAAACATGAAAACACGATTTTCTCTAACGATTACGGTCGTCATACCACGCATCGAAAAATAAAATAAAATACAATAAATTAGAACAAACAATACAATTAATTTTAATGATTCTGCATGGTTCCATAAGTTGAGACATTGTGACAACTTATATAGCTCCCGAACCCAAAATCCTACATGTTTTATTAGCTATTATCTAATTTGAAGAGTAACATTTTTTACAGTCTAGTACCTACCCGGCGCTCTGACCCGGGTCATTATCAAAATAAGTTACACACACACACACACACACACACACACACACACACACACACATATATATATATATATATATATATATATATATATATATATATATATATATATATATATATATATATATTGTGAGTCTTCCTGCAAGAACTCGATATATAAAGTTTGTCTAAAAATGTGACTGACATTTTTATATATGTGACCTCACATTGTCACAGACTGGAGAAGAAAACAATAATCTATGCAGATCGACGGTTTTTTGCCTCAAAAATATATAATAAAAAGAAAATCTATGGCTTTTTTTAAAAGTAGATATAAGGTAATATTTCCCTTTTGAAGTCGAAACATTTTGTATTGTCACTCGTGGCCTCGCCACTCCTGACAATACAATGTTTCCACTTCACTCATGAAACATTTCCTTATATCTACTCAAAAACGTAGATATTCTCTATTTACTATACCGACAACTTATGAAATAAGTTTGGTGAATTTCCAGCCAGTGATGTAGAAGGACATATAATTACAGACAGAGCTAACGGACAGAGAAAATAAAAATAAATATGATTAAATTCTGATGAAAGCATAAGCAGTTTTGCCAACTTATCTGGATTGAGACCGCCAGAACGATATTTTATTCCCCCCCCCCCCCCACCCCAATCTGGCGAGACACAACAAATCTACGAGGGCTTGTGGGTCTAATTGGTGATCAGTCCTCAGAATCTGTTTGTAAAATTTCTTATACAATTTATTAGATATATTATAAACTATTTAAGATATCTTATACATTTTGAAAGCATATCTTGTAATGTGCATGCGATATTTTATATAGTTTATAGGATATCTCTTAAAGTTTATAAGATATCTTACAAAATAAATAAGACATCTTATAAACAGAGTTAATTAAGATATCTCATAAGTGTTATAAGATATGTCATAAAGTTTATAAGATAACTTAATTAAAACTATATAATATATCTTATACAGTATTAGATGTATTATATAGTTTATGAGGTATCTTATAACGCTGTAAAATATCTTATATAGTTTATGAGGTATCTTATAACGCTGTAAGATATTTTATATAGTTTATGAGGTATCTTATAACGCTGTAAGATATTTTATATAGTTTATGAGGTATCTTATAACGCTGTAAGATATCGTATATAGTTTATGAGGTATCTTATAACGCTGTAAGATATTTTATATAGTTTATGAGGTATCTTATAACGCTGTAAGATATTTTATATAGTTTATGAGGTATCTTATAACGCTGTAAGATATCTTATATAGTTTATGAGGTATCTTATAACGCTGTAAGATATTTTATATAGTTTATGAGGTATCTTATAACGCTGTAAGATATTTTATATAGTTCATGAGGTATCTTATAACGCTGTAAGATATTTTATATAGTTTATGAGGTATCTTATAACGCTGTAAGATATTTTATATAGTTTATGAGGTATCTTATAACGCTGTAAGATATCTTATATAGTTTATGAGGTATCTTATAACGCTGTAAGATATTTTATATAGTTTATGAGGTATCTTATAACGCTGTAAGATATTTTATATAGTTTATGAGGTATCTTATAACGCTGTAAGATATTTTATATAGTTTATGAGGTATCTTATAACGCTGTAAGATATTTTATATAGTTTATGAGGTATCTTATAACGCTGTAAGATATTTTATATAGTTTATGAGGTATCTTATAACGCTGTAAGATATTTTATATAGTTTATGAGGTATCTTATAACGCTGTAAGATATTTTATATAGTTTATGAGGTATCTTATAACGCTGTAAGATATTTTATATAGTTTATGAGGTATCTTATAACGCTGTAAGATATCTTATATAGTTTATGAGGTATCTTATAACGCTGTAAGATATCTTATATAGTTTATGAGGTATCTTAATAAGTTTGTGATAAGTCAAATTACTATTTATTCCAAAAACTTGATACCTCATAAAATATATAAGGTATCTTTCACAGTAAAAGTAATTCAAATTTTATATAAGATATATTATAAGGTATATAAGATATATTATAAAGTATATACGACATATTATAAAGTATACAAGATATATTATAAAGTATATACGATATCTTATAGAATTTATTAAATACCCTATGCAGTATATAAGATATATACTTTATGAGATATATAGGTTTTGAAATAAACAGTAATTTGGTTCGCCATAAAGTTTATAATTAAAAAAAGAAACAAACAAAAAAACAAAAACAAAAAAAATTGGGACTATTTAGGCCAAGAATAAGTCATCTCAATCGAAAGGTCGCCATAACGAACACGTGATGGTTTGTAATGTGCACATGACGTCATTTGCCAAACAAGGTATATGCATATGCAACGGCGGCAACTGTAGTATTTCTGAGTTTTTTTCCAATTATTATCGGAAAGGCTTGAGTAGGTTCCAATTGACGATGGAACGTAGAATGCGAGAATGTTAAAATGGTGCTGTACTAGTCGACCATACATAAATAATCTGTATCATGGCCCGGCCCTCTGAATGACTGATAATATGATCTGGAACTCATTTAATAAATGGTGTCCCGTGTGATCTTAATAGTTCCGAGCGCAAAATATTTCATATGCAAAGACAAAGGTTCAGGAATGGTACAATATGGACGAGTGACATTTTAAATGTTGCCCGACCATAAAAGACATTTTTACTGCATCAGAAGGACGAAATTATAGTCTTAGATTTTTGATTGGATCACGTGTGACAATCCACCATCAAAGTAGACTGAAGAATGTAAAATAATACAAATTAAGCCCACACAACGAGTGACTTCTGCTGGAGAATATTCACCTTGCAATTTTCAGGAAATTATTATTGTGAAGTGGGACACATATTCAGGACAATTCGTTCTCAATCGATGGATTTCTTCCTATACTGATTGCTGACTCTTTCATTTTGTGAGTATATGTCCAGATATTTTATAAATTAGTTTTTTTAACTACACTTGAAATTTTTTCTTCCTAGTGCTTTATTTCCTATTTGAACATGATATAATTAACGAATTAACTAGATTAAACCTGATGAGATATTTAACATGTTTATTATAGATCTTAATTGTAAGTCATAGGCTTCATATTTAAGTAAATATTGGATATTTCAGTACACAACTACAATTTTATCCGGAATATTATACATTTTCTTTCCATTCCACAGATTTTATTAATTTTAATTCGCGAAAGTAGACTTGAAAAAATACGTTGCTTCAGTGTATATATTCATTTTCCTCAATGGTCTCTCTCTCTCTCTCTCTCTCTCTCTCTCTCTCTCTCTCTCTCTCTCTCTCTCTCTCTCCATGAACTAACATAGCCATTATCTTTTTGTTTTTAAATGCAGACCTAGCTGGATGTTGTCATGGTCATTGTCCTCGGGTTTTTTTAATTTTTCACTTTTTGCATGTGTCAGTGCAATTGCCAGCGGTATTCTCAATACCTTGTAAAATGCTCAATTTTCAAATAACATACTTAAGATTGACCTTGAAAAATAATTCAAACTCTAACTTGAGGACGCTTTTCACAAACCAAAGGTCGTCGAACCACTTCGTTCCACATAGATGGGTTTTTTGGCTCCACCTCCGTAGTTAACAGCCTCAAAGATTTAAAGAACACCTATTATTACAGAGAATTGTGCTGAACCATGGTACAGTAAAACTATGCACATGGAGTCAACCACATGCTATTTAAAGATACAAAATTGCAGTATTCCAATATCAGATATTATCTAATTTAGAAAGAAATAATGTCACAGATAAAGATATAACGCAGAATGTAATCCTACATACATAAAACTGCAAACAATTGGATAATGCCAATTGGAATATACATGGTATATCAATAGAAAATATATACATATAATTGTGACAATAATTTCCCTCCATGCACGCATATGGTTATGTATTCATCGCATACTCTTGATAATGATCGATTTCTTAATATATATATATATATATATATATATATATATATATATATATATATATATATATATATATATATATATATATTGTGTGTGTGTATTTGTTAGAAATGCAAACACAAAAAAGAAAACAATTGTTTTAATAGTAGTGTTGGCTGCATACAAGAAACTTGACTATTCCGAATTACTTGTGCAATACGGAATAGCGTATACCTATTGTACGCAGTATTGAAGGTAGAAGATCAAAATGGTAAGAGTTAAATTAGTGTAACCTGTATTAATACCCAAACCAGCATTTATCTTTGTAGCTGTGTAGCTATAATCAATAGTAATACGTGATGGATACAGCGGGACTTTTATGTGTGTATGTAT
The DNA here is from genome assembly GCA_029931535.1 of Margaritifera margaritifera. NCBI lineage: Eukaryota > Metazoa > Mollusca > Bivalvia > Unionida > Margaritiferidae > Margaritifera > Margaritifera margaritifera. The sequence goes on along the minus strand of JAQPZY010001566.1, from coordinate 433,608 downwards.
ACAGACATACATATGCAGTTTGGCCTTCAATTTTCCCATTTTCTGCTGTCTGTCATCTCATCGTTTAAAAAGTCTCGCCTACGGAATACGGAAAAAAAGCAAAAAGATAAGAAAAGAAATATCAACCCTAAATTTTGTGTCTCCTGCTGTATGTCTGTTTTTGGTTTTGATACTTACAAAGTCTCTCCTACAAAAGCCCCACAGCCTTTTAAGCTCTCGGAATTGCAGGAACATCCCCTTGACGGTCACTATCACGATACTGGCCAGGATACACTGCGTAACGAGAGAGAAAGTACGATCTTAGCATCACACGGAACCAAAACTGTACGTCTACTACGAAACATTTTTAGCACAGACTCGTTCTTAAAGATTTGACTTGAGAGCTAAACGTATGACAATGCATCAAATTATGAGATGCATGATGAATGTACCATAAAACCATGGAATGAGCAACGCACACACACACACACATTCTTTCTCAAGAATTAGATTAGCTCCCTATATGAAACTTCACTGAACTCTTACATTGTTTATCTAATGTTGATAAAGAAAAACAAATTATCACACTTAGACATGATTATGATTTATTATTATTATTATTATTATTATTATTATTTCGAATCAAGAGAAGCAAGACCCATGATAATAATCCTCCGTACACATCACATAACCGCTATTTCTTAAGAAAGAATCACTGCAAACCGAACAAAGATCTCCATGAAACTAAGAACGCAGCATGAAAGATTTACTGATTTAGTAAACTTATGCAATTTGTGCTATGTAAACAATCCCCGCATCGGACTGGAAAGAAGACGGCACCGTCTGGGTAAATAATAAAAGAGGGATAGTGATTGTCTACAAATCTAACGGGTTGAGGGGAAGCTCCAAACATGTTAAATGTTATTCATATAATTTAATAGAAGTCTGAATACAAATTGGAAAACCTGAATCAATGTGTTTCATTTTGAATGATTTACAATAAATTATCCCATTCGTGACGTCATATTTAAGCCAAACCCGGATACAGAGAAACGGGGTTAATGATATTAGACTGTGCACTGTTCTGGACATACTGACCTCAGGAAGGGACTCGAACAGCGGTCCGATGTATAGCACTACGACCAGCACGATGAATGAGGAAACCAAACTGACCACCTGAAATAAAAGTTCAGAGTTACACAACTAATCGTACGTAGCTAGCTGAACAGGAAGCTATCTATATAAATTTCCGTTCCGATTTTCTTTGCTTACATTATGCCAGGAGAGTCTTTGAATCGAGATGAATTTAAGTTGTTCATCACTGGAAACCGTTTATTTTTAATTTTATTTTTTTATTTTATTTTTGTAAAGTTTGTTTTCTTTCTGCATTCTAATTAAAATTACTATATCGATTATTCATTAGGTTCGTTGAAAATATGCAATCTAGTACTATATCTGTCGATCAACAGAAATTGTATACGTAATCAAATCATAGAAGCTTTTACCAATTAACAAATCGTATTGTACACACTAACCTGCACTAATGGCAACTTTTGTCCAACGACAACAAAGAAGAAACTTCTTCAAGTTTCCAACACTTTTTCGTTGTAAAGTTGTTATAAAGAAATATATGATGCATAAAATGTTACAGTTGTGTGACACATTTTACCTCGAGTCAACATAAGCTCTACATAATGAACGCTAGTCGAGACTTTGTTAAAAGACAACTTTCGGACTATTGTTAAATACTGTATCGCCTAATCACTTTACTATCTCATTTGATGTAGTCGTAAAAATTACAAATGGAACAACATGCACCCATTTCTTTCAATACAATATGCACCCAAGTAGGGACATTAGCTTGGGGGAAAAATCCTCCAAGTGAGCATTTTTAGAGCAAATGTAGACAAATAATAATAATTTAAAAAATTCTTGTCCTTCGATTCCTTTGATACCTAATTTCAGATCCCCAAACAAAGACGTATATTCACCAAAAATTGCGGTCATGAAGAATATATTACATAGAACAGGTCAGTAAATTGAGCTGTCAACCTCACCAAAGGACGATAATCGCAGTACAGTAGTCACACACACCTGAGTCTTGCCGCCTGCAGAGTCCTGTACGAGACTCCGAGAGAGGGAAGCTGCACAGCAGTAGCAGGAGAAGAATGAGCCGACAAAGTTGCAGACTCCATTTGCAACTAGCTCCTGGTAAAGGAAAAGAGACTGAGTATTAGTTCGTGAAGGAGGAAGGCGGGTATTGATTTGGACGCACCTGAGTATGGCCCCCGGTACTTTCCTGGAGGAAGGTCTCGGACGGTGCTCCTGCGCTAGCCAGGCAGGAGAAGAGCGCCCCCACAAGGTTACACACCCCTATGGACACCAGCTCCTGCAAAACGTATATGACCGCAGGAAAAAGACAACATTAGCTATAAGATCATCTCCGTGAAAAATTGTCTTAATAATCGTTTTGAAATAAACCAGAAATACACATTTACATATCATATACATATGATATAGATTTACTTATTGCATAGGTTCTTCATCTTGCCAAACGTAATCTTTAAATAAAAAGAAGTCGCAATTAAGCCCCGGATTACATTATTCATTAGTAAATTTGGGCTTAGCTTATTATAGAAGAAGGCTTGTTTAGAACATAGATCTATTTTCAAGTAAAATGATGAAAAGGCATTTCGAGTGTAATTGAAACTGCTGATAAACGTACGAATTTGAAAGAATGTTCAAGATTTATACCACTAGATTCAGCTATACTAAATACCGGTAATACATATGTTTAATTTTAGACTGGAGCTCAAGGATCAAATCTTCTTAAGTAAAAGATGCCACAAATGCACTATGGAAATTTTAGACTTCTCTCTGCACCAGAAGGTTTGTCTTGTTTGAATGGAACTGCCGAAACGGAAAACCTGTGGACCAGTTGTACGCTATTTTGAAGATTTATGTATGATCAGTTCAGTTATGAATTTGAATAGAAAGTCGTATCCTATTCTATAGCTTTGAATCAGGCTTGATATGTACAACGTACCTGGTTGGGGTTTATCCTGTAGTTGTGTTTGTCCGCCAGAATCTTTGCCATGGAGTAAGAGATCGTGTATGCTACAATGCCTATTACCACTCCATCCCCAAGCACCTCCGTGACGTACCGCAAGTGAAACACACTGGGCCTCGGTAAACTGCAATAGACAGGAACTATTGTAAGCAAGTGGGAAACGCTATGGATAGGTAAACGATAACAATCAGGGAAAATTGTTAGCAAGCAGGATACATTGTGCATTGGTAATCTACACTTAAGATGAGACATTGTTGGCATAATGACCAACCTGTCCCAAACCAACTCCGTAACCTGCCGCAAGTGAGACACACAGGGCAAGGAAGCCTACAATAGATAGGCGACATTGTCAACACGACGACCTCTCCGTTACCAAGGACCGCCACCTATTGTTAGTGAGACATACTGGGATCCGGATCTTGGCCACGAAGTGAGGAAGGCTGTATGCCAAGTAGCCTATAGACAGGGAAACTTGTTAGCAGGATGATCACCAGAAGACACAAGTGATACACTCAGGGACTCAGCAGCCTACATAGTCATGAAATCTTGGTCAGAAATGGCAAAGAACATAGAGAACTATTCTGTCTCATCCTGACTAAACATACAATAGACAATGAGAGCTTTTAGTATGATGGTAGTATGTGGTGTACTTTAGTGAGTAATATCAGGCACATGTTCTGTTCTTAGTCATTGATGGACCATTTGGCGATCTTCTTTAAGACAGGAACTCGTCATTACTTCGTGTAACTGAACCTTACCTTAGCGTATAAAAAGATGACAGGATAGCAGACAGGTAAGCGTTTCCGGAAACAAGCATGAAGAATGTCGATGACAAGAATTTTAATATTTAACGTATCCATTTTAACCTTATTTAAACTTTCTTGTAACTTAATGATTTATGAAGAAAAAAAAAGTTCAGTTAGTTTTGACCTATGCTATTTTCACTTGTAAACAATAACATTATATAGGTCACGAAATCATGATAAAAACAGTTCAGACCGTGAATATGCATGCCAGAACAAGGGATCCAACAGAATATATATATATATATATATATATATATATATATATATATATATATATATATATATATATATATGTATGTATATATATATATATATATATATATATATATATATATATATATATATATATATATATATATATATATATATATATATATATATATATAAGAACAGAGAATAGCGAAATTAAGAGCATGGGACAAACCGTAGGCGACATAGAAATATTGGTAAAGGAAAGGATGGAGTGGAAGACAAGGGCAAGGCATTGTTTGCTATTGGTCAGAAAAGGAGACAAGAAAAAATAAGTTACAAATATTAGCACTGGTTGATCTAATTGACAAATATTGCATACGAAGAGAAAAACTTACTGACCCTTTAGGAATGTGCCCCACAACGTGAATTCCGAAGTCCCTCTCCAGATTACTGTAGTAGGACATCAGGGTACTGACAACAATCTGTTGAGAGAGAGAGAAAGGAAGGACCACAGATAGTTGACATAACATTATAGAAATAGGATTATTCATTTGTTGTGAATGAAATAAGGTAACTTGAAATACATCTTTGTAAAAGTATAATAATATTTAGTTCATACAAGGGAACTCGCAAATGACAAATTCATCAGATAAACCGATAAAATGAGTTATACACTTAATTTCTTTATAAACAGGGTACAAAAACAAATGACAAAGCTTTGTTATAAACTACTATTTGCTTAATTCTTTTAAACCAAGATGTTTATAAGCGGTTTCCACTTCGACTGTGACTTTTACCTTTGACCTTTTGAGCCTGAAATCGATTTTTTTTCCTTGCCCCAAAATGCAAGCTACTTGCCGTGTTTGGTAATGGTAGATAGTGAAGAATTAGAGTTAGTGTGAGGAAACGAAACAGGGAACGCACGGACGGATGGACAATGACGGGCATATAAAACGCTGGGCGCGGATGAAAGGGCAATTATTTGTAGGCACACAGTTTAAGGCTCCCGAATAAATTAGCATCAGTATAAACACTATTTAGAAATTTACAGTGAATATTGCACACGGAACACTAAATATATACGTAAAGCTATACGATATGAAGATGTTACTTTATTTGCATGTGTGTGTGTGTGAGAGAGAGAGAGAGAGAGAGAGAGAGAGAGAGAGAGAGAGAGAGAGAGAGAGAGAGAGAGAGGAGAAGAAGAATACTAATAAAAAGAAAACGTACCAATATAAGCTCGATAGGAATGGGTATGGGTAGATTCTTGTTGCAGTTCTTATTATTGTTTATGCCATCTTTGATTAGCACAAGGACTAATACACATGTGGTGGCCGCTGCTAGGGTTACCATGTTCGTGTTTTTAATGTTTAAAAAAAATTCAGAGTAAAACTGAAAAAGATGATACATTAATAAAAACAGTTAAAAGCATGCCAACAATGAGGAATTAATAAAGAAATATACATTTAACAAATTATCATTTCACCATAATCGGCACTGATAAGAATAACACTTTATCATTTTTGCACGTGGTACTATGAATCTATCTGGCAGTTACTTAGTTTTAATTAGTCAAATACCTGACTTTAGCTCTGTTTTCTTTCTTTTTGTGTAGGATTTGAAAACTGAACAATGCAAGTCACCAAAATAACCAAACGATGAAGTCGACAAAATACAATCTAATCAGGATAAAAATACAAATAGATTAAACCTAGAAAAGGGGAACGGGAATTGATAAGTGACCTTGATTTTGAAGATATGACCTTGACAGTGATATGTAAGATATAACCTTGACTGTGATATATAACACATAACCTTGACTGTGATATGTAAGATATAACCTTGACTGTGATATGTAAGATATAACCTTGACTGTGATATGTAAGACATAACCTTGACTGTGATATGTAAGATATAACCTTGACTGTGATATGTAAGATATAACATTGACTGTGATATGTAAGATACCGTTATGACTGAGAAACATACGTTTATCATTGTTCATTCCTATACCTTAAACCCTTCTAAGTTGTAAAGCAGAACCCCCTCAACCCATTTCTGAAAATATTGACGTGTGCGATTAACCTTAAGATAGGGACCCAAATATGGTATGTGACACATCTTCTAATGACATTATACAAGTCTACCAAGTAATATCCATTATGTCAGTTATAGAGCAGGAAGAAAAATGTGACTGTAGCCTAAAATATTGACCTGCGATCTTGACTCAAGATATGACTCCAACGTGGTATACGACAAGCCTTCTAGTGATGGTATATCAGTATATAATCAGGGTTTTTTCCGAGCACTCGTCCCTGGGACGAGTGAGCTGCAATAGTTACTCTTCACTGTTCTCATTATACTCAACACAGTACACTGCTGACACTTTTGCTAAAGAACCATATGCACCTGAAGCATACGTTATGCTAAAATGGGTGAAAACCATGAAAATATTATGTTCTAATACATGACCCCTTAGATAAAAATACAATAAGAGACAAGGTTTGTAATTAGAGAAATTGCAGTTGCACACATTGCTCTTGATTTCTTAGTGATATCAGTATTCTTGAAGTTATGTTAATGTCGATACATTTTCCTTTCAACGAGTTAACACACATCTTTATGAGTTATATATGGGAGAAGTTAACTAACAAAAAAATATTATGCTTTTTTTCTGGTCATATATTGTTACGCTTGCATCACATCACCGGTATTTTCAAGACTGTGCAGCTTTTTTTAATACATTGTCACATCAAAGCAAACATGCAGCAGATGTTTATATAAATATGTAATTACTTTTCACAAAAAATGTCGATAACTTGCAATTGAAGGAATTCCAATCGTCTCAATTTCCACCAACTTTTGTACTAAATTATCCATTTAGGTCAAACCGCCATTCTAGATAGATAGGAAGATTGCTGATTGACCAAAATAATTAGAACGTTTCTAGGTCAATTATATTTCGACCAATCAGTTGTTGTTTCGACATTATGTGCATTGTAAATAAATTACAACAGCATGCATTATGTGAAAGTTGGTGGGAACTGGATGAGACACTTAAATTAATTCTGATGTAAGTTGGCAACTTTTCTCCTGTGAAAAGTAATTGCATACTTATACAAATATCTGCCGGCGTCTTCCCATTGATGTGAAAACGTATCGAAGCTGTAGTCTTGAAAATACCGGCGACCTAGGCAAGTATAATATTGCCTGACCAGAAGAAAAATCACAAAGCAAATGACATTCTCTGTCGCTAAACTTCACAGATATCTGACTTATAAAGATGTGTAATAGCTCCTTGAAACGGAAACTTCTAAACATCAAAATGACGACTAAATTACCGAAAAGTTTCACTGAAAATGCAAACATCATTAAGAAATCGAGGGCAAGGTGTGAAACTGGAACATAATATGTTCATGTTTTTTATCCATTTTAGTATCAAACTGACATCGGGTACCTGTGTAAAAAAAAACCGAAGTCGGCTTTCTTTGCGACATGACTGACAACTAGTAGGTAAATTAGGCGCAAGTTATCTATAATTGACGTACTCTAAATGTTAAGCGATTTTGAACTTCAACGCTTATTAAGGGTATAAAATGCATTCAGATTTATTATCAAGGTGCAGATCTGCACCTACTCGGCTCGGGGACGAGTACGTAGCAAATATTGTATGAAACACACATTCCAGTTATAATATATAAGTATATCAAGTTGCATCTAGTTATCTTGAACAGATTAAAAGTTTTAGAGCGGAAAGGAAAGTGTGACGGAAAAACATAAAATATTCACCCATTACCTTGTCCTTGAAGATAGGTCCCTAAATGTGCTATGCGACACACGTTCTAATGATTACATATACTTACACCAAGTTTCATCCCTTAATCTTAGACGGCTTGATAGTTGTAGAGCAGAAAGGAACGTGTGATGTATAATATAAATAATAATAATAATAATAATTTTATTTTCTGAGGATAATACATTTGGTTCTGAATCAATCAACCAATCTTACACGTAGTCCTCAATAATAGAATATTAAAACTATAAATGCAACGTATATATACAAATATAACTCTACTTACTACAGTGTCTGACACACTCACATGTAATCATAAAATATACATACATACGTATATACATAAATTAGATTAAAACATACGTAGATATACATGTAGATTTCTGAGATAGGAAGGTGGTGAGGGTATCCAAGTTAGGTACCTCATTTTGTTTGAAATTTTGCATAATCAAAAAAATAATAATTTCTGAAGCGAGCTCTTAAAAGAATAGTGTTGGTGTTTGCTTAATATCATTGGGAATGATATTCCACAACACTGCTGCTGAATATGTACAAGATGTTTTGTATAGAATCGTTATGAATTTAGGCAAGTGAAGATTAAAGTACGAAATAGACCGCAGATTTTATGAATGGATATTGGAAGCTGAATTAGGAGATCGTTGATATTTTGTGGAGCCATGTTAAGAAAATATTTATATGGTATAGTAGCTTTAAATTACTTTACTCTATAATTAAATGGTGAACACTGTAAATTAACTAATAAATGTGAGGATGGATAGTCTTTTCTTGTGCTCGTTTTTGGAGTTTAATTATCTGATTAAGATTAGTAGCATTGCAATTCCCCCATATGGTACAACCATAATCAAACAAAGGCAATATATATCGATTATAAAACATTTTCAGCATAGATTATGGCACATACAAAGACAGTCTGGTCAATAAGGTTATTCTGGAGGATATTGCAGAACACACAGGCTTTATTTGATTTTCCCACGATAAATACCTGTCAATAATCACACCTAAAAGTTGTTTATTTTCGATGTTATTTAATTTAGTTCCCTGAACAAATATATTGATATCCTCTAATTTCTTTATTCTTTGCCTTGATCCAATTGCCATACAGTTAGTTTGTCTGTGTTTTATTGGTTTCGCACCATAGAATAACAGCATCAACGTCCTGTTGTAAATTTTGTTCAAGAAAAGTGTTTGCATCACTCATGGCATGTAAGGTTGTGTCATCCGCAAACAAGACCAGTTCCAGTGGCATTCATATGAAGACGTAAATCATTAATGAAAAGAAGAAAGGGCAAAGAACAGAGCCTCGAGGGATTCCACTTTTGACGTATTGTATAAAAGATGTAGCATTGGCCACAGAAGCACACTGTTGCCTTCATGTTAGGTAAGAATAAAACCAAGCAAGCGAATAATCAAAGATTTTGTATGCCTTGATTTTTTTTCATCAATATTTCATGATCTACTAAATCAAACGCTTTTTAAAAAATCTAAATAAATTGTTCCGATAATTTTTTTCCCGTCATCTATAGATGCTAGCCATGTATCAACCAGCTTTGTGAAGGCAGTTTGGCATGAATGGTTTTCTCTGAAACCTGATTGTGAGTTATGTAGATGATTATATTTCTTTAACAATCGGCGAAGATGAAGGGCGATGTGTTTTTCAAAAATGTTAGATAAGGTTGTAAGTCTACAGTAAGTATATAAAGCTTCAGGTTTTAATCTCAGAGGGCTTAAGAGTTACAGAGCGGAAAGGAAAATGTGATGAAAACTTTAAAATAATGGACGGACGGGCGGGCGGAAGCGCAAATACTATATCTTCTGCTTGTCGTGATAATGCGGGGCACAAAAAACCCCCCAAAAAACATCAAAAAATAAATAAAAAAAATACAGAAGTTAGAAGAGGTGCATAATAACAGTTTTAAAATAATTTCTTTTCTAAATTTGGCTAGGTCAGATAAAAAAAGGGGTGGGGGTGACAACTCTCTAAACTTTATTGCATAATTTTTATCAAGGTCTGAACAAAACGTTCACATTCATGTAAGTAGTGAAACTCACCCCCGTCATGGTTGGAATGACAGAGGGAACATTGGCGCATGTTCAGATTCATAAGGGATTTTTCGATCAAGACACCTAACATGGCACAAATTCAGGGGCAAGGACTTCGGCAAGGCTGTTCATAAGCAAATGTATTCTTAAGAAACTTATTAACAATTTTATTGTTGGCTGAGAAAATTCCACTTCACTATGCCTATATAAACTAGTAGGTTGAGTGAGTAAGTAGCTTACGTAGAGGAGATTGAAAGGTCCGTGGTATTCGCCAACCGGAATTCCGAAAATATGCTTGATTTGACTAGAGAAGACGTGGACGGCGGCGCCGGTAGTGAACCCGCTGATCAGGGGGTCTGACAAAAAGGATGCTAGAAATCCCAGCCGACAAATCCCCATCGTCAGCTAAGTAATAATAATAATAATAGATTACGGTACATGACTAAAATTGAAAATTGGGTCCATTTGAAATGATGCATTTGAAATTACATAAACAGTTAAAAACAAAGAAGTTAGAAAGAAAGAAATATACACTTTCTCATGCATTATTATTATTCACATTAAACTATTTTACATTCATTTTATTTACTGCAGATGGAAGATGACTTCCTCTTTTTTGTTTGCTCTGCTTTAGGTTCTCTCTTCTGACATTTAGGATAGTCATATGCCACAAAGATATTGTTCTGTTATCAACTTATACAGTGATAAAAAAAAGGTTTTCCATGTTTTAAACTTTAGTCATAACATGTGGGAAGGTGCAATTTCTTCTTTACCTTTGCGATTTATTTATTTAAAAAAAAAGTTCTTCCCTACATTGTGTTTTCTCATAATATTGATCTCTGCAGTGGATAAGAAACCAATATTCTATTTGGGGCTATACATAGGAATATAGAAGTGAAACAAAACTTTAATTCTTTTGCGTTCGTCTTTACTCTGATTTCAATCTGTTGATCACAGGACACGACCTTGAAGCAGCGTCTTTAAAACAACAACAAATGTTTAAGTCCGATATTTGAAAACGGCTGAACGCACGAACTCACACGCCTGTAACTATTTGGAACCCTCCGAATAATGTAACAAGAGTCCTTACTACTTAGACGCATTACGTAAAGGATCCGCATGAATAGGATAGGGTGTACAACTTGTATTGATTTGGCTTGTAAGACAAAAAAAAAAAAAAAAAAAATAGTATTATGTTCTGCTTTATTATAATAAAAGGTCTATACCTGTACACAGCCAATAACAAACGTGACAGACAGGGCAAAGCCCAGTTTCACAGGGTCGGCCAGATTCTGCGCAATCAGAGAGAACCTGGGTTGTGTGGTTCGTGTGACAGTGCTGTTCGTCACCATGGTTACATTCTCAGGGATCTCGCCGTATATCTGATAGCCACGTGTTACCACAGTACCTATCATCAGACTGACCACAGCAAATGTACCTGAAACAGAAAGAGTCGAAACATTTCAGGTCCCTAGTTCAACAGAAATATATGAACTTAGACGATCTGACGTCTGTCAACTGATAGAGCTTTTGATGAGTAAGCGAAACATTGGTTCTGCAAGATATATAGCGAGACATAGATATCATGTTTTGAATTCTTTAACTAAAAAATCTAAGTTTCATCAGAAACAAACTGTTTAGAAGGATACTGAAGGAAATTTCACCTTATTAACTAGAGCAATTACCATATATATTTTTCACCAAATTGTATAGAACTATAAAACACCATTGAAGGTGCATTTTGATCCGGGTGAAAAGGTTGAAGAAATTGATAGTAACGTCTGGTAACAGGTTAGATGGATATCTTATGCAAGGGACGTTTCTTGTGCTTGAATTCGACGCCACTGAGATGCAAAGATTGTGTTTCATGCACAAATCGTACTTGAAAAGTCTGTCGTTGGAAAACAAATAATCGCAATACAATCGTAAAGTAATTTAAACGCCAGTAGAAAAATATTTCGCCAATATACACTTCCACAAGACTCACCCATTGAGATATGTCTGGAGGAGCCAAAGAAGAAGTAAAGCAGGACTGGTATTAAGGACGTATACAGACCGTAGATTGGCGGCAACTGGGACAGAAACCCGTACGCCATACCTGAAATAAAATTGATCCAGCATGTTGTAGTTTAACAATTGTAACGAAAATAAAAAGATTAATTTCTCCTCAGATAATTTTTTTAGGGGGTGGGGTGTGGGATGGGAAGCAAGTTCTCATACAAGGACAGCAACACAATTCAAACGGTACTGATATGTCCAGCAATATTGAGTATCAAAGGATCTAAAAGACAACCTTTCAGTTCACCGTCACTGAGTTTTCTTCGTGCACAAGTAACACATAATAATATATTTTTAGATGCAACCAATCTCGAGATCTTTATCTCTTCTATTAATTATAGCCTTTGATACAAAGATAATGCCTATTTTATCCGATTAAACTGAAATTTTGAGTTTTAGTCATGCACCTGACATCGCAAAAGGTATATTAATTACTGTAAATATACACTGAAACTTACAAGATCTATCGTAAACTGCTTCGTTACATGTGAGTTTGGGAGGAATAGTCTAAAATCAGTGTATATTGTTAAACCGATTAAACCACTGGCTGAAATTACTGAAATGGTCTAACAGTAGACTTCCTAAACTATGTTACAATATCAATATGCAGCTTAAATTGTCTGATACTACAAGTTGTAAATTCTTGGCTAAGGAAATAAAACATGTATTTTTACACTTATGGATTCGGAGAAACCTGTTTTAACCAAGGTGTGGATGATGAATTAGTTTTCATAAGTTTGTTCAAGCAGAGATTCATTGATATCGAGATACAAACCTAGATTGGCAAAATAAATAAATTAGATTAAGAGTTTATAAAATCATTAAGCATGAATTTGGTAAAGAACCGCACATAGATATTATTTAAATAACATTCTACATTAAATTATTTTGTAAATTAAGAGGCAGTTGTTTTAATAGCAGAGTATATACGGGAGGGCATGATCGTACACCTTATCATGAAAGTAGAGTAAATACCGAAGGGTATGATTATACACCCTATAATGAAAGTGGAGTAAATACTGGAGGGTATGATCATACACCCTAACATGAAAGTAGAGTAAATACGGAAAGGTATGATCATACACCCTAACATGAAAGTAGAGTAAATACGGAAAGGTATGATCATACACCCTAACATGAAAGTAGAGTAAATACGGAAAGGTATGATCATACACCCTAACATGAAAGAAAATGTACCTTTTGTAACTAGGATCTTGTTTCTGAATATCATTTTGTTTGTTTATGTAAGATGTTTAAACTTCAACGACAGCTATATTTATCCAAACTATTTGTATCTACAACCCTCTGAAGATAAATTGTTATTTGCCTTGATAAGCAAAAACCAGTTTACGTTAAATTCACTATGTAGATTTATATTGTATACATCTGAATATAGAAAGTAACAAGATTCTTTGTATGACAAATACTGGATAGAATTTGCCACAATTTATCTGATCTCCTCCCATTCTCCAGCTATGTTTATTAATCATGTATATTTGTTTGTTTTGTGATTTTAGCCTGTGTTATACATTGCTTGTGATTCTGGCCTGTGTCCACATTACGTGCGATTTTGGCCTGGGTCCTGCGTTGCTTGTGATTTTGGCATGTGCTCTACATTACTTGTGAATTTGGCCTGTGTCCTACATTTACTTGTAATTTGGCCTGTGCCCCACATTACTTTTGATTTTGGCCCGTGTTCTACAGTACTTGCAATTTTGATCTGTGTTCTTCATTACTTGTTACTTTGGCCTGTGTCCTACATTATGTGAGATTTTGGCTTGTGTCCTACATGACGTGTGATTTTGGTCTGCAGCCCACATTACTTGTGATTTTGGCCTGTGTCCTACATTACTTGTGAATTTGGCCTGTGTCCTACATTACCTGTGATTTTGGCCTGTGTCCTACATTACTTGTGAATTTGGCCTGTGTCCTACATTACGTGTGATTTTGGCCTGTAGCCCACATTACTTATGAATTTGGCCTGTGTCCTACATTACTTGTAAATTTGGCCCGTGTCCTACATTACTTGTAAATTTGGCATATGCCCTACATTACTTGTAAATTTGGCCTGTGTCACACATTACTTGTGAATTTGGCCTGTGTGTCCTACATTACTTAAATGTAGATCTACCTCTCCTTTATAAACGTTATAGTTAACTAACCTTACAAGTTTCCAGACCATTATAAACAGATTTCAGGGTCAGAGCTAACATAGTTAACGTATTCTAGGGTCAGCTTTTTTTTTTTTTTTTTTGTTTGTTTGTCTAAAAATACCAAAGCGATGAATACTTACATTGCATACCAACATAATTTAATCGTACACCTTCCTAGGCATCTTCGTTAGCCAGGGTCGTCGATTCACTTTGTTCCACATTTGGAACAAAGTGGATCGACGACCATTGACTAGCGAAGATGCTTCCTAGGGAGTGGGACAGGTTCTACTACTACTACTGCTGCTGCTGGAACTACTCGTTCTAAAAGTAATAGCAGTACTACTACTAGTAACAGTAGCATCGTTGCGTTTGACATTGTCATTGTAGTTAGATATCTTGATAGTAACTATGTTGACGATGACGACAAGAACAATAACGATGATGATGCTATTATTATTATTATTATTATTATTATTATGTTATTGTTGTTAATAACGAACAGAGTGGCTCTCTATCAAGTGTGGAGGTGGATAGATATACAGACAGACAGTTTTTCAACATTACCCTGTGGAATATGCACGATGCCAATGGTGATCCCAGCCACAACATCACTCAGTAAGTACTTTCTCATGCTATACCGTCGCATGATTTTCATAAACGGGAAAATCTCGTGCATGCAAGATATGACACAGTTTCTGGAACACTCCAATTCTGGACATATCTCCTTCCGTAACTCTCTTCCGGTGTTTTTCACCTTTTGGTAGAATTTCTTTAGTTGTAGCTTTTGCTTAACGCTACTTCTAAGTGCTTTCTGAGATTTATTCAGCATGTGAACCCGAAATCGCCTTCTTTGTTCCGTGTGCTGCAACAGGGACTCCCGAATCTCTTTATTAACCACCATTTTGAATATCAGCAAATTATATCGGATAATTCCACTCCTATTTTCTAGTTAAAAAATGGCAGGAACATTGTCAATTCAATAATAACCAAATAAATTATCCTAATCTAAGAATCCGTTCAGAGAATAAATGAATATCTGCAAAATGCATCTGCACTGCTTCATAGAAAGAGTTGAAATTTGTATGTCAACGTTTTAGAGTGCTATAAATGATGTTTGAAGATGAATATCAGAAAGTGAGTGACCAGTTTGATTGACACTTTGACACAAGCATTCAATGCGATAGGTTGAATTTTTCGAACTAAAGACATTTGTTCAATTGATTACGCCATCGATCATCCTTCTCGCTGTCTTCCCGCGAGCATTACGAAATATCACCTCCATAGACAGATTAGTTTACTCTCAGCAACATAGTGCACGCCTTCGTACCTGGAAGCGTTGATAGGATTTATTCTGTAGGATCTGATTTTTAGATAAATTTGTAATAACTGCTCACATATCTTTCCAATTTTATGATGACAAATGTCTGACAAAGTTAAGCCATAATGACTGCTGTCGTCGTTTGAAAAAAGTCTCTGCTTACAAGGACGCACAATAACGTCGTTGTGAAGATTTTGAAAAGGTGTTGTATTCTTAACTAGAAGGTGCAGATTCGGTTTCCACCATCGGGTCAGCCTGGATCGGCTAACGTGGTGCATCCTTGGGCAAGGGACTTTACTCATCTTGCCTCGGCATGATATATCATTCACACACACACACACACACACACACACACACACACACACACACAAACAAGAAGAAGAAACTATTTTGTAAAAATTAAATTTTGCATAAAAATAAATTTACAGACCGTTTCCTATATATACCTCATCCTGGATATATTCATATTTAAATACATGTAACCTTTAATGGTGTTTGCTTGTATATGATCATGATCATTACCGCTCAGCAATTTCATATCAGTATTATTTGCCCAAGGAAAAAATTAATTGTATTGTCTTTGCTTGTAGCTAATAAACGTATGATGATTTACATACTATTACATGAAAGAAAAAACAAACAAACATGTAACTCGTTAGTTTGACCCATTAAATCAACGAGGGTTCCTCAGAACAACCTGGCATTATATCTGTATACGACTTTCACAAAGTTAATGAAATATCTTTAAAGTAAAATCTTAACGTTGACGATGATGCCGCTGTTGTCGCCAGAAAGTAACAACTATTCCTCGCTTTCTCTGCTCGTGCAGTGGAGAGAATTTAAGGCCCAACTAAACAGTACCAGTCCCTGGAAACCGCGAATGCAGTACTCGCGGGCATAGACATCTCCTAACCTCTTACTTTTAACATAGCAGAAAGTGCTATCCCTTATTTCTACAGAAGAATGCTTGATAACATTAACACAATTTTTAAATACGAATAAATAATATTATCATACAGGTTAGAGAATTTTCATTCGTACTCTACGGAGATTCAAACCCAGATCCGCGAGTTACGGCACCCATCGCCTTGCCTGTAAAATTCAAAAACGGTTTCCCAACGTTTCGAGCTAAACAAGCTCTTCGTCAGGGGAATAAACAGCTTGCATATACAAAACAAACACTAAGCACAAAATCTAACAAAAATTCTGGACTCCTATATGTTGAAATCACTAGGGGGAATCTAGAACAAGAGATATAATACAAGGTTTTCCAACAATAATAATAATAAACGAGCGGGTTATCGTGTCTATCACATAGAGAACCAACATGTTTTGGCTTAATTCCATGTTGTGAACAAAGGACGGAAACACAGCATGACGAAAAATTAACGCCATCTACAGGATTTGCGAACGAAATTATATCCCGGTAGAGTTATGCATGGAGGTTTTATAGGAAAGATGTCAAGAGAATTGTTTAGCGGGATAATGGACAACAACAACAATAATAATAATAATAATAATAATAATAATAATAATAATAATAATAATAATAAGAAGAAGAAGAAGAAGAAGAAGAAAATAATAAATAATAATACGTTATTATTTGGGTAAATATTATCGCAAAAAATTGCGTACGGGTGAAAAACTGATGACTGGCTGTAATTTTGATGAGACTGCAATGGGAAGGTTAGATTTTTTTAATTTAGTCCGAAATCCCCATGAGTTTTCAATTGTACTATCCAGTATCGTTCCTTACGTGTACGTTCTGTGTCCGTCCATCCCAAGTTTGATTCAATTGTTAGCATCTCAAGGGACTCAAATGAATGTCCAGTCGAGTTGTAGTGGTTGGCGACTTTCGCCTTGATTTTGTTGCGAATGTGGATTTTATGATTATTCATTCGCGTTTTGAAATCAACGGTTTCGCCAACATATTGAGTGTCACAG
Organism: Margaritifera margaritifera; assembly: GCA_029931535.1. Classification (NCBI taxonomy): domain Eukaryota; kingdom Metazoa; phylum Mollusca; class Bivalvia; order Unionida; family Margaritiferidae; genus Margaritifera; species Margaritifera margaritifera. The sequence goes on along the minus strand of JAQPZY010001566.1, from coordinate 416,234 downwards.
ATCTTGCATGTCAGAAGATAGATTGCATTCTTCGCTCTACATCCTAACTTCTGATTGATTGTGTAGCTAACTCCTGTTGTCGAACTTGTCTATATCCTCACAGTCACATTGGGCATTTCTGCTTTGTAAGCAACCACGAAAACGAGTAATCCTCGAAAATAAGCGAATTCACAGATATAAAATCAAGAAGATTATTTGCAATTCTATTAAATATTCTGATTTTTAAAGAGTTTGCAGCAACCATCCTGAACAAATTGTCTAATTCTCTTCCATGAAATTTAAATAAATACATACTTATGTGTATCTTTCTTTCTATTGATCTATTAATCTTTCCACGCTAAAAAGTGTGTGTGCGTCTCTCTCTGTGTGTGTGTGTGTGTGTGTGTGTGTGTGTGTGGAGGGGGAACGATATGTTCATTCGTTGGTTCGTTTGCTTTTGTTTATATTTATTTGTTAGTTATTTTGTTTGTTTGCTTGGAAAACTCATTCATAATGCTTATCGTTTCAGGCGATTTGCTCTTTGCCTTAGGCGATTGACAGTACAAGGTGTTGGTTACATTTTGATTGATAGGTGTAATTACGATGATAGCATTTCATGAAATTTGTCTTATGTCAGAGAGAACAAAGGTGTCAACCATTTATATGAGTGCTAGATTGTAGCGTGGATAAATTAGTTACACTGAGGAGTAAATTCAAGTGTAGTTAGATGTCATATGATTCTCTATTGACATATATTTATTATTAACACTAAATTTATTGGGATGATTGAAAGTTATTGTGGAAAAGACATTTAGGATGTACTTATAAAGACGAGGCAAATTATGTTGCATTTTCAGGTTAGGACAAGTCTGCCCATATCCAAACACATGTATCAAATATCAAGATTGTGTGTGTGTGTGGTGTTGTTGTTGTTGGTTTTCTTTTTGGTTTTTTTTGCTTACATTTTACAAAATCAGGATTCCATATAGGCACATAGTTTAACACGAATACGTTAGTTGTGCCCGAACGAGGCACCAGAGGGTTTTATGGTAGGTGTAGTTTAAAGAAAACCCTATATGCAGATTTGTTTATTATTTTTTTAAATAATTGATTGGTCACAAAATTAAATGGCAATCTACAGCATGTATGTAATATTTTTCTCTTTTTGATACTTAAATATTTTTAAGAAATATCTTTAGGAAACCAACATAAAAAGGAAAAGGAGAAAAAAAAAGCAACATTTTATTTTATTTTACTAACCACACTTGCCTCGAGATATTTCAACAGTTCTTATCGAAAACTGGGTGTAATTTTCTTGCATCGTGCTTCACAAACGAACTGGTTAGAGATCTCATCCAACTTTAATGAAAGTAATATCTTTTTCGAATGAGTGTGTTTATTTTGTACAAAAATTGTACGAATATACTCAAACTAACGACACGTTTATATATGAAATTAAAGAAGAAATGTCTTGATGAAACAAAATCAGTTTGAATACAATAAGAATTTTTTTCAAAAAATATTAAACATTCAAGTTTTAAGGTTAATTTCTCAATGGAATTTTTATATTATCGATTCGATAATTTAAATATATTTTGTTCACATTAAACAAATCCATAATTATTTTCTAAAATACGGTATTTTGGTTACGGTATGTTGCATGCACTTAAAATAAATGCTAGTCATCCACAAAGTTTGGTGAAGTAAGCAGTATAGAACTAAAGACATTGTGTGGAAACCATTGTTCTCATTTTAATCCTAGTCACACTGATCTTTGACCTTTTGACCCCAAAATCAACAGGCTTCTTTCTTTGCCCAAAAGTGTACGCTTTTCGTAAAGTTTGATGAAGGTATGTGTTATGTATATTTAATCTATAATGTGTGTTTAAATTTTGTCCATGATGTAAGTAGTACTTTAGATTTTGGTCACAAGTAAATAGAATGTTGACTAGCATTTGAGTTCAATGCCAGTCTTGTTGACAGTCAGACTGGGTTTCTTCCCATTTTATTGCTTCACATCCTGTTGATATAGATAAAGTGAAAATGTGTATAAATAGTGATTTGGTAAATAAATAATTCATTCCTGTTTTTAGATCAATATGTGGGAATCCATTTGAGATCAGTTTTTATAGTTTGTGCCTTTGAAATCAGATATATTTCGAGAGGAATTATTTACTTAATATATTCATTGGAATTACTAAAGTGCTCATTGACTTTAGAATTAATACATTGCTTTGGACTTTTGTGAACTCATTCAAAGACATCTGCACCATATTTCCTTCTCATATCATTGTGTTATATCAGAACATTCAAGACTATTGGAACTCATTCGTAACATTTGATATTTTTGGACTTGTGATTAGGACATTTAGGATTATTTGAAATTTGATTCATAATATTGTAAGTATCTCTTAAATTTAACTTTGTATTATAGGGAAATAAATTGCTTGTTGATATTACTTATATTGTTGGTTTCACTTTCTTTCTGTTGCATATTTTTTTAAGACCTAGAGTCGTAACAGGCTATCATCTGGAACTAAAGTTATTATGTAGAAACCATTTTGCTTCTTTCAGTCATAGTGACCTTGACTTTAGGTGATGTATCAGACACTGAGGATTCTTTTCCTATCCCCACAAAGTCTAAAGACTGTCACTTTAAAAAAAATCTATACTGTAAAGCCTGTGTTGGATTAATCTGCACGTATGATGTACACGTATGACGTACACGTACTGAATGACAGACTTTTTCAGGATACTGATGGTAATTACAATGATGTACACGTACTGAATGTCAGACTTTTTCAGGATACTGATGGTAATTATATCTGTATTGCTAATAATAGTGTTAGTGTTGTTGATTATATGGTTGTGTCAATGGAATTATTCTCATATTATTATTATTATTATTATTATTATTATTATTATTATGTTTTGTTTTACAGATTTCTTTGTGGAAGAGCGCGATGAATCTGTTCACTTACCTTTAGCATGTACGATGAAATTGCTTCAAGTGACTCCGATAATATCGTCACTGAAAATGATTATCACTGTCATTTACTAGATATTGTTGGAACGATGGTTTCAAAGACATATTTATGTTGAAGTTTTGTGATAACTTTTAATTTGAACTGTATACAAATCTTGAAAAGATAGAAAAAAATGTGAACAAAACTGTTGAATCAGTACTTGATATCTATCGTAAATCTGACGAGTTTTTATTGCTTACACCTAGGTTTTATGAGATGAGGACACGTCATCCCTGGTGGAATTTAGAATGTGATAAAAGCAAACAGTTAAAATATAGATTTTTTAGAAAATTTAGAGTCTCTAACAACCAGGAGGATTTAAAACTATATACACCTGCATGAAACAGATTTAACTAATTATACAAGTGTTATACAAGAACGTGAACGGCAAATGCTACTTAAAGCTTGAAATAGCCATTCAGCTTTTGGCCTTCAAACCCTCAGGGTAATGTAGTAAAACTGATTCGAATATATCAGCCTTCGAACGGTTCCAATATTTAAAATACCTACTTAACTTTTCGGATAGCCATGATGATATTTATAGTGTGCAAGATCCTTCTGAAAATTTGATCAATATCCGTGTAATTACTAATGCTGAAACGTCACGAGACATACTTGATAACGACATACCTGAAAGTTAAGTTGAAGTAGCAATTTGTAAAGTAAAACCTGGTAAAGCGTGTGGGTCTGATGATGTCGAATAGAATTTCTCAAGGGCACTGTTGTACTATTTTAACCAAGCTTTTAGTATTGGCATCTTTCCTACATTATGGACAGAAAGTATTATATGGCTTTTTTTTTAAAGGTACTCAAAAGACAACCCAAATAACTACAGATTGATATCTTTAATTAATGCAATATGTATGATCTTTACAATACTGAATACACGCTACAAATTCTTTGCAAAAGAAACATTAGTGACACAGGCAACTAAATCTGTATTGCCAGTAATAAGTTATCAAACCAAATTTGGATATTTCAATCAATTTTGACATTTTTAACATTCTTGATGTTAAAATAACACCAATTCTTTGTTATGGTTCTAACATTTGGGGATATGAATGCGACTGAAAAGGTTCATGTCAGATTATGTAAACGCTTCCTGTATCTCATTCTGCTAGTGACTCAGTAGTATTGGGTGAATGTGGAAGATTACATTTATTCATTACTTAATGTTTACTATATATCAAATACGGGTGTACACTTCTGCAAATGGAGAACCACAGATATCCAGTTAAGAGCTATGAGATGTTAAAGGAACTAGATGAATAGCATAGGCTCTAAAGTTAAAACATTGTGTTTCAGTATGGTTTTTGGTATGTGTTGACATGTCAAGATCTTAGTGATATGAAAATTTGTTTTTGAAAAAATGTTCCCAAAGATTGAAGGACTGCGTATTGCAATCAGGGTATGGAAATTTATCAGGATATACAAAATAGTATGTATATAGTCAATATAAGTCAATGTTAAATGTTGAAAATATCTACTGATAGATCTGCCTTATTACTTACGTCAGCTTTAGCTAGATTTCTAATCATGGGATGAAGATTGAGACCGGCAGACTTGTAGATATACCACGAAATATTCGTTATTGTGAACATTGTTTTGAGAATGGGTATTTGTTGATTGAAGATAAATTTCACCCTCTGATTATTTGTAAAAAAAAATATTCAGATGTGGGAGAGAAATATTTACAATATTCCTTTTATAATCAGGGAAGTTACGAGAAATTCTATCAAATTATGTCTAGGAATAGTCCATATGTTAATCATTGTGTCGAAATTGGTTCAGTACATTTTGTCAAAGAATTTATCAGATCTAGAATAACACTATAATTTTATATTTATGGTATAATTGGTGCTATGATGCTAGCAATTTGCGCATATATTATTGCATGATGGACCGGATGTCTGAATTACCTGAAAAAAGAATCTAATCAATTTAAGAATTGTCCTTTTGACCCCCAAATTAACAGGGTTATCCCCATGTGCATGCCATCTAAAAACTCTGGTTAAGGTTTGTCATCTAGAACTAAAATAACTGTGCGGAAACCAAAACATACGAACGGAGAGATGGATGTCACGCTTCGGCTTACAGGAGGCATATAAAAAGGATACATTATTTTGTATATCAAATATACATTGAAATTCTCATACATACAAGTGAATTCGAGGAATTCGTGTCACTCCTCCTTTTCGAAGCCAAAGGGTTGGGATATATAAAAAGGATACATTATTTTGTATATCAAATATGCATTGAAATTCTCGTACGTACATTGAGTCACTCGTGCTTTAAGGGGCTGGAATTTCTTTCTTTTTTTTCTCTCTCTCTCTGACATAATGCTGAATACCACATATCGTTGAAATCTATTAGAAACAAAAGGAGTTATATGCAGAAACTTAGTTATATAGGTGTTTTCAGTTGATAAAGGAGCAGCATTCAAACAAATAAAACTGAATGTTTTGCAATCATATCCTTCTCGAGATTTTGTCAATATAAATCCGAGTACCACATCTGGTTGAAATCCACTGGGAACAAACATAGTTATTGCGCGGAAATGAATGTGGATCATGGCATGATCAGGGGCCTTAAGTCCACTAAATGAAAAAGTTGAATGCTGGGACTTAGGATATTTCAGATCTAATCAATACAAAGTTACAAACCAAATTAGGTAGAAATTCAGTGAGATAAACGCAGTTATTGAATAACACCGAGTTCACCAGGTGATTTGGGACCATAACTCCACCAAATGATGGCATAGGACAGTTTTTCTGGGTATTTCGATGTGATCTCATTCAGCCAAGGTGAAAACTGTTTTTTAATTATTTTTTTTAATCCTTGATGAAATCATTTTGTTTAGAATCCTAACTTGAAGCACCGACCATTTTATGTGGTTAAGTAATGTTAATACAATATTAATGAAGGGTTCCTCTTGAAATAATTCAGCACATTTGGGTAGATCATTTAAGTCTAGTGACTTGAATTTTATTTCAAAATTGTGAAGCCTAGCACCAAGCGGAAAAAGACCGAGTCATTCACCGCATCGAATGTGGCAGTCCTTCTTAAGGGAAACCACAAACAATGGTTGGTTACATCACGCAAAACTCAACCTATATGATATAAGCTGCAGCTTCATCAAATAACGACGTTGAATGTTGCCAACCAAATCCATATAATATCATGTAAATAGAAAGTTACACAACAAAAATTAATGAAATCCAATTGGAATGAATACATCATTGTCCGTATACGCAAGTCGGACGGATGGACAGACAGAAGCAAGGAATGACAAACACAAAGGTCAAAATAAACATATTCTGACAGCAATGAGTCTCCCTTCGACTAGTACCGCATTTCAATGGGGTGTTGAGTGGTGTACATTCGATCAACATTTGGTAAGAAAAACGATTATTATTAGTATTATTATTTGTGTCACAAAAGACTAGAATACAATCCATCAAAAAGTTAAAGAGGGCCTAATATTGTTCACGTGAATAATATTGTGCCCAAAATTTAACGAAAAAGCCAGCAACAAATTAAACGTTGGTAGAACAACTGCATCCTTCTGCAAAACGTTGCTTCCACTTATGCTTATTTCAGACTGGTTGCACACACAACGTTCTCTTCACAAATGGAAAAACGTATTGGCCAAAGAAGAGGACAAAACTATATTGGATACTTTGGTCTCAGTGTCATGTTTGGTCATACAGTTATTTAAATTGGGCGATCGATTTAACCTTCCAGAGACCCTATCTTCGACCTTATGGTCTGATTGTGGTATGCAGTTTAAACCGGTTAACCAGTTTTCATCCAAAATTTTAAAAATAGCATGTGACCATCCACCATTTATTATTTTACGGAAAACCCTAGGTCACCCTAGGCCTCATGGAAGATTGGTCAGTTGAGGAAATGAGCTTCTTCTTTAAATAAAGTTATTACTATTATTATTATTATTACCCCTTTCCTATCCTCCAATTTATTTTATGGAAAACACTAGGCCACTGGTCTTCAAAACGCCTCGGCTACTGGCCTTCAAATTTAGTTGCTATAACAACAGAGCCACAGGCCTTCAAAACTTTATGATTCCTGGGCCACTTAACCCCTAGTGGTTTCTGGGCCACTTGACCTTTGACATTCACCCTAGGTCACTTTTCCATCACTACTTGATCTTTGACCTTTTATCATTAATAGCTGACCTTCACCCTAGGCCACTGGTCCTTAAAAACCCTGGGTCACTGGTCTTTTAAACCCTATGACTCCTTAGAAACTCAACCTCTGGCCTAGGTCTTGGGCCACTGGTCTTCAACAAATAGGCACCGTTGGCCTAGGCCACCTACCTTTAGATGTTTTATAACAGGGCCACCCGCACAACAAAAAATAAAGGATAAAAAGCCAGCACCTTTTCCCCAAATTTACTGACAAATTTTATATAAATAAATCATGGCATCCAAATTTAAAAAAAAAAACAAAAAAAAAACAACAAAAGAAAGCCAAAACAAATACCAAAGAAAACAACAACAACAACAACAACAAAAAATACCCCCCCCCAAAAAAACAAAACAAAAAAACAAAAAAAAAACAAGTAGCACACTTGATCCTTGTCCTGCATCAAGTTTTAGTGTACCAGCTGATAAAGGAATAGCAAATCTATTTAGCAAGATAAAATAAATTATGCAGAAAAGACCTATTTTACTTACAGGTCATTATATTTAAAAAACTTTTAAATTTGATGATGATACATTGAAAAGATATAAAGCAACATGTGATATTAAATTTTGGCAGAATCAATCAAACTGGGCAGTATGGTGTGCACCAGCAGGATGTGGAATAAGTTATAGGAATTTATATGTTGGAGATGTGTTAATAACATCAATATATATGTTCTACTTGTACTGTCAGATAAGAAAACCCCTGTTTGAATGCTCAATACCATTAGCATGTAATAAAGCTCTTAATCCAACAAACAACAACATAGGCCTGGAAAAATTTAAATTATTTTGCAATAGCTTTAATATTTCACATCATTTTGATTGGAGATATCCAAGAAAGAAAAATTCAACCGCTGTTTCTACTACATCTAGTGTAAATCTAACAGCCTATTACAAAGAACTTGGTATGAATAAAGTTGTAATAGATAAATTTGTAAAAACAAAATTATAACCTATGGTGGGATAGAGGATGGTTTGTGCAGTCAGATTAGGAGTCTTTTAACACTCATTGAATACAAGAAGAAGAAATAGATTGGATATACTTCTTTCAACGAGTTAGCAGCGGACTAACAGAAGAAGGAATAGCACATCTAAACCAGAGTGTTAGGGTAGACGTGATATCTGTTTAAAGTGACCAAATACAACATTTAGATCTATTACGGAGTCTGAATATATTGTTCAAAACACCTTAACAATGTTTGAATATTTAATTTTAGGCGAACAAGGTTCTGACACAAGATTTCAACAATATGTTTCCGGTTCAAAAGTTAGGCTAGACTATGCAGTTGGTGGTGATGGTATCTTTTTGATACCCAAGTGATATGGTGATGAAAATGGATTGCATAGAAGGTTATAATAATAATTTACCCAAATTCATCAGATTCATTTAAACTAAGAGTAAATCCTGACAGAAATACTGACGTGGTAATGACTAAAAAGAACATAAGTTGATAAAATGCGTCTAATAATTCGTCAACATACAACAATGGAACAGGTGATAAAACTAACAAGAATTTAATAAGAATAATACAGACAAGTGTACAGTACTTGATAAGAATAATACAGAAAAGACAACAGTACTTAATAAGAATAATACAGACAAGTCTACAGTACTTGATAAGAATAATACAGAAAAGACAACAGTACTTAATAAGAATAATACAGACAAGTCTACAGTACTTGATAAGAATAATACTGATAATACTACAGTACTTAATAAGAATAATACAGACAAGACTACAGTACTTGATAAGAATAATACAGACAAGACTACAGTACTTGATAAGAATAATACAGACAAGACTACAGTACTTGATAAGAATAATACAGACAAGACTACAGTACTTGATAAGAATAATACAGACAAGACTACAGTACTTGATAAGAATAATACAGACAAGACTACAGTACTTGATAAGAATAATACTGATAAGACTACAGTACTTAATAAGAATAATACAGACAAGACTACAGTACTTGATAAGAATAATACAGACAAGACTACAGTACTTGATAAGAATAATACAGACAAGACTACAGTACTTGATAAGAATAATACAGACAAGACTACAGTACTTGATAAGAATAATACAGACAAGACTACAGTACTTGATAAGAATAATACTGATAAGACTACAGTACTTAATAAGAATAATACTGATAAGACTACAGTACTTAATAAGAATAATACAGACAAGACTACAGTACTTGATAAGAATAATACAGACAAGACTACAGTACTTGATAAGAATAATACAGACAAGACTACAGTACTTGATAAGAATAATACAGACAAGACTACAGTACTTGATAAGAACAATACTGATAAGACTACAGTACTTAATAAGAATAATACTGATAAGACTACAGTACTTAATAAGAATAATACAGACAAGACTACAGTACTTGATAAGAATAATACAGACAAGACTACAGTACTTGATAAGAATAATACAGACAAGACTACAGTACTTGATAAGAATAATACAGACAAGACTACAGTACTTGATAAGAATAATACAGATAAAACTACAGTACTTAATAAGAATAATACAGATAAGAGTACAGTACTTAATAAGAATAATACAGACAAGACTACAGTACTTGATAAGAATAATACAGACAAGACTACAGTACTTGATAAGAATAATACAGACAAGACTACAGTACTTGATAAGAATAATACAGAAAAGACAACAGTACTTAATAAGAATAATACAGACAAGTGTACAGTACTTGATAAGAATAATACAGATAAGACTACAGTACTTGATAAGAATAATACAGACAAGACTACAGTACTTAATAAGAATAATACAGACAAGACTACAGTACTTGATAAGAATAATACTGATAAGACTACAGTACTTGATAAGAATAATACAGATAAAACTACAGTACTTAATAAGAATAATACAGATAAGACTACAGTACTTGATAAGAATAATACAGACAAGACTACAGTACTTGATAAGAATAATACAGATAAAACTACAGTACTTAATAAGAATAATACAGAAAAGACTACAGTACTTAATAAGAATAATACAGAAAAGACTACAGTACTTCATAAGAGTAATACAGACAAGACTACAGTACTTGATAAGAATAATACAGATAAGACTACAGTACTTGATAAGAATAATACAGATAAGACTACAGTACTTAATAAGAATTATACAGAAAAGACTACAGTACTTAATAAGAATAATACATACAAGACTATGGTGCTTAATAAGAATAATACAGATAAGACTACAGTACTTAATAAGAATTATACAGACAAGACTACAGTACTTAATAAGAATAATACAGACCAGTCTACAGTACTTAATAAGAATTATACAGACAAGTCTACAGTACTTAATAAGAATAATACAGACAAGTCTACAGTACTTAATAAGAATTATACAGACAAGTCTACAGTACTTAATAAGAATAATACAGACAAGTCTACAGTACTTAATAAGAATTATACAGACAAGTCTACAGTACTTAATAAGAATTATACAGACAAGACTATGGTGCTCAATAAGAATTATACAGACAAGACTACAGTACTTAATAAGAATTATACAGACAAGTCTACAGTGCTCAATAAGAATAATACAGACAAGACTACAGTGCTCAATAAGAATTATACAGACAAGACTACAGTACTTAATAAGAATTATACAGACAAGACTACAGTACTTAATGAGAATAATAAAAAAGAATACAGTACCTAATGGTATAGTTTATGAAACAAATAAACAAAGGTTGATTATTACGTCTACGCTTGCTAGAGCTGGCGCAATTCACTTTTCGAAATAGATCAATAGATTAACTAGCTAGTAATAGATTAATCTCTAATCTGCAAATAAACCTTTTGGTATAATTGCAAGAAACAAGCCAATTAATACAGGAATTAACAAAATGGCATTATGGGTTATTAAAGAAATAATTTTTTGGACGATGTTAAATCCAGCTTAATACACAACCAATGATACCAGACAATGATAATGATGCTTTTTAATACATAAATTACACAAATTATTGGAAATATGTTTCACACCTTTTTTTAATTTATCGAACATGCTGCCACCACTGTCACCACCACCACTGGGCTACTTCATGCCTACTTTTAGTCCTTATACAAAATGTTCTATGGTTAGGCCAAGAGTTGCTGCTATAATACCAATAACTGAAGAAACTGGCAATTGGTACACCTTTATCTTTCAACAGCCATTGTAAACTCTCACCTAATGGTAACTTTTCCTTAATTTTAAACTCAATCTTATTATTATTTTTTTCTGAAGGTACTTTCTATATCTGTTTAAAGGCCAATTAATTGTGTTCTTTTACTTTCATAACTTTGTAATAACTCATTTAATCTAGCCTTTTTAGCTGGATCTATTCTTTAGCAGTATCTTTGTCTAATTTGCTTTATATTGTTGTCAAGCAAATTAAAATGTTACATTGATAATATGTTTGAATTTACAACATCAGCAGCATTCACATGGTCTCCTAATTCCCTTCTTCTTGATCTATAAACAATCTATAGTAATTCCCTTCTCTGGTCAAAGTTCTATCTAGCTAATTTGTTAGTGTTTCAATCCGATTTTTAAAAAATTAAAAATAATTCCCTGCTTTAAATTGTCATGTATTTCTGCTATAACATCAAGAGATTCTGACAAATTCGTTACAATGACACTATTTGTTATCTGTCAACTGATTGTATTATCTTTTATTGTAGAAATTGTTATTGGTGTAATTTCTTCTACCTTGGTCAATTTATTTTCTATTATTTTCCAACCTATTGATTCCAAACAACTTACTTCCACCTTTACTAGCTAGATAGTTAAACTATAAATTTCTTGGCTTACCAATGTTAAAAAGTTGAACATCAGGTTTATCATGTTCTTTGTAATACAATGTTTCATCTTTAATGTTAAAATTAGTTTTATTTAAGCTATACTCTTCTTCACTTACCTTAAAGTGATGTATGATATCTTCTTTGCATAGATCAATAACATTTTGCTGAATTGTTGTAGTAGGACCAGGAGTAAGGATAAGGAGTATGATAAGGAGTATGATTATGAGTATGCCAGGAGTATGATCATGAGTATGCCAGGAGTATGATTCGGAGGACGATCCTCATCAGACCGATCATCAAGTTGGGGATCAGTTTATTTAGGAGGTTCTTCAATCATGTAATGAAAACTACCTGCTGTCATTTTACACTATTTAAAAATTAATCAAAATTAGCTTGAAAATGAATTAGGTTTAATAGAATCTAAATAAGATACCGACAAATGGAATGCCAGGACTGCCAATACTGTATGTCAGGATTGCTTTGCATATGAAGAAATAACAGAAGCCTACAAACAGGAATTAAAAATTAGTACATACAAGGAAATAACTGGTAAACACTTAACTGATAAGAAATTGGCAAAAATAGATTCAAAGCAAACTAAGAAAGCATATGAACTTTTCGGTAAATGCTAGATCAGCTAAAATATCAAAGTCTTTGTCAGATTCCATAATACCAGGAATAACATCTTTAATGAATTAATTTCTTTCAATTGATAATGTAAACGAATTACAGAAAGAGTTGAAAGAAGGCTACTTAACAACAAATGGAATTAGATACTTTAGCAGATTTGTATCTTTTAGGTTTGGATTACCAACTTCAGCATTATGTGATACCTTGATAACTTTTAAGCACAATAATTTTAAAAAGCAAATCATGAGTGAAGAGAACAAATCTAAAGTTCTTGAAAACCAGGACATAATTACGTTAGAAAGTCAATAACTATAAATACTATTTAAGATATTTGTAACATCAAAATAAACTGAAGGTAACTTAAAAATATCTTGAAGGTAACTTGAAAATCACTTGAAAATAACCTCAAGGTAAATTGAATAACCGTTTAGGAAAACTTTAATTTTGTTCCAAAATAAATGGAAGGTAGAGAGCGAAGCAAACAAGTTCATGAAAGTAAAACTGAAGAGAATTTAAAGGTTCCTAAATCACCAGAGAAAGTAACTTCACAAAAGATTTTAAAAATCCCCATAGAGTTGAACTTGGAAAAAAGAAAAAGCAGAATGTCTATTCAGGGGACGAGTGATCCAGGCATGACTTACATGGTGTTAAAACAGGCCACAACATTTATTACCTGATAGCTGGTGTAGTTGTTTCTTTCTATAGGTGTTATATTTTCAACAACAACCAGCCCCCCCCCCAAAAAAAAATAGACCCCCCAAGTCCCCCCCCCCCCCACTTAAAAACATTCAATTATGGGAAAAACTAACATATCCTCCAAAGACTCAAGTTAAATAAAATCCATTTCCAGAAATGTTGTAGATTAACAGATTGACTAGCTAGTTAATATATCAGTTAATAGTGGAGCCATTGGTAGATTTTATAAAATTTATATTAATAAATGGGAAGCAAAATTAACAACATAATTAACACAATTTACCACGTGGCATTAAACGGAAATCTTACATTAAGTTATAGTGTGCTTTTGAAGAGGTTATTTCATTTTAGAAAAGATTCCCCAACATACATGGGTATGGGAGAAGTACTAAAATTGATTATTCCAATTTCTTTGTGTCAGTTTCCAATTGACTATTTAATAGCACAAAATATACTGCCAGACAAAATAATAAAGTAGTCAAATGGAATACCTATACATAACGATCATGAAATTAATTTTAGACTGATGAAAATTAATGAAATTAAAAATGATTGAGGTAAAGAGATAGAACATTGTAGAAACAAGTATAAAACAGCATACAAGTTTTTAACTTTGTAGAGGTTGGTATGGCAAGTGCTTCTGGTGGAATGGGTGTTGCAGCTGCAAGTTTAGAAGTTGCATGGGCCTGTGGCCCACGACTTATTATACCTCTTACTTTAACAGGCTTTGTTGCAAAAGCTTTAAAAGATAAGCTCATGTTCAATATAGGTCAAAAACATAATATGATTGTAATTTCTGCTATAACTAAGTTGAATACTATTGATGAAATGCTGAGTAAAACAAAAAGCAATAATGAAATAAGTCATGATGAATTTAATATGACAGTGAATACAGCTGGGATGGGACACTGGGACTGCACTTCTCTTTGACTGCTTCATAACAACGTAACAGGGAATGGGATGGGATATCAGGACTGAGGCTTTAAGCCATGAGGACTGCTCCACTTAGACTGTTTCACAATGATTCTCGTTACTTAAATGGCAAAGTCAAGTTACATTACTGTGGATGGACAGTTGAAAAGAAATATATTTGTCCACTCCCACTGATAACACAGATGGTAAATTACATCTTTCATTACAGAGAATAAATTTTGTAGTTGAGCATTACAATATTACAATATTTCAAATGATAAAAAAACCCAATATATTCTATTATAAAACCAAAGAATGAAACCAAGAGTATATCAAAATCTCGTGGTCTCTATAATCTTTAAATACACATGAAAAAAGTCAAAGGAATGATAATTGCTAATGGTGACAATGAAGAAAACATAGATACTGGATGCCAGAAAAATAATTCTAAAGTTTTAATAACTCTGAGCAATAATTACACAGTGTATACAACAAACCACAACTCTAAATTACTAGGATTTAATAGTGTGAGATCTATAAATACAGTTACTAAATCTGATACAGTTTGTAGATTTTTTAAGGAAAAAAAACATATTTTCCTTGTTCAACTAAAACAATATAAATAATTACTATAATGGATTCTAGTCAACTGTATTAAAGTCTCAACCTATTAAAAATATATTTCAAGGCGATTCATCTCATACGACCTTGTTAGTCCATATAAACAATTACAAAGGGATACTATAAACATATCAAATATCAAAATTAAAGATGATGACTCGAAAGTAATAGATTTTATTGATATGCCAATTGCATATATCTTTAGAATATCTCAGGCAAATTAATTTTCCCATTTCATGTTAACTAAATTAGTGTGGTTAAATGCATGGAATAATTTGTAACTATCCAGTTATAGCTTTTGGCGTATTTATTTTCATAATTATGTATATGAAGTTGTAGGGAGACTAAAATAAATGATTTAAATGCAAGATAAAAAAAAAAAAAAAAAAATTTTTGTTATGAATATAACATGAATAGACAAAGGTGGAATTTAATTTCTTATTAAATGATAGAAATATCTTGAAGAGGTCCTATTGATTTTAGTTTGGCATAAAGGTTTAATACATAAATTAAAGTGCAATGGCATTGATAGCTCTCTTATTGATTGGTTCTCTGATTACCTATCGAACAGACTTCAAATATTTTTTTAAATACTGCCGAATCAAGTAGCTATTATGTTGTGGCTGGTGTACCACAGGGCTCTGTTTTAGGTCTGTTATTATTTATTGTGTATCTTAATGATATAGGTGACAACCTCCTGAATGCAACGAGACTCTTTGCTGATGATAGCTCACTGGCGTATTCATCTAATGATACTTATGAAATTGAATATATTCTGAACACAGATTTACAAACGGTTGACGATTGGTCAAGGCAGTGGTTAGTTGACTTCAATCCAAGCAAAACTGAGGCAATGTTATTCTTGTGTAAGCTAAAACTGTTTTTTCCTGAACTAAAATTCAAAAACGAAATCCTATCTTTTGTTGAGTTCCATAAACATCTTGGCATTTAGTAGTCTAGGCATCTGGACCAAACATATTGATAAAATATTTATGTCAACCTCAAAAATGATAATTGCCTTGAAAATACTTAAATATAAATTTAGCCAAAAGACTTTAGAAAGTATATATTTTACATACATCTGCCCCTTACTAGAATATGCTGATGTTGTATGGGATGCTTGTTCAGCCGAAAACTCTCTTAAATTATAAAAATTACAATTAAAAGCAGGGAGAGTTATAAATGGGCTTACTAGAAGTGTCTCGTGTCATAAGATTTATGAAGAAACTGGTTGGTCTACTTTGGCAGATAACGAAAGTTTCATAAACTATGTTACTTTCATAAAATAGTATACGGTGTCTCCTACTTATCTTGTTGACCTTCTACCACCACTGGTTGGTGAGACAAACAGGTATAATCTTAGAAATAGGAATAATTTTAATCGAATTAATGCATGACTAGAAATAAGTAGAAACTCCTTCCTACACTCTTCTATTCATGTTTGGAACTCACTCCAAGATTCAGTAAAAGGTGAAAGTAACTATTCTATCTTCAGAAGTAAAATAGAGACTAAGACAACACATGTGACTGCCCATTTTTTTGTTGGCAACAGGAAATTATCGATTCTGCATACTAGAATTAGAAATAACTGTAGTGATTTACATAATGATTTATATTGTAATCATCTGAGAAATAATCCATTATGTGCTTGTGGTGATGATATAGAACATGCACACCATTACATATTTACTTGCAAATACAATATTGAACAGCATAGGAAACTGGTTCAGAATCTAAATTATTTCTATGTACCAGCGACTACAAATAATTTTTTATACGGATCATCTGATTTTACAGCAAACTTTAATAATAGCTTATTTGACTTGTTCCAAACATATATAAAAGACACGAAATGAATTACATAATTAAGGAGTACTCACAATTTGATTTCTCTACTCAATTAATTACTGCTAATTTTAATTAAGACATGATTTTCTTAATTGTTATCCTCTGAATTCATTTTGGTGTATGTACTCTTGTCCAACTTCTGCCATGATCATTAATTCATCAATGTATTCATTTCTCTCTCTCTCTCCTATTTTGCCTGAATCATGTATGCTTACTTATAATTGTATAAAATCATATTAATTTACTGCCACTATCCATGTAAATTTCTTATCGATTGTAGGGGAAGGGCTTATTCTAAGTTGTGAGAACTTGTAGTTCAACCCCATTTGTTAACATTTATGGCAATAAAATATGTTTAAACTATTGATTCTAGTTTTAATTTCAGAGAGATGAAAAAGATGAAGCAGTATGTCAATCACTGAACAATGACTTAAACTTGAACAACAATCATATTACAAATCTAGCAGATTTCATAGAAAAATATGCTGCTGCTAACAAATGTGTTGTACAAAATCGTGTTGATGCAAAAAAAAAAAAAAGACTTTTGAGAATAACAAAACATGGAGAGAAGTTAATAATAAATTGACAACTTTGGATCAGAGCATCAGAGAAAATCTACTAAACTCTCAAAAACAAATCGATGATAACAAGAAAAAAGATTTTTGATGCTCATGATAAGTTTACCAAGAGATGAATTACTCTATCAACTGCTTTACAAGCTTTACAAATGTTCGAGCAGAATCAAACATAAAACCTGTAGAAAACATACAGAAAGTTTTAGAACTAATTGAACAAAGGAAGTCTCAGTCTTAAAGAGTGACATAGTGGAAATAAAGAAGTCTCTAGAAAATTACAATACATAACAATCACAACTTCAAGAGTTGCACCAAGAATTAAACTATGAAAAGAAAGATAATGATGAAGATATTAAAAAGTTAGTTCATGACTTTAAAGTTGGTGTAAAAAAGTTGGAAGACAGAATGATAGCTGTTAATAATAGTATTTTGCAATTAGAGCAGAAGAATGACTTCAAAGAAGTTAACAGAAAATTGGAGGACATAATGAATATGGTTAATGTGAGTGAAAGTACGATTAGATCTATGAAAACAACCTTCGATTTATCTATTTTAGACTCAATCAATAAAAGATTTAAAAGAACAGGATTTAGCGCCTCCCAAAAATGAACTATCTACAAGAACAGAAAAAGATTTAACAGATAGTGAAGTACATACAGTGTGGTACAAGGAAGTCTTGATGAATTCGATAAAAAGGTGAAATGATTAAGAAGAGATTTTAATGACACAGAACAGATGACAACAACAGAAAGAAATGAACAAATTAATAATGACATAGATAAAACAACTTTAACATCAAGTGAAGAATTGAAAGTCAGATAAATCTGATGATGAACTACCTGGAAGTACCGTATATACTCAAGTATAATCCCGGTCCAAATGCAAACATTATTTGTTGTAATGATTAGTCCTTATAAACTGCAAGGACCAAGATCTGCCGGCACATTATCCAATGGCAGATCTGGGTCTATGCAGTTTGCAGTTGGCATCAGCTTATACGCAAGTATATACGGTATATTACTTGCTATTTTCAGTATATTCGATAAAGTTTTATTTTGGTTAATACAGCAAAAGAACCAGAAGTTTATTCTAGACATGAAGAAGGTAAAAAATAAAAGCTAAATGATTTTTAAAATTTATTCTTTGGTTTCACAACACCAGAAACACTTGATACTACTTATGAATTTGACTCTGCTCCATCATGCTTTGCTGAATACATTTTATACCTTATAGAGATCCCTGAATACATTTTATACCTTATAGAGATCCCTGAATACATTTTATACCTTATAGAGATCCCTGAATACATTTTATACCTTATAGAGATCCCTGAATACATTTTATACCTTAAAGAGATCCCTGAATACATTTTATACCTTATAGAGATCCCTGAATACATTTTATACCTTATAGAGATCCCTGAATACTATTATTTTATACCTTATAGAGATCCCTGAATACATTTTATACCTTATAGAGATCCCTGAATACATTTTATACCTTATAGAGATCCCTGAATACATTTTATACCTTATAGAGATCCCTGAATACATTTTATACCTTATAGAGATCCCTGAATACATTTTATACCTTATAGAGATCCCTGAATACATTTTATACCTTATAGAGATTACTGAATACATTTTATACCTTATAGAGATCCCTGAATACATTTTATACCTTATAGAGATCCCTGAATACATTTTATACCTTATAGAGATCCCTGAATACATTTTATACCTTATAGAGATCCCTGAATACTATTATTTTATACCTTATAGAGATCCCTGAATACATTTTATACCTTATAGAGATCCCTGAATACATTTTATACCTTAAAGAGATCCCTGAATACATTTTATACCTTATAGAGATCCCTGAATACATTTTATACCTTATAGAGATCCCTGAATACTATTATTTTATACCTTATAGAGATCCCTGAATACATTTTATACCTTATAGAGATCCCTGAATACATTTTATACCTTATAGAGATCCCTGAATACTATTATTTTATACCTTATAGAGATCCCTGAATACATTTTATACCTTATAGAGATCCCTGAATACATTTTATACCTTATAGAGATCCCTGAATACATTTTATACCTTATAGAGATCCCTGAATACATTTTATACCTTATAGAGATCCCTGAATACATTTTATACCTTATAGAGATCCCTGAATACATTTTATACCTTATAGAGATCCCTGAATACATTTTATACCTTATAGAGATCCCTGAATACTATTATTTTATACCTTATAGAGATCCCTGAATACATTTTATACCTTATAGAGATCCCTGAATACATTTTATACCTTATAGAGATACCTGAATACTATTATTTTATACCTTATAGAGATCCCTGAATACATTTTATACCTTATAGAGATCCCTGAATACATTTTATACCTTATAGAGATCCCTGAATACATTTTATACCTTATAGAGATCCCTGAATACATTTTATACCTTATAGAGATCCCTGAATACATTTTATACCTTATAGAGATCCCTGAATACATTTTATACCTTATAGAGATCCCTGAATACATTTTATACCTTATAGAGATCCCTGAATACATTTTATACCTTATAGAGATCCCTGAATACTATTATTTTATACCTTATAGAGATCCCTGAATACATTTTATACCTTATAGAGATCCCTGAATACATTTTTATACCTTATAGAGATCCCTGAATACATTTTATACCTTATAGAGATCCCTGAATACATTTTATACCTTATAGAGATCCCTGAATACATTTTATACCTTATAGAGATCCCTGAATACTATTATTTTATACCTTATAGAGATCCCTGAATACATTTTATACCTTACAGAGATCCCTGAATACATTTTATACCTTATAGAGATCCCTGAATACATTTTATACCTTATAGAGATCCCTGAATACATTTTATACCTTATAGAGATCCCTGAATACATTTTATACCTTATAGAGATCCCTGAATACATTTTATACCTTATAGAGATCCCTGAATACATTTTAAACCTTATAGAGATCCCTGAATACATTTTATACCTTATAGAGATCCCTGAATACATTTTATACCTTAAAGAGATCCCTGAATACTATTATTTTATACCTTATAGAGATCCCTGAATACATTTTATACCTTAAAGAGATCCCTGAATACTATTATTTTATACCTTATAGAGATCCCTGAATACTATTATTTTATACCTTATAGAGATCCCTGAATACTATTATTTTATTAAAATAAATAAGTCAGGTTTATATTCAATTTTTATAAACTTAAACATCAATCTATGGATAACTTAAAATTTTATATTGTATTAAGGGTAAGTAATATGAGTAATTCTTATGTAGTAAATATGAATGATGAAGCTGTAATAAAAACTTTACCTGGAGGACCTAAACAAACAAAATATTATAGAATAAAAGAATCAAAATCATATTATTTAGAAGAAAATGATATTTTTTTTTTTTTTAGAAATGTTTGAGCTGATTTTCTTCCTTCAATAACTTTTATTTTAAAATGGGTGACAGAATAAAAAGTTACTATCATTAAAGCTGAAGATAGAAAGGTAAGCCAATTACATATATCTTTAGATGAGCTAATTCAAATTAATATGCCTGTTTCATCATTTATTTTCTTAAATAAATAATGACAGAAATATCATTAACCCCTCAGCTAACATCTTTTAAGAGGTCTTGTGATTTAACTTTTAAATACTCTGGGAAATATGATAAAGGTAAAGGAACTAGAGACTTAAACAACTACTCAACAAAACATGAAAAACAACTGCATCATAAATTTAGAAGAAATGACAAAAATAACTGTTACATCTACTAGACTCTTTGTACAAAGATGTGCTGGCACCAGATACAAAAGACTTTCGAGGATAATAATTTGAAACCTATTAGAGAGAAGAGACTGATAAGAAATTAATAGTTATTGATGATATTAAAAATAAATATGAAAAAGTTTTATCAGATCAAGAACTAAATAAAAAAATATATAGAGGATATGTATGTTTTTTGAGTAGATATAAGGAAATATTTCACGAGTGAAGTGGAAACATTGTATTGTCATGAGTGGTGAAGCCATGAGTGACAATACAAAATGTCTCCACTTCACGCGCAAAATATTTCCTTATATCTAATTAAAAAAACGAAAATTTTCTTTTTATTATATAATTTGTTAAGGCAAAAACCTTTGATTTGCATGGATTTGTTTCTCCATTCTGTGTAAATGTGATTAATGGATGCATTACTACATCAATAAAAAGAAGTTCCAAAATTTTACAATAATTTTAGGACAGTGACTTTTTATAAATTTAGATTGTACATATATAATGCTTCAATTTGTGTATTTTGTCAAATTAATGACGGTTTTCATATGAAAATGAAGACACTTTTATTTTCGTTAACACATTTCTTGCGAGGATTGATACAGTGCACATTGCTGGGGTGGGGATACTGTAGAAACATGACAGGAACGGTCCAACAGACTTCAGAGCATAACATTAAACAACAGATTTTAATGACTGTGAATTTACTTTTAAGGATTCTGGTTTCTATTTTTGTTTATTTCTGCATTCAAATGTGAATGTTTGTGTGTTGGCAAGCTTGCAGTCTATTTCAGTAACAGATACTGTACCCAAATTTTGATTGTCACTTAATTTCGGGTTGCAATGAACACTCATCAATGCCTGATTTCTCCATTGTTTTCAGACATGATTATGATTGTGATGAGAGTTGAAAACAATTTTATTACTATATTTAATCAAGAGTTTTTCTTAAAAATGTGTACTCTTTGTTGTTGAGTGCGACACGTATAGATACTGTATGGGTGACACAGAATATTGAATAGCAGCAGGTCATGTAAGTTGTCACTTGCAACTTGCACGATTCATGTGGAAAACTAATTATAAAAAGTAAATACCTTAAGCCTACTTTTTGTTGTTTGGGGCTCATTTTTAGGCATTCTTGATGGCAGCTTCTCATTGATTACATAAATGTATATTAGAGTGTCAACAGTCTTGACACATTTTAAGACCTGTTCATTCTGAACGGGAGAGAGGAAAGGAGATTGAGAGAGAGAAGGAAAAGAATAAGTAAAAATGAAATAGTCCTAAATATGGAAATACAGGTCTGAATAACATACATAAGGGCAGATATACTTCTAAATGGAAAAAGAAAGTAGTTCCAAAAGTGATATCGCAACTGTGGCAATACACCAAAAGGTGCTATTTTGGTTGATTCAACTAAGAACCAGATTGGTATACAAGCTTTGAAAGTGGCAATGTAAAAACAATTAACAGTTTATTGGATATATTCTCTAGATTCACAACACCACACACAGTAGCTACTACTTATAGATTTGACTCCAACACATTTTGTTGAATACACAGCATAGGTATAGAAGAGTATTATGCTTTAAAATAAATAAATCAGGTTTATATTCATTTTTTTAAAACTTAAACATTGATACTTGAAGTACATTAATATTTAATAGTGCATTAATGATAAATAATAAAAGTTTTTATTTTCTTTTAACTAAACTTTAATAAAGAACTCCAGTACAAGATTCACCCAGGAGGCCTTGCAGAATATACAAGAATAGAATAAAAGAATCAAAAACATATTACTTAGAAGAAAACAATATTTTATTTTTCAATTAAAATAACTGCATTGGCACATACCTGAGTGTTTTAACTTAAATTTTGATGTAGGGGACAGCATAAAAATTTACTATCATTAAATGGCAGGAGTAGTAGTAATAATCAAGGGAGCTTTGGCATTCACAGAAAGTAATTTTTGATTTAAGTTCTTTGATCCCGATTATGCTAATTTAGCAGAAAAAAAGAATAAGTTCAATGAATGCAGAACAAATACACTTGATTGCATAAATGAACAAAAGTCCCTCAAAGGGACTGATGTTCTACTGGCCAAAAAGAATTTCCTGGAATCCAAGATAAGAGGATTTCTTCTTTTTAATTGCTGACTGTTGAAACCATTTCTAATATTCTTCAGCAATAAGATTTTCAAAATTGGCCACTGTGGCAGCCATACTGGATGTAAGATCAGCACCATTTTCATTTATGACAAACTGGACACCATTAGAAGACTTTTGGTGAAAACCCAATGTTGATATGACTATCCATTCAGGAGAATTACTGACAAGATTTTCAATATGTTTGTTGTGGCAGCCATATTTAAGGTCTGATCAACACTATTTTCATTCAGGACGAACTAGATACCATAATTAGTCTTCTGATGAAAACCCCATGTTAATACGACTTTCAACTTGGGATAAGTAGCAATATCAAGATTTTCATGATGGCTTCAGTGTGTTCATTCTGGATGTCAGATCAGCACCATTTTTATTTGGTACCAATTACATATCATAACAAATCTTCTGCTGAAAACCCAATGTTGATATGACTTTCCATCCAGGTGAAGTAGCAATAAGATTTACAAGCTGGCCACTGTGGTGGCCATATTGGATATCTGATCAGCACAATTTTTATTTAAGACAAACCTGACACCATAAAAAGTCTTCCAGTGAAAACTCCATGCTGATATGACTTTCTGTGCAGAAGAAGTAGCAATAACAAGATTTTCAAGATGGCTGTTGTGGTGGCTATACTGGATGTCAGATTGGCACCATTTTCATTTAGGACCAGTTAGACATCATAAGAAGTCTTTAGTGAAAACCCAATGCTGATATAACCATCCATTCAGGTAGAGTAGCGATAAGAAGATTTTCAGATAGCCACCGTCAATGTGGCGCCAATAATGGATGTCTGAGTGAACAATTTTCGTTTAGGACCAACTAGACATCATAAGAAGTCATCTGATAAAAACCCTATGTTGATAAGACTTTCTGTTCTGGAGAAATGATAAGATTTTCAAGATGGCTACTGTGGCAGCCATACTGGACATCAAATCAGCACCATTTTCATTTAGGACCAACTTCTGGTGAAAACCACATATCATTATGACTTTCCATATAGGAGGAGTAGTGATAACAAGATTTTCAAGATGGCTGCCAAGGTGGCCATATTAGACATCAAATTGGTACCATTCTTATTTAATACTAACAAGACATCATTAGAAGTCTTTTTGTGAAAACCCCATGTTGATATGACGATCCATTCAGGAGGAGTAGCAATAACAAGATTTTCAATATGGATGTCTGAGCAGCACCATTTTCATTTAGGACCAATTAGATCTTGGGATGTAAAGTTTCATGGCAATCCTCTGAGTAGTTTAGGATGACGGACAACAGATAACAGGTCGTTCCATAAGGTCTTCTGGTCTATGACCAGTGGAGCTAAAAAGGGAGTTGAACATATAAAAATTGGAATGAAAGCCAAAGTCATATATAAAACAGTTAGACAATATTCTCTCATGTGATACCAGTGATATTGTAGGATAGGGGACTCAAAGGGTATTGGCAAAGAAAACTCAGTAGCGAAAGTGCCCTTGTTTTCTCTACCAATACACTTTTCGTCACCCCCCCTATGGTATCTCTGGTATTCAATTCGTGCATGTTGTCTAACTAATACACAATCAATATCTGTGGTAGAATTTCTCGCAGTCACTGCTATTTATTTTGATTTTGTTGCACATCTTCGCTGTCCTAGTCCTCATTGTGGTTGTTGTTGACATTATTATTATTTTATTATTCTTTTTATTGCCAACAGTAACATCAACAATAATAACAACAACAATAACTATCACATGACAACTTACATACTTACAATAATTTTTTATTACCCAAGTAATTTTTTTTTAATATTAAAAGAAAACAAAATTAATTTTGCATTTGTCAGAAATTTTATTTCCTGTTTACAGCATATTTCATTTCCTGAAGAGCAGCATAGCAACAGTAAATTGATCTAGGGGAAATCCTGGTTATTTTGGACACTGGGTAAACTCGGACAGTCTGTCACAACTGCATACTGAAATTGTCATTTACCACTTTTAGTCATTATCAAGAACCAAATACTCTTTATCTTCGAAAGCCTAAGTATTTTTTTCTGGTAACACAACAGAAATGAAAATGCTTGAAGTCTTTCAATTTTTTGTGGAACATGTCACGATGTGCAGAATATGGGGTTTATCAGTACTTTAAATGATACAATTGATACTCGTTGCATCAGCCTGTTACAAGAGATTATATGCATTCTTTCTCTGCACTTTTACATCAGTTTCAGCTAATTACCATTTATACTTAATACATAACTTGACATTAATGTGTTGTTTTTCTTAAAAATAACAATATGTTTATAGTTTTATACAAATATAAACTGTCAGAATTTCCCCTTGACTTTTTTTAGGAGTGGTTTAGCTTTAGATATGCTATTTTCTTTGCGTTAATTCTGTTGAGTTGAAGTTCACCTCTCATTTCAAACATATAGCACATTTGGTTCTAGGTAATGAATAACAGCAGTAAATGATGGTACTTTGTACAATTATAACAGACTGTCAGAGTTCACCTGGCATCCAAAATAATCCGGATTTCCCATAATGAAGATCATAGGAAACATGAAAAACTTCACAAAAAGCAGTAAATAAAAACAGGATGATTAAAATACAATCCTTCAATTGATCATAAAGATATTTTAACAGAATTCTCTGTTGGAATAAGCAAGGTAAATCAAAGTATCAGGTGCAATGGATTCAGCATGCAAGCCTAAATGTACCAAATTTTGGTGAATTGATTAATGATGTCCTCTCTCTCTCTTAAACATGCACACACACACACACATGAATGAAGAAAAAAAAACTTTCATTATGCCAGTGTAAGAACTAATATAACAGCAATGACCATTTTCATTTAAAAATATTTATTGTCTCTCCATCATTAGCATAAGAACTTTGTAATTCTGTGATACCATAAGTTACTGAATTGTTATGATTGATTGTTTAATTGATTGGTATTTCATGGCACATTATATATATATATATATATATATATATATATATATATATATATATATATATATATATATATTTATATATATATATATATATATATATATATATATATATATATATATATATATATATATATATGATTATATCATGCAGAGTCAATTGACCTCTCAGATTTTGGGAGAATGCTCCACCTACTGCTGAGCTTAGTTATTTCTTTCCCCCCTAAATTTTTGTCTACTTGATAAAGATCATCGTGATTGTCAGAGGATGTTTAAATAAGTAGTGAAATTCCATTAAAATTAGAAATGTTAAAGTTATTAAGACTTGAAATTGCATATGTTATATAGTACAACCCATACAGGTAGATGACTGGGTTCCTGATAGGCTGCCTGACAAACCTGTTAAACAGTAAAACCCATACAGGTGACCCACTAAGCTCTTGACAAGCTGCTTTACTGACCCATATGTAGGAACAAGAGGCCAAAATGGGCCTGATATTGCTCATCTGGCTTACATAACTTAACAGTTGACCGTTTCACTAAGAAGGCTTATGTAGCATTGTAAGAACACAACCTAGGTAAACTATCTCCCAAGCTTATATCATGTCGATTTTACCTATTTTATTATATCTGATAACAATTTATTCTAAAGACAATGGTATAATTATTATGCATAGTCTCTTCCTCATAATTGAAGTCATCCAAGATCTGATGATATAAACCCAATTGGTTGAGAAATTGAGTCTCTAAATCTAGAGAGGTAATAAGTTCAGCCAATCAGACGCAAGACATCTCATTAGAATGTGCTGATCTCACTTATTATAGAACCTATGACAATGATAATGATAATATAGGCTTAAGGTGGAGCAAACTCCAACTGAAATTTGGTCTCTAGAGCAGTAACAAGTTGTGCCAATCAGATAAAAGGTCAATTTATTAATATGCATACATATGGGTCCTAACCAAACTCATCCAACATCTTGATAATATAGACTATTTAACAAGTTTTATCAGAATCTAATCAGAAATACAGTTGTTAGATTATTGACAAGCCCAGCCAATCAGATACAAGGTCACATAAAATAATATACATGAATTTCACTCATAATCATACTCAACCAAGGCCTGTTAATCAAGTTTGATAAAAATCCTATGAAAAAAACAGTCTCTAGAGTGGTCAAACAAATCTCCATATCAGATGCAAGACCACCTCATAAATGGTCATAATAAAAATCATCCAACATCTTCATGATATTAGCCTATTTATCCAGTCTGATTAAACTTGGGTCATAAATACTGTTTCATAAGTGGTAAGAAGCTTTGCCAATCATATGCAAGATCACCTCATTAATATGCATAAATATTTCTCACAATAAAAAAACCACATATATTGATGATATAAGCCAAAACAGGATCAGAATTATGGCTTCCAGAATGGTAATAAGCTTAGCCAATCAGATGTAAGATCACCTCATTAATATGAATGGCTCTTGCTAATTATCGAAAAAATTGTCCAAGATCTTGATGATATAAGCATATATTTAAAGTATGGTAAAAATCGAATCACAAATATGGCCTCCATAGTGGTGACAAGATCACCCAATCAGATGCAAGATTATATCATTCATATGCGTTGATCTCACTCATTATTGAACCCATCCAAGATCTTGATGAAAATAAGCCCATATTTTTTGTTTGCTCAAAATCAGATCAGAAATATGACTTCCAGAATGGCAACAAGCTCAGCCAATTAGGTGCAAGTTTACCTCAATAATATGCATACATTTAACTCAATATCGAACTTTGTCCAAGATTGTAATGACACAAGCATATATTCCAAGTTTGATCCAAATTAGATTTGAAATATGGCCTCCAGAGTGGTAACAAGCTCATCCAATCAGATGCAATATCACCTCATTGGTATGCATGGATCTTGCTCACTGTCGAATCAATCCAAGATCTTGTTGATATAAGCTCAACTTTGATTACAATTGGATCAAAAATATGGCTTTCAGAGTGGCAACAAGGTCAGCCAATCAGATGCAAGATTGCATCAATAATATGTGTGCATCTAGTTCATTATCGAACTTCTTAAAAGATCTTGATGATATAAGCATATATTCGAAGTATGATCAAAACTGGACCAGAAATATGGCCTCCAGAGTGGTAATAACCTCATTAATATGATTGTGTGGATCTCACTCATTATCAAACCCATCCAAGTTCTTGATGGTACAAGTCCATACTTCAAGTTTGATCAAAATCAGATCAGAAATATTGCTTCCAGTTGGGTAAAAAGTTCAGCCATTCAGATGCAAGATCACCTAATTTGTATGCATGGATCTCGCTCAATATTGAATTATGTGAGATTTTGATGATATAAAGCCATATTCCAAGTTTGATTGAAATTGGATCAGAAATATGGAGTCCCGAGTGGTAACAAACAATTGTTGATGGATGGACAATACAGTGCATGACATGACAGATGACACACAACGGACATAGGGTCATGCCATAAGCTGTCATGCTATGTAGAGATTAACTGGGGGTAAAGTGTCTTGCCAAGAAATACATTAAAGCAGGCAGAGTTTCAAGGACATAAGATGATGTATATGCATAATGAATGCTGTCTGTGAGTGTATATTGTCTATGCATGCAAAAAGCAAATTAAGTATTTTTCCTGTGGATACAGCTCTAAATAAATACTCTAAAATATGGTCAAACTGCTGAGTAACTCTGGTCCAGCAAAAACTATTATGTTGCCTACCTACCTACATGTACATCTATACACAAAATGCCATGTACAAATTTTTTAATATTAATGTCAAGAATATTCATGGCAATGGTCCAAAAAAGGAATGATTAGTCTTTGGATCATCTACTAAACACTGACTCTGCAAGCATTATCAATAATTATTACAACAATAAACCAACAAATAAACCAATGAATGAACAAATAAGCAAAATGCTACATCCCCTAACAATTCTGTTAGCATGGGGATAACAAGTGAAAACAATTTACAACAATTTTATGTGCAGTGATAAAGTAGCATGCAGTTAAAACTGTTGCATGTACCGTATGTTTCAGTGCAACTGCAAACAACATAGACCCTTATCTGCCATCACACAATGTGCCAGCAGATCAGGGTCTATATTCTTTGTTCTATTGATTACTCCTAACAAACAACATAGACCCAGATCTGCTGGCATATTATGCAATGGCATATCTGGATCTGTGCATTTTGCAGTTGGACTCAACTTATAAGTGAGTATAGACGGTAAATCAAGCACATTTACACTGTCTTGTTAAGGTAATTTATTTATATACAGCATATATATTTGAAATTACTTTCTTTTTAAATTTACTGCATTGTCAAGCAAAGAGACATTTTAAAGGGTCTTACAAGAACTTCTATCTCACAGGGTGGAAGTCAATACACTCAACAAGAATGTGTCATACTGTCTGTGGATACTGGCAGGGCATGCACTCTGGATGAGTTTCATATTTCAGGAGGTATGCAGGAGTCAGCTATGTGTGTCCTACATGCAAGCAGCACAATAGCGCCTCATCTCTGCGATTTGTTCAATACGAGGGGTGCCACTCTTCAGTGATGGATTTGATGTTCTAAAGCTTGTTTGTGGAGTTTTCATTCTATATATTTTGCCAAGTAAATAGAACATGCTGATTTACAGAATATCTGAAGCCACAATCTGAACTCTTCTGTTCAGAAATGGATGAATGCAGAATAGCTATGGCTGCTTTACCTATTTTTTCACTGCCCTTAATACTAATTTGACTAGACAGGCAATAGATTTTATAAGCAAATCATGTTTCTGTAAGACTTGGCATAATAACAGGTTGTCAAATTTAAGGTTTTACAAGGCACATACATATATATACACATTGATAAATAAACACATACATATATATACACAAACATATGTACCTATACATACATATATACACACATACATGTACATATATACATGCACATGTCATATATACATATTTTGATTTACCTATTTTTGTAGATGATAGTGCAAGTATGGTATAATCTGCATTACAAAATATTATTTTTTAAAACTTTCACCGAGTATGTATACCTGCTGAAAAAAAAAAATCTCTGATATAACACAGGAGAAAGACTAGCTAACTGATGCAAATCAGATGAGGTATTTCAATTACAAAGTAAACCCTGTTCATTATAAAACAAACACCTGTCTTCCAGTGAATTAATTAAAAGAAAAGAAAACTTGTGTATTTCATTCAACCATTTGTGGAATTCATCTGACATAAAATCTCTCCATGGTAGGAGCATTTACTTGTCCCTAACTTGTGTGCTCAATAAAATCAAGACAAGGGTTCAGTGAAACACACAGTCTCACCTGCAAACTGTGCCAAGATATACATTCCCTGGATACTACTGACACAAATTTTTAATACTTTTTTATGCTGATGCCACAAGCACCTTTGGTATCATCGCCACCATACTTGATGGTCAGAAAAGTTATACCTTTCTTACTATCGGCTAAATGCTGGATTGACAAAAAATAACCAAGGTCATCTATATATGCATACAACGAAACTCTTCTATAGCACAATGGTCAGGGTCCACAGAGTGCCATCATGCTATTTAACGTATCATGCAATAGGGCCACAAGGCAGTTAACTAAAGAAAATGATGCATGCACATCCCGTAGGCTCTACAAAGGGGGTGGGGGAGTTGTATAAGCATAGGCACCAAGCTTGTACTTCAATGGAACAGTTACGATCTTCTTAATTCAGTGGATATTAAACAAGAAACCATGAAAATACAGTGATTGCATATTTCATATCTGATTTTAAGCAGAGTACCATCCGTTGGTACATAGATGTATAGGATGAATACAGCAGTTAAAGTATCAACACATGTACTCACTGTCTGATGTCATTGCATCCATAACAGTGAATGCATCATAATTCCATCTAAAATTTGCAACAAGAAGCACATGTTTTAGTAATTTCAGCATAGATCATGATGTGTCTAAATTCAATGAACACAACAACAAAAAAATAATCCAAAAATAATGTAAGGAAAGATAAAGAACATTTATGGTTCAGTATGTACGCATGTGTATGTGTCAAGGTCATTAAGTGGTGTCTGTATACATTTCAAAGCGCTAGAATGTTCTCTGCTAGATTCCATATGAATCTGAAAAATGTATTTAAATCTTTCGACTACAGCATGAATAACTGTTATTGAACAAATTGAGTCATGGGGGAGGGAGCGGGGAAGACAATATTATTCACTGGTTGATTGACTGTGTCACATGCATATGTAGGCAGCTTCGTTTTTATGTTGTTATAAAGCAGTGCCCGATAGTTTCAAGAACTCTAAGCTGTGAGATTGACATTGATGATTTGCAATTACTTCATTATGTAGGTAAATTAACTGATTGATAAATTCGGGTGAGAAACCTTTTTCCTGAGTACCGCATTGTTTGGTGCTTAGTTGTGTATGCCATCTGACTAAGCCAACATGCTGGTTGACTAAGCAAACATCTGTTGGCTATGGTTTACCTTGGACTAAGCAACAATTGTACGTACAATGCATTGAGTCAACACAAAGAAGACTTAGTGGCCTTACTGTTAGATTAACAATTGTCAGCTTCTTAAAGAGCTGATGTCTTTAAAAAATAAGCTAAGATCAAAGTGCAGTGATTGACTATTGACACAACTGAAATGAACATTCACAAATATAAACTTGTAACCTCTTTATTCATATAGAGAAAGACGCGGTGATAAGACATTTTTTTTCTACAAGAATACAACATGTTTGCCCAAATTATAAAATCAAACTCTCGTTTATTTTGGCATTAAAACTTTGTATTACTTAACAAAATTGACGAAATTATAGTAAAATTTTTTAAGCCAAATCATGATCGTGTCATACCCGAATTCATGTTATATCGAAGCGTGCTATAATAGGGTTTCACTGTATAAACATGCATATTAAATTTCATTTGTCCATCTCAAGTGATTTTTGTTCCAGCATGCTAATAAGGTTTTAGTATAAAAAGTCTCAGTCCAAAAAGTTTTAAAATGTGTCCAAAAAATTTAAAAGTTGCTTTCTTGGCTTGAAAGTCTAATTAGGTCATTTACATATGAATACAAATGTGCCTAACAAATTGTATTTGTCTAATTCAAGTGGTTTTGCTCAATTGTGTTAACAAAAAGTTCAAAAATGATTTAACTGAAAATTTGTTTTCATGGCTTTGAAAATCTAATTAGGTCATCTATATATGAATCCAAATATGCCTACCAAATTTAATTTGTCTACCTCAAAATCATTGTGCTTCATCATGCTAACAAGGTTTTTGTCCCCAAAAAATTAAGTCCAAATAGTTCAAAAAATGCATTAGAAAATTGTAATTTGCTGTAATAACCTTAATAGATTTGGTCATCTACTTATGACCAAAATAACGTGTGTACAATTTCATGGCTCAAGTTTACAGTTTATGTGCTATCGTGCTAAAACAGATTTGAGATAGATGTACAGACAGACAGATGTAAGGGTGGATAACTACAAAACAATATGCCCACTTCTGCTGTCAAAGTGGGGGCAAAAAAAAGATAGCTAGTAGGCAAGTCAATGAACAAGACATCGATCATCTGGTATATGGCTAATAATTACAAGATATTGCTTTACAAATGGAAGTTCTGAATATTAAAACAGTACAAGCTTATTATATTATTATATTTAAAATAAATTTGTTTCATCTCACACATGTACAGTGACTTTAAAAAATAAAGAACATTTGTAATGACTGAAATAAATATCACAGTATAGTACATGTATATATGCCATACTAAATACTCTGTTGTAACCTGTATCACAATATTGCATCTCTACTGAAAACCTTCTACAGTATGATAAAACTAATCTGTATAAAAGTATATCACAGACTGAACAGCTAGGCCTCTGATTAAAAACCTTTGGAATAAAGAAAACAAAACTACCACAAAGGACACATGATACGCCCATCTCATGACCTTGACCTTTGAGCTAGGAACTTGTCCATTGTATGATAAGGTGTGGGCCTGGGTCAAGTTTCATCAAAATATCTGTAGGAGTTAAAAGGTGACAGCTTGGATAAGAAAATTGGCCTCTGAATCATATTATCCCTTGTTGCAACCATGACAGATGGTGTCACTGTGAATACACGAGACACTGTCAAGTCACGATATATAAAAGGTTAAAGTTTCATGAAAATATCTTCATTGGCTTAAAAGTTTATAAGTTATACCCATACATGGACAGAAGTCACCAATTTATATTTTCTCTTGATGTGACCTTGATCTTGATGCAGTGGGGATGGCTATGGTATGTGACACTCTGTCTAGTTATGATATCCTCAGTAGTTCAAAAGTTATACTCTGGATAAGGATACAAGCTATAAAATTACATTTTCCCTTGCTGTGACCATGACCAAGAAGCTTGGTACATAACAAACAGTCTAGTCATGATATATACAAGGACATAATTTCATGAAAATCTCTCCAATCATTACAAAGTTATGGGCTGGACAAGCAAATGTTAATGGATGGATGGATAGTGCCATAACATAATACACTGGACTTAAGACCTGCATATAAAAAGATCTGAATCTCATTAAAATATCTTCAGTAGTTCAAACTCTGGACAAATTTGCAAGTCCTAAAATTACATTTTTCCTTGCTGTGATTGTCAGTGCCATAACATAATATGCTCAACTTAAGACCTGCATATAAAAGTTTCAAACTTTCAGTAATACTATGTGAATTTAGAAAATTTGTAGAATTTGTATGAATTTGGCAAGTAGATTGTAGTTAAAGTTTGATTTTACTGCTACAGGAGTTTAACTATTGATATAAGATCTGCCACAGTAGTTATGAACATCTTGAGGAAATATCTGTTCCAGACACAACAAAAGAAATTTACAACTTTTAAATAACTATTTATAATAATGGAAGAATCACCAAAATTTAAGAATTAACTTCACAATTTATGTTTTGCATAACAGTAAAACTTCTTTGATGCCTGAAGAATGCGAGTATAATCTCTTTTTGAAGTCCTTAGTTTGAGTTAGCTTTTTATGTTAGGACTGTTTCATGACTACTAAAAGCAAAGCCAAATATTCCGGAAGCTTTCTGATCATAAGATCCATGCTCCAGTCCAAATATCTGAACAGTCTGCAACTTGAATAAAAATAAAGTTAGACTCACTGAACTTTCAGGATTTTTCTGAACTACCCTGGCTGCTAAATTTCAATGACACTGATGTACACTAATGAGTGTATAAGGTTTCCTGATCGAGAGTTTAACCTTGAACTTGATGCCAAAAAAAGTTTTTAAGAATACAAGACCAGGTCATGTGTTCTCCAAACTCTTCAAGTACAAACCTAAAAATATGAAACACTACATTTGTCATTTAAATTTTGCATATGACAAGAAAAGCCATAGCTGATAAAATCCTGAATGTTTAATTATGTTCTAACTTCAGTCTTAGTAAAGTTACAGAATTAAAAGTTTTTACAACTTTAAACTTGTTGTATTCAAGTTTTGTGCTCATGAACTCCCGTGAATGCACCCAGGGCATACATTTATAATACTTTGGAACATAAGACTTGGAACTATGTGTTTAGAAATCATAACTCCAATGAATCCATAACCTTGAAAATATGTAAGAAATTTTCACCATGGCACATTAGGTGGTATGTGCCATTTCTCTCTGACCGAGACTCTCCCAGGCCAGAGAAACATTAATCTCTCCAGGTCTGTGGTCACATGACAGTCACCTCTCTCCCTATGTCCCTCACTCGACTTGGATACAATCCTGGATCCTGAATCATTTTTAGAGCAGAAGCTCTGGAGGGATGGTTGCGGAAGTAGTCTGATAAAATGCTGCCATCTACAATTTTCCTGTGTGAATAAGTAACACATATTTCTTTTATTACTTTGCCTAACAGATTCTTCCCAACTTAAAAACTATTAAAATAATTTGTAAATTTTATGATTTTTCTAATTTAAATAATAAAAAGCAAGAGTATTTATGGTTCCATCAAAAAAGTCCCAACACATCACAATATTTCCCAACTTTCCCACAGCTATTATTTACTCTTGTTAGGGGAAGATATAAACATTTATTCACATAAGCAGGGCAAGTCATGTTCCATCGGGCGAACAAATCTTCATATCACCCCCAAACAAGGGCAATAAATCGTTTATTATACTGAATCAAACAGGGAAATACGATCACATGAGACATGATAGCATGAAGGAGACACAAAACATGTTTTGTTCCCCGACAAGTGACATTCTGTGCGCCAATCATTGACACTTTTACTTTTATGAGGTATAATAAAAGGATTTATCAACTGCAGAAAAATGATATTCACTGAGGCCACAGGTCATGGAGAATTAAAAAAATTCTTGGGTTGATAAATCCTTGTATCAATCGAAATTAAAAGTCAGTAATTACTTTATTATATGACTTTTCATTTTCCTTTCCCTGTAATAGTACTAAGACATCATTTGGTGAAGTGTATTAAAAAATTCACAGGGAAAGTGAAACCAAAAAATTGGCTTTTTCATTGATCATATAAATACTGATATGATTCAAAATGATCAAAATATACCAAACCCCCCCCCCAAAAAAAAAAAACCAAATGCTCAGATACATGAGTTATTCTTTTTCATGATAATTCTTAGAGACAAAACTCTCTCATTTAAAATGAAAAATGGACGAAAACAAAAATTCCAACAGATGGAAGCAAGGACAAATGTATGGGGAGACTGACAAACAGGCTGAAAAAATATGAAATCACTTAGTAACAATTTCTTGATGCATACCCCAACATGGTCTAAATCCTGAGCATTGGTGTTAGGCATTAGGCAAGCCTCTGGAATCTTTATCCACTTGATGTATATACACAAGGGTAACAAAACATTTTAGCAAGGATCGCTTCTAGCAATTTTAATCAATCACGTTACACCAAACTGTGAAATCACATAATAAAGTCTGTTTCTGAATGTACACTTAATGGACTCCTAATACATTTGAATTCAACCTTCCTTCAGACTGAACAGAGTAAAAAGGATAGCAATAGAAATTCGGTATTATGCTTTCCAATATGTTCAATAGAGATCAAAAGCAGGAGTTAGAGTTCAGAGATTGGATTTTGTTTTTGTTCTATTTCAGAAACTGACTCTAACATTTGAATGCAGTGCCAAACAATGTTAATTTCTTTCTTGAGCTTCGATATTATGACTGTGTCAGACATTGTATATTTACATCAAAATACCTTCCACTCTATTTAAACTATGTTATTATTTTAAAGTTATCAAAATTTTCCACAAAAAATGTTTAATTAAAAAAAATGTAATTATAAGGCATGATTAGAATCTTTCTAATTTAACAATCATTGAAATTATGAAAACTTCTTTTAGTTCAATTTATTGAACAATTACCTTCATATGAAAAGTAAAAGACACTTATAACATCAAGCCAAAATATGCCCAATATTACTCACAATAGTGTAAAAGTCAAATGTAACAACTGGCCAGGTAATCAAGGTCAAAAGAACTTTTCCAACCAGTCACTATGGAAGTCCAACAGTTGCTACTGAGGCCTGTGGCAGAAATGTCATCTGAAATATTCCTACCAAATGGTTTTGTCAAACTAGCTGTGAACTAGAATTAAAGGAAATGTCAAAAGTAGGTTCCACTTCATTGCTATGTAATGCAAACAGTTGCAAGGTCTCCAAAACTTAACCTTAGAAGAATATGATAAGAATCATTTCAACAAAGTTGATCTAAAACTGGCATGGTTGTTTTGAAGAAAATGCCAGAGTATATTGCTGCTATGAAATTAAAATTGTTGCTAGGAAGGCCTACAAAAACACACTTTTGGAAGAACATCCTATGAGAAACAATAACACAAAGTTTGATACAAATTGGCTGAGTAGTTTTGGATTTGGTTTGGTCTGGTGTTTAAAACCACATCAACACATGAAAAGTTACCCTTATAGAAATGAAATATTTGCTGCAAGTTGTGGCAAAGTTGCAATACACAAATCAGTTTGCCAGAAGTGTGTGCCAGAAGTACACAAGAATGTACAATTAGCAGCACACCTCTTGCCAGAAGTTTGCCAGAAAATAGAATTGACCTCTCAGATTTCAAGAGAATACTCCATCTACTAATCAGCATATCGTATATACTTGCTTATAAGTTGAGTTCAACTGCAAACTGCACAGACCCAGATCTGCCGTTACATAATGAACCAGCAGACCTGGATCCATGCAGTTTGTAAGGAGTAATCAGTTGAACAAACAAACAAAGACCATGATCAGCCGACACATTATATGATAGCAGATTAGGGTCTATGTTCTTGCAAGAGGGCCTGGGTGGCTGAGCTGTCTAAGGTGCTCGCCTTTACAGATCATTCACGCATCTCATCTCTGTCTGAGTGAGTTCGGGTCTCGACTTGACTAATGTGGGTATGTGAGAAAGCTTGCCAGTAGCTTACAGTGGGTTGATGATTCTTCCCAGGTTCTTCGTCCACCATATATAGTGGCTGCCATGTAAAGCCTATCATGTGCTGAAAAATGGCATTTAACCCAACAACCCCCCCCCCAAATATATTGTTTGCAGTTGAATTCAACTTATAAGTGAGTATATATGGTAGGTAATAATTTAAAAGTGGCACTTTGCTCCTGAAAAACAAAAATCGGGCGATTTATAGAATACATTTAAATTGTGAAAATTTCATGAAAATGGCAAAAATTGTCAAAGTGGCCAACACAGTTGGATAAGCTCTCGTCCAACCACCAATTTTTACCTGTAAGTATGCAATCAGGTAAACATTAACACTCATATGGATGATCAGATTGGGCAGCATTCATAGGAATATTTGTTATGCGATAGCTGATTGACATATGCTGTACCCGGCCAAGAGGTCAAGTATTTGCCACAAGTATGCCAGAAAATATGTGGTCCCTTTTGTACAAAATTATGTGCCAAAAGCTTAGCTTGAGGAGTAAACCAAGTAAATGCCACAATTGTGCTGAATGAAATTAGATATGTCAGTGAGTGATTATGGAATAATACACCCCCTCCCTTGCCCCCTGCAAGATATTAAGTTCCGCTCTGGAGTTACACAATTTTGCACAGGACTAAGAATTTAAAGAAAAGGTATCCCCATGATTTTTCCCACTGGTAATACTTGTCATGAAAAGATAAATAAGTATATCCTAGGGTAGGTTTAAAGAACATGAAAATTTCTTTATTTAGATTTCTGAATGATGGGGTTGATTTGAGTCTGAAAGGACAGAACAAGGCCTTGCTTCTGATGTTGCATGTCATAGAAGTTTACTAGCTCTGCATGGCTATTTTCAATTCCTGAACTTCAGAGGTAAATTATATAAAAAAACATGCCAGTAACTATTTTAAAAAAATCTTTTTTACAATTTCTTAAGTGTACTTTCAAAAAGTAGTAATGTCTACACTGTGAAAATACATTTCTGTATTTCAAGGAGAGGCAAAGTTAGTGTACTAAATGTGCTATTTCAAGTACATTTCTCCAGTACAAAAAACCAGTCATTTTCATCATCAGCAGACAGAACGTAGTTTCCTAATGGTTATTAAAACAAAATGTCAATCCAGGTAGGTGAAAGACAGATGTTAACTTTATCTATATTGTTACAGTTGTAGAGCAAACAACTTCGCTCTGTGCCTGGTCCACTTCAATGGTGCTCCCATAAGGACCAAACAGATGTAATTTTTGAAGGATTTAATTTTGGTTGTATAGCTGAAAAATTTAAATCACAAGCATCTAAACAGTACATCCTAATACTTTTCAATGCATTTCTGCCACAAAACACACAAAATGGTATTCATTAGTATCAGTGTCTCACAGAAGACCCCCCCCCCCCCCTTTAATGCCACACAATGGTGCAAAGTGAGTTATTTTCAAAATGTACTGCATTTCTCAACATAGCACCAATGCCATGTTAAAAGTTAGAAATATGAAACTTGCCACAATTATATTCCCAAGATGTCGCTGATAATTCCTGAGATGTCACTTATAAATTCTAGTCTGAACAGGGATGGAACTGATCAGGTTCACAGGGGTCAAAGGTCAGAGGGTACAAACATTGCTAATTCTTCTGACACCAGTATATGGAAGCTTGTGAATCTATTTATCATCATTTTTTCCCAGAAAAAAAAAAAAAAAAAGTTTTGTCTTAATTTTCTTTCATTTCATCCAGCAGTTTTAAATTTGAGTTGATTTTATTTATATGACATTAGACTTTTAATTTTGCCTTAAGTAAGGAGATTTCACACACAATACTGCCACAAGTCATGTTGTATAAGAGCACAATAGGCATAATTAGCTTATTTTCAAACAAAGCATCAACATTAATGTACCATTTAATTCAGAAAATCATACATGATGATATGAAAAAGAGAAAAGCAACTGCACAAATGTTAAAACCTTAAGGTTCTGCTCCTGAATATCGCATTTTTGCACAGGGTTAAAAATGCTGAGAAAAGTGTTCCCCTGATTTGCCCACTGGTAATCCTTGTTTTGAAAAGAGCAAAATGTATATCCAAAGGTAGGTTTAAAGAATCAACAATTTTCTTTATTTTAAAATCTAAATGATGGGATTTACTTAAGACTGAAAGTACACAGCATGACCTTACTTCTGATGTGTGTGTAATAGAAGATTGCTAGCTCTGCCTGGCTATTTTCAATTACTGAACTTCAGAGGTGAATTATAAAAAAAAATACATTTTTAGTTTTTTGACCTTTTAAAATTTTATAAGTGCACTTTTAGAAAATAGTAATGCATACATTGTGCAAAATTCATTTCTGTATTTCAAGGACAGGTAAAGTTCGTGTACTTTGTGCTATTTCAAATACATTTCCCCAGCACACAGAAACAGTAATTTTCATCAGCTGCCTGCTTAAGACAGCACATTGATTTCCCCATTGTGATCATAACTGAATGTCAATCCAAGTAACGTATTTGCCGGCCTATAAGTCGATGGAGAGTTAAAGTCAAATTTGCTAATTTCGTCAATTTTCAATTCTTCATCCATATATAAGTTGATGTGGAGTATAAGACGAAGCCAGATCAACACCTTGGCTTCGTCTTTTTCGCTAGTAACTTCCGATTTCATGAATATTATTGGTATCACTATGCTATTCCAGATTAATTGGGAAAAAGAATTAAAATGGTCTGTACATGTATTATTTATAGGTACTATTTATTGGTACATTGTACACAACAATATGAAACCCTGTGTCAAAAAGTTAAGTGCAACTTGTATTCTTACAGCAACAGTAACCACATTATAAAATTATATGTACAATTAAAAAAATAAAAGAACTCGATTATGACTGATTTGTGTTTAGTGAATGCATGTATGTGTGTGGAGAGAGAGAGAGAGAGAGAGAGAGAGAGAGAGAGAGAGAGAGAGAGAGAGAGAGGAAACAACGCTATGTCAGTGTATAAAAACGTATGCATTCAGCGCAGTTTTTACTTGTAGCTTTTGGAGAGAGAAAGAGAGAGGTTACAGGGCAATTGTAATATGTATTGTTGAGTTACTTGATGATTGTGATCTTACTCATGTACATGGGCATTACTATATTCCATTATCAATTAATACCTCTGAATAAATTGTTCATTCTTGTTTTAATTACAATATCCATTGTCAGAAGAATCACATGGCTTTGCTGTGTTATTACATTGCTAATTAATATGCCTACAGCTTTGGCCAGGTCATTCCAGTTGACACCAGCAGTATATGTGATCAAATTAGTGCAGCTACCAATACGGAAATGAGGCTAGCCATAGGGTATTGTAATTGATCCTGTAAAGCATGTTAATGTATGCAGTACTGTATAATGACCTGTAATACCAGGTGCTTGCTCATGCAAATTTCTCAAACACTGACATCTTTTGTTCTCGCCAACAGAAGTGTCAGAGCTTTGAATTCATGAGCAAAGATCAAATCAAAATGCTGCCTAACTACAGGAAGTGTACATGCACTTACTGATGAAGGGTCATCTTATTTCGAGGGAATACAGAGGTCATTGTACTTGCAAAGAAAACAACACAGCAAGCTAAATGGTCATCTTGGGATTTAAACTAAATGGAGTCTATATGGATATAAATATTGTGAATATTGAAATATAAATTATATATCTTTGAAACTGATGGAGTATGGTATGTATTTTTTAAATTTCCATTGACTATTTTATTACTGTTTTCTCTCTTTGACAAAAGCTTCAGCAAAACGGGGTCAGTAAGGTACATTAAGCAAAACAGCACAAAGAAGGGCTGAAATCTCTCTCTCTCATTATCAGGGCATATTTTATTTCAATCACGAGGTGCAAGAAGAAAAATGTGTGATGGAATACCCATGTCCATGTCATGGTTATAAGTTTTCTAACTTGTCTATTTTAATACACACATATGTAAGTAAATTTAAACAACATATATTACCAGTGCATGCTGCTTTAGCACATATATGTCTAATTTAATACTGATGATCATGTAAATATTTGGGAATCCTTCTAAATGTCGGGTCCTATATTTTTTCGTACACGATCTCTTCCCCAACATGCTAATTATTTATTTACACATTATTTTTCGTACTTTGAAAAAAATATTTGTTTTTTCATGTATGAAAAATTACATTAAATTTGGTAAAGCAATTTCAATGACATAATCCATATATAAGTCGATTCAGAGTATAAGACGAAGCCCAGACTTTCAGGTCAAAAAGTATCGACTTACAGTACAGCTCATGTGATTTTTTGGAACTCCGCGCATCGCGGTGGGGGTGGAGAGTGAGTGGAGAGGATTAAGAAAAACCCCTCCACCATCACTCCACGCGTCCTGACGGAGTTGTCGCGGAGTCTCGTGGAGAATAGCCCTGCACACCACGCTTTCTCGCGGAGTCGCATCCGATCACCACCGCGGAGTGGACGTGGTCTCGATAATATGGGCGTGGTTTACTGTTTATCACCCATGCAAGCAGAGGTTGAGAGAGAGACGGGGGGGTGGGGGGGGCACCGATTTATCTACATTGTTATCCCTCTGGGGACCAATTTGCTAACTTTTTTTATACTGAAAAAAACGTAGTAATTCAGTTAATTATAAATATTTCCTTGTTCTAACGAAGATAATGTATGATACATAGTGCCAAATCATATTTAAGATGATGATAACGTAATGACTATGCCTCATAAATAGTATTAATACTACATTTTGCGCAATGAATCTAATTTCTTTTTCTTCAATACTATGTTATCGGAATCTAAACATGCATTCATATCCTTATTTCTTTTTCAGTAAACGCAATACAAAATTGTAATGATCATATGAAAGTCAGTGATATTGTACTACCTGCAATGAAAAGAACGATAAACATCGAACAAATTAATAACAAAGCTGCAGTCATACCTGACTGAAGTGAAACAAAATCGCACAAGTTCCAATGGTTACTCCTTGCATGAGTACTCATTCACATATTGTACGTTTTTTTCTGACATCCAATCGCTTAAATAAAGCATTATTAAGATTTCACATCGTTATTTTATTTTAAAATGTACTATTTTGCATTAATTACCAAAGTAGCGGGTTTTTTTAAAAATCACAAATGGTTGCAAAAGGTCATCCTAGATACATGTAGTTGACACGTGCAAGTAACCTAGCACAATAGAAGCCATCAGCACTGCGTGTTTTCTTTGATATTGATGTGTTAATTTCATGTGCTAACTGTTAACCTAAAAGTACAACAGCAATGATTCTGCGGGTTTGTTTTCTTTGCCATTGATTTGGCAAACTTGCGCATCAGATGAAATTAATGTTTAACTTTTTCTTTTCTGTTCGTTTTCCTATTGCATAATACAGAAAAATAAGATGAATAATTTTAGATCATTAACTCTTCTTAGTAAAGTCCCCCCCCCCTCCTTCTCATAAAATATGGAATCCAAATCACTACTGCACAAGTTATCGTAAACTGAAATCTGGAAAAGTTTGC
Organism: Margaritifera margaritifera; assembly: GCA_029931535.1. Lineage (NCBI taxonomy): Eukaryota > Metazoa > Mollusca > Bivalvia > Unionida > Margaritiferidae > Margaritifera > Margaritifera margaritifera. The sequence continues at coordinate 372,859 of JAQPZY010001566.1, read as the reverse complement.
AAGTGGTAAGAAACAGAAACACGCTCAATAACCAAAGGCTCTAACAGTCACAAACAGGAAACTGCATTCTTTAATATCTGTATAAAAATAATTAAAAAAGTATATTTTATTTTTATATTTTCGCCATTGGAAAATGAGCAAATAATAGAATACACGTGGAGACAATACATCCATGCAAAATGCTCTAAACTTGCTGGAAATTAAAATCTCTGAACATCTCAGATTTTAGAATTTTCCATATTATTTTTCATTTCAGTAATAAGCCGAGTTCAGATTAATTACTAACAATTATCAAACTTCCGTTGTTAATGGCGGGACCATAATTGCGGCTGTAAAGTACAAACGCGCTAAGTCAGATGGCTTTGTGTGATAAAAACACACTGTTCCCAAGCTGAAACTTACATCATCCTTTGATGCAAACCCTTGTTAATATTTTACAACAGTGTTCACAATGGTCACTGCCTAGATTTCTGTAGAACATCTGCTGAAGTCAAGTCTTTATTAGGGAGAGACAATTGAATTTTCCAACCGAGGGGGGGGGGTAAATGCGTGAAAACAATTTTCTTTCTCTGATTTTTGTAGCAGACGTTAGTTAATCCGTTCCATATTTCACTAAAAATAAATAAATATTGTGATGAAAGAACAAAAAATATCCCGGTCGAAAAAAACAAAACAACATATAAACCCCGTATATTAAATGATCAGTCCCTTACAGTATACATGCAGTCATAATATTCAGCCTCGTGACTCTGCTATTACTGCTTAAAGACTAAGCACGCGGTTTGCATTTCAGTGTAAATTCAGTGTTTTAGGTTTGTTGGGGGGGGGGGAGGCAGAAGCGGATGTCAATTTGGATTTTAATTGTCCATATCTCAGAGAATTACTTTCCTTTGGAACAAAATGATAAATTTATTATGCTTGAGAGGCTCAGCAATGTGTGCTTCTCGTCAAGTCAGTGCATAAGTTTGTTCATATTTCTTTGAAATAAATTAAAATCATAAACTTATTGCAAAAGAAGTCGATCAACCTTTTATAAACAGTAATGTGTACTGAATATACAAGCCTTTTGAAATTATTTTTTTATTGTCCAAATATATGATCGAAATAAAAACGACTGATTCTTCAGATGGTATCCGGTTGTAAATCACTCTTGACGTCTCAGTCTTTCCATAGGTGGTCTTCATTCATTGGCTGTTCAGATGTCAATCAGTAATGTCGACTAGCCCCTCCACGGTGGAGTTTACATCGGCATGACTGCCGAAACGCGGTGGTGATTTGTAGGTATTTATGCCAATTTATGCCTCCACCGCAGAGTGCTATCACGGAGCTAAAGTGGAGGGGATTAAGTACCCCACCGCGATGCGCGGAGTTCCGAAAAATCACGTGAGCTGTACTGTATAGGCCGGCAAATATGGTAGGTGAAAGACATGTAAATGTATGTTAACTTTCTCTACACTGTTAGAGTTGCAGAGCAAACAACTTTGCCCTGTGCCTTCCCCACTTTCAATGGTGCTCCCAAAACTTCGGATTAGAACTTTAAGTGTTAATTAACATATTTTTTAAAAATGGGGACATAACTCTAAAAGTATTAATCTGACAAAGCCAAATTGTATTTTGGGCTCAAAACCCATCATGATACAAATGCATACCGTGCTTCATGAAGATATCTCAAATGATTCTGGAGATATTAACAAGATAAGAGTGTAATGGATGGATGATGGACACAATTTGTAATAAAAATCACGATTACTCTTAAAATGTTTATCAGACAGACTCCATTTTGTGTGTGTATAATGACATAGAAACCTGTACTAGAAATATGCACCAAAGATATCTTAGTTTCATTCATTTTGGGTATCTTCATAATTTTTATGTCAATGGTGTCATTTATTTTGCATTAAAAAGTGTTTAAAAGGTTTATGAAGATTAACTCCTCTAACTGTTATCTTGCAACATTTTCCTTGATTTCTTTAATATTAAAAGCATTATGTGACATGTTATAATTTTTATAATCAGTCAGTCTACAATAATTTTGATATTTGTTGATAGAAAATAATAACCTCAAAATGCCCTAAGTAATTCTCTTGCAGGGAACAAATTTATTATGCATAACAAATTCTCACCAGGCACATTCAATTTAAACCTTATCTCTTTCAACAACAGCAATAAATAAATACATAAATAAATAAATCAATGAATATAATCATTTAAGTACAATAATGTTAGTGTATGATTTTAAAACAAGGCCAGAACCCACATGTCAAGCCTATGATCAAAGTATTGCTGTAAAACATGTGACCTTAAGCATATTACAGAATGAGTTGCCTTAGCTTCATAATGATTTATCCAATTGTATGAACAAAATCCATCATGGGGTTTACGAAATATAAATGAAAAAACTTTAACCCAAACCTTAATGGAAATTTTCTATAACTGTGACATTGACCCCAAAGGTCAAAGGGGCAAGAGTGCATGTCACCGTATGAATTTTCTTACCTTCATAATGATTTATCCCAACTATGAGGAATATCCTTCAAGGGATTTAGGAAATATTGGCAAATTTAAAAACTTTAACCAAACCCTTACCATAGATTTTCTATGACTATGACCTTGACCCCAAAGCTCAAAGGTGCCAGCATGCATGTCACCAAATAAATTGCCTTACATTCATAATGATTCATGCTAAGTTTTAATCAAAACCACCAAGGGGTTTAGAACATGCAAGCAAATAAAAAAACTTTAATCAAAACCTGAATGCAATTTTTTTCTGACTGTGACCTTGACCCCATGGTAATAAGGACGAGTGAACATGTTAGAGAATAAATTGTCTTAGCTTTATAATGATTCATGTCAGATTTAATATCAAGAAGTTTAGGAAATATATGCAAATGCCACCAACACCTTTGGAAAAGTTACTGCTATGTCTCACTTGCCACTAAAGTGGGCTTGACAAAAGTCTATGCTCGAAAAAAAAAAGATTATTTTGTACCACATATATTTGGAACTCTTCCTAAATTGTTACCAGGACAATTTCTTAACTTGTGATTTAATTTTATTTTACAAATATAGTATTTTGATGGTATGCAGAACTGCAAAAAATACAGATGTCCTTGAAATTATGCTGTTGTATAAATAATAAATAATAAAATAACATATTAATCAGACATTTCTTATGGAAACTTGAACCAGATTTTATTTATGCCATTAAATTGTCCAGTTTTGCAGTAGAGTGGAGGTGGCCCTAACCGTTCATTAGATTAGATGCCCCTCCCCCATGTTTACTTCTTGCGGAAAATTTCTGCCAAATTCTAAAGAGTGAATTGAAATGAGGCTCAAATATTTTCAAAGCAGAGATGGGCAAGACTGCCTTGAAGGCACGTCTTGGTGGATTGCAATTATCCCAAGTTGCATTGTACACTGACTTCTAGTAAATAAAGCCTTAAATTTCAACTATATATGTCTAGCATCGTTTGTTAACTGACAGCATGATAAATCTGTAGACATCAAATGGCTGTAAGAATAAAAACTTAGTGTTTGTTCTTGTTTTGGGTGAAGATGGCAATCAAAAGTATCAGAAATAAGGGAGTAGAAAGGATGAGTCCCCAAGAATTATTAGTGGTTTAAAGAACTTCTCTTGACTGAAATGAGTCTCTTATTCTTTTTTGGCACATCAATTCGGTTATCGAAGCCATAAAATCATTGGGTTCCGTTTATTTCTACCTAAACTGGACATCATTTTTTTGAATATATCCACACTTACATTTTTAAAATCTACAAGTTTAGTTGCATTTATACTTTTGTTTATAACTCTGTTGTTCTTTTTCTTCTCATTCATTCTTGCTACACAATAACTGTAAGGAAACTCAGACCACACACTGGCATGCATTTAAACCAAGACATCATTTCTTCATTTGAAAGTAATCATTAAATACTGTAGAAGTAATTATTCAAAACTATACTTTTTATAAACTTCATAGGAGATTTATCATTGATCAGCATCCTAACTTTAAACAAGAACGAAGTCAAGCAGTTAAATTTTTTTTCTCCAAATTTCAATCAATAATTAGGTTTTTCATATGTAATGCATTCACATAATTTGTCATTTTGATCCTTCCTGACAGGCCAAGAGTGAGTTTGCTTACATTAAATCAGTAAAAGTGTCTTGTTCTCAGAGGAAATGAAATAAGGTTCAAACATTCTAAGTTAACATTATAATGTAAATATGTTCAATTTCAATCAGATTTTGAACTTCTGCATACATGTAAACATCCTGAGCAAAGGGACAATTCACCCTGGAAAAGTAAGGTCTTCCATTGCTCCTATTTATGCTTGAAAACTCAAGCCTCCCATTTGTGAAATTTTTGTTTCTGTTATTCCTGAATGGAGAATTAGTGACAAAGATTTTTAATATGTTCATTGTGACAACCATAGCTGAGGTCAGATCAGCACCCTTTTTATTCAGGACCAACTAGATCTCATAATTAGTCTTCTGGTGAAAACCCCATGTTGATATGGCTTTCCATTTAGTAGGAGTAGCAATAAAACAAAATTCAAGATGGATGCCATGGTGGCTATACTGGATGTCAAATCAGTGACATTTTCATTTAGTACCAACAATACATCACAATAAATCTTCTGGTGAAAACCCCATTCTTATATGACTCTCCATTCAGGAGAAGTAGCTGCTGTGTGTTCCTTAGATGTTAGGTTTTGTCACTTTGATAATTACTGACTATTATTACCACTGATAATTATCAAGATGACAAAAGATAACTGCTGAGGAGCACAGTATTGTTCAGCTCAAGTAAGTGTGACATCTGGCTTCCATAAAATAAAAATGGTGTGTTAGCTATGATGGCTTCTCTCTCATAGATTATGAAATGTGTTTGAAAGGGAACCAGAATAAAACCAGTCCATCACATGAAAAGCTCTCTTTCTTTGTAAACACTGAGCATTTCATGTAATAACTACAAATTGCCAATGAAGGATTAAGTTGTTGCAAAAGGTCCAAAATGTCATCAGACAATCTCGGTTTAGAAGGAAAGTGAAAGCAATTCGACTCAATGAAAAGAGGTAGAGTCCTTTGATCACTGCTGAGAACTCTGATGTTAGAAAGATTCATATAAACATTGTTTGTTATACATTCTACAGCAGCAGGAAAATGGAATGGACAGACAATGATAGTTACAGATAGATGTCTGTACCCTGATTTTATTAACAAAGCGGTTTTGCACCACGATTGATGATTATTCATAATCATTTTAAATAACACTGATATAATTTTTATCATGCTGATTCCATAACAAGCCTGTTATTTTTTAATGAAAATATTAAATATTGAACAATTAGTTACACCTTGCATACTTCATATGTAATTATTACTCAAATCTGTCTAAAAGGCCACCTCTCTTCTAAGGCCACTTTCCTGTTGCATAAGGGGTAGCCTTATAAGAGGGGGACCACACTAGTTATATGAGGAAAATATGTTCACCTGTAATTGATGTTTCCTATTCCACTGTAGTCTATTTCTGCTATAACTGTGTCTATCTGTTTCTGAAAGTACAAAGGAAGCTAACTGTAACATTATATCTTTTGCTCAAATAAGTCAGTAGTTTAATTCAATACACAAGGACATAGTGGAAAATAAATCTCACATGCGAAAAGAACAATCATGTAAAATGCAGTAAAACATTGATTATATGAGAGTTATCTGAAAAGTTCTGAATATTTTGTTATAACTTTTTTGTTTCTTTGAACCTGTCTATAAATTTAATGCCAACTGTTTGAGAAAATAACGTTCTATAATATTATTTGCAGCTGCATGTACAGTATGCCAGACACCTGTAGATATATGTGTGTGGCATAACAATAGGTAAATGACAGTGATGTAAAAATATCGGAGGAGAACAATTCTCTTACTGAGCAAAGAGCATACTGTAAAATCTGGGCACTCTTAGGACTGATATCAAGGCAGACTTGGATAAAGTTTACAAATGTAATTCTCTGTCATATCCTACAATTTGAGGTGGTTTCATTGTTTTAAAGATAGTCACAAATCTACTGACGATGACCCATATTCTGGAATACCATTGTCTGTGATTGGTGAGCTGGAAATGGATGCAATGAAGGAGGCAACTGATGAACATGCTTGATACATAGTGGAGTATTTCTACTATCGTGGGCATTAATTCGCCAGCTGTTTTTAATATACTGAAGAATCATTTCACGCTCAGGAAGGTTTCTGCAAGATGGATCCCCAATTTCTTGATGGCTTATCCAAAAAAAGACTCAGATTGAAATTGCCAAACAGCTACTTGCCAAATATAAAAAGACTCACCAAATTTTTGAATGACATTGTCACAGGTGATGAAACACGGATTAACTTTTTGGACAGTCAAGAGTGTTTTAAACACATTATTTTTCTATGCAAAAGGCCCAGTCTTCCAGGTACCTGTGCTGGACTCTGCTAGTATGACTGTCATTTGTTGAACGTTACTGAACTACCCATCTGTGTACCAGTGCCTGAGGTATCCATCTACTCCATGACAATGCACTAGTGCATAAATCAACTGTTGTGACAGACTTCCTGAAGGAGCACAGCATTCAAACTCTGTCACATCCTCGATAAAGTCCTGATTTAGCTCCAAGTAATTTTTGGCTGAATCCAGTTATCAAAGATTCACTGAAGGACAGATGATTTGAAAGCCACAATATAGTTGGAAGTGCATTTTTCCAGTTTATGAACAACATACCAAAAAGTGAATACAAAATAGCATTTAATAATTGGATAATCAGACTGACAAAGTATGTATACGTGCATTGGGAGTACTTTGAGAGGATGCACTGATATACTGTTCAATAATAAAGAACTTGGTTGTACAGAGCACTAATATTCATAACTTTGTAAATACCCCTTGTAATCATATAGACTGATCTTGTATCCTTAAGTTTATAATAAACTATTTATTCTGTTATCTGGTCAACTAATTATCAAAGTCCTGAAGTTTATAATAAACTATTTATTCTGTTATCTGGTCAACTAATTATCAAAGTCCATGTCTTCTGATGGGTTCAGATAACTTACATCAGGCATGTGCAACCTCCTCCAGGGCGTGGGCTGAATAGAGACTTTTAAACATACCCCTATGATGTAAATGTAACCAGATAAGACCAGGTCGCAGGCCGGATGTGTCCCACGGGCTGTAGGTTGCACATGCCTAAATTACATTTTTACTGTAAGTACATAATTATCTGACTTTCCAATCTTTATTATAATATCTAACACAAAATGTATGCTTCTGACAACACTAGTAATACTATAGACACTGAAAAAATGAGAGCTATACCTCACACTTTTCTGACACAGGCAAGACATAACATCATGGACTCAGGATAACATTAAGAAAATGTTCTCTTTTTATTGGTCCACAGGCCTATTATACAATGACAAAATTTAAGTATAATGAATGATGTACATCGCCAAATAGCACAATTTATAGAATTAATGTTGAATGCTAACCATTACTGTCTGCACAGAAATCAGTAAGATTTAATTAAAATTTGTTTGATGAAGAATTATTTGATCAAATGCCAATGGGGAACTTACATTTTGTGGCTAGCATCATTCTGAAAAGGCCTTGAATTGGCCACTTTTAATAACATTCTGCAAAAGCCCTAAATATGCCGGTTTTAATAACATCATTCTGCAAAACCCTTGAATTGGCCAGTTTTAATAAATTCATTCTGCAAAAGCCCTGAATAGACCAGTTTTAATAACATCATTCTGCAAAAGCCTTGAATTGGCCAGTTTTAATAACATCATTCTGCAAAAGCCTTGAATTGGCCAGTTTAATAACATCATTCTGCAAAAGCCTTGAATTGGCCAGTTTTAATAACATTCTCCAAAAGCCTTAAATAGGCCAGTTTTAATAACATCATTCTGCAAAAGCCTTGAATTGGCCAGTTTTAATAACATCATTCTGCAAAAGCCTTGAATAGGCAAGTTTTAATAACATCATTCTGCAAAAGCCTTGATGTGGCCAGTTTTAATAACATCATTCTGCAAAAGCCTTGAATAGGCAAGTTTTAATAACATCATTCTGCAAAAGCCTTGAATAGGCAAGTTTTAATAACATCATTCTGCAAAAGCCTTGAATTGGCCAGTTTTAATAACATCATTCTGCAAAAGCCTTGAATAGGCAAGTTTTAATAACATCAATCTGCAAAAGCCTTGAATTGGCCAGTTTTAATAACATCATTCTGCAAAAGCCTTGAATAGGCAAGTTTTAATAACATCATTCTGCAAAAGCCTTGAATTGGCCAGTTTAATAACATCATTCTGCAAAAGCCTTGAATTGGCCAGTTTTAATAACATTCTCCAAAAGCCTTAAATAGGCCAGTTTTAATAACATCATTCTGCAAAAGCCTTGAATTGGCCAGTTTTAATAACATCATTCTGCAAAAGCCTTGAATAGGCAAGTTTTAATAACATCATTCTGCAAAAGCCTTGAAATGGCCAGTTTTAATAACATCATTCTGCAAAAGCCTTGAATAGGCCAGTTTTAATAACATCATTCTGCAAAAGCCTTGAATAGGCAAGTTTTAATAACATCATTTTGCAAAAGCCTTGAATAGGCAAGTTTTAATAACATCATTCTGCAAAAGCCTTGAATAGGCAAGTTTTAATAACATAATTCTGCAAAAGCCCTGAATAGACCAGTTTTAAGAAAAGGTGGGAGATATCACAAATGTAATTGCATGCATACAAATGTAATTATTTTTTTTCTTTGAAGTCCTTACAATACAAAAAGAGGTAATACCTCAAAGGTAAGTCCAGTAAAGATGATAATAAACCTCAAAACCAAAAAATCTGAATATAAATGCCTGAGGCATCGACAATAATTGATGTCATGTACAGGTGACTAGCAGTGGATGCGGTAAGCTTGTTGTTTGCTGTTCTCTTTGGTCTTTAATTAGTTAATATGCAAAACGACAGCCCTGGCACAAGCTAAACTCTTACTCATTGCATGTAATAGAACAATTAAAGGCTAATCCTATTGACTGATATTCCCTTTCACTGCTGAATTAATAATGCAATCAAAGAAATTTGGCAGTCAGACACATGACTCGATACCTGACTTTCAGACTATGTGATAATGATATAAATGAAGGGAGCTACTGTGGAAGTGATCATATGCTTCAAAAATGCCAAAAATAACAAGTTATTTCCAGCAAGTCACTTGTTATGGTCCAGCTTCACCTCCATTACCTGTACAGCAAACTAATGTTCCACCACCTGATGCCCCAAAGTTATTTTCGCTATTCAAGTAGAAAACTGGAGTTAAAAGTTCCATACCTCCACCAGTCCCTCAGTGAGCTGAAAAGCCAGACTCCTATCTGACAACAATATCAATGAAACTGGCGACAAATCAGAGATGCATGGTCACTATATGATTGCTCAAAGACCAGAGCTGATTGAAAAATCTTTCCTTGTAATGGAAATTTCAAACTCCCTGAATGGATCTGTGGACTCTTATGAAATGATTCAATAGTGCCAAATATGGATGTTGCAGAAGAGTCTGACAATGACGTTGTCTTGAATACGGATATGCAATCAGAGACATTTACACCCTTATTTTCTGATGACTAAGAGGAGTTTGTACCAGACAGTATTCCAAAGGACTGTGAATAATTGTAAGTCAATTCCATACTGATACTAAAAATACGTGTTTGCAACTGATGCTGTGGTGACTTTACATTTTACAAACTGAAACGTTATATTCCCACATAACCTGGATGAAGGATACATTCCTGTTACAAGCTTAATACAGAATTACCAAATGTGATTAAATATATAAAATGTATGGCTTCTTTAAAGGTTTGGGATTATGCTTTTCATTTCTTCTCTCTATCTTTCACACACACTCTCTCTCTCTCATGTCATCTGATCACTTGCTCTTTTATCTGTCTCCTCTCATTAATGAAAATGGCTTGAATAGTAAGAAGAAAACATTTGATACATTTTGTTTATTTGATACAGTTTGATAAATTTTGAATAATCCACATCAATCTTACACTCTATTTAAGGAACAGCAATCCTGATGCCAAGAGCCAAGATAAAAATCCCTGCTAATTACCATCATTGTTTCATAATACCTGCCCTAGAAAATGGTATCACTGTGTACACACACTGCTGTGCTGTTCAGCACACTGTAGCCTAAGGTGGTAAGTCATGTGGCTTTGCAAGTATATTTCAACACAGAACAGGGCAGTATTATACGGCTATTTTTTCTTTTCTAATACTTTGCTAATAATGAAATAGCAAAAAGATTTAAATATTTAACTTTACTCTAATTACAAGCTTGTGTTACTTGCTCCGTTTCCATTTGGATAGCCTCATTTCCCTACTGAGAGCCTCGCTAATTTTGTCTCTGTGGGAATACTGCCCTCATCAAGTTTTGACTAGAATTTACCTTGACAGTTAATGTAGCATGTAATATAACTCTGTATAGCCACATGGTTCTTGGCATATAAATGTGACAATGGCTATTGGAATTAAAACAAGAATGAACTGTTTATTCAGAGGTGTTAACTGATAATGGAATATAGCAGTGTCCTTGTACATGAGGAAGATCACAATCGTCAGGTAACTCAGATTTTCACCAATCAGTGGTTTTGTCATGTGACTTGCACTACATCTACATGTAAGCTACAGGATACATGAATGTTACAGGCCAGTTGGTTAATTAGTTAGAAGTTGCAGTTAACAAGAAAAGGTCATAATACAATAAACAGTCATTATATCTTTATTTTGTAGAAAATGAATATTAGAACAGAATTAGAATATTTCACCTGGATGTTAAAAAATCCCATTTTTAAAAAATAAAAAACGGTAAACCCTTTAAAGTTTGCACCGTAAAATTTGAAAACTATTCATACGCATCTATTACAAGCACCCCCAACATTTAAAGGGTCTTAAAAAAGCATCTAAATTAGAATAATTATGGTAACCTTATGGCAGACATATCAAAGGAGGACTGGTATAGAAATAGATACTTCCCTCTGTGTGTGTGTTTTTGTATGCATGATAGAGAAAACTTAACCCTCAGGGAGAAAATGATTTGTGCAATTCTACAGCTTCATCCTGGGTACAAATCTTATCCCTATCCAATCACCATACATAGGGAGTTCTACTGATCTTGCCGACGGTAAAATTTAGGATGACTCTGCTGAATGGGCAATAAAAGACTTGCTATGCCTATATCCCCACTTGACGTGACTTACACTAGTCAGTCTGAGTCCAGCCTCTCGCAGTGCGGACTTAGTATCCTCAGCAGCAAGGTTTCCGAACCTGTCTCTGTCATGGTAACGAAAGGCCAGCTCAAGGGCCGACCGATTCTGGTGGACAAACTTCTCCAACAACTTCATCAGGCTGGCTGCTGTCTGAAATTAGATAAATGATAACTATTTAAGTAAGCATCTCACAGCTTCCTATATGCAAATTAACTGTATAAAATGTTCAATATTTTCCTCATAGTAGGATTTTGTAATTTTATCTTTAAATTCTGAAAAATAAAAATTATAGAAATACAGTGAAGTGAAGCAACAGATCTACTTTTAAAAAAATGTCGTTTTTTTTTTTTTTGGGGGGGGAACTACCATATATACTCGCATATAAGCCAAATAATGTATGAGAAACAAAAATCCTGGCAGAAGGGTAGGTAGAATGAGACCGCCAGAAGGCAACTCACATGACATCATCCAAAGAGGAGTGATTCAAGTTTGCCCAAGATGCAGCAATAGCCATAACCTCGTGGGCTTTAATTTTCATGAAAGAAAGATCCCTCTTGGTGAGGGATTGATAGGCTCTCTTGATAGTGAGGGACAATCCACCTGGAAATGGTGGCTACCGAAATATCAGAGGAACCTTTGTGAGGGAGAAAGAGACCATTATGACCTTTCCTTCTCTTTTTAGAGAAGGCCAAATAAAATCTTAAGGCCCTAACTGGGCAAATAAGTCTATCTTGATCATCCACACCAGCAACCAACAACAGGACAGGTCCTTCAGAAGAGTTTCTCTGAGGACATTGTGCATCAACCAGTCGTTTAAATACTGGAGGATGGGAACCCATCAAAACGTCAAATGAGTTATTATCCCCATCACCCTGGTAAAGGCTCTGTGGGTGGGGGCAAATATGAATGGAAGAGCCTGAAACTGAAATACCTCCAGGCCCAGACAAAATTGGAGATATTTCCTGTGGGGTAGGAAGATGGGGATGTGAAGGTATGCATCCTGAAGAGCTATGGAGACTGCCCAGTTGTTGGGCTTTATGGCATTCCTGACTGAGGTGGTAGTCTCCATTTTGAAATGTTCTTCCAAAAGAAATTTGTTTAAGGTGGAAAAATCAAGTACGAGTCAAAAGTTTCTGACTCTTTTTAACACCACAATGAATGAAAACCTGGACTTTGGTCATTTGCCACCCTCTCTACTGTGCCATTCTATAGAAGGGTGCACACCTCTTCCCTTTGATGAACCAGTTTGGACTGGTTGAAAAGAAATGGAGGTGCATGAAAGGGGAGGAGCTTCCCAGAAATTAAGGTGGTAACCTTGTTTTATTGTGTAAAGGACCCACAGATTGTTTGTGATGCCTGACCAGGCCTCTGTAAAAAGGGCAAGTCAGGCACCTACTTGGTTACTGGGAAGAGGAAGATGTTACAGGAGAGAATGCAACTCCCTAGGGCTGACTACCTACCTCCTTTGGGAATGGAGAGCAGTTTGAGGACTCTCTTCCTTATCCTCTATGACTACCTGATCCAGGAAAAGATGGGTGGGAGGGAGTTTTGAACTGGGGCTGCTTGTGTGTCTGTTGAAGTTGACCCTGTTTGAAAAACTTGGGAGGAGGTCCCATCAACCAATCAGGGTGGGGCATACTTTTTGGCCAGTTTAGATGGGCCTGGAGTTGTGGCCAGTGACTGGTGTGTTGTTAGCTTCTCAAACCCTGTGATGCCACAGAGGCAATAAGACCTCTGAAGAGCGTCTCCACATCGCATGGTGCAGCCCTCAGCAGAGTTTTGCTCTGGTCAAAACCAAGTAGCATCTCTATGGAGATGGAGAAGTTTCACAGAGAAGGAAGTGCATGCCTTGATGTTTTAGCCACAGCCACCAACAAGTACTTGTAAAGCTGCTGGAGACAGTGATTCCTCCTGCAACAAACTGAAGAAGGCAGCTCAAAAGAGATCAGCATGTGAGGCTATAGTAACCAGGTTTTGAGCCTTCAGTTCCAAGGCCTCTCAAGATCTGACTGGGAGACAAGCCCAGGTTCCAGCCAATATCTCCACCTGGGAAGCATCCAAATCCAAGGGGAGTTGGGGGAGCATTTAAGGGGCTAAGCAGGGGAATGGATCCTATAACCAGAGGTGGAAACCAACGGCCAAAGCAAAGAAGAGGAGACAGACCCCTCCCTTCTGCAGTCTGGCAGCCTCTTGCCCTGAGAAAACATCTGAGCAAGCTCACAAACAATTGTTGAGTGCAGGAGAAATAGAAGATCTGAACGAGAATGTACCCCAGAAAGTCTCTCCTAACTGGAGAGAATCTTCTTGTCCTCAGCTCCCAAAGGCTTTGGACACAGCTCTGGGGGAAGGAGGTGGTAAACCTCGTTTACTGCAATATAAAAAGTAGAGACTTCTTCCTCCTCCATTGCCTGGCCCAAAAGGTGGGATGAAGAAGGGAACCCTAATGGAAAGGAAAGGCCTGCCACAACAGATTCTTCTGGAAACTCATTCGAGTCTACTAGAATTGAAAGGGCATTGTTGTATTGACCTTTCTCTTAAGACAAAACAGGATTATCCTTCCTGGTCTCTATCTCTGAAGAAGGAGACATTAAAATGAGAGTTTCATCATCCTGTAACTGCTCATGGGGGCCAATGGGACTAACACTATGATCTTCCCTCCTTGAAGAATGGGATTGATGATCCCTTCCCAACAATCTGGGAGGAGAGTGGTGACCTGCCTCCTTTTTGTTGGGCAAGGCTGAAGGGGACAGAGAAGGCCTATGGTCTGCTCCATTGGACACACCTTGGAACCAAAGAAGAGACATCCAGGATGTCATGGGGGGGAAAAGAAGACTCACTACCAGGTAGTTTCGGAGTCCCCAAATCTCAGAGATTAAAAAGGAACATAGGGAAAACTGATCTGATCCCCTTCCCCAGATGGGCAAAAGTAAAACCCTTCTCCCTATGCCTCTTGGGAATAAATGGAAACATATTAAAAGGGGGTTATCAACCCGATCCCTTTCCCTAGACTCTCAGTTAAAACCTGGTGTCCCCTTGCTCAAAGAGCATGGTCCGGTGTCTGGTGACTGGTGCTCGGAGTCTGGTACCTGGTGAACTGTGACTGTTTGGAGAACTAGAGTCAGCATCAGATCTGTTTGAGCGATACAGCTGCTCTTCCCTGCCTTCAGGAACTGGCACTGTCCCTCCCTTAGGAGAGGCCAAAAATCTATCACAAAAGGAACTGACATCTGATTGAGTGTCAGTGATGTAAGACCTTTAAGCGATTTCCAAACCATATAAAACACTCCAGATCCCTCCTTCACTGGAGGTGTTGACTTCACAAAGACAGGAAGTGACCTAGATCCCTCCTGGAATGGAAGGGGTTGTCCTGAGATGAAGAGGAGGGAGTGGGACCTTCTTCCTTCCTCTGTAAGTGCAATGACTTTCTTCTAAGTCACACACTACATCTTCCCACAGGCAACAAATAGGACAACCATTGTAACTGTACACCTGGTACATGATAAACAGGTGGGGTGAGTGTCCCATGGGGCATTCTTATGCCCACATTTACCCACACCTTGTGACATATTTATAAGCTGAAAGAGAAAAAAAACACATATTGAACTGGAACTAAAAAAGGATAGGGGATACTTACACTTAAACCAGTATTATTAAGGGGTACAAATTTACTGAAGCACCACTTTGCTAAGCAAGGCACACAAACCCTTCAAATTTAGCAAAAAGGAACACAGATACACACAATTAAAGTAACAAAGTCAGCAACAAAGGCGAATTTCGTTGAGCATCCTGACACATGTGTAAGAGCAGGATAGTCAAAGGAAAATGAGGAAGATATACTGTATCTGGTAGACTTAGCATTGTCATATATTATCACCACACACACACACACGTGCAAACACTCACAAATTCACAACCACACAGACATTAAATAAAACAAGTGGACTTGATATCGCTCACCTGGCTTACATAATTTAACAGTCGACCATTTCACTATGCAGGCTTATGTAGTATTGCAAGAAAACAACCTATGTAAACAATCTCCCAAACTTTATATCATGTTGATTTTACCTATTTTACTATAGTCTGGCAAATATTCTTTCCAAATATAAAGGCACTATAGTCTGGCAAAAATTCTTTCCAAATATAAAGGCATAATTAATAATCTTGCCCATAATCAAAGCCACCCAAGATCTTTAAAAGCTAAGTTTACAGACAAAGCTCTACAGAGTCACATGTCTTTCACATAATTTGAAATTACAATTCACAGGGTTGCTTTTGTTGTTTTATAGACCATGTTTTTTTTTACTCTTGTTAATTAAATTTGGAAGTTTGTCAGGAGAAAAACATAATTGGGGTGTTTTTAAAACTAAAAACAAGAAATACAAAATATAAGTTCCAACTAATTTATGAGAAATGGCATTAAATATATGAATTGCCATAAAATAATGCACAATACATGTGATAAAATATAAATGACAAATAGTTTCTGGCACTTTAACATGGCAATACTATCAACTGTCACACCTTATTTCACTAAACGTATCAAACTTTCTTCCCTATATTTAAGAATTTTGAAATTTTTTGAAAAATTTTTCTTCAAATAAAATAAAAAACTAAGACAGGGCTGTTGCAAGAAATATGTTCTTACTGGAGCAAAATCAATAGTAGATGAAAGCACAATTACTTGCAAATAAGTATCTATAATTGTGTAAAGACATTCTGATCCTTAATTACAACACTACACATAGTTTATGCTAGCCTGCAATTATACATCTTCTCCAACAATATTTCTGTTTTGTGTTTTTTCTTCAGTCATAAATGACAAATTATTCACTGTCATCTCTAAGGTGTGTTATTTTCCTAGATTCTGTAAATTGTTGAAACAAATTACACATCTTGTACTCTACGATTTATTTTTTATATCTGGTTTTCATAATTCTGCAAAGGGAAGAACTCTGTTTCTCAATAGTCAATATCATGGGTTACCATAACTGAGAGAGAGAGAGAGAGAGAGAGAGAGAGAGAGAGAGAGAGAGAGAGAGAGAGAGAGAGAGAGAGATAGAGAGAGAGAGAGAGAGAAAGAGAGAGAGAGAGAGTGAGTGAGAGAACTATTTCTAACCACTGAATTTCATGAATACACAGATCTTGCTCATAATAAAACTCTTGATGATGTCAGTCTATATACCAGGTTTACTCAAAATTGGATCAAAAAAACAGTCTCTAGAGTGGAAACAAGCTCAGTCAATCAGACACAAGATCACCTCATAAATATGTGTGGATCTCACTTATCACTGAACTCATGTAAGTTCTCGCGCCTAAATTAAAAGTTTCTTACCAGAAATATGGCCTCAAGAGTGGGAACAAACTCAGACAATCAGATACAAGATCACCTCTTTAATATGTGTGGATCTCACTCATTATCGAACTCATTAAGGAGCTGATGATACAAGCCCAGTTTCCAAGTTTGATCAAAAGTGTATCAGAAACATGACTTCAATAATGGTAACAAGTTCAGCCAATCAAATGCAAGATCAACTCATTAATATCTGTGTATCTCGCTCATTATTCAACTTGTCTGAGATCCTGATGATATAAGTAAATATTCCAAGTTTGGTCTAAATCAGAACAGAAATACGGACTCCAGAGTGGTAACACGTTCAGTCAATCTGATGCCATATAACCTCATTAGTATGAGTGGATCTCACTCATTATTGAACTTGTCTGAGATCTTGATGATATCAGCATATATTCCAAGTTTAATCAAAATTAAATTAGAAATATGGCATCTAGAGTGGTAACAAGCTCTGCCAATCAGATGCAAGATCATTTCATTAATATACATAGATCTCGCTAATATTTAAACTCATCCAAGATATTGATGATATAAACCTATATTTCAAGTTTGATCAAAACTGGAATTTAAAAAATGGTCTCCTGAGTAGTAACAAGTAAATGTTGATGGATGGATGACAGATGGATAACAGACACAAAAGCATAACCATAAGCACACAAGGGCATTATGGCCAGGTGAACTAACAATTTTCCACAAAGTTTCTGTCTTTAAAATCTATTGGACATGGAATACAGTATTAACATGCAGTTGCAGACTTTGCTGCTATCAATAGCTCATTGGAGAGATTGAAGGTGATGTAAGTGGGATTGAGCTCTGCAGTATTGCATTGTACTGATGCAGGGTGGTGTTACTATGTTGATGGATGTTTGTATACTTCCACACTGCTCCTAACTTTACCATTCCAACTACCAAAAAAACACCATGTTTTACGATTTATATATGGAGTAAAATGAACTAGCCAATAAACTTTAATAAAGATAGCTTAAAGTGTAATAACTTCTGTTTCTTCAACACACATCTCTTATTTACCTAACTTGAAATGAATTGGGTTGTTCCACTTTAAGTTCTTTACCTATGCAATAAGCTCTTCTGCAGCAGGACTAACAACACAAAATCATCCTAGCTATTGTCAATTAAGTACGTCTTATTGGCATCCATATGTATGCTTGAATGTTTTATGTTGTGTAATGTTGGTAGACTTGTATACAGAGCTTAATATTCGGTAGAATTATGCACATACTTTTTTCTTTATTTTCAAGTCTACAGCATTATGCAACATTGCATTTTACATATATGCATTCTTCTGCTAACAACTTGCTATTACCGTATGTACTATTTGCAGATACAATTCATCCGCTTAATGAAAATAAGTTTTGTAAATTCTTAACTTAGCGTCAGATTCTCACCTGCTGCCCCCCATTAAAAATAAAAGCACTTACCAAGTTGACTGATAATGTGACTACAATTGTTTGCTAATATAAGTAACATATATTAATGTGTAACTTTTTTTTTTTATATAGTAACCAAGTTTTTACATTGCCTTTGCCATCTCAGAAATCTCTGTCATGTGTTTCCCGCTGATAAAAAGGTAAAGAAAACCAACATGAACAACGGCCCTGGTTTGAACAGCTAACACTCACTCCTAGGCCACAAACTTGTGGCCAATGTGGTATTAGTTAAATTGGACATTTTCATTGTGTTTTCTTGGATTTGAATTGTAGTAATATTTAAATCTCATTTCGTCTAATATTTCTTAATCAGCACTTACTGTCACAGTCAACGAATGCTCGTGACCCAGTTGATGACATCAGGATGTCAAAACAAGCGTGTGAGGTTGTGAGAAACATGGCACACAAATCAAGAACAGGCACGAAGTTAGGATGGTCAATAATACTATTACTCACATGTGCTTGCTTTTTCACATAAATTCCAATTTTCTTAACATTTCTCTGACACTTGAACTTGGCTCAATATTACTTAAAAGTTGTCTTCCACACATGTGCTTGCTCTAACAATAATTTCAATTCCCTCTCCCCTCCAACCGTATGCTATGCACAGAAGTCTCATGAAACACAATATTTGAAATCCGACACACTGCAAAAATTCCTATTCACAATGACTTGAACCTGGTATATTATTTTTTGGGATATAATATTAGTACAAGTTCCAATGTTTACATGTTAATAGACCTTATAAATAGCCCTGTGTTAGTTTTTCGAGGTCACAGGCTTCATTCACATCTTTGATGGATGCCATTACAATGTTAAGAATGTTGCATCATGGGTACATCAGGGGAATTAATAAGTCAAGGGATATAACAACCTGTTATTGAACAGGCCTATATCAATGATGTAATATTGTAATGATCACATCATTTTGAGCTGCATAGTAAAAATTCATTTTACAAAAGTGGACATCCTTAAATTACTCACAGTTGTTCTTTGATAGCCACCAATACCTCCATACAAAATGATGATATTTTTCTTGGACTGCAGTTCTCTGATTTTATGCTGGTTAGCTCTGGAGATAGACATTTCCTGTCATGAAAAACATGAAAGATTTTATGCAGCATAAAGCATTTAAAATTCTGTTAGTGCAGTGTTTCAAGTTTACAAATCTGAATAATGATTATAATAATAATAAAAAAATCTACTTTACTGATTATATTGTAGTTTATAACTCTTGTCTACTGTGACAAACATGATTATATACATTATTTCAATGGGTATATTCCTTTTTTTTCTTCAAAAAGATAAAGTTCAGGGGCACTTTACACCTGTTTATTTAACATTTCAAATCAAATACTGAATTGCAATCATTTTCTTTGAGGAGAACTCATATAGCAGTTCTTAGAACTATTAACAATACTTTACATCCTTTGACAGCACTTATTATTTTTACCATAGGTCAACAATTCAACTGAATTATTATATTTACTGAATAAAAGTTTTAAACAGTGTAAAGCAACTGACAAGAATTTGTTATAATCACCTATAAATACATGAATGAGAATCAACATTTTCATTATAAACAGATAAACCTAATTTGAATGTCAGCAATAAAGGAATCCTCATTTAATATCCACATCCTATGACACTTACTGGATATACTTGCTTATCATTTAATATCCACATCCTATGACACTTACTGGATATACTTGCTTATCATTTACTATCCACATCCTATGACACTTACTGGATATACTTGCTTATCATTTAATATCCACATCCTATGACACTTACTGGATATACTTGCTTATAAGTCAATTCCATCTGCAAACAACTTAAATCCTGATCTTCCATCGCATAATGCACCAGCAGATCCAGGTTTATGTTCTTTGTTCTACTGATTACTCCTAACAAACTGCATAGAACTAGATCTACCAGTGCATTATGCGATAGCAGATCTGGGTCTGTGCAGTTTGCAGTTGGACTCAAAATATAAGTGAATACATATGGTAATCCTGTGCAAAGTCACTCATCTTCTTAAATAATAATTAAAAAAATAATATTTTAAACATAGTGATTTTATGTTTAGTACATCTAAGTAAATGCATGCAAATTACATATTATAGCACTCACTGACTATAAGGCCCTTCATTATAACATGTTTCCTGTTATAAGCAGGTATGGTAATGTAAAAGTAAATTTATATCTGATGTACTTCATTATAAGGCAGTCTCCATGTAAGGCAGTATACTCCATGTTTCCCATGGATAGAGTTATAATAAGGGAGTACTGTAGTATGACATACAATATATACTCACTTTTAAGTTGGGTCCAACTGTAAACAGACCCTGATCTACCGTCACATACTGCACCGGCAGATCAGGGTCTATGTTGTTTGTTCTACTGATTAGTCCACACAAACTTCACATTATGCGACGGCAGATCTGGATCTAAGCAGTTTGCAGGTGGACCGGACTTATAAGCTACTATATATGGTAGAAATCTTTATATTAAACATAAATTTACAATTATGATAATGTTCTTGATGATGTCAAGCTTTTTATTTTTCAAATGCATTTCCTCAAAACACAATCTGTATTTAAAAGCTCACAGGCATCATCATGCATCATGCAGTTATGATTTGTCAAGAGGATCTATGTTAGAATTAAGCAGTGCAACAAAACAGGCCTTAATAACCTCGGAACATTGTATTCATGAAACTCTTCAACCCAAGTGTACACTCATATTCAATCCAATGTAAATAAAACATCTTAACTTGTGCACTTGTATTCAATCTGATGTAAAGAAATCATCTTAACTTGCACACTTGTACTTAACTTGATGTAAAGAAATAAACTTGCATGCTTGTACTTAATTTGATGTAAAGAAATAAACTTGCACACTTGTACTCAATTTGATGTAAAGAAATCATCTTTACTTGTACACTTACACTCAATCTGATGTAAAGAAAATATATTGTGAACATTTTATGAAATAAACTATCCATTCAATAACATTCAAAATTTTTATAAAATGCAAGTTAAATTTGGTTGTTTAAATCTGTTTGCCCAATTGTTATACATACATAATAACTCGACTTTAAAGTGTGTACTTAAGTTGGTTTTATGAATAGTCTCAAGTTCAACAGTCATCAAATTTTCTGAGGACCAAAATGTTAATTGGACAAAAGGCTCCAAAATTAGGAGAGTCTTTTTACATAGTGAAATTGTGCAAACATGAGGAGCCAACAACAATTGATATTATGAAACAAATAGATAAGTAAACAGGCATTCTTTAATGTCACAACTGCTGATACACACTCCTATGTATATCATTTTAGATGGTAACTCTTTGATAAATTCAACCTAAAAGAGGTTTAACTGCTTTCTAACATAATTTCTCATATTGAAGCTGTAGAGGTATATATAGTACACACTTTGTGTGGGCCACAACAACATCAAATTACATATCCATTTTAAGTGTTTGTGGAGAAGATCCATAACTTCATCAATTTCCATACAAAGTCTTTTTTTTTTATAGGAAGTAGCATTTCTGAGATGTACAAAGACAAAGTTCTTTTCCAAGGTACTGTGAATTCACTATTTTCTGGTGAGGAACCAATTTTCGTGAGGTAATAAGTTTCAAATAGTTCAAGGTTGTTAAAAACCATGAATTTAACAACCCAACAAACAACAATTTGACTTTCGAAACAGATTTAATTTAAGTTGTGACTGAAATTTTGTATATTTTTTTTTTTTACAAAACCATGAAAATTGATAACCATGAAAATAAATGAATTCACAATATTTCTTTTGCCTGTCTCAGAAAGAGTCTTCTTTCATCCATCTCAACTTTATACATTAAAGATGTTTACCAATCAAAAGTACTGAAGCCTCTTCTAATTGCTTGGTAGTTGCAGTATTTAATTTTTCATCATCAATATAAAATTAAGACATACGAGTTCCACTGCTAATGTGAACAGTTTTCACTTTAATTTTATTTTGGGTCATTGAAGTCTTCAGAGTACATCAAAAAGTCTTTTGTGCTTCCGAATGAAGGAATTTATTTATCAGAGTTCATGTACTTTCAATACTTTGGAGGAAAGAGCTCCAGCAGATCCACCTGCTGTACTTCAGAGCCAGTGTTGCTTACATTTCATGTTTCTTCTGTAGGTCTAATCAGAACTGAAACTTATTTATACCGAGTTCATAGTGTATCTGGACAGAGTGGGAGATGCCAATGTACATTTTGTTGACCAAAGTGAATTCAGGATTTAAGCCAGTGGAAGTATGTATCATAGTATGTAACTAAGTATATAACACAGCTAAAACATGCACACATTTCAGTATGTAACAAAATACAATGCATGCATATGTGGAACAGCTAGGGCATGCACAAATCTATCCCTTGGTCCAGGCAGAGCCTGCAACATTTTGCTGCATGGAAAAATGAATACTCACTCCACAATTCTGAAAACAGATACATGGTAATACAAATATCTTAGACTGAATTTCTCTTAAAATATGACAAATTCAAAATCACAGAAGCTTTATTTTATCTAGTAATATTGGTCTACCTAGAGAACAAAATATACACTGCAAGAGCAGTCTGCAAATAAATCTGGTTTTAGTAGGATGCTTTCTATTGAAATTTCTTCAAATTCTGTTGATTGGTTATGAAAAAAGTTTGAAATTTCTCAAGGCAGTCACAAAGTTTGGTTCTGTATGTGATGTATAACTAATGTTGCTGTGCAGAAACCATTTTCCTTCTTTCAGTGACAGTGATCTTGACCTTTGACCTTGAAATAAATCTGGTTCTTCCTTACTTCAAGTGCAAACCATCCACAAAGTTTGGTAACTATAGATTATGCACAAATGGAGTCATTGTGTGGAAACAAAATTGGTAAACAACAGGTGGATGGACAGACAACATCATAACATAACATGCTCAGAATTATAGTGGGCGTATACAAATTAAAGTGCAAGAGTAGTCTTCTAGTTTTGTTAGATGGAAAAATAAGGAGCAGATATTAGTCTGCTAAAACATACATACTTACATGTCTAATGCCACATTTCTATGCCTCTGCCTAAGTGGCTTCAATGTACATGTATACTGTAGAATTCAGTTTCAGAATTTTCATAAACATGATCTTATTTTCTGAACATCAATGGCCTTATCATTACCATGACATTATCCTCAGTAACATGTCCTGTTTTACAGCTGAGCATAAGGGGATATCCAAAGAAGTTATATACACTATTGGGAAAACTAGTGGTCCAGGAGAAGTTACCCATAACAGAAAGTTTGGTTAACATACTGTGCAATATACTGATGAAGGCACAATAATAAACTCATAACCTAAGTCACAATTTGATTAAGATATGATTTCCACAGACCAATATGGCACCGAGATCTGATAGATACTCATCTGGGGTGGTTTATAATGTTCTGGTGACCATGGTATCTGCCAATCAAGTTATAGCCTTCAGGATTCTGAAAGGCAATTGAGTTATTTGGTATGTACTGCTTCTATGAATGTTCTAGTAAACAGAATCAGTCTAAAGGTTCTGAAGGGGACTATCTCATTCAGATTGGTTAATAAATGTATACATTATTGAAACAAGATCATCAGAACATGACTACTGATGGGTGTCTGTCAGATCTTCATGTACCCTAAGCCCGTAGACATCTTGAGTTTAACCAGATTGTCTAAATAATGAACCCAAAGAAACTTCAATGGTGGGCTATTGCACACTTTCCACTTAAGACACCTTTCATTTGAAATACAAAATAGATAGGTTTGAAAACTCAATAATGGTATGACCAGAGGTGATATCCTGAAATGTGTCACATCAAATTTGTCTATATCCACATTGCTTGAATATATGAAATTTAGCTAAAATAATGTCAGTATCACTGACATTTTAAAACATTTGACCATTTACACCTCCCTGGGATTTCCAAGAGTAACTAAAGTCCAGAAAATGGCACATTATATGCCAATGCCATGTTTAATATTCCTATATGTAGATAACTGAAATTTTTGTACAAAAATCTTTCTCTTCTTTCAGTATGTGACCTTGACCTTTAACCTTTTGACTCCAAAATCCATAATAGGCTTCTTCCTTACCTCAAGTACAAGCCATCCACAAAGTTTGCATGAGGTATGTGATGGAGATCTGATGTTATTGTGTGGAAACCATTTTTATTCTTTCAGTCACATTGATCTTCTTGACTCCAAAATTAATAGGGTTCTTCCCCATTCCATGTTCTATCCATCCCAAAAATGTGTTTACCATAGATAATGGAGAATTTAAGTTATTGTGCAGAAATCATTTTTCTTTTTTCAGTGTCCTTGACCTTTAGCCTTCTGACTCCAAAATCAATAGGGTTCTTCCTAACCCCCAAGTACAAGCTATCCCTAAAGTTTGGTAACTGTAGATGGTGTAAAACTCAGGTTATTCTGCAAAACTCATTGTTATTCTTTCAATCAGTCACCTTCATCTTTTGACCATGAAATCGATAGAGTTCTTCCTTACCCCAAGTGCAAGCTATCCACAGAGTTTGGTAACTTATAGATTGCGGAAAACTCGAGTTATTGTGCAGAAACCATTTTCCCTCTTTCAGTCAGTAACTTTGACCTTGAGCTGTTAAGCCCAAAATCAATAATGTTCTTCCTTACCCCAAGTGAAAGTTTGGTAGCTGTAGATGGTGGAAAACTCGATTTATTGTGCACAAATCAAATTGAATTGATAACAGATGGACTGATGTATGAATAACATAACATAATACTCTTCACCTTATGACAGACATATAAAGAATAAACACACACTGTCTGTACATTAGAAAGTACTGGTATATTACACAGTATTAAACTGTAAATGATACACTTTGTATACTAAGTTACAATTTGTTAGTACAATCATCCATTCTTCATTCATATTTTGTAAGAAGAAGCAGAATAAGAAGAAAAGCAAATTCATTGAATTTTTGTCTCCCTCCTACTGCGGTGAGGTCACTGAAAGTATACAGTCATGCAATCTGCCTATCCCCACTTGTGATAAAACTGTGGAGTTACCAGGCAGACATGGAAAATGACCAAGTTTCATGTCTCTATCTCAAAGGGCATTAGAGTAGAACTGAAACATGGGTAAGAAATTGTTCAGCAACCTTGACCTTGAAGATAAAAAAGAAACAAAAGCAAGTATGAAACACACACAAACACACACACACACACACACACACCTTGAACACAGGACCCAGAATGTGGTACACAACAAATACACCCCTAGTTTCATACCTTAATCTCAAATGGCTCTAATGTTTTAGAATAGAAAGGAAAATATGAAGGAAAACTAAAAATATTGATCTGATACCTGGATATTGAAAACAGGACCATGAATATGTGACACAGCTGCTAATGTTGATGTATAAGGATACTAAGTTTCATCTCTTTAATCTCAAAAGGCTTTATAGTTATAAAGCACTATGACCTTGAAGATAGGAGCACCATGATCTTGATGTTGAAGATAGGAGCACCATGATCTTGATGTTGAAGATAGGAGCACCAATGTGGCACACGATACACCTTTAAATGATGATGTACAAATATATCAAGTTTTATCCTTTAATCTCAAATGGCTTTAAAGTTATAAAGCAGAAAGGAAAGTGAGACATAAAACTTAAATTTATTTAGCAATGACCATGACCTTGAAGATAGAACCCCCAATGTGGTGTGTGACACCTTCTAATGGTGATGTACATGTATAACAATTTTCATCTCTTAATCTAAAATGGCTTTAAAATTAAAGAGCAGAACGTATGACAGATAGATACACAGATGGAAACAATGATCCTATGATCATATGAGGAAAACAAGATACTGGTAGGTACAAAATACTATCTATGCCCTAAGTTTGTGGACAGTTTAAGCTTTTGTAAAAAAAATTTGTCTGAACAGTTTGTTTATGCACAGTCATAGTCTGTAGTTTTATTTTTTACCCTAATTTTCTGACACACAAAATAAGTCAATCACAGTTTCATTAGTAACAGACATGTAAATTGATACAGTGGCCAGTATTTGAAAAATGAAAACAACATTATGTTGCCTTTAAAAAACTGTTAATAGTTGCAATTTTAATATTATCAACCATAGTCAGACATGAACATCTTGTGGAAAAATGTCTGAAAATCAAGATTCCTTATTTTTCATATTATATATAGTTATTATTTGCAAGCTAACATCAATTGATAGGCATAATCAAAGAGAAATTCATATTGGTTTTGGTAACAAGTTCTGTTTTGAAATTGTTTCCCCTGAAAAACAGCACATATTCTAAAAAGGATAAATTGATAATATGAGTATGTATAAACTTGTTGTCCTAATACCATTTAATTAAATGTTTAAAATTATTTGAATTGTGAATCAATCAAAGACAATAATTCTGGTTCAGCAGATTATGAAATTTGCATAACATGTACCCTTATATACACAAGACATTTAAAAACATTTAATTCTATCAGTCTAATTAAGATATTACTTCCCCATTTAGGTCAATGATGTTTGTCTTATAGATCTGTAATTTCTACTTTAACATTCAAGCAAGAGAGAGAGAGAGAGAGAGAGAGAGAAAGCTTCAGACAGCAATGATGTTACGGAATTATGTATCATTTCTTTTAAATAATGGTATAGTTTTATTAGTTTATGACCTCTGTATAATAGTCTAATAGGTGTTGTTTTGCAGAGTCCACATATACAGTAATTTCAATGTGACCCAGTACATTGGTCCTGGGAAAATCAATATTGTCTGTGAAGCATTAGTCATGTCACGTGACTAGCGCGTGCAAAAAGGTATTATCATTTTGACCTGGATTCAATGTTCTGACCTGGATTTTGCAATTCAGAGGATGATTAATTTTTGTTAACCAGAAGTTAGATTGTACGATCTTAATAGTAAGATGTTGATTTGAGACGGAATAAGAAATGGGTTTTTATTTGTATTTCAATGACGCAGTACAGAAACTATAAAATAAGATGTAATCGCAGCGTTCGTGATTCCTACACAGTTTCATCAGCTTGATAGGTCCTTAACGAAATTGGTTCTTTGTATGTGATATTCTGCTTCAGAGTTATTATTATACTGTACATTTTGGATTTAGTACTGCTACTTCAGAAATATTTTCCAGACAGTACATTTTTGGGATTAATTACTGATATTTAAGAATTATACAGCTCCGTGGAATTATTGGAAACATCTCTAGAACTTGTGTGATATTTTATATTCACAAGGATTACTTGGAATTAATAACACTTGGATATAACTGATTCTTGTTGGTATGCCAGCACATTGGAGGTTTCATTCGGAACATTCTCCATTCGGAATAATTTGGATTAACTTCCGGATCAGTGAACTTAAGAACAATTTAGGACTTTTAAGGATATTCTATACTGTAAGTTATTTTTAATTCTTTCACTTTGATTGCTTGTTGAAATATTTTTATATTGTAGGAAATTAAATATTTGTGTTTTACATCTTGAAAGCTTGTTTGAGTCTTTTCTTTTATTACATTACCAAATGCTCAAACATGATTAATGTTCACCCAGCTGAATACCAACTAACCCATTC
The DNA here is from genome assembly GCA_029931535.1 of Margaritifera margaritifera. Classification (NCBI taxonomy): domain Eukaryota; kingdom Metazoa; phylum Mollusca; class Bivalvia; order Unionida; family Margaritiferidae; genus Margaritifera; species Margaritifera margaritifera. The sequence goes on along the minus strand of JAQPZY010001566.1, from coordinate 345,140 downwards.
ATATGACAGCGTGAAGTTTGAAATGTAACAGTAACACATGGCAATGATACTCACACCTCATGCTGACATCGCTTGTAACTCTATCAATGGTCTAACACAGAGCAAGCACTGATTGGATAATTGTTCAGTCTTGGCCATGGTCGGAACTATGACTGGGGAAATTCGAATAATGGAAGCAATATTTCTCTGATTTTTTTTAATGAAGGCTTCAATAGTCTTTGGCAGTATCTGTTAAAATCAACCAATGATGCTCAAACAATCAAATCTTATACACAGTAAGATGATCCTGCCCAGAAGTTCTCATGGCAGAACTTGAACTTCACTGACATTGACAAAATTCTTTTTGATGTGCATATTTTTTCATTTGGAAACAACATTTGGAAACAACAGCATTTACATATAAGAAGTTAAAAGAAAATTATATGTAGACAACATAAATTTTGACTTCATTGTAATTAATATGTAGACAACATAAATTTTGACTCCATTGTAATTAATATGTAGACAACATAAATTTTGACTTCATTGTAATTATATGTAGACAACATAAATTTTGATTTCATTGTAATTAATATGTAGACAACATAAATTTTGATTTCATTGTAATTATATGTAGACAACATAAATTTTGACTCCATTGTAAATATATTTGGACAACATACATTTTGATTTCATTGTATCTACATTGCAAGTATAAGAGTTAAACAGCCAACTACAGAAACAATAAGAATCCCTCAAAGGGACTGATATTCTACTGGCTGAAAAGAATTTCTAGGAATTCAAGATAAGACCATTTCTTCTTTTTAACTGCTGAGTGTTGAAATGATCTGTGATATATCTGAGCAATAACAAGATTTTGAAATCACCCACTGTGACAGTCATATGGGATATAAGATCGTCACCATTTTCATTTAGGACCAATAAGACATTGGAAGTCTTTTGGTGAAAACCCTATGTAAATATGACCATCCATTCCTCTGGAGCAGCAATAACAAGACTTTCAAATTGGCCACCATGGTGGCCATACTGTAGGTCAGATCGGCACCATTTTAACTTAAAACCAACTAGATATCATAAGATATCTTCTGGTGAAAACCCCATGAGCAGTGATAACAATCTTCTGCTAATGGATGGATGGATGATGAACAACAGGCTATCCCATAAGCTTTTCTGGATTATGACCAGTATACATAAAAATATTAGTCAATATTGCCTTGCCCCCAACCCCAACCTTAAGTTTTCTGACAGTTTTGTTGGGAATTATTTGTTGGCATCCGAAAACAAAGGATAAAAATGGTACACATGGTTATACATACACTCTATAGCATGAACATAGTAATGGTTATCAGGGACTAAAAGGAATTTAGCAGAATATGTATCAACTATACTTACACCCTTCACTGAAAAAATCACATACATATATGTGGTGGTATTCATCATATCTTCATTTCGACATAAGTTACATTGCCTTTCATTCCTAGGTATCTCCTCCCTCTGCCCCTCTATTAGAAATCTATGGTTACTGGTTCAAAACTTAACCAGTGATTTACTAAATTTGTTTGGCAAGTATAACAAATAATTTTCTAAACTTTAAGCATTTTTAAATAAACTGCAGGCTATACCTTTTGTTGGGGCATTAATATCAGCTTTCCAAGTTTGTTTTAATTGATCAGTGAACATTTCTTTACAATGAGTTACTAAAGATTTAATAGTAAAAAAAAAAAATTAAAAAAATGAATCGGCGAAATGTAATTAAGTCATAAATTTTCAAGTGTAGTTTTTATATTACAAATCCATTTATATTCATAACTACTTGTAAGCAAGACTCTGCATAAAATACATGTCATTTTTTACATTTGTCCTGTTGACCAAAAGCTAGTAATGCTTGCTGTTATGTAAACAGATAATAGGTATCATCCCAACCCACCATAGATATATACTTTTTTTGTACTCTTTTTAACACTTAAGACAGACCTTAAAATCCAACTGTACCTTCTCAATTAAATCCAAATTTTCAAATCACCAGATTTTACAACCATAAGTGAGAATAAGTAGTAAAGTTGGATAAAATAATTTAAGCTTACAGTCAATTGGTGAATTCAAATTATATACTGATACACATATGCAAAAATAACATAGCTTTGTTTACTATATTAATGAGGTTCTCTTTTGCTGAAGTAATAGTTCTTTTTTTGACAAATTTGAACTAAATATTTATAGCCTTTAACTACCTGGACCTTTTCCCTATGACACACACACATAATATATATATAAAATTTCTCAGTGTGCAAATAATTGGCTTGTGTTATTACCCTCTTCTAATACTGAATCCCTGAAAATTTCTAGGAAAATTAATAAACCCTTCCATCCAACACTATATATACTCAACAAATAGAATTAAAGAAGTTGATGCACACAAATATCTTGGAGTATTTCTTTCAAATGACTGCTCATGACACAAACAAATAGACTATATATAGGAAAAGGCATGGTCAAGAATGAATGTAATGCGTAAACTCAAATTCCAACTTGACAGGAATTCTTTCAAAATAATATTTACGTCTTTTATATGACCCATTATGGAATAAGGTAATGTGGTTTGGGACAACTGCACATTACTCAAGAAAAGAGAACTTTGAAAAGTACAAAATGATGCAGTCAGAATTGTAACTGGTACAACAAAATTTATATCTATTGAAGCGCTACACCAAGAAATAGGATGGGAAAGTCTTGAATCTAGTCGACAAACTTACACTCTTGTATAAAATGACAACTGGTTCAAGCCCTCCCTATCACACATCTCTGATTCCACCAGCTGTTAGTGATATTACTCACCATAACTTATGTAACGTAAACAATTTCCAATTAGTACAGGCTATAACAAGTCTTTATTACAACTCATTTTTTCCTTCAGTCGTTTGAGAATGGAATACATTATCTATTGAGACTCATCAAATTGACTCCATTAACAACTTCAAATGCACATTAAATACTCGTGACACTCATGTTCCCATATACTTTTATTAGGGTAGAAGGAAATTTCAAATTCCTTGTGCCCAACTTAGAACAAATTGCAGTTCACTCAATCAACATTTATTTTCAAAGAATATAATTGGATCACCTCTTGTAGATGTGAATCTGTAGAAAGTACACAACACTTCTTTTTCTTGCATTTATTACCAAGAAAAACACATCAAACTGTTTCAGTCCCTCACACCATATGGTAATTTAACTCTAAATACCTTCTTGTTTGGTGATACAATGCTTCTGTATGAAGTAAACATTCGTATTTTTGATACCGTTCATAAATTTATTGAAAAGTCAAAAAGATTTACTTAAGTGCACATCCTACTATGCATGGACTTCCACGGGTCATGAACAGCTGTAAACAGCAATTTCCCCTATTTTCCCACATGATTCGCCATCGCCTCAGCAATGACTTGCTCTAGAAGGAAGTACTGTTCACTTTAAATCTCACTTTTTTGTTCCTTTTTTATTTATTATTGTTCCTCCCCTTTCTTTCCTCCCTATTTGCTCCACTTTCTACACAATGTTTGACACATTTTAATTGACAATTTCACCTTTTATCTTCTTTCTTTTTTTTATTCTCGTCTTTCACCTATTCCCTCACTGTTCATCATTGTGCTTTATATACCTTGGCTAAATTTTTCTGTCATTAAAACTTAATATCATCTGCCATATATTTATATATTTTGTATTGTAAAAGGAGAAGAACATTATAATCCATTGGCTTTCATTCTAATCCTTTAACTTATATATTGTATATCTTGTAATCTTCAACTACAAATTTAAAATATGTTTCAACTAACAATAATTAGACCATAGTCCTCTTCAGCTATTTTCCATTAATAGATGTATTCTCAGGTGTTTTACCTTAGCAGCCTTCTCGTATCTTTTGAAGTAGCTGGCTCAACATTAAAAGTACATGGCTAAGTCAATGCAACAGTATACCACAAAATTTTACTATGTTGTCAAAGTAGATGACTACAATGTTATAAGTTTTAAAAGTACAAGGTTTTTGAGCTGGCTGCAAGCGGCTAATGAGACGGCTGTATAGAAAGTTTCTTAGCTGGCTGCAAGCAGCTAACAAGACAGCTGTCTTTGGATAAAGACTCTTTAGATTAAGATTTGCCTTTTTTTAAAAGTAGAGATGGGTTTATAATACAAGATTTATGGTACACTGTACTAAAATAAACTTGTTAGAATATGCAATGAGTTGGTATAAAACCAATGTGTTGGACACAAAACAAGATTTTAGAAGAAAAAAAAACTACAGCCTAATTACTTGTAACTGCTATAAGCTACAACATTGAAAAAACGAACATAAACTGGTGCATTCGTATTAAAATTATAGGGCATGCATACAAAGTTAAAATCATACTATGGCTGAACAATGTAGTACATTTGTTGTGTCAGTTGCTTACATCTCTGCATCAAAGTCTTCTACACAATCCATGGAACATCATAGAAAAGGAAAGCAAATTTAGTATGAGAAAAAAGAAAATATATCCAGAGATATCCACTGCATAGAAATACACATCACATCTTTTAGACTGTTCTTTAGTTAAATATCAACATTAAAATATTGTGTGATGTATGTATGTATGTATGTATGTATGTATGTGTGTATGTATGTATGTATGTATGTATGCATGTATGTATGCAGCTTAACAGCACATCAGCACAATCTTGACTATACAGTACCCATTAAAAGTTACAATCTAAAAATGTAAAGTAAAATTTAAAGTTGCTCAAATCCTAGGAAGATAAACAATTCTACATAAACATAAACAGAAAAGGTGTTAAAAGAAAAGGTGTTCAAATTCTTTAAAAGGTGCATACAATAAAATACACAGGTAAAAAGGTACAACCCTAAAAAATATATGGTCAAAATTTGTTATATAAATGACATTGTTTTAGAAAGTCCACAATTTTCTCTTGTGGCACATCATGAAAATGCTTCTTACCCATAGTTGAGTTCAGATAAAAAACCTTCTATTTCACAGGATGTAAATTGATATACCTGACAATAATGCGTTCCACTGTCAGTGGACACTGGCAAGATATGCACTCTGTTCCAGGTTCCCCCTTCTATACATGAGTGGCACAATACCATAGCATCTGTGATTTGTTCTATAATGAGGATGCCACTCTCCAGCACTGGGTTTGCTGTTTCCAAGCTTGCTTGCGGAGTTTTCATTCCAAATATTTTTTAAAGTAAATACAACATGATGATTTACTGATTTATATAATATTTGAAGTTATATGGGATCTTTCCATTCAGAAATGGGTGATGGCAGGGCAGATTTGGCTGCATTATGTACCATCTATACTCGCTTATAATTAGAGTCCAACTACAACCTGCACAGACCCAGATCTGCTGTCACATAATGCACTGGCAGATCTGGAGATATGCAGCTTGTAAGGAGTAAACAGTAGAACAAAACAACACTGACCCTGATCTGCCGGCGCATTATGCCACAGGTCAGCTGATCAGGGTCTATGTTGCTTGCAGTTTGACTCTACTTATAAGTGAGTAAAAACAGTACCTTTTCCATTCCCTTACTAGTCAGCTAACAGTACAGAATATGTTTTCAGATTTTATAAGCAAATCATGTTTCTGTAAGACTTGTGACAATGATGGGTTTTGCAAAGCTTTCAATGTTGAAAGGGAATCTGAAAAGTGGATGAAATTTGTTTTTGAAGAGGTCTGATAGAGCTAAAATATTTTTTTGGTATGGTTCTAATTTCCACTGTAAAAATGGAGGTTTTAACTGGCTCAAGATGGTGCCATGAGGTGTTGCAATGGCATCTGCAACCTGGTCTCCATCTTTGTCTCTTTATAGAAACCTATGGCCACTATGTCTCTTTACAGAAACGTATGGCTACTATGTATCTTTTTGACTTGGAGAAACATTATGACACCATATGGAAGTACAGCATAATGAATGTCCTATTCAACCTTGGTCTAAGGGGCCATCTACTGATCTTTATGAGTTGGTCAAATTCTGTTAAGCATTTTTTTAAAATAAAGTTGCATAAACGTTTTTCCACTTTAAAAAACAGCAGCCATATTTGACAATGAATTGGTATCATTTGCATAAATATGAAAGGCCTTCAAGTTCGGATGCTTTGTCAAATTTGACCAAATTCTGTTAAGTGGCTTTTAGAAGAAGCTATTTAAAAAATTGATATTTTTAGTAACAGCAGCCATATTTGATGGCAGATTGTCATATTATGTAAAAACACAAAAGTCCTTCATGCCAGAATGCTTTCTGTCAAATCTGGTCAAATTCTGTTGAGTGGTTTTGCAAAGAAGTCAATTAAAGGGTTTTGCATCATATGTACAAATATGAAAGCCCTTAATGCTTTCTGTCAAATTCGTCAAATTCTGTTGAGCAGTTTTCTAGAAAAATTGGCTTAAAGGTTTTTCTATTTGTAGTAACAGTGACCATATTAGATGGTGGATTGACATCCTTTGTGCAAATCAGAAAGCCATCTAGGCCATGATGCTTTATCACATTTGGTTAAATTCTGTTAAACAGTTTTTACGAAGACATCATTTAAAGGGTTTTCTGTTTTTAGTAATGGTGGTCATATTTGATGGTGGATTGGTGTAATTTGTACAAATTGATATCCATCAATGCTGGGATGCTTTCTGTCATTAAATTGGTTTTTGAGTAGTTTCTAAAAGTTTTTTCTCATTGTTTTGTTGTTTTGTTTTTGTGTGGCCCTATTTGAAAGGCAATGATGCCAGAATGCTCCCTGTAAAATCATTTGCAAATTGGTCATTTTTTGAAAAGTTGTAAGTAGCAATTGTTAACGGATGACACATGATGTACAATGGGATGATGCACAACAGATGAAAGACCATACCATAAGGTCACTTACCCATATGGCCAAATGAGCTAGAAATATTGTTGGGGTAGAAAGGAAATCTAATACTGTAATCAGATCATTAACAAATAATGGACAATAAGCAAGCAAACAAGTTTTTGCCTTTTTCCTAGGAGCTTAAGAGTAATAATGAAAACAAGCTGCCATTTTAGAAACAGATTTTCTTTAAATCCACCAAAACAGGCATAGCCCAATTAAAACATCCTCAAGTAGGCATAGCCCCATTAAAACATCCTCAAGAAGGTGACAATCCTATCAATCATCTACTGAGGTGAAAATCCTGACAAATTATATCTGTCCATACTGATGTTTTTTTTAAAATAATCATGCTAATATGTTTTTTCAGAAAAAATCCTTCTGTTAAAAAAACAGGCAGAAATCCATTGAAATAGGCTCAAAAACTAGGATAATTGGATCAAGTCATCTGCATGTAACAACTGTGACCAATCCTGCAGTATTTAATCTGAATATGTTGAGAAGTTGTTTAATAAATGTGTTGATAATCTCACTATGTAATTCTAAATCAACTCCATCCAAATTTGCACAAGAGTGTCTGTATTTGCTGATGACCAAAGCCTAAACACTTTCAATTTTCTATATGAACAGGAGCCACAGTGGCTTCATGGTTAGCCTGCCGGACTCATGGCCCAAATGGTGCAGGTTCCAATCCTACCATCGCATCAGCCTGGGTGGGCTACCATGGTGTGATCTCGGGCAAGGCATTTTACTCCAATTAAGTTGGTACTAAGTAACCAACTTATGTTGCTGTGCCATAAAACACCAAATCAAAACCAATCCATATCAACTCGTTTTTTGTACTATTGTGAAATTGATATAGACAAATAATGAGACTTACAGTTGGCAGACAGAAGCAAATCATTATCTCCCATGTTTTGGTGTAAAATGGTCTATCCTTTTTTACGGAATAATCATAAAAGATATAGGAATCAGAAGTTTCTCTGAATAATTTAATAGTTAACTTGATCTGCAAACTTTTGATCTCTGAAATAAGTAAGCTATTTCCATGTGTAAAGCTTGAAAAACCTGATATACGAGTTTTGATCAAAAGATAGGTTATTTTGCAACTGAGGTTCTCACATGACAACAAAAATCCATAAATTTATCATCCCGCCTGCAATGATGTTGCTGCTGCCCAAGTAATGCGTGACTAAATAACCCCTGTGATATTGACCTCTGATCTTTAAATCATGACATTTCTCTGCTAATATACTGCATATCTGATAATAATACATGTATAGAAACAGAATATATAGTCCCTTCATAAAGATTTTGACAGTCAGTTTATCCAGAAAAACTGAACAATAATTTATCCTGTGACCTTGAACTTTATTGGTTTGGTTTGGTTTATGGGTTTAACGCCATTTTTTCAGCACATGATAGGCTATACATGGTGGCCAGTATATTTGGTGGAGGAAGAATCCAGGAAAGCCCTGGGAAGAACCACTGAAGCTTTCTCACATACCCACGATGGCCAAGCCGAAACTCAAACCCACATGGACAGAGGTGAGTTGTCAGTGATCTGTTAAGGCGAGCACCCTAGACCACTTGGTCACCCAGGGCCCCTTGACCGTTATTGCCTGGATCCATCATTCCCAAGGATGCACCCTGTACACTGGTGAATCTGGTTAGAAATCTAATGTTTATCCATGGACATGTTTTTTTACCCCCAAAATATAAGCAACTGACCAATGTGATATGAGACCTTTTACCTTCTGACCTCCACACCAACAGTGATATTTAAATCACATGATAAACATAGTTATAGTGTGTGATGTCAATTCATCCATGGCAACAATAGATAGTACTGTCAGATCCAAAAAAATAAAAATTAATATCATATCTAAAATGTAAACAATTGCTCTCTGTGAACTTGACTTTTGAGCGCCTTGGCCGTCAATCTCTGGGGATATTCCTTACCCTTCTCTACCCCCCCCCCCCCCACGATGCACTGATGGGCAAAGTCTGATGATGATCCTCTGATGAAAATGGGAGATATTGCAATTTTAAAAAACCTTAACCAAAAGTTGATCCTGGACAGATGGATAGACATTGTGACCATTATGTCTTGCCTTTTGTGGCATTCATCACAGGCAAGACAAAAATGCAAGCAATCTGATTAACCTCATTTAGGTAGGACATAATGTTCTGTTAATTTCTACAAGACATTTACTAAAAATAGTGATCTTGATCTCCAAAATGATGAACCCAAACATTCACATGTGACAGGTATAGTATGACAAGCTGAAATTCAGAACAATCTTCATACATCTGAACCTTCTGAGTGTAGGGACAATTCTCCCAGTATCAGTAATGCTTTCTGTTCCTCCAATCAATGTTTTGAAACACACAAAAAATTATGATACAAAACTTCTGGGTATGATGGCATAGACTAAACATCTATATCCGTGATTCAAATTGCTTTGCTATGCTATTTGATTTTTAGTACAATCTGATCGACTGGATGCATGCATGCTACATATGAATGATAGGGAACAAATTCACTCAAAGCACCTTTTTAGTAATCGAGAATTATGAAAAATGATGGTTGTAAGATGTTTTGTTGATGAGATACACATTTGAATACTTCAGAACTTGCAAAATCTAAAAAGACAGAAATTATATAATGAGTGACAAGAAGCTATATATTGTGTAAGATGCTCAACCATTCAGCGAATGGCATTTCAATGTAAATCTGTCACACAGTGACAGTCATTTAAGTGTCTAGCAACAATTTTGTGAACCCGCCATTTTATAAAAACAAGATGGTAAATACAACTGTTTACTTCTATCAGTCATCACAGCTGTATGCCATTGTCGTCTTTTCTGTATGTCTTTAGTCAGTTTGTTTTTGGGCACCAACATTTTGTTGTCAAAATAATTTTTTCGTGGCTTGTAATTTTCAGATATAGTTTTAAAAGAATTTTATTTAATATATATTTGATGTTTTTAGACAATTGTAGTTCTCAAATGATAAGATGTGAAAGACATACTAATACCACTTTCAGAAAGTGGAGGAATGGCTTTGTTATCATCAGAAATAGCCTTGACAAGTTAGATGTATGAATCAAATAGTCAAAAACTGGCCACTGACACTGATACAATGAATAACATTTGCTTTAAACTATATTACAAAATCAAATTGTAAAACATTATAAGAATAAGTCACCCTTTATTATATGAAAAAATTGTGAAGTCAAAGTCTTCATCTCAAAAATTTGTTTAACACTTTCATTGGAGATAATACTAAAACCTGCACCTGATCATGGACCAGTCAAGTATCTAGGAATTAGTTCAAGTTGACAATAGCAAAAAAATAACCTAGCACAAAACAGAGCCTTATTTCAGGTGTTTTATATATTGGTATGTTTGCTATTAGTCTTATATAATATTTGGTACCAGACTACACAAAAAGGGATTGGTTCGTTGGTTCTGTTAGTAGTATTTAGGATCGACCTTCTACACACCAACCCTCTACTGAAATACACTACTGCTTCAACTATCTGGGAAATTACGATCAAGATCCATCCTATCATATACATTTTCAATTTTTTATTTAATGATAAATTCTGCAACCAGTCTGAGTTATATTTATTCAGATTTTCATTGATGGTAGACAAGGGTAAGAGATTAAAACATGGCAGATTCTTTTGCTTCTTGTGTGAAGCTGTTTTTCAATATGTCTGCATTTTCTTGTGGACTGAAATAAACTACATGAAACTAGGCAAGCAATGTCAGTTTTCATTCATTATGTAGATGTAAAGTGTGATTACTTGGTTGTGTGACTTTAAGGGATAGCCTATTATCATATGTGTGGGTTTGGTTGCTTGGGCCTGGATTTTTCATGTTTGTTTTCAGACACTGAATGAAATGTTCATGTCTTTTTTAGGAGAAAAGAAAAGTATTTATTTTCTGCTGTCTGAAAACATACAGGAAATCAAGCAATCTTTTTTGCGTATCTGGCTATATTTTCAATCTTTCCTGTCAGCTTGAAGTGCAGGATAAAAAATCCCAAACAAATAAGTTAATTATGTTATTTAGATAGTCTGAAATGTATTTCTTTAGACACTAAGTCAGTTTGCGGCTTTATGATCTTCAGTTCTAAGCCTAAATGTTATCTTCTGTCATAAAACCTTATGTTCTCAAATAATAGAAAGAAAAAAAGTCCTTGCATTTACTGCCCCAGTCTAAACATGAAATAAAGGACAGCCACAGTAGCTCAGTTGGTAGAGTACCCGACTTATAATCCAAGGGTTGCAGGTTCAATACCCACCCAGGCCAGCCTGAATCGGTTGTCTCAGTGTGTCCTTGGGAAAGGCACTTAGCTCATATTTCCTCTGCATGATATGGCCAATAATTTTTTATAGTGCCATTAAAACCCAACCAACCAAATAAAATATGGGATTTGTAAAGGTAGCAACCAAACATTTTACCTTAAATGCTTGAGTGGACACAACTGATGACTCTCAAGTATACTATCAGTATCAATGTAGAAGTGGTAAACATACTTTCACTTAGGATAGTGGAGACGTGATCAAAGTGCTTTTCTGTGAATAAGTAGTGATGCTAGCATGTTTTATTAATGTAAACAGAACTGCAGTTAAGATTACACTACTAATCTAGGTCCCAAATAGAAAGTAATGATACATGCTTCAGTGTAGACAGATGTCTGTGATGATTTTAGTATGCTCTTGAATTATGTACTTGTTTGGTTGTTTACTATGGTGACCTAATCATACATATATAAATATACATAGAAATTCATTTAATTATTGCTACTTTTGTCCTTCTATGTACTGAACATTGGGTTGATGAAAATCTTCCTAATTTTAAGTGAAATCCACAGATAAAATTTTGTAAATGTTCTGATCTGATTTTTCTGGGCTGTCACATGTATGAATCTTACATTTGTATTTTTGTACAAAATCATGTAACAGTCTCTAAAGATGTGACATCTTTTCTGCAATAGAACCACTTCTAGTTACCATAAATCTGAAAATTTGTTTTGGATTATCTGTTACAGATTTGCACTTACAAATACCAGAAATAGCATTGTAGGCATTCAATGAAACATGTAGAGCTGTCATTTATAGGAAACCTCAGTATCAATATATCAGCTAGTTTTTTCTGTTGGCTCAGACCAAACATGTATATAGCTTTGTATATGTATCATCAAGCCAGAAAGCAAATTTTTCAGTAAATTAGGTTTCTCCAAGAATACTTACCCAACCACATTAATGTTAGGAAAATAAGCTTGCTACCTCCCTAATCCAGCCATCTCAAAAAAACAAAAAATCGTCTTTTCCGTCTGAATCATGAAGAGCAGTAGCTCTTGCCCATTACCTACCCTTGCTATGACCAGGTGTTGCTAGTTTTAAGCTGAGTGATAGATCAATGAGGATGCTCGGGGAGGTTGAGAGCGTTTTAAAGTAATGTGATTGGGTAAGTGTTCTCATAGAAATATAATTTACTGAGAAGAAAAAAAAATTCTCCTTCAAATACTTTCCCTGATCACATTAATGCTAGGAGAATAGGTAATTGGAAGAGGAAATGCTGAGCATCCTACCTATACCCTGGGCATCCTTCAAAGGAAGAGAGGCTGGATTCCCTATATGAAAGATAACCTGCTTTCCAAACTTGAAAGCAGCACAGCCAATGGTCATGTGATCTGTGAAAACAATACCTGGCGAAGAAGAGGTGTATTGAATTCTTCTTACCTAAATACATTTTGTAAGTCTGGTGGTCATCTTGGCAGCAGCCACTGGACCCACCAAAATCAAATATTGTCTCTGCGAAGCTAAATCCCTGAGATAAAAACTCAGAAAGATTGACTGTGCATGCCAGCCAACAGCTTCTATTATGTCTTGGATTGAAACATTCAGGCTAAAGGCTCAAATTTAACTGAGCCATGTCAAAACCCATAATAGATTCCATTTTGGAAACGGTGAGTGATTTTGATCTTTTCAAGTCAAAATTGGCAGGTAGGTCTGATAGACCTTTATCCTGACCAATATCCCCTCAGTCATGATGCCTAAAAGCGTTGGATATCATGGAGCGGTAGCCTGTGATGGTAATCGAGGCCAACTTTTTCTCTTTGTACAGAGCAAAAGAGTCAGCCAATTGTGGGACTGAGGCACTCAATGTGATCATAATGTTGACTTTGCACCTGTCGCTGAATACACGCCACTTTTCCTCATAAGCCTTCAAGGTGGAGGACCTTCTTGCTCATGATATTCTCTCCACTATCGAAGGTTTAAATTCTTTCCTTTGCAAAGGCTTCCCTGACAAGACCCAGGCATGAAGGAGGAGTTGGTCCAGACAGGGATGGAAAAGAAGATTTGGCTTGGCTGGAAATCACCAAATCGAGTTGTCCGACATGATTAGGACTACTTTCCTGATGTGGTCCTTTCAGAAATGTTGATTAAAGCCTTCATTTACAGTAGGTTGATGTCAAGAGACATCCTTCAGCCCCACATGTCGCTGACAATGCTGAAGCCCGGCAAAAGGTGGGCTCCCCAACCATATGTACTGGCATCCGTACATATACGATAACTTCTGTTTGGGGTTTTTCAGAGGAATTTTTGTTGTGAACCAACCATGGTTGTGCCACTGACACAGGAATGAGACTACCTCATCTGTTATCCTGACCTTTTGATCGTGTGGAGTGCAAAAGTGGTGCCATTGAGCCAGCAATGTCATCTGTAAGGGGTGCATGAAAAGACAGCCCAGCAAAATCAGATGAACTGCCCCACTGAATTATCCAAGGACTCGCAAAAATTCTCTTGCTGTAATCCACCTCAAGTTGGAAATGAACTCTACAAATCTGATGACCCATACCACATGAATGTGGAGTTGTACGAGATTGAGATTGTGATAATTTCATGCCCAGATCAACAAAACGAGAGACAGAGATTGGACTTTTCCCAGTTTACTAGAAAACTGAGATGACTCAAAAGGGATAGGAGATTATTCCTGCCCTTGACAAGAATTGAACTTACCATATGTTTCTGGAGGATGTCATCCAAATACATGGTGACGATGCAGTTCATAATCAAATGGAAGAGCTCAAAATTAGTAAATATTCACTTGGTATGCAAAACAAAGAGATTTCTGTGATGCCGGGTGGATAGGGACATGAAAGTATGCATCAGTCAGATCAAGACTGATGGCAGACTCGTCCCTTGATCATGTCATTTCCATCTTGAATTTCGGCGGAACTATGTATTGGTTGAGGCGGCTTAGGTCGATGATTGGCCTGAGCTTGCCAGTTTCCTTTTGCAAAAGGAAGAGCTTGAACATTCTTGGTTTTGGAACAATCTCCACTGCCTGCTTGTTGATTAATGACCAGATCTCCTGCATGATTTCATCCTTCTCATAATCTGACGGTACGTCCATCATGAGCAGAGAGGACAAAAGAGTGAAATCTGAAGCCCCTCCAAAACTACTTGGATTGCCCACTTGTTCTATAGAAATAGAGCATTTCAACAACAGCTGAAATGCATTAATCTGGTGCCCACCGGTAGGCTGTCTGCGGGCAGTCGGGGTGGTGAGGCAACAATAAAAGGTAGGAGGCTTGGGGAACTAGAAACCCTGTTTCTTGCCCCATCTATAATGCTGCCCCTTAAACTGAGTGAGTTGTTGTTGCCTCCTGACATTTGATTGGGATCGAGACTGGTTCTGTGATTGGGAAGTAAAGAATCCCATATCTCTTTGTTTCCAATTATCTCTCCTTTGAGGTTGAGATTGATTGGGCTTATACAACTGTGGAGTCTGGATGGCAAGTTGGAGAGGCAGTTTCTGAGCTGCCTCTCTCCTCACTTCCTCTATTTTGCCTCCAAACAGCAATGGTGACCCAAAAGGCGTTGTCCTCAATGTCAGGGCATGATGTGGCTTAAGTGATGTAGAACGTAGACATGCATCTTGTCACACCAAATCCAAGCTAGCAGAAGCAGTCAAAGCATTTGCCATGGAATTATGTGCTGCTCCATTGATGACTTTTGCCAAAGCCGCTGACTCCCAGGCATGAACATTATCAAAGTTTTCGGGAAGCCGGAAAATCATTAACAATGCTAAGACCAGCACTGATGACGTGGCTATGATATTACCTACCACTTTTAATGTAGTGTGAACAATATTTTTGTCAGCTTTATAGAAAATAGGGGCAGCATATTTACCGACACAAAATTCTTGTCTAAGGCCGATATGAACGGCGTCAAAGCAAGTTTTGTACCAGCGAGATGAAAAAAGTTGTTGGTAAATGGCTTTCTGAGAAAAAAGTTGTAAGAAACACCTGGGTCACATATCTTGTTGGATGGAGAGCCTGCAATTTCTTTAATTTTTGACAAGTGCAGACAAAGCTGGAATGAGGGATCTTCCTCCTCATCGAAGTCCACCAAAGCCTTGACCTTATAGGCCTGAGTGGAAATGGGGGGATGGGGGGGTGGAGGGCATTCTGAAGCTGCCAAAACACCTGGTAAATTTCTTCCACCACAGCCTTAAAACTGAACCTAGTTCTCTCCATTGTCAGATCTGAGTATGGTAGATCTTAGCTTTATCCTCACACTGTGTGGGTTATTCTGGTATAGCTCTAATTTCATGTCCATGTAAAACATGCGCAGCGGCATGGAAGAGGCATTGCCCTTGTACCTGTATGTGTCACAGTACCAACCCAATGGGTACGCTGTGAATATATGGCTAGCTGGATCTGTAGGATGAATTTGTCATACCAGTATGGATGGCTGGTTTGTTGGTAGAATGGTCGGTACAGGTGTCAACTGTGCAGACGGTGGTATGGACAGCTCCAGTACAGACTGTGCCACAGGCATGGATCTATCAGTAAGATCCCCATATGTCTCCACAGTCCCATATACCTGTATGTGGTATGGGTTGCTTACATGACTGATCTACGGTCATTGGGTATGAGGTACAGATGACTGGACAGCTGGATGGGCTGGTTGGCAGCTGGAACGGCATTGTACAGTATTACAGTAAGATAGAATGGATCATTCAGATCCAGTAAAAAAAAACATGTGCCTGGACTTACAGGCCCGAAGGCAATGGTAGGACATGCACAGGGACTTACACTCACTGCTCACTGGGCTGCTAAAAATAGGAGGATGCTCCCCAGTGCAGTCCAAATTAGAGGTGTGAGACAGACATATGGGCAGAAACTGCTCCAAATTTAATAACTGCATTGTTGCCTCCTGCAGCAGGTGATGCATCTGTAGCTCTAACAACAGCATAGAAGACTGTGAGGATGGCAAAACTGCAGCACCTTGCTCCTCAAATTCTGCCGATGTAATGATAGCAGATGCTGTTGTACATCTCATTTTCAGTGGTGGCGGTGGAGGAGACCCCAACACCATCCCCCACAAAGCTTGCAACTGATTCCATCTTGGAGTGTATACTCAAAATGTCCAACTGCTCAGTGTGAGCCTTGACCCCGTTTTTAATGCTCTTTCACAGGACAGTTTGACCAATTGTCCTCTGACCAGATCACATATAAACTGCATGCAGAGGATGTACATTTTGTGCAGGTGAAGCATGTGTCATGTGTGTCCTCATTGGACTTGAACTTTTTACATTTTGGACATTTTGTCATAATTTTTTAACTGAAATGACACGAAAAAAAAATTAACGAGTTTACAACTCAAACATGTTATTAAGTTGCATAAACAACACCTGTTACTAACCAAATGAGCAAACACACACAGCAAGCACAAAAACATGAACAACAACACGCATCTGCTATACAATGTGTGAGCATAAGGTCAGGCTATATGAAGTTCACAAATGTGACAAATTCACATACAAATTGGTCAAAGAAAAAAAAATAACGTATACAACCTGAAGTAGATTCCTTACTACACACTAAAAACCCACATTTTGGGATGGATGGTCGGAAACCATGAAGATAAACACAGGGATTTTAGGGGGTCTACAGTACAATGTTGCCTGTATTGTAGTGAAAGCTTAAAACTGGCGACACCTGGTGGCAGCATGGGGAGGTAATGGGCAAGAGTTATTGTACTTTTGTCTATATGATATAGACAGAAAAGACGATTTTTGTCTATTGGGGAGGGCTGGATTCCGGAGGTAGCAATCTTATTTTCCTAACATTAATGTGATTGGGGAACATATTTGGAGAAACAAAGATAATCCAATATTATGCAGTACCTCCAGTGAAAGGAAGCTAAGACTAGGGTGTTTCTCCACGACCTTCAAAATGGCCTCCACTCCCTGGTCCTTCATAGGGTTCAGGTTCAACTGAAACAACATACAGAATGTTGGATCTAATACATCATGCAAGGTTAGCCAGGCAGGCTTGTTCTAATACATCATGCAGGGTTAGACAAGCAGTACTATCCTGTCACTTACTAGTTTACAGCTAAAAATGTTTACACAGTACATCATATCCTGATAAGTTAGGTCCCTCTTGAATGAAACCACCCCATGGTGGTGCAGTGGTTAACCATTTTAAGAGGCCCACTTAAATAAGACCACCCCTGGTGGTGCACTGTGCATCTCTTAAATGAAACCACCTTCTGATGGTGCAGTGGGTACCTCTTAAATGCAGCCACCACTGAGAATAGGCCACTTTATCGTCCTGTACTGGAGTGTAGTAAATTATTACCACCTAAATCATTACACCCTACTCCTGATGCCATCTTTTTATTGCAAATGGGCAGCCATGTAATGGGACTACTGTGCATAACATCTATTCAAAATGTGTTTTGTAGGAGACGAGTGATCTGAGTTCTACCTGCTGACAATGCCAATCAAACATGACATTTAGTCAGATAGAGACTGATGGATGGACAGAAAAATAAAGCATCCATTGGCAAGTTTTGCTATGCAATTCAACCACAAAACTGTTTCATACATTAAGTTGCTTTAAAAATAAATATTAAGCAGAGAACATGCCGATGTAAGTTTTTTGAGTATAACCAAGATAAGATTTGAATTGTGAGATGTATCAAGTTTATGACATTTCAAGCTGTGGCACATGAGGTCATCAATTCATTGAAAATTCTTAATGATACTACTCACAATTAATGATTCCAGGCCAAAGTTTTTGCTCAGCCCCTGTGCCAGCAATTGAGCTGCCTCTGTGTTGAATCGATTATTTCTGAAAGAAGAAAAATTATTACATATCTAACGATGAAACAATTCTAATATACAATGAATGAATATGCTGCAGTAATTTCAGCTGTTGTGATGTCAAGAATTAGTGAAATAATTTTTCATTATCTTGAATTTCAATACCATCTTTAAGTATACTTTTATATCATGACTTATCCAGAAGCACAACAGTGCTATTCTTAACAAATAAGCGCATCAGATAAAAACATTTCCTAATAAAACATCTCATATCAATAAACTAAATTATTCTGCAATAAGTTTCCTGAGTGCTTTGCCCAAGAGAACTAAGCAAAATGCATTACATGACAGTGTTAAGACAAGCTTAATCTTGATTTTACATGCATAACAAGGATCATTTAAAAAAAAGCTCACCTGTCATTTAAATGATTGATAAAAAAAATTAAGCTAGTCATCAACATTGTTTATTTTTTAGCCTGAAACTTTGACTTTTTTCTCTCCATATTTTGCCTCATCTGTTACTAAAAAATGTTTATCTGGTGTGTTTTTTGTGTTGCCTTCTGGTCAGTGTTCCAAGCTACTGCTTTGTACAAGAATTAGGCTGTGCCTACTGGTCAATTAGACACTTTATACTGAACAGTAAATACTGATAAATGCTTTGGATTAGGATCAGTCACCATGTTGTTAGACATGATTTAATTTGAACACTGCCAACAGAATAGCCTATGAGGGCATGGTTTTCAGCCTGAGTTTTCACTACAGTTCTCCCTTACACAAGGCTGTGGCCTGCAAAAGGTAAATTAATTTTTTTGTATGAACAAATGCATACAAGACAAAGACTTGCATCTTGCTGAAATCATGGCAGAATAGAAGTCATCTTCCAGTGTTGAAGATCAAACGGACATATGTTATAAATATGACACCTGAAACAGTAATGGTGCCAATAATGATGAAACTTAAAGTCCAACCAAAGTAGCAAACAAAATTTGAATGAGATTTGTATGTTACATGTACAGTGTAATATATTTTTTTACTGCAGTAAAATTCCATAATTGTTTAGATGTAATGCTAAGTTCATTAACTGTCAGTGATTAATTTAAACTGTACATGTGCAGAACAGTACCGAAATAGATATTATTAAAATTGAACAGTGTGTTGTCTTCTTCCAACTTTTTTCCTTGAAAATTATAAACAAGCAGAATGGTGATCAATTTGCTCACATAAATATAACCCCACCTCTCCTGCATCCCACCCCTACTCCATGATTGAGATGAATCTATAGTAAAAAATGTGCATAGCTCTTCTAGAAATAGTGAGTACAATGATTTGTCAACATTCATATCTCCTGCTGATGACCATAATATATATGAAATTTCACAGCAATCAACAAAAACTGCAGGAGTATTTGCATTTATAAAATTCTGTCATACATTGCATCCAGTTGCAAGTAAAAAAGGGCAATAACTCTTACAAAAATCATGGAAGCATAAAGATTTGTCAAAATGAGCATCTTTAGATGATGACCATAATATGTACCAAGTTTCAAAGCAATCCATTAAAAACTGCAAGACAAACTGTGGAACTAGTCATGCTAACAAGATTGTGTCATACACTGCATAAAGCTAGAAGACAAACAGAGCAATAACTCCAACAAAAAATTGTGGGAGCCAAGTGATTTGTTGATATGTGCATCTTCAGGTGATGACCATAATATTTACCAAGTTATAATATTTACCAAGTTTTATGGCAATCCGTCAAAAACTGTGGGACTAGTTGCACTAACGAGTGTCCAATGGAACGATGGACATGAGGATTACTATATACCCTCCCCTCCCATAGATGTGGGGGTATAAAAACTGTTCACTGTTTTTTTCAGCTTTGTCTCACTTTTCTCGACTGCTCTGAGAACTTGTCCATGAATTCCAAAATATAGAATGAATACTGCATAAAAGTAACTTGATCTTCTGTACTGACAACAGGAGAGCAGCATAAAAGCCACACAAACTCTACCTCTATTGGATTGATGACTGCTCTAACTCAGCTGTGGCAGTGACACCAAACTTACGTGAGGTCTAGAACTTTAAGTGTGGTATTGTTCCTCAGCATCACTTTCAAGGCCCCCGCCCCCGCTCTGCCCATGCCATTCCAGGCCAGGTCCAAAACCTCCAGGGTTATGTTGGTCTATCAATTTATAAAACATAAAAATTTATTTTTGAAAATTTCACAACATGTAAGTTCCTGAAGCTTTTGGTGAATAATAGTGCATTTTTATGTGATACCTATTGGTAAATATTTTAAATATAAACAATCAGAAAATACCTATTACCTTTACTCAGCATCACACCCCATGTCCTGATGCTAATTTTTTAAAGTAGGTAAAGTAACCCATTCAGATGTGCAACACATGTTCATCCCAATTGATGGAACAACACTGCAAGTTTTGTTTCTTAAAGTTTAATAATTCTTGAAAATAGAACCCTAAAACATGATGGACGGAAAAGTAGATGCATACTTGTTTAGAGAAATTGAATCCTACATATTACCCCTTCTTTAAAGTGGAGTTATACAATTATGAGAAATTTAATGTGATTCTGTGTAATCATGAGAGAGTGAGAGATGCATAATACACATAATTCTTGATGTAAATAAATATCTTTTCTTGACAGTATACGACTCCATGGCCATTTATTTCTGCAACTTTTTTTTCAGCCTGGGCCAAATTTCAAATCAATACCATTAATGACATTGTTGAGTAAATGCAGAGAGATCACACATGACAAATTATTATTTTAAAAAACACAAAACAAACAATGCAACAGGATGACAATGCTCCAAAAATGTCATCACACACTCCCACCATAGTGATATATACAATATCCTATCATCAAATAACAGTGAAGAGTGGAAAATTATAAAAGTAGTTGTTGTGAGCAAATGGCGAGATTGAGAAGCTGATTATAGAAGTAACAGGTTGTCTGAATGGACAGAGGGCACCAAATTTGTTTTATTGCAGTTGCATCACGAGATAAACAATCAAAGACAAGAGTGATTTAAATCTTTAAACTTTGCATTTTCTTTATATTTTTTACTAATGTCAAGAAACAATATTAATGTGTAGTAGCAACAAATATTACATGTTTTAATAATAATAATAATAATAATAATAAAAAATAATAATGACTTTTTTTAAAGAGGGTAGCACAATTAGCTGAAAAACTCATCTACTCTGAGAACCTCATACAAAGGAACATATTTATATACAGACACACATATACACACACACATATGCATACATATACATAACAGCATGCATATACAACAATATATTCACATTCTTTCCTTTCTCTCCCCCACACAGACACTCATTCATACATATGAAACCACATAGTAAATATACATGAATATATGCAATTAGTGCCAAATAGATGGGTAGTATATTTAATGATGCCCACAGGCATTCATGAATACAAATACATTTGTTTTCATTCTCATTTTAACTATATCTCTCAAGCTACTGGATATATTGAGTTTGGAAGAAGGAAATAGAGTGGAATTTCTAATCTCAACTGGAATACTATTCCAGAGCAAAGTTCCAGAGTATTGGAAACTTCTTTTGAATAATTCCTTATTTGTTTT
Organism: Margaritifera margaritifera; assembly: GCA_029931535.1. Taxonomy (NCBI): domain Eukaryota; kingdom Metazoa; phylum Mollusca; class Bivalvia; order Unionida; family Margaritiferidae; genus Margaritifera; species Margaritifera margaritifera. The sequence goes on along the minus strand of JAQPZY010001566.1, from coordinate 323,468 downwards.
GGAAATTTGATACTGTTTGGTAGACATGGATCTCAGGTGAGGAGTGTTACCAGGTAGCCTATACTGGAAAAGTGAATGCAAGACAGGAGCACTGTTATTGGATATTTTGTACATTAAGTTAGCTTTTCTTAAATGGATTCAGTCTTTAATAGGTAGTATTTTAACTTACCAGCTATGTTTTCCCTGTTTTCTGTCTGGATTGATATTAGCCCAAATGCTCTTTTTTGAACATGTGCTAGCTTTGCTATGTTTTTATCATTTGAATTACCCCATACTGCATAACATTAATCTAAATAGAGTTGTATGTAACTGTTATAAAATAGTTTCCTGTGCCTTTCTGGGAGAAAATATCTTATCCTACTGAGAAGCCATAAACTTGAATGAACTTTTTTACTGATATATTTTATATGTTCAGTCCATGATAGAATATTATCTACAAAAACACCAAGTACTCTATCATAACAGATCATTTGCAAATTTATATCCTTCCATATTCTACATAGTTCATCCCTATCAAAATTTGTTCTTTTTTGCCGTGTTGAGATAAGTAATATTTTAGTTTTACTACCATGCCATTGCTTGTGCACCAGTTGTCCAGTTTGTTTAGGGTAACCTATAGAGACATTTTTAGTTCATGCTTTGTGTTTTGGATGTCTGATAATGTTGTGTCATCTGCATATAGATCCGTAGATGAAATTGAGTCCCCAAATAAAAGTGGTAGGTCATTAATGAATAATATAATAGTAATAGACCCAGAATTGAGCCTTGTGGGACTCCATATCTAACTGTTCCAGGTTCAGACAGAACGTCGTTAATATAAACATGCTGTGTTCTCTCATTTAAGTATGAAGTAAACCATTTAGTTGTGCTGTCATCACATTGGTAAATTTTCAGTTCGCTCAAAAGGATTTAATGATCCACCATGTCAAAAGCTTTCCTGAAATCTGTAAGTACATATCCTATTATTCTAACTTGATCAAGTGTTTGAAGCCATTTATCAGTTAGCGAGATCAATGCAGTCTCGCATGAATGATTCTGTCTAAAGCTGGATAGGTTAGGGTGTAACAGCGAGTGTTTCTTTAAATATGACATGAACGAGTCATGAACATATTTTCAATCAATTTTGACAAGTTTGGTAGTATCAAAATTGGTTGGTAGTTATCTGTATCTTCCTTAGAACCTGATTTGTGAATAGGCATTACTTATGCAGTTTTCCATATTTCGGGGACAGATGAGGTTGCAATACTTAAATTGAATATGAATGTTATGATATCTGAAATAGCTGAGGCAGATGTTTTATGAGTCGTGGGCCAATCTGATCAAGTCCTGTAGCTTTCTTGGAACTATCAAGCTTTGTGAGACATTTATAAATAAGTTCTTTGATACTGTTGGGATAGAGAAACTTACCTCCCTAGGGATTTTGCTGGTGCAGAACATTTTCAATTCATCAAAGTTGTTTTCTAACACTGGTTCCTTTAATTTTGTAGTCCATGACAGGTGATAAGTTTGATAGCGAAAGATTAAAGTGAAATGTCTATAATGGTGTATGGATGCAACATTTACCAACATTTCTAAACATGTACATGGTTTACAATAACTGAAATGATGTCATTTAATCAAAATGATTAGAACCATAACCTTTTCCCCTATCTACCTGTTAGGCTTACTGAACAGCTGACAGTTATTATATTGTGCATGCCGCACCTCACTCGTCTTGTTATTGTTTCATTTGCTGTACAGCTTTTACTTATTATTATGACAATATTCAGTTTGTAAGACATGTCTTTTTTTGAATATATCTGACAGTTTCAGTAAAACATCCCTAGGATTTACATGATCTTATTTCTTACTGTTACATATATGTACATGATAACAAAATTGATAATGGAACCAGACATACTGCCTGGACATGTGAATGAGATGCTTTTGTAGGATCTACAATGACTAAAAACTATGCAGTGGCTTACAAATTTGAAACAGTGTTTCTTTAAAATAAAATGTTACTAATCAAAGATTTTGTTAACAAACATGTTGCTTAAAGGTAACTATTGTAGTTTAAAGAAATCTGTATAAGTATATTCAGTAAATCAAGCTGATGTGTAATGTTGTGTAATGTGCACTATGACTAATTCTCATCAACTTCTGCTCTTTTCCTAGAGATGCCACATTCGATGTGAAAATCAGATACATGCTTTAGGAAAAGAATTAACTGAAAAGTCCTACTAAATAATCTTCAATCACATTTACTGATTTTGTAAACATTTATAGGCAATAAACTAAGCTAAGACATTTACACATATAAATGTTGCAGCCTTCAATAAACTAACTAAGCCATTTACATATATAAATGTAGCAGCCTTCAATAAACTAAGCTAAGCCATTTACATATATAAATATTGCAGCCTTCAATAAACCAAGCTAAGCCGTTTACATATATAAATGTTGCAGCCTTCAATAAACTAACTAAGCCATTTACATATATAAATATTGCAGCCTTCAATAAACTAAGCTAAGCCATTTACATATATAAATATTGCAGCCTTCAATAAACTAAGCTAAGCCATTTACATATATAAATGTTGCAGCCTTCAATAAACCAAGCTAAGCCGTTTACATATATAAATGTTGCAGCCTTCAATAAAGTAAGCTAAGCCATTTACATATATAAATGTTGGGGAGCAGGCTGATTCGGCCCGAATCACTGGCTGATTTGGCCAATATTCCAGGCTGATTTGGACCATGTGAAATATTATTAAGTTTCGTCTTGGATTTAACAGTGATATTTACATTTGTTTAAAATATGATATAAAATATTATTTCCCAGGTGTGTTCAGCAGTTCAAATCCGCATTTAATGAAAGAAAACCCTGATTTTACGCGAGATAATGACGTTGATATAATGATGTAAGACTATTAATCTCGCATTGGCAATTTAATAGTGAAATATTTTCAAAGCAGCTCATTCACCTTTGTGCAATATAATTATATATTATTTTTTTAAAATTTATTTATTTTTTTTTTTTTTCTTCAACATTTTCGTTTATTTATATTATACTAAAAAAATAAATGGGTTATGTCAAAGCAATTTAATAGTGAAATATTTTTAAAGCAGCTCATTCACCTGAGTCTGGGAACAGAAAATGTTAGGAACAGAAATTAAATTTTTCCTTTTAAATTGCAAACAATAATAATTAAAGCATCTGACCATCACTGTGCAAAACCTGTTTGATTAATGCCGCTCTAATTGTTATATAATTAAACATTATATTATCAGTTTTTTGTTTAACACTTTGTTTGATCAGTGTGTCCCTCATTAATTTTATTTCAAACACTAATAATAGGATCATCTGACCATGAATTGGCAAAACCCGCTTGATCAACGCCGCTATAATTAAAGCACTATTGATGTCATTTGAAAATTTACTGAATTTAATACCATTCTAGAACACAAAATATAATGCTGACTTGAAAAAACTGTGATCTTTGGCCACATGTAAATGTTATTATATTATATATGTTTAATATGATAGAATATCTATTCAGAAATCAATATTTAATGTTTACCCCCATTTATCATTTTCTTTATTTTAATTATTACGAGGCCCACAAGATTATCAGAATATAGACGAATAATATTGACGTATGATATTGTATCGAATTAAATCATAAATTTGACATAACCCGTTTATTTTTTTAGTATAATATAAATGAACGAGAATTTCGGCAGAAAAAAAAAAAGAAAAAAAAAATTGCACAAAGGTGAATGAGCTGCTTTGAAAATATGTCACTACTGAATTGCTTTGACATAACCCATTTAATTTTTTTGTATAATATAAATAAGCGAGAATTTCGCAACAACAAAAAAATTTTAAAAAATATATTGCACAAAGATGAATGAGCTGCTTTGAAAATATGTCACTACTGAATTGCTTTGACATAACCCATTTAATTTTTTTAGTATAATATAAATAAGCGAGAATTTCGCAACAACAAAAAAATTTTAAAAAATATATTGCACAAAGATGAATGAGCTGCTTTGAAAATATTTCACTACTGAATTGCTTTGACATAACCCATTTATTTTTTTTAGTATGATATAAATAAACAAAACTTTTGCAAAAAAAAAAAAAAAAAAAATTTTACAAAAAAAAATTGCTCAAAGATGAATGAGCTGCTTTGAAAATATTTCTATATTAAATTACTTTGACATAACCCATTTATTTTTTTGTATAATATAAATAAACGAGAATTTCTACAAAAAAATAAATAAAAAATAAATAAAAATAAATAAATAAAAAATAAATAAATTGCACAAAGGTGAATGAACTGCTTTGAAAATATTTCACTATTAAATTGCCGATGCGAGATAAACAGTCTTACATCATTATAACAACGTCATTATCTTGAGTAAATTCAGAGTTTTCTTTCATTAAATGCAGATTTGAACTGCTGAATGTACCGGGGAAATAATAATTTATATCATATTTTAAACAAATGTAAATATCACTGTTAAATTCAAGACGAAACTTAATAATATTTCACATGATCCTAATCAGCCTGTAATTTGGTCCAAATCAGCCCGTGATTTGGGCCGAATCAGCCATCCCCCATCCTTTCCATAAGAATACTCCCAAATATTTACTACTCATCATCTATGAAAATACCATTATTTACTAACCAATTTAACATTTGTACTCGCATAATCCTTTTTTTTTTTTCAAAACATTTTTTATCATTGAACATGTTTGTAAAAAATTTCAGCAATTGGATAAACTTAGTTTCCAACCTGTAAATTGATAATGATGGCAACTGGAGGTATTTGTCACATTAAAAAGGCTAGATAAATATAAAAAAAGTTTCCTTGTGAGATTCAAACCAGGTTCTTCAGTGTGGCTGGTAAATGCACTACCATTTGAGCTATTAACTTTAATGTAAAGATATCCAAGGTTCGACATATATATATTGGCATCCACTGTTTAGCTTGAGGTTTTTGTTTTATTGTTCAACAGTCCTTTTCTTTTTTACCTATATTTTTTTATTTGTATAGTTTACTTTGGAAAATGAAGTATATACATTTCCTATGTGGAAGACACAGTTTATATTTTATAGTACATTTAAAGAGACGATAGTTCCGTTATACTTCATTTGTAAGTGACAATATATCTACTTATCTTCCAAGAAAGAAAAAGAGAAATAAATAAGACTGCTTAACAACACTGATTTGTTGCATCATCTAAAGGACTATATTGAATAAATGCAGTTTTCTGCCCCCTTTTTTGTGAAAAAATAAATATTGTTCAATTTCATAACTCTTTGACTAATTGGGCTATTTAAGATAAAAATGAAACTCATCTACATTCATTATGTTTATAGATCTCCATATCATAGCAAAAAACGACCCTTGAAAATGGGCTGGTGTTGAAAATTGCAAAATAAATGCTGCGTTTAGCAACTTCATACTCCAAATTAGATATGAGCGCAGTCTTGCTGCACAAAGAAATTTCAGCAGACTGTGTATATCTTATAAGCAAACTTTTCTTCAAAATATCATCGTGGAGCAAGATTGCGCTGATACCAAGAAACAAAACATTCATGAGTTTTACTGTCTACGTAGTGTTAGCATTTTGATCCTGTTGCACTGTTGGTGCCTCGATCTCCACTACACATAGAGAAATAAAACTGCATTTTCTACCGCATTTTATTCTATTCCACGTGTATTGTACTCAAAATATTCAGAAGAAACAACAAAACAATATTTTAAACAATCTTATTAATTTCTTTCTTACATTATTTATTCTTTCTAAATTTTAACTTACTTTGCACATATAGCTGTTTTTGTTTTAGAGGTACCAGAGGGGATTCAAAAAAAAAATAAAGAGAAACTGAGAGGCGTCTATATTAAGTAGCATTTTATTGTTTAGCATGCCTGAGCATTGCGAATTTATCACACAAAGGATGCCATAACAAAGATGAATATAAGTAGATATATTGTTGCTAACAAAAAAAGTAAAATGAAAGGATTTATTGTTTTATATTCAATTATATTTTGAGACAACCCATCATGTGGGAGAAATTAAACATACTGTAGAGTCTACTTGTGGTGCATTTCTTCACACATGCACATACATACATATCCTAAAATACAACTTGATATATAGGTCAAAACCAAAATACATTTAAGAAGATTTAATTAAGTCAATCTTCCTGTTTTAACAGCATTAGCTTTAAAAAAGAAGGTGGTGGTGGTGGTGGGTCTATACTGTACTGTACTTCCATGGAGTACACAAGAAAAGGATGCTTTCAAATGTACTATAAAATATGTATTTAAATCTGCCGCATAGCATAATGTGTATATGGTATTTCCTTTTCTACTAAACTATACACAAAATGAAAAGATATAGGAAAAAATATTACAGTGGTCAGTTAAAACAGGAATTGTTGAACAGAGGTAGATGTCAAACTCTAGACTGACCTTGTAATCCAATATAATTACTAGTATTTAACTTATAGTATTTGCACAAGTAGCAGAAAAAAACCAGGTTTGATTCAGGGAAGGGAATATATTTGTTTCTTCTCTTTTTTTTACTAACCTTTTGAATGTGACAACAAAATACCTCCAAATTTACAGATTAGACCCTAAGTTTAAATAATTGCTGAATTTTCTTCAAGCAAATAAAAATTTGGGGAAAAAAATATGTCGAGATTCACTTTCTAAAATAATGCAAATTATTGTGTGCGAGTGCAAATTTAAAATTTGCCTGCAAATAATTATATTTTCACAGATGATGAATAGTGAATATGAGGGGGTACATGTCGTCTTCTTACGGATTGGGGTGGTGGATGGGTGGGTCGGTTCAGGTCCTATTCAGCATTCGAAATTGCTGGCTACCCAGCAACTTGACACCGTCTACTTTCATAGTGGTCCAAAATGTTGTTTTGTTTTTTCTTCTTTTTTTTCTTTTGTTTTAAAAAGGATTTTATACTTTGCTTCAATTGTTATTTGACCCAAGTTTAGCAGGTTATGAAAGTTAATGGTCTGTTTCATTTTAGGTTTGCTATTTTTATTTAAGTTTTTTGGGGGAGGTGGATACCACGTCACCAACTGTGATTTCATTGTTTTGAATAGGTACCATGTATGCATGGACCTCCGCCGGGGGGGGGGGGGAAGGTTTGGCAGTTGCCCCTCCCCCCGGATATTAATAAAATCCATTGTGTAGTAATGCACGTCTGCAAAAAGTTTTAAATTGGCTTTGCCCCCCCCCCCCCGGAAAAATTACTGCGGATGCCCATGGATTTATGTTGGATGTAACATTTTAATATGCAAGAGAGAGAGAGAGGGGGGGGAGGGGGAGTAGGCCCTTGTTGGGACTCTATTGTCTATTGTATATAAGGAGCATTAAAAAATATTCATCTGTAAAGACATTTCACTTAAATCGTTTGCAATAAATTTTCTCGCCAGTGAAGGACAGGCAAGACATAGGTATCACAGTCACAGATTGATGGATGGATTGTTGGCAGCATTGATGACTGTGTTAAAGTTTTAAATATAGTCGTTTTCAGTGTTATATACATTTTGCAGGCAAGATATATAATTTTTCTGCGAACTTCCTTTTCACTATACATGTATTTTTATTTAATGTTCTGGTATGCATACTCGAGAGGGAAAGTAATGATTTTGGGGAATTTGTTATTCTTTTTTATTGTATATTACACATGGCAGATGCATGCACAAAACTGTCCAATTTTAATAATACTGACACCTCTTTTACATACTTCACAATTTTATTACACGCAGAATCAAGATATTTTCTTTCCTTTATAATTTCCACCGACTGTCTGCGAGGAAGAATACAGATATTAATTCAGTCAAAGTTAACCAGGGTTGAATTTTTATTTTTAATAAAGTGTCTCAGAGGTAATCTATCTATCTCTCTCTCTCTATATATATATATATATAAAGAGAGAGAAAGAGAGAGAGAGAGAGAGAGAGAGAGAGAGAGAGAGAGAGAGAGAGAGGGAGGGAGAGAGAGAGAGTGAGAGAGATGTGCGTGTGTGTAAATCTGCATATATAACGTAGATTTTGGATGTGTTATTTAATGTTTCACTGTGCTATTATGTATCACCAATGAGAGAGAGAGAGTGTATTCCTTCGAAATTAATATGAATCACGTACATAATGAATAAAATGATGAGTTATACATGCACATTTTCATGTATATTTGTCAGATGTGGTTTTGAAGTTGTTACATGTAACAGCATAGAGTATGTGCATCTGTGTGTATTTTGTATGTGTAATCATGAGAGAGAGATACATAATACATATCATTTATGATGTAAATATATATTTTTCTTTTGTATGTCACATCCCGTAGACGTTTATTTCCTTTTTTTTTATCATTATTTTTTTTTGCAGGCAGGACCAAAGTTCAATTCAGTATCAGTTACTGTCATACATACCACTGATAACAATTGAGTAAATGCGGTGAGATCACACTTGACAAAGTAATATTTACAACAAAGAAAAACAATAGAATAAAAGTGAAACTGAACACAGAAGAAAAATATCAAAATAAGTAAATGCAGTGAGATCACACCTGACAAAGCAATATTTACAACAAGAAAAACAATAGAATAAAAGTGAAACTGAACACGGAAGAAAAAAAAATCAAAACATTAACTTGTGATGTATGGACTAAGTGGATGAATTGTGAAAGCAATTGTTATAATCGAATGTCTAGATTTTGAAGGTGATTATAGCAGTGACAAGCTATTTGAATGAACAGTGGCCACTTATTTAGTTTTCTGCGATTGTGTAATAAGACAAACAATCCAAGTTATGGAATGGATAATTTAAATCTTTAAACTTTATATTTTCTTTATATGGTTTTTTATACTAATTTAAGCAACACATACTAATGTGTAGTAACAACAAATATTACACCTGTTTTGGTATCAGATTCATGGACCGACAAAAATACTTTTTTGAAGGAGTTTTTGAAAAATATTTTATACTGGAGAGACCAGCCCATCGATTTCTTTGAAACAAGCTAATGAATTTTCATGATCGAGGAGATAGAGCAACGATGAAAAGTTTTTGTGAAAACATGTGTGCATGCATGTGTGTGTACATTGCCACAAAATTAAGTAAAATATTATCAACAGAACATCTTTAGTTTCCAGGAACAAGGGGACAAATACCAATATTTTCGGTGAACAAGAGATCTCAGAAGATTCTAGAAGGCTTCATTATCAATCATATGAGCCAACAATATTAAACAATATTCCAAACAGGCACAGTTTTTGATTTGATCAGTGACTGTCTTATTTTTGCAACCGAGCTTAGAATAGTTCATGTTGATTTGTAAGTTAGATTTATTTGTCATGGGTTACTATTTCGGTTATTTTTGACAAATTATAACTTTATTTTATGCAGCTTTATACCAGAAAAATGATACAAATACATAACGTTATTTTAAATTTAGTGAATACTTTATGGATAGACAGTATCAATGAGAACTACATGGAAAAATTGAAAAATTCTTTGATATTTTTAACACATGGATTCCATGGCAACCAGCATGAGAACAAAAAACTTAGGTCAGAAACTAAAACAAACTACCTTATACTTGTAATATATATCAAATGAAGAAAATTGGAGAGGGGGCACAAAATGGTCCTTATTCAATATAGTCCTTTGTAAAATTATAATACAGGTAGGAATAGAACAAAACTTGGTAGAAACTGCAGTTCTATATCTTTACTCGCATTGAGGTAGAAACAGTGCAACCACAACAAAATGCCAATGCCATGTACACAGTAAAAGTTGTGAATTGTGTAGTTTTTAGGTACCAGCACAACCTTGCTCCACAATGACATTTTTAACATAAATTTGTTTATAAGAAATAAACAGTCTGTTGAAATGTTTTCAAGGAACAAAACTGCACTCATATCTAATTTGGACTTTTTGAAGTTGCTAATTTTTGCATTTATTCTGCAATTTCCAACATTATTCCATGCTCATAGGTCATTTTTGGTATGATATAGAAACCAATAAACATAATGAATGTATAAGAGTATGATTTATATCTTAAATAACGCACTGAGACAAAGAGTCATGAAATATATCAATATTTTTTATCTTCATAAAAATTGGGTCAGAAAACTATGTTTATTCAATATAGTTCTTTGGTCTTATAATAAATGTTGAAGCTAGAGTAGGTTGTGCATTAACAACGCCTATGCTAAAATGATTAGGGGCCATAACTCCAAGAAATATGGGCACAACATGCTCATCATTAATATGATTTAAACTCTTCTCGAGATGAAATTTCACTGCAAATTTGGTTAAGATCTTGTATTAAATGTTGAAGCTAGAGTGTTCACAAGGCTGTGCATTAGCCATGCCTAAGTTAAAACCATCAGGGGCCATAACTCTAACAAATATTTGCAGAATGTGCCAGTCATCAAACTGATCCAAGCTCATTACAGGATGAAGCTTCACAGAAAATCTGGTTGAAATCTAATACAAATATGGAAACAAGAGTGTTTACAAGGATGTAAATTATTAGTGTCAATGCCAAGATGATTAAGGTCCATAACTCTAAGAAATATGCACAGAATGTGATCTTCATCAAACTCACTCATTATGTTGTCGAGATGAAACTTCACAGAAAATCTGGTTCAAATCTAATAATAAATGTGGATGCTAGTGTTCACAAAGCAGATAGATGGACGGGTTTCCATGTCCCCTCGATTTAGCAGTAGGGGACAAAAATATGAAACAATTCTTTAATTTGTGATATTGATATTGAACATTTTGGGTCGTGTTGTTTATCTAATGCTGTGATTTCTTTATTTTTGTGAATATCAATTTTCAAGGTTTTACTGAAAAATGAAATTTGATCTTTACTTAAATTTATGGATAGGAAGGGAATCCTACATATAACAACTGTCTTCACAAATGGCTCACTGTTTGTTGAATCTTTATTAATGGTTTGTGGCAACCATTACATTTATGCAAACTGATACGCAATGAATAAAAGTGAATTGACAATATGTTGTCTCTTTGTGACATGCAGTTGTACATAAATGAATGGAACACCAATATTTTTAATATCTGACATTTTATAATGTCAACAACAGAACTTACTGAAAAGGGAAGGAGGCTGAGTGTAAATCTTTGCTAAACCAAGTCAGATAATTAACACATGGCAATAAAACATGTACACAAGTCAGATAATTAACACATGGCAATAAAACATGTACACAAGACAGTTCTTAAAGTAGATGAAGAAGAAGAAAAAGCTCTTGTAGATGTATAGGACACCTCCCAAGAGTGAATTCATATCTGGATAGCGCAACCAAAAGTGCTCACTTTGAACCTCTAAAGTACTAGGTTCAATCCTCAGTTACTGCATTTGCAGGAAGTACATGGGCACCCATCGAAGCTCGAAGGTCATGTCAAGGTTATCTGGTTTCCTTCATCAAAAGCTTTACTTTGTTTATAGTTGATGGATCTTTTTTGTACTACAATCAACATAAAAAAGTCTAGTTTAAACTTACCAGGAGTGAATTGATGATGGCTGCAGCTCCCATGTTTCTGATGGAATTCCAGCTGACATCTAGATCTACCAAGCTCTCATTTACTTTCTGTAAATAGGACAAGCAAGCAAGCAGTTTTATCATTACTTTATTATTAATATTTCTCATCGGAGAAATATTTATCAAGAGTAGGGTAAATCTGATTAAAAAATTTGACCTTTTTGAACTTTTACAGTGAGAAATCAACATGTGAATATTGGTTAACAACATACCTTGTTTGTGACCTTATACAGCTCTTTGCAATAAAAAAGCTTACCCATAATCTCTCCTACCTGACCTCTAATCTCACCCATTTAGATGAGCAATCTCAATCAGCAGCTTTCTTAACAAACGTATTTCAAATGTCAATTTAAAAAAACAAAATTGATAAACTTTGCCATGTTGCTGGCAGTTTAATAATGACCTGACCTGCTTTGGTGAAGGAGGATGTGTACTGTAGCTCCCAGTATAAATTTCATTCACACCAGATTATGTGTTTTTCAATAGATTTACTGTAAAATTGGCTCTCTACTATAACTTACTAAAAGTATGTATGATACTATGTATACAAATGTTTTTGACAAATAATTATTTGCAATCAGGTTTAAAGAGCTTTATAAATTTTAAAAGCTCAATGTACATGCTAATGACCAGAAAACAAAACAATTCTGTGGGATTGTATGTCTTGCCTGCTCAACTATGTCCATAACACAACACTGCAACAAGAGCAAGATAAGTCACTGTGAGATGTTTTGTAAGGATATGAATATTTGTCTTCAAACTATTTGATCTTATGAAGTTTCATAACTGAACCTGCAACATTGCACACATCAAGTTTCATAACTGCACATGCTAAAATTTGAAGAAATGGAGCTAAATTCAATAAGGATCCCTCAAAGTGGCCAAAAGTATTTTTAGGAATTAATGTGCACTCCATTTCTTCCCTCCTATGATCTTTCTAATTGCTGACTACTGAAATTATCTCCGATACTCTTGCCATACTCCAACATACAAAATTTGCAACAAAAATATTTTCTTATATTTTTGCAATAACATGTTCACAAGATAAGGGCAGTGCAAAAATCTTTATCATGGCCTTTGATCTTGAACCTGGTATCACTAAACTCGTCTCAGATACTATTAAGAAATCCCCACTTGCCAAGTTTGGCTTAATTCACAATTAATATTTTCTTGTCTTTAGTTAAAAAAAGAAGTTACTGAACTGGCATCAATCACTGTATTCTTCAGATATATCCACAAACTGGGTTTGATACAAATCCATTTATACTCGCTTGTGTTATCATGCTCATAATCCATCTCGGAAAAATTGCAAGTCAGGACCTTTGACCTTGAAATCAATGTCAGAGTGCTAACTATTAATGTGTTTATTGAAAAACAATGAAATACAAAGTCTGGTAAAAATACATTTGTATATGTACAAGTGACTATGTTCATATACTTGCACCGTTTTCAATAGTTCTCTCTTTAGGCACTAGTAGGGCATGGTTGACTTGGGAGGTTATTGACCATCAGATCTCAATGACCTGGACCTTTGATCAAGGTATGTGGTCTTGAACAAAACTTAATGTGTAGAAACCCTTATTTGATGATTAGACTTACAATGACTGTGTCCACTGACTTTTAGACAACAAGAATCTATTGGTTTCTTTATTAATCTAAGTGCAAGCCATCCACAACATTTGGTCAAGAAATTTACTGTAGAATGAAAGTTATTCTGCAAAACTCATTCTTATGTGAGTCACAATCCATAAAATTTGGTACAGGTCCATGAGGTACAGCTAATATTTTTGTGTGGAAACCATTTCTTTCAGTCACAGTGACCTTAACATTTGACCTTTTGACCACAAAATGGATAGGCATCTTCCTTACCCAAAATGCAAGCCATCCATAAATTTTGGTCCAGGTCTGTGATGTAAAACTAATGTTATTGTGTGGAAACCATTTTTTTTCTTTCAGTCACAATGATCTTGACCTTTGACCTTTTGACACCAAAATGAATAGGCTTCTTCCTTACACCAAGTGCATATCATCCAAAAAATTTGGTAACTGTAGATGGTGGAGAACTTGAGTTATTTGTGTGGAAACTAAATTGGTAACAGATGAACGGGCAGACATCACAACATGATATGGTCTGCCTTATGGCAGGCATACAGAAATGCAAGCAGTGACCTTTGACTTGACCCCAACATAAAGTAGGTCCCGTTTTCAAACTTGTTCACAATAGTGTGGACACATTGGTGGTCAGATATGCACTATTTTCATTCAGGACCAATTACATATTGCAAGAGGTGTTTTAGTGATACCCCAATGTCAGTGCCACCATTCTTTCAAGTCAAGTTGTGATAACAAGATTTTTTAGATGGTCACTATGGTTGATATGCTGGAGGTTACAACAGTACCATTTTCATTCAAGACCTGCTACATGTTGTTATAGTGTTTTAGTAGAAAACCCAAGCCAAAAAGATCATCTATTCAGGAGAAGTAGCTATAAGATTTCCAAGATGGCCACAGAGGCAGCTTTTTTGGAAGTTTGATCCACATCATTTCAATATAGGGCCAACTACATATTGCAAGACGTGTTTTAGCAAAAACCCCATGTTAATATGACAATCTGTAAAGAGGGAGTAGAGATGACAAGATTTTCATTCTAACCACTGTTGCAGCCATACTGGGGGTCATATTTGCACCACTTTCATCAATGACCAACTACAAGTTATAAGAAGTCTTTTAGTAAAAACCCATGTTGATATCACCATCCATATAGGAGAAGCAGCTAAAACAAGATTTTCAAGATGGCCACTATGGCAGCCATAGTGGATATCAGATCGGCATAATTTATATTTCTGAAGTCTTTTCATGACAACACCATTTCAATCTGTCCATCTGTGCTGGAGGAGTAGTAATAACAGATTTTCAAGATGGCTGCAATGGTGGCCATATTGGCTGTCAGATTGGCACCATTTCCATTTAAGATCATCTACATGTCAAAAGAAGTCTTTCAGTTCAAACTCCATGATGTAATACCATCCACTCATTAGGAGGAATGATAAAAAGATTTTCCAGATTTCAGCCATGTTGGATTAAAGATTGGTGCCATTTTTTTTAGGACTCACTATATATCTTCAAAAGTCTATAATGAAAACCCCATGTTGATATGGTCATCTGTACAGGAGTAAAGATAACAAGATTTTCAAGATGGCCACCATGATGGCCATATTGGATGTTCAAGGGGCACCATTTTCATTAAGGATCAACCAGACCTCAGGATAAAACTGTATGCCAAGTTTCATGACTTTCTTCCAAATAGTTTAGGAGTAGTGACAACATATTTGATCTAATGGATGGATGACAGACACAAACCCATCACAAAAGCTCTTTTATTCTTTGACCAGTAGAGCTAAAAACTTGACACTAATATTCATTGCCACAGTATTGACAATGACAATACACACACTACACAAAAACAAAATGTTGATAGGAATTTGGAGGTAATATGAACACTTATGTCTTACCCACACACATTACACTTCAAATGTATCAACCTTTGACCACATTACCATGATAATGGGCATTATATCATACCAGTGCATTGCCAATATGAATCCCGCCCACTTCTCCAAAGGCATTGTTGCTGAGGTCAAGAGCGGTCAAAGAATTGTTGCTTTTCAGACTCTCTACCAGACACTTGCCACACTTGTCTGTTAGCTGGTTCCCTGAAAGAAAGAGAGAGCAAACTTTGGAAAGAGCTTATTGAATTTTCACTTAAGAAATGCAATTAACTTGTATACACCGCTCCCTTGATAACTCGCGAACCCACTTATAATGCGGGGTCAGGCATGGATCCCATTTTTTAAAACTAGAAAATACCCCAAAAATTGGCCCCTATTTGTTGAACGTGAAAAAATCGCGATCAAAATGAGTAAATGAAACCTTCATACATCGCTCGTTTTATCATCAAAAACAGTGGTTAGTACCCAGAAATTTGAATCAAGATCATGAAATTTTCAACTTTTAATAAGAAGTCATATATTTTGTTCAATTTTCTTTCCAAACAACATTCTCAGTACACTATAAATAACAACAGCCGGCGAAATACTGATCAATGAAAATGTCACTAATGCCTACTGGTGGCAACACTTATAAAATAAATACCAACTAAATAAGTTTTGTCAATTGAAATTTGTGTTTTAGTTCTATCTTTTAATTCGGTTTCAGTGTAATCATCATAAATGCAATATGCCCTCTTGTATTCAAACGTGAAAAATATAATTCAAACGTCCCAGCTATGCCCGCAAGCGTTTCCATGAGAACCTAATTAAGTGCCAACTGTTTTTTTTATCTCCGACTTGCGGAAGTATTTGTTGTGTTGTTACACTCAATTAATAGCAGACCTGCTTTGTATTATCACATTAATTATGTCTTTTGTATCAAATGAAATAAAGTGGTGGAATAAAAGAAAAGTTAAAAGGCGTGCAAATCCTACCTGCGTAAGAGCTAGCGGTCACGGTCAGATCAACTCATTTCAATTGATCAATCGAACACTGTTATAAATATTATTATGTAAGTAATATAATGAAACTACCTTAAATTAGCCTACTCATTCACAAATGTGATCAAAGATACTAAGGCCACCAAACCAAATGAGTACTTGATGAATAAAAAGCTTTGTTTCACAGATACGGTTCATTATGGAGAAGCGAGTTCCAGAGTTTGTATTGAACTTAAAATTTCTAACTTGCCACTCAAAGATTTCCCCAAGGATGAGAAGAAGTTTTACTGTTACTTGCAATGAAATCACAGCATCCATATTTTATTAATAGAACAATAAATAAATCAAGTTTTTATGTTGACGGTTGTTTTATGAAATACATGTCCCTGGTTTTTGAAAAAAAGGAATCTTGTTTTGTTGTGAATCAACAACAACAAAAAGCAGTGACGTAATGCACAATGTTTTCGCGTACACGTGTTGTTGAAACTGCTTGGACTAATGTTGTTAACAATCTTTCAGAGGTTAGGTATCTTGAAAATAAAGGTAATTTATACAAAAAGTAAACAACTATATTAGAAAAAAGCTCCTTATTGAGAATTATTGCAAATGCAATTATAAAACGAGTATTCAGCCATTAAACAGCCCCATTACTCCCCCCCTGTGGTTTTCTCAATGTCCAGCAGGAATGGCATCTCCTTCTTAATTTTTTTGAGGTCCCTCAGTAACTCATGCCTTCACTTATAGTGCGGTCTATGTTTTTGGACCCCGCTGTGCACAAGTTATTGAGGGAGAGGTGTACTTGTGTACCACTCCTTTACAAATCTAGCTGCAACCTGATGCCTTGCAAACCTGTCTAAAATGCAACTGGACCATTTCTTACGACCACCACTGAACATGACACATCAATGTTATTTTCAACAATGTATGTATAGCTTCAATCCCTCTCTTGTGAGGCCACTCATTCTGCAATAAAAATGTGGCCTTCTAAAAGGGATCATGGCATCTTAAGAGGGGAACAATTAGTTAAATATACTATTTTGGTTTTGGCCAGCATGTCTTTATAAATTGGGTGGCCACTTTAGAGAGTGGTTCTCAAGAGGGGGACCACTGTATTAACTTTTACTATCAATGGAAATAAAATTAAGAATAAACAAATTTCATAGCATACAAATACATTTAATAGTAAAATTAGGAATGCTAGGCATAATATTGCCATTATGGTAGAAGGATAAAATATGAAACATCAGTAATAGATCTCTACTCAATTAATTCAATGATTAGACTCTTTATTGTAATAAGTGTTTTTGTCAAGATCAAGATCAAGATTTATCTAGCTATTCAACTATGACATTTATACTAAGCAGAGGTTACAATGATTACTCATGGGATAATACCGGCAGATGTATCTGGAGCAATTATGTTCAACTTACCAGCTATTGAGAGCGTCTTTAGTGTGGTATTTACCTCCAGCATCTCTGTTATAGCTTCAAACCCTTCAAAACCAATGAAGTTGTTGGATATATTCTACAAAAAAAGATTTTTCTTCTGTACATATAGCTAATAAATGTTGCATTAAGTTTACTACACGGTCACACCATTGACATGACTTTTAAATAAACAAGAGTCCATCGAAGGGACTAACATTCTACTGGCTGAAAAGAATTTCTAGGAATTCAAGACAAGACCTTTCTTCATTTTAACTGCAGAGTGTTGAAACCATCTCTGCTATTTGTGAGCAATAAAAAAATTTCAAACTAGCCAATGTGGCAGCCATACTGTATGTAAGATCAGCACCATTTTCCTTTAGGACCAATTAGACATCATTAGAAGTCTTTTGGTGAAACCCAGTGTGAATATGACCATCCATTCTGGAGGAGTAGCGATAACAAGATTTTCAAGGTGTCTGCCTTGGTGACCGTATTGGATGTCATATCAGTACCATTTTCATTTAGGACTAACAAAACAATATAAGAAGTCTTCTGGTGAAAACTCTATGTTGATATGACCATCCAGCTAATAGGAGGAGCAGCAAAAACAAGATTTTCAAAATAGCCACCATGGTGGCCATATTGGAGGTCATATCGGCATCATTTTCACTGAAGACCAACTAGACATCATAATCAGTGTTCTCATAAAAACCCCATGGTGATATGACTTTCTGTTGAGGAGGAGTAACAATAACAAGACTTTGAAGATGGCTGCCACTGCAGCCATATTGGCTCTCAGATTGGCAGCATTTTCATTTAGGACCAGCTAGACATTATAAGAAACCTTTTAGTGAAAACACCATGTTGATATGACCATCCATTCAGGAGCAGTAGTAATAAATTTTCAAGATGGCCATTGTGGTGGTCATATTGAATGTCCAAGCAGCGCCATTTTCATTTAGGACCAACTAGACCATGGGATGAAAGTTTCATGGTAATCCTCCCAGTAGTTTAGGAGTCACAATAACAAACTGGTGCTAACTGACGGACTGATGATGAACAACAGGCCATCCCATGACCAGTAGAGCTAAAAACACCTTATGTACCTAGAATATTATTTCATATCAAAGCAAGCAAGAATATATAGTATTCAATAACTTTAAAAACTCCAAGCCAAAAGCAACAGATTGTTTTATTCGGTGGAGTGACATCATCAGTAAATATAGGACTACAGACATTTGGAAACATTTCTGAAACAGGGATACAAGTCCTTTTCAGAGCAAAACTGCTCATCTTTTCATATGCTAACATTTGATAGAATATGTAATGTTTGACTTACACAACTGTCATATTATCCAGTATGCAAACTGTACAAATCAGGTTACTCTAAACTGCAATTCATGGTTCTAGGGAAGTCTACAATACAAACAAGATTTTAAACCTGTTTGCTATAAAAACCCAGCAACTTGCAGGGAAGCTGCCATACATATTCTAGTAGAATATACCCCGTTTGATCACAATAGGCCACATAATTCTAATGAGGTAAAATCTAGATTTGAACATCTCAATACTATGGAGATAATATGGTTGCTGAGGGGGGAGGGGGAGGAAATGTGCCAATGAGGAACATATCTAATAAACAGAAATTCTGAAGATGAAGTCAACAATGTTCTCAAAGATCTAGCTGTTGTCGAAATCCAATAGTTCTTAGAGAGCATGCCAGAAACATAATTACCTTGGTCAAACATGCCTGACATGAAAAACATTCCTGCAAGTTTAGATCATAGCTAAGTGGTTCTTATGAAGTTTCACCAATGGTTTAAGAAATTTGTTGCAATGGAATTTAACATTTGCTAAGGAAGCTGTGAAAAACATACATGTATAGTGATAGAATATATCATCAGAAACACGACTCTTAAGTTGGTTAACAACTGGCTTCTTGGACTTGAGAAAATTGTATTAGATACTGATGGATGGACAACACATGATAGTCACAGAGCATACCATTACCTTACATGACTTCTGACCTCATGAACTGTCAGAAAAAACAAAACAAAACAAATGTTTAGCAGAATAATATTTCTCTCATTCTGAGTATTCTATTATTGCATACTCTTAAGGAAACTGTTTTCCTATAATGTTGTCTGGTGGATATAGTGCCCAAGCAAAATGGAGAAGGCAATAATATATTTAGTATGTCTGATGATGCAATGTGACATATAACATTGGCATATGCAAACAGAGCCTGCTGGAACAGGTGTAATGACCATAGCCTGGTATGGTATGCCAGAGTCAAAGGAACATATGTACTCTCCTAAAATAAATCCCTGTAGTTAGCTAATAGGAACTCAAGAGTTTATAATGCTACTTACTAAATATGTGTGATGCAGTTTTACCCATGTGAAAAAACCATGTTAGATACACCTATCCCATATGAGTGCACTAACTGACACTATAGATGATATCATTATGCTTATGACATCATGAATGTCTGCAATTTCTTTTTGTTTTTAACACTGAAAAAAAAACACATTTTTCCAGACGTATAACCAAAATCAACAACAAAGACTAAACATTTTATGTTCTATCCAATGATGTATGTAAGTTTAGAAAATACTATTTCTAAAGCAACAAACATACCAATGATCCACCATTTTTCCACCACTCTTTGCTTGATAAGAAATGAGAGAAAAATAAACCTTCATTATGCAAAGCCTCATGTCTGATGCAAAATTCTGACTGTAGGGTGGAATTTTCCTATTTTTCACTTCAGCATATGAAACATTCTATTAGTTTTGTCTGCTGCAAACTGTGCTATAATAAAGACTCCCTGTATACAATTTTTAAAAACATGACAATGCACAAAATCTTAACTTTGACAAATATAATGGTGCCCCACTCCGAAAAGAAAAGTGATTTCCATATCTTTCCTATGCTTCTAAGGTGTGGCAAATATCTTTCCAACTGATGAGAGGTTAGCATTATCCAAGCTTACTAATGTTGTTATAAAGGTGTTGTCCTTCAATACTTCTGCTATATATCTCACTCCCTCACTCTCCAGATAGTTGTCTGTTAGGTCCAGAACCTCTGTAACCGTGTTCATCTGGAAAGAGTCCATCTACAAAGTCATTGATCTGCTGGCACAATTATACAGGTAGCATAAGATATGACATATAATTGTATCCAACAGTCAATAAGATGATAGTCAATATAAACAGCAAATCATAACATGGAAATCTTTGAGATATAACCCTAATTAGAATGAAGACCGTGCCTCATAATCATGCAATTTTCTGAGGACAAAAAAAGGGCACATAAATGCTATATCTCCAGCATTTAAGGGAGTCTCCCACAATTGTGGTCTCCTTCTTGTTCTTTAAATATGTTCCTTGCTCACATTAACGTTAGTAAAAAAAAGCTTGCTACCTCCAGAATCCAGCCCTTCCAAAAGGACAAAGAAGGGCAGTAACTCTTGCCCATTACATCCCCTTAGTGCCACCAGGTGTTGCTAGTTTTAAGCTGAGTGATATATCAACAAGGATGCTCGCATAGTAGGGAAGTTGGAAGGGTTTTAAAGTAATGTGATTCTGTAAGTATTCTGGGAGAAACATAATTTACTAATAAAATTGCTTTCTCCTTCAATGTTTGGAGAATAGGAAATAGGGGGAGGGAATGCTGAGCATCCTACCTATACCCCGGGCATCCTGTGAGAGAAGAATGGCTGGATTTCCTATATGAAAGATAACCTGCTCTCCTAACTTGAAAGCAGCACAGCTGATGGCACATGGTCTGTGACAACTATACGTGTCTAAGAAGATTATTGAACTCTTTTTACCGACAAACTTTTTATGGGTGAATCCAGCGAAAGTGCTAAACTATGCCCATGAGGAGGCTGTGCTGATGTCAACTGGGTCTTGTGGTCATTGGGGCAGCATCCACAGGACCCACCAGATTCAAATCTTGTTGAGAAGGTTGACTGTGCATGCCAGCCAACAGTTTCTATTATATCTCAAATTTAAACATTACTTTAGAAACCAAGGCTCTGAGCTGAAATCTTCATGAGGTGACTTTGATCTTTTGAGACTTCAGAGTATGCTGAGCATATACCCCACTTCAGCCATGATGATAGAGCTTGAGCGGAGACATCCTCTTTCCCAATATTCACCAGGAGAAAGAGTAATTGTCTTGTTCCATGACTTTTCTCTGTGCACTTCAAGTATCTATCGAAGCAAGAGGAAGCATGTGACAACTCTCTGATTGCCTGCTGATGGTAGCCTATTCTTGGCTACCAAGCCTGATTGCATCATTAGGGTTACAGAACAATTTGTTCTGAACTGGAGATAGTTCGTGTCCACTGAAAGGGCATGTAACTCGCTCACCCTGCATGATGAAGCTACAACCAGAGAAAAAAGTCAGCCAGTTGAGGAATTGAGGTACTCAAAGGGTCGATATTGTTGACTTTGCACCAGTTCCTAATACACTCCACTTTCCCTCATAAAATTTCAAAGTGGAAGGCCTTCTTGCTCGCAAGATTCTCTCCACAACTGAAGGTTTAAATTCTTTCTTTTGCAAGGCTCCCCTCTCAAGAGCCAGGCGTTAAGGAGAAGTTGGTCCGTACAGGGAAGATTTGGCTAGGTTGGAATCTTTCTGGGCAGATTTATCACCAAATCAAGTTGATTTTTGACCCAGGACTTGTCCCATCAGACAGGGGCTATCAGAATCAGTTTGCAGTTCTGACCACTCAACTTCTGTATTTATTTTTTTCGGTACTAAGAACGTGGGTGGGTAGGCAAAGGCCCACAATCCCTCCCAACTGATTGAAAGTGCATTCATAGCCCAGGCTTCTGTGTCCAGAACTGGAGAGATGAAGGTGGGCAGTTTGTGATTCCACCTTGTCGCAAAAAGATCGATCATCAGACGCCCCAAATCCGATGAAAGACTGATCGATGGATGGACCATTCAGTATGAATGATCTGACCCTTTCTTGACAGAGTCAGCCAGGACACTGAGTCTGCTAGGAATGTGTCTGATTTGTACACTGTTACCAAGTTGGAAGCACCAAAACAGAAACTGTCAAACCAGAATGCACAGGATGGGTGATTTGGTTCCCCCATTGAGGAGGTAGGTCACCACCACTGAATTGTCAGACATGATTAGGACTACTGTCCTGCAGACATGGTCCTTCCAGAAATGAAAGGCATTGATTATAGCCTTCATTTCCAGAAGGTTGATGTGAAGAGGCATTTCCACCAGCCCCCACTTGCCACTGAAAATATCAAAGTCTGGCAACAGGTTGGTTCCCCAACTGTATGTACTGGCATCTGTACATACTGTAACTTCTGGTTGGGGTCATTTCAGAGGAATTCCTGTTTTGAGTTAACTGTGGTTGTGCCACTGACACAGGAATGATACTACATCATTCATGATCCTGACCTTTTCATCATGTGGACTAGAAAAAGGGTGCCATTGAGCCAGCAAGGTCATCTGTAAGGGGTGCATAAAGAGATGGCCCAGCGGAATCAGATCTGCTGCCACATTGAATGATCCAAAGAGTTGCAAAAACTCTCTCACTGTAATCCATTTCCTGTTGGAATCAAACTATACAAGTTTGACAATCCATACAATGCGAACATGGGGGAGTTGTACGAGATTGAGATTGGTGACAAACTCCATACTCAGATGGACAAAACATTGGGATGGATGAAGGTCAGACCTTTCTTAGTTTACTAGAAAACCGACATGACTCAAAAGGGATAGGAGAAATCATTCCTGCCCTTGACAAGAATAGAACTTATCAAATGCTTCTGGAGGATGTTGTCCAAATAAGCCACC
The DNA here is from genome assembly GCA_029931535.1 of Margaritifera margaritifera. Taxonomy (NCBI): domain Eukaryota; kingdom Metazoa; phylum Mollusca; class Bivalvia; order Unionida; family Margaritiferidae; genus Margaritifera; species Margaritifera margaritifera. The sequence goes on along the minus strand of JAQPZY010001566.1, from coordinate 300,120 downwards.
GTCACCATGGATAAAGTCAATTGGAATAGGGTGACGATGCAGTTAATAATCTTTGTAAACGCCGAAGGGCTGATGTTTACACCAAATGGAAGAGCACAAAACTGGTCAATATTCCCTCAATATGCAAACTGAAGAAATTTCCATGATGCTGGGTGGATAGGGATGTGAAAGTATGCATCGTTCAGATCGAGACTGATGGCAAATTAATCCTTCTGTTGGATTGCTCATGTCGTTTCCATCTTGAATTTCAGTGGAGCTATGTATTGGTTGAGGTGGCTTAGATCAATGATTGGCATTAACTTGTCATTGGCCTTTAGCACAAGGAAAAGCCTGGAATAAAACCTGCTTGTCAATTAATGATCAGATCTCCTGCTGCATAATTTCGTCCTTCTCCAAGTCTGACGATATGTTCGTCATAAGTGAAGAGGACAAATGAGGAAGGGGTTGGATAAATGAAATCCAAAGCCCCTTTGAAATTACATGAATCGCTCACTCGTTTTGCAGAAATAGAGTGATCCAACAGTAGTTGAAATGCAGAAGTCTGGCACCAACTAGTAGGCTGTTTGCGGGTGGTTGGATTGGTGAGTCAATGGCGAGAGTTAGGAGGCTTGGGGAACGAGAAACCCTGTTTCTTGCCTCATCTATAAGGTTGCCTCCTAAACTGAGTGGGTTGCTCCTCCTGACATTTGATTGGAATCGAGACTGGTTCTGTGTTTGGGGAGTAAATGATTCCTTATCTACTTGTCTACGATCATCTCTCCATTGAGGTTGAGATTGATTAGGCTATTATGACTGCTGAGGCTGAATGGCAAATTGGAGGGGCAGTTCCTGAGCTGCCTGTCTCCTCACTTCTTTGATTTTGCCTCCAAACAGCAATGGTGACCCAAAAGGTGTCATCCACAATGTCAGGGCATGGTGCAGCTTAAGTGATGTTAAACATAGACATGCGTATCATTGCACTGAGTCCAAGTTAGCTGAGGCTGTCAAAACATTTGCCATGGAATGATGTGCTGCTCTGTTGATGACTTTCGCAATTCGAGCCATTGACTCCCAGGCATGATTGTTACCTGATTTTTTGGCAAGCTGGAAAATCACTAATGACATTAAGTCCAACATTTATGAGGTGGCTACAATATTACATACCAGTTTCGATGTAGCATGAAAAACATTTTTGTCAACTTTATAGAAAATAGGAGCAGTCATGTTTACAGCCGCAAAATTCTTGTCTAAGGCCGGAAGTTCAGTCTGAAAGGCATCTGAGCATGTCCTGTACCAGCAAGATGAAAAAGTTGCTGGTATTGGCTTTCTGAGAAGAAAGCCTTAGATCACATATCTTGTTGGACAGAGAGTCTGCAATTTCTTTAAGTTTTGATGAATGCGGAAGAAGACAGAAGGAGGGACTCTTCTCCTCCTTGTCCAAGTCTACCAAAGCCTTGACCTTATAGGCCTGAATAGTGGTAGGGGGTGAATGGCATTCCTAAGCTGGCAAATCCTGGTAAATTTCTTCCACCTCTACCTTTAAGCTGAACTCAGTTCTCTACATAGTCAGATCTGAGAATGTTAGTTCTTCAGGCTTATCCTCACACTCACTGTGTGGGTTATTCTGGTCCAGCTCTACTTCCTTGTCTGTGTAAAACATGCCCGGCAGCATGGAAGAGGCATTTATGTTGTCCCTGTATGGGTCATAGTACCGCCTCAATGGGTACACCTTGAACATATGGCTAGCCGAATCTGTAGGACAAATTTTAACAGCAGGTTCAGTAGTATAATGGTCGGTATGGGTGTCAACCATGCTGATGGTGGTACAGTTGGGTCTGGTACTGGCCATGCCACAGGTATGGTGAAATGGACAGATCTATCAGTAAGAACCCTGTATGTGTCCACATTCAATGGCCCCATAGACCTGTCTGTGGTACGGGCTGCCAACATGACTGATCTATGGTGGCTGGGCATGAGGTACGGATAACCAGATGGCTGGATGGCATCATATGGTATTACAGTATGACATAATGGATCACTGAAGATCCAGTATTAACCCCATGCAGCCAGACTTACAGACCCAAAGGCCACGCCTGGACATGCGGGGAGAACTTACGCCCACTGGGCTGCTTAAAAATAGAGGGACTCTCTCCCCATGCAGTCAAATTATCTACTGAGGTGTGAGATGGATGTACAGGCATAAACTGCCCAGATGCCCAGAATTTAGTAACTGCGTCATTGCCTCCTGCACCAGGTGACACATCTGTAGCTCTAACAACGGTGTAGAAGACTGCGAGGATGGCAAAGCTGCAGCGTCTTGCTCCTCCAATTCTGCTGATGTAATGGTGGCAAATGGTGTCATACATCTCATTTTCGGTCGGAGGGGGGAACCCAAAAATGTCTTCCACTGACAATTGATTCTGTCTTGGGGTGGATACTCAAAATGTCTGACTGCTCAGTGCGAGATTTGAGCCTTTTCTGTTTTTAATGCTCTTCTGCAGGACAGTTGTCCAAATATCCTCTGACCTAATTGCGCATACACTGCATTTCCCAGACGATGTGCATTTTGTGCAGGTGAGGCACAGGTCATGTGTCCTTGAATTTTTTACATCTGGGGCATTTCGTCATCAATATCTAACCGAAATAACAAGAACAATGAAAAATTAATAAATGAACAACTCCAACATCCTAATAAATCACAAAAACAACACCCATTAATAACGGAGTGAGTGAAAAACATGCAGTGAGCACGAAAGCATGAACAACAACAAATATCAGCAATACCGTGTTGGAATATATTATCAGAATTTTTGGGAGGGTTGGATTCAGGAGGTAGCAAGCATATTTTCCTAACATTAATGTGATTGGGGAACGTATTTGAAAGAGAAATTTTAAAAAAAAAAAACCTTTAGAACTGAACACTAATTTATTAAACAAATGGATGAAAAGAATCATGGTAAAAATTAGTATATACATACAAAGAGACAAATTTATAAGCAGCCATTACCTCAAAGTGATACTGCTTGCTTCACATATAGTACGTAGTCATGAAATAGTAATGGCTACATTTGCAAACATAAAAAAAAACTCAAATAATATTTGTCCATAACATGATTTAAATTTGGGATATTTCATTGTGATCAAGAAGTTATTATATTTAAACTTGACAAACATCTATTGGAGTTCACTTAGAAACACTTCAATCATTTTAAATTGCTGATATGTAAAATGCAGGTAATTGCTTTATTTTAATGATACTGGCTGGCAGATGAATTGGATGAATCATCTAAATACAACTTTTAAAAGAAAGAAAAATTTTGATGTTAGAGAACTTAGCATACCTATACCAACTTATTGTCATGCTCAGTCTGCATCTGCATATATGTTCTGTTATTATTATTATTACTATTATTATTATTATTTTACACCAATCATTGTGTTATCTTGGGAACAAAAGTTCTCACTGAATAAAGTATTAGAAACAATATCACTGTAGGAAATATCTGTATCAAGTTTACCTGGAGATATTACAGGTATGTCAGAGTGATGAAACAAGGAGAAACAATTATCAACTGATAACTGCACAGAGGGCATAATTTGAAGAAAAAAATTATTGTGACATTTTTTCAGACACTGTCATGTTTTATTATTAAATATTTATCCTTAAAATTAATTGCTCTCCTTTCTTTGTCCGTTCCCTTGTACATTAAAATCAGCTTAGAGATAAAGTATTGGCTAAAATTATATGGCTTGCAAGGAAAACTCTCTCCAGCATTTTGCCAGATAGGTTGTAACATGCATGAAAATATATTTAATATAATTGATGGTTTACAATCCAAAATGCGTTAAAAGATGACAAATGATTAATAGGCAGTGTTGATGAAAAGGTGGGGGTGGACAGAGAGACCAAAAGAGAAAAACTGGTGAGAAAAAAAAAGAATAATACAGGGTTCAAGAATGTCAAACTTGCCCTAGTGATTCAGAATTTCATATTTTCAAGTTGTGTGCCAATTTCTTGCCAATAAGTTATAACAAAGTTCTGATGGTTTCATAGAAATATATCAAAATCTGTTTGATGTTGCTGAATATTCACAATACTATGGTGACATCTAAATCTATCTGAAGTGAAATTTATTACTGTGGGGAAAATACAATTAAATCATCATACCATAAATATCTCTGTGATGAATTTCTTATGTACAAGTCAAAAAATATAATCAGTTTATTTGTTTAAGTTTCCAAATACAATAAAAATGTTGGAGACAAGTGATTTCAATCCTCATCTGAATTAAAATGCCTGAAGACTTCTATAATTTGGTCCTCAATCCTGGGTCTGAATTTTTGTCTCCCTTACATCAATATAGCAGAGTTATGAATCAAAAGGTCACCTTCAAAGCTACAGCTATTGGTTTTGTTCCAAATCCTCCCAGGTAGTGATGTCTCATGCGCAAATTTCTGTCCCCAAGGTGGCGCTGAAAATAGGACACTGGGACGACACCTAGCAACAAAAAAAAAAAAAAAAAAAACCATATAGGAAAACAAAACTTGTAGGAATTCCAGTGAAAGCAAGAGGCCTATATGTGCCGAATATCACTCACCTGTTGAAATCTAAAAACCAAATGCAAGGAAAGTTGGCCAAGAAATCTGGGTTAGTATGATGCTTTCTGACATTTAAAGATTTGTATATTTTTTAGTAATGGCAGCCATGTTGGCTGGCAGATCAGCATCATTTGTACAAAGTTGAAAGGCCCTATTTGCCACGATGCTTTCTGTCAAATTTGGTCAACTTCTGTTGACTGTTGTATGGGAAGTTGTTTAAAGGTTTTTCTATTTTTAGCAACAATGGCCATATTGAATAGTGGATCAGTATTATTTGTGCAAAATTGAAAGACCTTTATGCCAAGATGCCTTCTGTCAAATTGGGATGAATTCTGTTGACCGGTTTTTGAGAAGTCATTTTAAATTTAGTTTTATATTTTGAGTAATTCTGCCAAAATTTGTTGACAGATCGGCATCATTTGTACAAACATAAAAGGCCTTCTTGCCAGGATGATTTTTGTAAAATTTAGTCAAACTGTGTTCAGCGGTTTATGAGAAGTTGTTTAAAGGTTTTTCTATTTTTAGTAACAGTGGTCATATATGAAGGCAGAGCAGCATCATTTGTACAAACTTAAGGCAAATAAACTCTAATTTTCATGTGCCTTGAATGAATATACCAAAATTTTTTAAAAATCCACTGAGCAGTTTTAAAGATATGGCTCATTAATTTCAAACATATGCATTGATAGTCTGGGCTATGAGAGTGGCCATGATAGATACAGTTGTGACATCATTAGGTCACATCGAGTCAACTCTGACACTCTGGTCAACTGATTTGCTATTGTAATAAAGTTTATTTTGAAAACAAAAATCATTCCAAAACTTATGTTAAACTATATAGTAAATAGAGAAAATTAATTCAGATTATGGGGATATACAAAGAACCAGTTTAAAGGGCTGTCAAATTTGTCCAACTATTCTGGGAACCTACAGTACACGCATGATTGTAGATTTTGGAAAATCCATGTTTCCATGGTGGAAATTAATCCATCCAAGCTGTTGTCCATCCTGGACCAGATATAGTGGTTGTTTTGGATGTCCACATCATGATTCTTAATGGACAGATTAAGTTTTATTGCCCCCATTAGAAAGTCACAGCAATATAATGATGTAAAAGTGGACATCCACTATATCATGTGGAACTTACCTGTCAGCTGACCTACAGCAAACGTGCAGTATGCTCTTTTAAAGCTGTACACAAAATGCCTTTTAATATTCAAATGCATTAACATTCTGCTTTTGAATTAAAAAAAACACCAAAAAAACAGATATTTAAGTATTAGCCGGTTCATATGAGAAGAAGACACTGAAGCAACCTGTGATTTGATTGCATTGACTCTTAAATAAAGAATATGCTATCTTTTTCTTTTATTCTGTCAGCCACTTTACAATCTTTTGCTTAGGATATTCCCACACAATGAAATACACATACCGATATCAAAGATAGGGACTGACTATTTAATATTCTGAGGGGTGTGTGCAATTTTTTTGAAAAAAATGTCTGGCTCCCAAATAGCTTGGAAAAAATATTCTTGATCTGATTTTTAGAAACAAATTGCTAACAGCTCAAAACATATACTCATAATTGCTGGTTTATAATAATAATAATAATAATAATAATAATAATAATAATAATAATAATAATAATAATAATTATAATAATAATAATAATAACACTTTATTTTATGAGGGTATCTAAGTTAGTGTAATATACTATTCTCCCCTGAGGCCCTCAGGATACATTAAGTATAAAAGCACAAAGTGTATATGATATGCATTAACAGAACAAACCTGAAATCATGTATTTCAATATTTAAAATGATGACTGCCCTTTAAGATAATGGTTATACAATTTTGTTTTGAACACATTTAGATATGTTTCTGATCTAATGGTTATGGGGAGTTCATTCCATAAAATAGCACCAGAGTAAGCAAATGATTTTTTAAACGTATTTGTTTTTGGAAATGGTATTCTGCACTGATCATTGGTAACTGATCTCAATTTAGGTCCTTGGTACTGTTCTTCTGACTAAAAATGAAAGATGTCATGCAAATATTGAGGGCAACGTTCATTCTAAACTTTGAACATTAATAATGACTTGTGGTAGGCTAATCTGTATTTAAATTTCAGCCATTTCAATTCTGAGAATAGAATTTTGGAAGGTGTATCAAATGGTAAATCTAGGATAATTCTTGCTGCCCTTTTTTGAAGTTTGTGGATTGTTTCAATATTGCTATCAGTTGTATTTCCCCAAATTGTGCATAGTCCAAAAGAGGAAGAGTGAATGTATTGTAGAATAATTTCCAATAGTTGAGTTATAGATAACTTTTTATCCTCTGTAAAAGATAAATTCTTGAGCTTACAATAGAGCAAAAATGTTTGGTTATCTGACAAGCCAACATGTTTGGTTATCTGAAGAGTTTAATATTACCAATATTATTATGATGAAAGTCATGAAAAAGCATTATCAATTAAATATTTTCAATAGGAGTTACACTATTATGTTTATTTTAAGTTGATGTTGATAGGACATCATTCAGTACTGTACATTCTTCCAGTTCACATGATATGTACTGCATAAATGTTCCCAAATGTCAAGCTTTTATTATCATTTTAGTTACTGACAGGTTATGTTTTGACTAAATTATCCTTTTGCAGAAGTTGACATGAATATAAATAAACATTTTGTCACCAAAGAACATCTACAAAAAAAAAGTATTTAGATAGGGTTTAGCAATTAGGCTAACAAGATGAAATTACTGAAACAATCAATAAACACTCAAATGATGTTAAATCATTGGGAACTTAAATGTAGCTTTTTGGGGCATAAAACTAATTTTAATGATGTAATACTTACCTGTCACTATTGTATAGCTTACACTTTCTGCAATGGAAAAACCCTCATTTGTGAGAGATATACCATCTGTACATTGACCCAGTCTGACTCCAAAGCATAGGCCCATGTACAATAGCACCTCATTCTTGTCTAGGACCTTGATTAATGAAGGACATCAGAGCAGGGTGGGAGGAGGACCTCTGATAGTGACAGGTAAGTATTACATCATTATAATAATTTTACCCCCCCCACACACACACACACACAAAACCCCTGCTACATTTTAATATCAGTAATGTTACCTGTCACTATTGTATAGCTGGATTTGTCAGTTAGGAGGGAGGTTAATGACCTCAAATGGAACAAAATTACTCACCTTAAGAAGCATCCACTGATGCTAAATAACAGTAGACTGGGTCACTGTTTGTGCCGCAGCTATTGGACCAAGAAAAAAAAAATACTTTGGCTCTGGTTTGATAAGGATTGAAAGTAAAAAGGAGAAGGTAGTATGTGATTGCTAAAATGCAGCCTCCATAGGTGAATGATTAAGATAGGCCCAAGAAGCAGCAATAGCTCTCACTTCATGGGTTTTAATTCTTGTAAATGAAAGGTCTCTCTCAGTGAGTGGCTGATAAGCTCTCTTGATACTGAGTGAAACTCATCTAGAGAAGGTGGATGCTGAAATATCAGCTGAGCCCTTTAAGGGAAGGAAAAGCCGTTTCCTACCCTTCCTTCTCCTTTTTAAAGATGCCAAATAGAACCTAAGTGCCCAAACTAGGCAAAGGAGTCTATCCTGATTATCCCCAGAACAGATGCGACTGAGACTGGGAGTCTCTATCGAAGATGGCAGTACTAAGGGAAGTTGGGTTTTTGCAGGAAAACCTGGCTGAAATAAAAGGAAAACAGTCATAATTCCCACTGAACCATAAACATCCCTTCTCTATAAAGATGGCAGGTAGTCTGGTTCATCTACACGCTGAAGCTCGAGCTAGAAGAAGAATAGTTTTAAGTGTAAGATGTTCAAATGAAGCCTCATCCAAAGGTTCATAAGGGGGTTTTATCAAGGCCCATAAAACACACGAGATTCCATCTCAGCATCAAGGAGCAAGACACTGATCTCTGCAGCTCGAAGTACTTAATAAGATCTGCTAAGTGAGGATCTGATCCAATGGTCGGGGTTTGAAAAATTTAAGTGTGTTTGAAAGGGCTGCCTTATAACCTTTGATTGTGGAAGCCAAACATGACTTTTCCTCAAAGAAGAAGAGTAGAAAATCTGCTACGGTAGAAAGAGGGGCAGCTAGGATTACACGTTTCCTAGTGAACCAATCACAAAAGATTCTCCAGTTGGCATCATAGACCTTGGAGGCAGATCGTCTACATGCCTGAATGATGATGTCAGTGATCTTGTTCAAAAACTTCACCTGTTGGATAGATCATCTGAAATGAGCCAAGCATGAAGGTGGAGAATCTGAGGACTGTTGTAAAGAACAGACCCCTTGTGTTGTGACAGTAGATTCTTCCACTGAGGTAACACCCTGGCATGTCTATCAACAATTCAAGAAGGTCACTGAACCAAGACCTTTGAGGTCACAGAGGTGCTATAAGGATAATCCATGCTGTGGATGTCCTGACCTTCTGAAATACCGGTGGGATCAATCTGTAGGGTAGGAATGCATAAGTGAACAACTGATCCCATCTCAGGCTGAATGTGTCCACTGCCCAGGCTCTTTGGTCTGGGACTGGGGAGACATCAAACATTAGCTTGTTGTTCAGTCTCATGGCAAGCAAGTCCACTAAAGGTTGCCCCCATAGACAGAACAAGAACTCTGCAACTGCTTGATGCAGAGACCATTCTGTTAGAACGATCCTGCCTGTCCTGGACAAACTTTCCGCAAGGATATTTTTTGTCCCCAGAATGTTATGAACATGGTGTGTAATTCCTTCTTATTCTGCTCAGTGTTGAAGGTTCCAAACTTCCACACAGAGAGAAGGAGAATGAGTGCCTCCGTGTCGTCTGAGGTATGGAACCAACACTGTGTTGTTGGAGGAGACCATTATGCAATGACCCAACTTGATCTAAGCACCCTTTGAGGGTGAAGTGAACAGCTCTCATTTCCAAGCTGTTTATGTGGAGGAGACTTTCTTACTGGGACCAAAGGCCCTTGAGAAGTATTCCCTTTGGCTCTAAATGAGTGTCCCACCCTGAGTCTGATGCATCAGTGCACAGATAGGAATAGGGTTCAAGGGCATGCAGTGGAACTCGAGTCAGAAATATTTCTTGATTGTACCACCACCACTTGAGATGGTACTAAAAAGCTGATCCTGAAGAAATTCAGTCTGAGAGAGAATCCTTGTGTGGTTTCCAGATTGCCAACAGAAGAAACTCAAGAGGATGTAAACTGAGTCTCCCTAGAGGTACCACATCTGCCGTGGTGTTCAAGATCCCCAGAAGAGAAAGAGAAAGGCAAGCTGACAACAAAGTCTTGGCCTGTAGATCCAGATCCAGGATTCAGTTTATCCTATCTGGTGGAAAATGAACCCTACCCAGAAAAGTGACGAAATTCATTCCTATGTACACAAAATCCTGAGAAGAAATGAGATTTGATTTCTCTAGGTTCAGTATAAGTCCTAACTGAGTCAATTCGGACCAACAGAAGTAACAGGAACTGTTTGTTGCTGTTGTGCTGCAACCAGTCGTCAAAGTACTGGATAAGAGGAATCCACAGATACGTCAAGTGTGCAGCTACTACTCCTATCAATCTGGTGAAGACCCTGGGTGCTGAGGCTAGACAAGTCGGCATGGCTCAAAATTGAAAGACTTCCTGTCTGATTGAAAAACAGAAGTATTTCTTGTGCGGAGGAAAGACTGGGATGTGGAAATAAGCATCCTGAAGATCAATGGAAACTGCCCCATCTCTGGGCCTGATAGCACTCTGGACTGATGCTGCAGCTTCCATCTTCAAGGTTTCCTCTGCAGAAATTTGTTTAGGGGGAAAGATCTATACTCAACCTCAGCTTCCCGCATTTTTAGGGTACCAGAAATATCCAGGAGTAGAAGGCTGGTGACTGGATGTTTTGAACCCTCTCTACTACACCTCTGCACCTCTTCCTTGAACTTGAGTATATTTGACTGATGGAAGAAGATGGGTGTCCTTGAGAGAAGAGAGAGTTCTGTGAATTGCAGACATAAAACCGCCTTGATTATGGAAAGGACCCACCAATCTTCTGTGATGCTTGACCAGGACTGTTGATGGTCCTTCAAACCCTGAGATGCAATGATAGGAATGAGACTGCCAAATAAAATCTCAGATTCCAGGGGTGCAGCATTATGAAGATTTTTTTTATGCTCTAGCAAAAACTTGGAAGTGTCCAATGCAACATTTCTGAGGAGGTGGAGTAGCTCTTCTGACAATGCCATAGCCATAGATAATGCATGCCTTGATGTCTTTGCTACAGCCTCCAACAATCATTGCAAAGCAACATGAGATAACAACTATTTCTTCAGAAGACTGAAGGAAGCTGCTGAGAACAGATCAGTGTGTGACTATGAACCTGTCCTTTGACTCTAAAGCCTCTAATAATTTAATAGAGATAAGCAAATGACCCCGATGAAATCTCCACTTGCGAAGCTGCAGCATCAGGGGGGCGGGGAGGGGGGGCGGGGGGGTTTAACAGGCCAAGAAGGGGAAAGAACCCTATAGCTGGAGGCTGAGACTAAAGGTCTGAGTAGCAATAGGGACTGATCATCCCTTATTTTGCCTCGCTGATTATTGTCCTTTGCCCAACCTCTGCAAAAGTTCTCTGACCATAGACGTTTGAGGAAGCAAGAGCAGATATGGTCTAGACATTGTCCCCAAAAGTCTTTCTAAGCTATAAAGAATCTTTGTGTCACCAGAGCCTGACTGCTTTGGGCACATATCAGGGGGAAGAAGGTGGTAGACTATATTTATGGCCTTGTCAAAGGACTATGTTTCTTCTTCTTTGACCACCTGAGACATTTGGTGGGAAGAGTTTGGAGATCCCAGGAGGGGATGGTGAACCCTCTCCTTCTTATCATCAGCAAATTCCTGAGAATCTACTATGATAGATAAGGCATAATCATCATCCTGTTCCAAACCTCAGTCAGAGACAGGAGTATTAGACCTGGAATGATCCCTCTGCGGGAAGACCAGGAAGTAAGGACAAAGATGTTCTGTGACTCTTTACTGGGAATGACTGAACTGTCCCTAATTGGTGCCTTTTGTGAAGGATGAGAACTTTTCTCGTTCCTCTTAGGCCTCTTAGGGGAAGTGGGACTAACCCTCTCCTTCTGTGATGACCCCTCCTGAGTAACGTGTGGCGGTCTTAGAACCTCAACACCTGTACTTGCAGGGGACCATACAGAAGTCATCCATGGTGGTACAGGATGATCTCTCCCTTGAAAGGGGAAACTCCACATCCCAGAAGGGTTGAAAGGGAACATGGGGAAGGAGGGGACAATTGGTCTGATCTCCTTTCCCCGTAGCATGCATAAATGCAGGCTCTGTCCCTGAGGGAAAGACAGCACCTTCCTGGAGACAACCACTGTTACCCCCCTTGAGGAGAAAACAGCAACTTCTAACTGAAATTTAACTGCAATGCCTACTATTATGCAAACTTAGTTGTGAAGTCAGTTTCTGCGATAGATGTAAATGGTATCTAGATTTTGTACATCGTTTTTTTTTTATATATAACTTGTACTGTGTTACACATGAGCAGAACACATCATGTCTATCAATAACGCCTTGTATATTGCCCACAATTACTAAGCCTCATTTTAGTAACTTGACGAGGCTATCAAATCTATCTTTAACTGTACTTGCATTGATTGCACTTAATATGTGTCTTCATATTTGTTAATGTTTTTAAACAGGTATCCCTGTATGAACTTCTTTATCCACTCTGAACTGGAGGTGGGAGAAGTTTTGGCTTCAAAGGTTGTAAATCCAAATTATTTGCTGTTTATTGTGAACCTTTGGAATTAATTCAAGGGTTGTTGCGAATATTGTCACTATGTTCATTTTGATTACTGTAGCAATATTGGCTCATTCAACTTTCAATCTGTACAATTTGTGCAGCTTTTAGACAATTTATGTTAATCATGACAAAGTTGTAACATAGAACCACACTAGAAATAATAAGAAAATAAGAAGTTAATGTTTATTTGAAACATTTAAGCATAGCATTGACCAGCGGCTGTTATGAACTGCAAGTACATGTACATGTACTTCCTGACTGACTGTTGTTTGCTCAAGGCAGAAAGCTTCTGTTACAGGCTGACTTCAAACTAAGAATATCACTATTGGCTGGTGCCTGATGACAGATTCACGAAGAAAGTGATGAAAAAAAGTAACCTTTCTCATGTTGTTAATAACATGAATGGTCATTTATAGAGTGCAGCTGTCAATTCAGTGTACACAATTCTCCACATTTAAAGAACTGACATACTCTCCAATGCTATTTTCTAAGTTTACAGATAAAGCTACAGAAGAACATTTTCTAGCATAGCTCACATATCCTTTTCATTTTTTTAATATATGATGACATATTATTCTTACTGAATACATTTTGGAAATAATTATGACATACATGTCATTATGTCCCATGTACCTGATTGTACACCTGCAGTATAAACAGTACAGTTTTTTTTGTCTAATCGCTTTTCATTTTTTATTTGTATACTGCTTTCAATAATTTGTTCAAAGTGGGTTCTGGAAATAGCATCACAATTAAAGGGACACTATGATAAATTTATAACCTGTACAACAAGCACTTTCATGAAATAACATTTAATGAGAAAGAACATCATAGCATCCACCTAATGCAGAACAGAATATAAATTTATGCAAGTGTATATGCGAACAGGTTACATGAACATGTAGTCAATCAACAGGGGTGTACATTGTAGCTAGGTAATTTGTTTGATGTATCTCTGTCATGGGGCAGGGGTGGGAAGATATCCAAGAAATTTAAAACATGATGGTATTTTTCTGTGTTATGCACGTTCATCTGCATGTATGCTTACCAAGACCACTGGTGAATACCACACAAAAATGTTAATACTATCTAGTTTGTACAGGTAAAGGTAAGAAATTGTCATCTGCCGTGGTCGGGATTATGAAGAAGGGGTTTCTTGCATCTGTTTGTTTAGTGTGTCAACTAATGGGATGAATGCAATAAAATCAGGGAGGGGTGCCATAAAACCAAATCCAGGTGTAGTGGACATCTACCAGACAGCGTGGACACTTAATCCCTTGCCTACTGTGTCTGTGTCCATGGTATTGAGTGGGCAATCCCTAATCCACAATGTGTGTAGTATACCACTTTTCACTATAGGAAGATAACAATTATTACTAATTTGTTACATAAACTAAAAACTTTTTCAAGATACCTTGTGACACTGCTAAAATGTGTACTTTTTAATATGAAATAAAATTATATCCAAATTATCTCCAAAGTTACTAACATCTACCAAAACTTCAAGTCACTGTCAACTGACTGTCAGAAAACATGAATAGACTAAGCAACGTAATGATATGGGCTATTACTGCTTTCACAGGTGAAGAACTTACAAAGATGGTGATCTCCTATTCATCAGAAATGTCGTCGACTGCAGAAAAGAAGAAGTTATCCCTTACAAGAGTGCTAAAAAGCAAACTTTCAGTACATACTGTATGTTCCACACATTTTATATCTAGTAAAACTAGTTTGTCACGAGCAGTTCATTTCCATTTAAGAGGGGTTAATGCTCAACAACAAAGCTGAGCATGTTATTGTACAAACCATCAGGGAAGGACTTTTGTCAAATAAATTTTGTTTAATCAAGAGAGGCATGTCCTATTATTTTAATCAACTTTCACAGAAATTATCTTGTCTTTGACATTTGTTCTGGTAGTTTGAATATAAGAGGGAAAAGTAAAAAAACATTTTCCAAAAACTTCACCTGGTAAGGGCTGGTTTAAATTCTTTATTTCTGTTTATCATTTTATGATCTTCTAAAAGATTGTTAGTATTGATTGGAATTTTAAATTTAAGAGGAACAAAAGTGATAGATATTAATTATTGATTAGAATACTTACACACAACTGTTTAGGTACACATTGTTTATACAATAACAAAAATGTCACAACAAACCAGCTCTACCAGCATGCTAAATCTTTTATGACTGTGCCTCTATTGATGCCAATATGCTTTCTATTTCTATTTTAGTCAGTCCAATTCATTTTATTTTATTTCATTTTTCAAAGATAATGCCCACAGTGGAACCAGGGTTCCTAAACAAATCTGATTTTTTTTCCATGACTTCTCCATGACAAATTGCTGATTTTCCATGACTAAATTCTTTAATGTTTACAACGAAAAGGTCGGAAAGTTGGATCTGTACACAGGAAATAATGACAATATTGATCAACATGATAGGAAAGATAACCACACAATCAGCTTTTTTGTCAAGATGGCCTCCTCCTCCCCTTACAGCCATCTAATCCACCCACTTTAACACTACAGACTGACAAGCAAGGAAAAAGATATTTTCAATTTTTGGCCATTTTCCATGACTTTTCCATTACTTTCCATGATAAAATTGTTTTCCCTGACTTTTCCGTTACTTTCCATGACATAATTTTGTTTCCAGGATATTTCCAGGATTTTCCATGACTGGGAACCCTGCTAGTACACAAACAATGTATTTCATAACATAATATTTCTGGATTTTTCTGGTATTTTACTTTTCCAGATTAGTGCTCCAAATTTCTCTTAACAATAATGTACCTGTTACTTCCCCTGCAAAATACTTGCCTCGTCTACCAAGAGTATGTCACATCAATGGCTGCAAAAAGTTCTAAAAACCTTTTCCAAATCAGGATATTCTTTTGAATGTTGTCCACTAAGAACTGTTGAGAACATGACCCACCCCCACCCCACTTTGTTAAAGATGCATTTTGTGAAATTTGTGTTTTTTGAAACATGATTGTGTCAGGGGTTTGTTTAATTTCATTATCAACAAAAGTGTAAGTGATTTACTTTCCACTGATCATGATGTAAAATTCTTGGGCTACACTTTTAAATTGGAAATGCACATGAATTTTTGACATCAGCAATAACTGCAAGTAGATAAACTGTTTCTAATCACAAATGTACTGAACATACAAGACTCTTTTGGAAAGATTTTTATATTGTCCAAATATATAATTTGACATAAAGATTAATTCTTCAATTGGTTTCTGATTGTAAATCAATCTGATGCTGCAGTCTTTCCATGGGTCGTCTTCATGAATTGGCTATTCAAATGACAATCAATAATGTCTACCAGCCCACTCTGTGGTGGAGTTGCACAACATGTGTCTGCCAAGTCACAGTGGTGATTTGAAGGTATTTACCTCTCCCACCACAGAGCTTCAACGTGGAGTGAATGTGGAGGGGATTTACTGCCCCACTGCAATTCATGAAGAAATAAAAAATTGCGTGACCTGAACTGTACATATAATATTGGCTATTTTTTAAAAAAAAATCTAAATCATCCAAGTTTTACCTTGCTTTTTGCACTGTTCTTCATAGAAAATTCTGCCTGTGGCATCAGTAGATCTCTCTTTCACTATACCTGAAGCAACAAAATAAAACAAAGAACAAACAATAAAAAGATACATTACTGTGTTTTTCAACTGACTTTCAAGTTTCTCCTTCTCCAACTTTGAAACACCCAGTACGGTAATGCTGGCATAATCAACCAATGGGCTTTTACATAAAGCTACATTGATAACTGTCCATGTTTGAGTTAGCCCTACCTAAACAAACACCAGTCAACTGGTGCCAGTTCACATAATCTTGTTCATAACAGGAGCACAGATCTTATTTAGACATGTGTTTATGCTCATAAAATTTATTACATTAGATTTAGCCTAAAAGTGCTGTATTTAGATTCAGAATGAGACAGAGAATTACATTTTTAAAGTTGTTGTCATTTATCACCTCGTATCTTATCATATCATATCACATTTCATTTTAACACCTTCCTTCTACCATGCACTAATTTCCATGTTTTAGGTAATCATGTTTATCGATTGTACCAGTTTTTTTCAGTGACAACATCCACTTATGTCAGTTATATTAATCTGATTGTTATGCACATACATGTCCATCTGTTGGAGGTAGCTATATCCATTTACCTATGGTTAAAATTTCAACTAAACCAAACTTACATCAACATAAAAGTGATGCTTTAAATTATGTAAATGAAGAAACTTGTGCGAAAGTGCTTCAGTTCAAATAGATCATCATTACATAGGCCACATTTACTACCAAACTACACATACACTGGTTGACTAAATTGTTGCCATGGGCATAATAATATATAACTTTAATTTCTATGTGTAGGCGCTAATTTCTTTTTATGGAGTTTTGAAAGTAAATGCATTTTTTGAATGTGCATTTTTGATAACATAAACTTTGTTGAAACCATCTCTGCAAAAAGTAACTTGGCTACCAGAAGACACTTATGACATTTTCTTCATTGTACAACATGATATCTCTCTCTCTCTCATTCTCTCTCTCCTAAACTGATGCCTCACAAAAGTGAAATGTGCTCACCCAGGACATGGGTCACATGAAAAACAAGCTTATGGCCTAAAAATGTTATTTTGGGGGTGGGTGGGTTGGTAAAACTAAGTTCAATTATGTAATACTTACCTGCTATTATTACTTTCCTATATCTTTTCCTGGTGCTAGTCCCCATTTCAAGGTGAAACTTTTAGAACAAAAATAACATGATCCCACTCAGTTGCACTAGTTATTTCTGTCATGTGGAATATTGTCCTTCTTTGACTTGGACTGAATCGAAAGGACATCAGAGTAGGGAGGGAGGAGAAAAACTTGGTAATAATAGCTGGCAAGTATTACATAATTAACATTTGTTTTACACCCCCAAAAACTAGATTTTAATCACAGTAATACATAACCTACTAGTATTACTTTGCTGACTTAGCCCGGTGAGAGGCTGATGACTCCAAGATAAGATGTCAAATGAACTTACCATTTGCTATCAACAAGGTACTCTACCACAGACTGAAAGATGGCTTGAGAACTTGTTGTGCTGACATAATTAGGCCTAATGCATACATGCCTTTGATCTGCTGCAAAGTTGATCGAAGACAGAACAAAGAGAAAGTGGAGTGAAAATGTCAGAATAAGGCTTTCATGATACCATCCAAAGAAAAATGATTAAGAAAGGCCCAAAGATACAGCAATAGCCCTAACCTTGTGTGCTTTAATCCTCATGAAAAAAATCTTTCTCAGTGAGAGGCTGAAAAGTTATTTTGACAGAACAATAAACCTTGTGATGGTGGCTGCCAAAATATCAGAGGCTCCTTTGAGAAGGAGAAAATTACAGTTCTGATCCTTTCTTTTCTCTTGTATCTTGACAAATAGAAACATGAAGCTCTAAGTGGGCAAAGGAGTCTATCTTGATCATCCCCAGTACAGATACAACTGAAACAGGGGATTTCAAAAGTATCAGGTACTACTGAAGGGCCAGAAACCCAGGTTGGCAAAGAAGAGAAACCAAATCAAAGTTACTACTGAACCGTAAACAACCCTTTTCCACTGACAAGGCATGAATGTCACTCCTCCTCCTTGCTGATGCTAGGTAGAGAAGAAAGACTGTCTTAATGGTAAGGTACTTCACTCAAAGGTTCATGAGGAGGTTTGGATAATGACCCAAAGAACACACGAAAGGTTCCACCTAGGCATTTAAAAACAACAGACTGGTCTCTGAAGTTTGAAGTACCTCATCAGTTTTGAAAGATAGGGATCTGACCCTATACTAGAGCCCATAAAGAACTTGCGAATATTGGCAAAGGCTGCTCTATAGCCCTTAATGGTGGAAAAACTGATCTGTCTTTTTCCTCAAAGAGAAAAAGAAAGAAATCTGCAACTGCAGTTAAAAGGAAACAAATAGGATTAATGCATTTCCTACTGTACCAATTACAAAAAATTCTCCACTTAGCATTGTAAACCTTAGAAGGTGATTACCTTCTAAACTTGGTGATGCATTTGGCAATGTTGCTAGAAAACTGAACCTGGTGGATAGATTGTTTGAAATAAGTCAAGCATGAAGGTGGAGACAGCAGATTCCTCCTCAGTAGTAATTCCATGGGTGTGTCAACCAACAGGTCAAGGAGATCGCTGAATCATAAATGTCGGGACCATAAGGGAGTTATCAGGATTGGCCATGATATGGAGGTCTGGATTATTCAAAGCACAGGCATACAAATGATCCCACCTCAGTCTGAAAGCATCCACGACCCATGCTCTCTGGTCTGGTACTGGAGAGACATAAAGAGACAGCTTGTTGTTCACCCTTCTTCTGAACAAGTCTACTATTGGATTTCCCGACAGAGGATAGAGTGTTTCTGCTACTGACTTGTGCAGTGACCATTCTGTGTGGACTGCTCATCTCTGTCTGGACATTTTTCTCTTGCCAGGAATATGGCAGACTCTTAGAGTGATCTGTGAAGAAACTGACCAATGGAGGAGGTTCCAGACTTCCAAGCAGAGAGAAGGGGCATGAGTGCCACCTTGGTGTCTGAAGTATGCTACGACCAATGTGTTGTATGTAGCTACTAAAATGTAGTAATGTCTTATGGGGTTGATGCAACCATGTAGAGCTAGAAAACAGCCGGCATTTCTAGGTTGTTGATATCAAGGGAAGATTCTTCCTGAGACCACAAGCCCTGCAGAACTACCCCCTTCGGCTCTATGTGAACACCCAAGCCTGAATCTGAGGCATTGGTGTACAGGAATGAGTGAGGTTCTGAAGCATGAATCAGAACTGTCAGAAACCCATCCTATTTCACCACCAACTCATATGGTGATGAAATTTGGGTCCTTAGGGTATCAGAGCAGACAGAGTTTCATTGCGAGGTCTCCGGTTTGCTTGAAGAACTGGAGAGGCCACATATGAAGCTTTTACTAGGGGAGCTAAGTCTGCTGTTGCATTCAGAGACCCCAGAATGGAGAGGCCGAGGCCAGCAGACAACATAGTCTTCTTAAACAGTTTTGCTGTGAGACAATATTTGTGAAATCCTATTGGGAGGAACATGGACTGTTCCTTGATTATGAGAAAATTCATCCCCACGTAAACGAAATTCTGAGAAGGGATCAAAACCAACTTCTCCTGGTTGGGGATTAGGCCTAGAAAAGTCAGTTTCCCAACAGAGTGACAGATTCTTTAGACACATCTTAAGATGTCGTGCATCAAACAGCCGTTGAAGTACTGAATGATCGGGATCCCCAAGGGTCTTAAATGAGCACCCATCACTCTAGCGAAGGCTCTGGAAGTGGAAGCTAGGCTGTAGGGAAGAGCCAGAAATTGAAAGATCTCCAGTCCCAGATAAAACTGCTCGAATTTTCTGTGGGTTGGGAAGATGGGGATGTGAAGATATGCATCCTGGAGATCTATTGAGGCCACACAATTGTTGACCCTGATGGCATTCTCCATCTTGAAATGCTCTTTTAGAAGAAAATTGTTAAGTGGGGAAAGATTTAAAATGAGTCAAAACTTTCCTCCATTTTTTAAACTAGGAAGATCTGGGAATAAAATCCCGGGCTTTGGATGTTTCTCCCCTTTCTCCTTCGCCCTTCCTCAGAAGGGGGTACACCTCTTCCTGTAGGGATACTAGTTGGGACTGGTGGAACCAAATGCGCATCCTTGAAAGAGGTGGCCGGTCCCGGATAAATAATGTCGCCACATCAAGTGGAGAGGCCCTCAAAATGCTTTTGCTATACAGTGGTCCCCCTCTTATAAGGCCACCCCCTCTGCAGCAGGAAAGTGGTCTTATAAAAGGGGTGGCCTTTCTAAAGCGGGATCACAGAGATATGGGTAATAACTACATATAAAGTATGAAAGGCGTAACTAATTTTTATATATTTAATATTTTCATTTAAAAATCACAGGAATATTATCAGGTTATGGACTTAATGTGACAAAACTAATACCAATGTTGTTTTTTTTAAAAATATGAATAATCATCAATCGTGGTGCAAAAGCACTTTGTCACTAAAATCTGGGCACAAACATTTCGTTGTAACTATCCCTGTACATCCGTCGATTCCGTCTTCCCACCCACTGTAGTTGAATGTATATTGATGATGTTTATTTTAATCTTTCTGACATCAGATTTCTTAGCAGTGATCAAAGGACTCTCACTCTTTTTATTTAGTCTAATTGCTTTCACTTTTCGTTCTAAACTGAGAATGTCTGATGACATTTTGCACTTTTGCAACAACTTATTCCTTCAGGGGCAATATGTAGTTATCAATGAGAAGCTCAGTGTTTACAAAGTAAGTGAGCTTGTCACGTGATCTACTTATTTTTTCCCCCCTCCAGTCTGGTACCCGGTTAAGTACATTTCATAATCTATGAGAGGGAAGCCAGAAAGGCTAACATACAATTTTACTATCTAGTGACCGGATGTCACACTGACTTGAGCTGAACAATACTGTGCTTCTCAGCGGTTAGCTTTTGTCATCTTGATAATTATCTGTAGTAATAATAGCCAGTAATTATCCAAGTGACAAAACCTAACATCTAATGAACATACAACAGTAAGGATAATTGGATTACTTACCTCTTTGTATGGATTAAAGTTACTTTATTGACGTGTTGGAAGAAATGTAAATGTGGTGAGTTAAGAAATTCAAAAATATTAGCGAGATTTCTGTCTGTAAACAACCATTATGTGGCCGCTCACCAGGGGTAAATTTGACACCTTTTGCGCTAAAATGCCAGCCAGTGGTCGCGTTAGAGGGGTGGCTGTCCTTGAGTGGTACTTTTTAACACAAACTTGACAGTGCCAAGGGATTCTGGCCATATAAAGCAGGTGGCCACTGGTCAGGGGGGCCATTCAAGAGGCGGATCACTGTACTCCAGCAAAACCTTTGATGTCTCCAGTGTGGCATCCCTATGGAGGTGAAGAAGCTTGGCAGAGAGCACCATAAACATTACGAGTGCATGTCTCTATGTCTTGGCAATGGCCTTCCACAATCTCTGCAAAGTGGGCAAAGACAGTGATTTAATGCGGCTGCTGCAAAAAGAATGGCATGAGAGACTATAGTAACTAGTGCACAAGCCTTGAGTTCCAATGCCTGAAAGGGCTTAATGCAGAGTTGGGCCAGGTCACTGCTGATATCACCACCTGGGAAACATCCAACTCCAAGACGGGAGGTTTAAGTGGTCAAGCCGGCAAATGGAGCCTGTAACTGGCTCAGAAACCAGAGGTCAAAGCATCGAAGAGGGGACAGACTACCCCAACTGCTGTCTGGCCACCTTTTGGCCATATGACAACTTCTGTATTAATTCCCTAACAATTGCTTAGTGTGGGAGCAACAAAAGGTCTGCTTACCACTGCACCCAGGAGAGCCTCTCCAAACTGGAAAGGATCCTTGTGTCCAAAGCCCACAAAGTCTTTGGATACAGATCTGAGGGAAGAATGTGGTAAACCTTGTTTACTGCCTTGTCAAAAGTCCAAACATCTTCCACCTCCATTACCTGAACCACAGGGTAGATGAAGATGGGAACCCCAAAGAAGGCGAAGGGCCTGATGCAACTGGATCTCTCATTTGTGTCAACCAAAACTGAGAGTTCATTGTCCTGACTTTGCTCTTCTTATCCCTTCTGATCTCATTACTTGGTGAATGGGATTTAATAATTATTGGTTTATCATCCTGTCTCTGCTTAATGGGGTGGCAGGACAGGACTAAAACATTGTTCCTCCCTTCCTTGAGAGGGGGATTGACAATCCCTTCTCAACACAGTAGGAGATAGGATTAATGGACCCCCTCTTTTTCTTTAATAACGAAGTGAGAGGGGACGGGGAGGGTTTAAGGCCTGCCCAGAAAGGGAAATATGGCCAACTCACTACCGGTCGGAGTGAATTCCCATCTTTTATAAAGGTAAAATAGAAACAAAGAATGGGTTGGGGTGGGGGTGTTGATCTGATCCCTCTTGGGAGGTGTTTACCTCATCTCTCTTGGGAGGTGTCGACCCAATCCTTCTCAGAAGTGTCAACCCAATCCCTCTCTGCAGATTGTGTGATTGAAGTCGTTAACTGTTCCCCATATGGAATAAATGGTAACAAACAGAAGGGGTGGGCGATTACTGACCTAATGCCTTTCCCTAGACCAATGACCAGTGTCCAAACCTGTGTAACCCTGTGCTTGGTGACCAATGATGGGTGACAGACACCTGGCACCCAGTACTACAGTCCTTACCAGGTGACTGACGCCTGGTACCCTGTACTCAATGATAGAGACCTGGTGATTGATACTTGATGCAAATACCTTGTACCCAGTGCCTGGTGACAGACACCAGGTGATTAGTACTAATCACCTTACCTGGTGACCAGTGCCCAGTACCAGGTGACCAGTCATCAGGCAAGGATTAGTCAGGTGATAAAGACCTGATGAAGAGTCTCTATTCAGGGAACTAGCATCCAACAAACAATCTCCCCTCAATCTGTAACCAGATCTACTTGAGTGAAAAGAAGCCCATGCTTCCCTATCAGCAGGTGTTGGCAACTTCCCTCTACTGGGAAGTACCAAGGATACCTCCCTCAACTTCCTTCAGAAGGATCAGTGATCCTACCCTTGCTAAAGCAGGCGATTTCCGTACCACGGAAAGAGCCACAGACCCTCCCTTATGGGAGCTGTCATCTTCCCTACATCAGGAATTGTCCTAGACCCCTTATGGGAATGGAGGGGGTGTCTTCCAATGAAGAAGAGGAGCAACCAGGTCCCTTCTTCCTATCCCTATAGGCACAATGACTTTGAGCCAAGTTCCACACCTTATCAGGCAAAAGAGAACAAAATGGACATCCATCCATGCATGCACACACAAACTACAAACCGAGCAGGTGAGGTGTGTGTTCCAAGCAGCCATTTTATGGCCACAATTACCCACACCTTGAGGCATAATGAATGCTAAAAGGAAATAGGTGGATAATACTTACCCTAACACCAATTACTGAGAGGGATACAAAAAAAGAAAAGAAGCACTGCTTTGCCAGAAAGGAACAACCCTCAAATTCAACAAAAAAGGACACAGATGAACAAAAATTATGCAAGGACTGGGGAGAAAATATCAGATACCACACAGAAAAAGTATACAATTGATGGCAATTATGCCAAAAGACTCTGAATGATGAAAAACATCAAGTGCACAGTCACATGATTACCACACAAAGTCCAAGGAAAAGGCTGATATTCTGCATGAGGGAAATAACTAAGGCATCAAACTGGAATCGTGTTGTTTTTGATCTAGACCTCCAATTACTAACTGGAGGAGGGTATTTGCACCTTGGACTGGGGACCAGCACCAGGAACTAAGAAAATAAACTGCATAATTTTACAATCTCTTTGATTCAGTGTATGAAGATATTTGGAAAAATTGAAACTGGCATGACATATACCATGTATTTTTGGACCATGTATGGTTAGAGTGAATACTTGATCCTCTGATGAGAATGACATACAACAACAAAAATAACAAGATGTATACTGCATAATTTTTCTTAATTAGTACATCAGATGATAAGTTTATTGTAGGACAGTATGCATTTCCCCTTGACTCTGGAACCCTATACCTGGCTACAGTCATTACACCTGTTCTGGCAGGCATTATTGCCATATGCCAATGTCAAATGACATCACATTACATCATGTAAAATACAAGATTTAATACTGCCTTATCCCTTGGAAACTGTTCTCCTATAGTATTGTCTGGTGGGATATACATGTAGTGGCCCACCTTTAGCTTGGAAACCAGACAACACTATAGGAGAACAGTTCCCTTGTGAGAAGGCAATATAATAGAATAATTTTATAAGGAAGTTATCAGATTCTGGATATTAGCAAATAACATTTTATTACACATGAACATTTCTTGCAGTACTCCATTAAAGAAAATGAGTCCATAGAACAACTGCAAACATCATGATGATGTATACATTGTATGAATTACAAAAAAAGCAACACAAACTTGTAACATTGTTGAAGAGAGAATGACAGCCACATCCCTACTGGAAACATCATACTTACATCTTGCTATCTGCTGAAGCAGGTATGACAAAAAGAACTCAGCAGTATTTAAGATGATATGGTTAAAAAAGAGGCCCAAGCAGACTTTCCACCGCTCAGATACCTTATGCTTTTTTTTTTTAACATACATTTAGTGCATCTACAGTACAGCTCACGTGATTTTTCAATTCCCCACGCTTTGCGTTGGGGGTGGAGAGAGAGTGGACGTGGTCTCGATAAAATGGGCGTGGTTTATTGTTTATAACCCCTGCAAGAATGCTCTAAAGAGGTTCAGAGAGAGAGAGAGAGAGAGAGAGAGAGAGAGAGAG
This sequence comes from Margaritifera margaritifera, assembly GCA_029931535.1. Taxonomy (NCBI): domain Eukaryota; kingdom Metazoa; phylum Mollusca; class Bivalvia; order Unionida; family Margaritiferidae; genus Margaritifera; species Margaritifera margaritifera. The sequence continues at coordinate 275,291 of JAQPZY010001566.1, read as the reverse complement.
AGAGAGATGCACCAATTTATCTACATTATTATCTCTTTCAGAGCAATTTGCTTACTTTTTGATACAGAAAAACGTGATCATTCAGTTAATTATAAACATTTGCTAGTTCTAACAAAGATAATGTATGATACATAATGCCAAATCAAATTTGAGATAATATTAACATAATGACAATGCCTCGCAAACTGTATTAATACTACATTTTGCGCAACAACTCTAATTTTTTTTTTTATACTACTTTATCAGAATCTACAGATGCATTCATGTCCTTATTTCTCTTGCAGATTGCGCAATATACATTTTTAATGATCATATGAAAGTCAGTGATATTGTACTCCCTGCAGTGAAAAGAACGATAAACGTAGAACAAATCAATAACAAAATCACATTCATACCTGACTGAAGTGAAACAAAATCGCACATGTTCTGATGGTTACTCCATGCATGAGTTCTCATTAACATATTCTTCTGACATCCAATCAAAGGATTATAATTAAAAGTTGAGAAAGCATAGTTCTGGCGGTTGCTGCATGAACATTAAAACAAAAATTTTTGCTCAAAGCTAACTGATCATGTGCTGTTGTTCCGGAAATATAAAGACGATGATGAAGTTAATTTTATTCTCAAACTGAATTTCTATATGTTGTTAAGAAAAGATGATGCATTGATGCACTTAATAATGGATCTGTTTGCATGGGCACTACATACATGTATGTTAGTCTCAGATATGTGTGTCAGAGAGAGAGAGAGAGAAAAAGTGAGCATAATTAAGATTTTGTATCTTTAATTTAAACTGTGCTATTTTGAATTAATTATCAAAGTAGCTTCTTTTTCTTCTTCACAAATGGTCACAAGAAGTCATCCTAGATACATGTAGGTTCACACGTACACCTTTTGAAGAGAGATGCTCATTGGCAAATTAATAACCTAGCGCAACAGAAGCCATCTACACAGTTTGTTTTCTTTGCCATTGACATGTTAATTTCATGTGCAAACTGATAACCTAAAAGTACAACAGAAACTCTTCTGCTGGTTTGGGTTTTTTTTCATTATGTTGACAATAAACAATGTACTCGGGGTTAAGTGAACAGTGTTTATTTTATTGAATGAGCATTTTGTTGAATCATACTGTATAACCCACAGGCTATTCCATTGTTTGATTCTCATAAGAGAAAAATCAGTGATAGAAAGAAGAACTTGTGTACTAATCAAAACAGCTACTAGTATCAAATTTTTGCATTTATCTGTTTATTGTCTTCCATTCCTTGCATCAGTCAGATCACCTAAGCAAAGATTATTTGTTAATGGAGAGAGAGAGAGAGAGAGAGAGAGAGAGAGAGAGAGAGAGAGAGAGAGAGAGAGAGAAGATTAGTTGTTTAAAATGGACAATAGTTTTGCTCCAAACTACTTACAAAGATGTAATTTGACCTTTTGTATTTAATTATGAGACCTACAGCACTCAATCATTCGACACCCTTTCTGTAGAACTACCTTATATCAAAATTAATTCCTGCCTTTTACAATTCAACAGTGGGACACATTACCAACAGAAATTATAAGTAACCCATCAAAATCTCAAAACTTCCCTGAACTGGGATAAACATATTACTCCTATGTATTCAAACACTTATGATCAGGTAGGCCAAATCCAGCATACTCCCCTGGGAACCAACTGTACTAGTGTAAATAACGACTTATTCTTCGATCATGTTTCCAACAGTATATCCGAACATATAGAAACAGCTAAACCCTTTCCATTAGAATATCAACAATATACAGCTCTAAGACACCATGTTCTTTCATTGTAACATTTTGACTTACAATTAAGACATTATTATTTGGCAATTCCATGTACTCTGATGAAATTAATACGCATATATTTATGGAAGTGCAAACCTTCCTAAAATCATGAAAACGTTTTTCAAATCAATACACAGATCACAACCACACCTATCTATTCTATCTTTTCTCTATTATATGATCTCTGCAATAATTACATATACTAAAATTAATCATATATATATTTATATTTGGTTATGATCTATCTACTCTATACAGTAGGCAAATATTTATTGATAGAATGCCATTGTGATAGTTTTTAATAAACTTCCAGCTTTCTACTGAATCCCCAGATATTGCATTGTTATGAATTATATGTGAAGATGTTTTCTTGAATAAATATTGTATAGAAACAAAATAAAAGTTTAATCTTTTTGCTCAATCCTCTGTCTCTCTTGATGTGATATTTGATGTACTTTCTGTGTTGATGTTTGCAATAAATACTGTTGAAACCAAACCAAAAAACTTTATATGCGGAAAGTGATACAGATTTAAAATCTTTTTCCCCCAGCAGAGTAGAGAGATAAAATAAAAACAGTTCTGTTCCTTGTGTTTCTTTTTAAGATTTTTCTATGAAAAATTTAATGAAGAGAATTATTGTATTGTACAATGTTAATTAACCATTAAAATCTGTGCTGCACAGGTGACAAATTCAGGCCAGCTGTTTGTTAACTTTGTTTTCTTGGCAATTTTTTTTACCCGACATCTGCCCAATTGTTTTGACAGTGGCAAAACAAGTGGCACTCTAACATAAATAAAAGAAGAATAGTTGTAGGAGGTTTGTCAGTATTCTTCTTGATTAATTACGAACAATTATCAAACTTCTGTTGTTAATGGCAGGACCATAATTGGGGCTATTAAGTACAACATGCCCAGTCAGATGGCTTTGTGTGATGGAAACACCTTTCCCAAGCTGAAATTGACATCATCTTTTGATGCTAACCCTTGTCAATATTTTATAACAGTGCTGACAATGGTTACTGGCTTGATTTCTGTAAAACATCCACTGAAGTCAAGTCTTTATTAGGGAGAGACCATCTAATTTTCTAAAGGGGGGGAGGGGTTAAATGCTTGAAAGCATTTCGTATTGTACTTGAAACAAATAAGTCCGCCACCGCAAAGTGTGGGGAATCGAAAGATAGCGTGATCTATACTGTAACATGCATATTTGAAATATGTTGAACTTATAAGGTAAATGCAAGGCAGATATGATGGTGCCCATATCATCTGTCACTGTCACGGCTGCAAATATATGCAATTTTAGTGCATATATAATTATGAAGTACTTCCCAACTGCATACAGTGACAACTAAAGTGTTAACTTCCAACCCATTTTTGTTAAATATTGTGTTAATATCAATTATGAAACATGAATAAAGAAGAGTCACTGAGTAATTTTCTGAATGAGAGAATGTCATGCCATATTACTGATATTAATGGATTTGATGGTGGAATGATGGACCTTAATAGAGAATAGCAACACATCATGGGTAAAATCAATTGGAAGACAAAATGACACCATTTTGTTTATACTACGATCGGTAAGTGTGATTAGTCATTTAAACCTTACAACTAATTGACTGGTTGCACTTTTTCATTAAATATGTATTATTAAATGACTAAAAAGACATAAAACAATTTGTTTTTCCAAATGATAAATGCTGAAAAACTAAGCTGTTAACAAATTGAATACAGTGTTAGGAGAGGGGAGAGATTCTGAAACTGACTTTCCACATTACTCAACAATTTGTACAAATGTAGAAATTTGATTAAATGTCACAATCAGCTGAATTCTCCAGTGGGTGTAATGGCCTAATGTTATGTCATTGGGATTTGACTCTTTATAGCAATAGTGAGGCAGCACTGACATTCTTATTTGAAATGAATGAATTATGAATTGAAACTGAAGTTCAACTAATTCAGAAGTTTGTTTTGTAGCCATTGCCACTTAAATTTTAAAAATGTTGTGGATATAAGCCTAGTAACAACATGGGACTTCTGTAGAGACAGTGTGTGGTTTGAGATAGTTTTGTCCTGAAGGATCTTTATATACTTAAATATCAAGAAAACTTGCATGTAAAAAGATTCACTAGTATCAAAATGTGGAAGTCTCAATTAGCTGTTTCTTTCCTTTTGTAAGTCCAAACATGCATATTCACTGAGTTTGTGGCCTGGCAATATTCATATATCTCTCCCTCTCTTGCACACACAAGCACATATGCATGCACACAAATGCATAAAAATACACAAATATATATTTATGACTGCTAATGCTACTGATCTGAAATAACAGATTTGCTTGGCCTGAATGATATATACCCACTCGATATATATAGTTAAATATGATTTGTCATTTCACTGTGCTTGATGAATATTATTACTTTTGCTGTTGGAAATTCTTTTATTTATAGTTTGTGAACTTTTTCAGTTTTTACACTGGCTTGCAATGGGCCTTAACCAGCACAGTTATTGTTTTGTAAATCAAGGATTTTTTGCCAAAAAGTATGTCACAATCTTTATTGGAGAAAATAATAATGTGTCATTTTGTCTTCTAAAATGTGTTACCTATGATACTTTGCAAATTTCTGATAGGGTCATAGTAACACAATGAATGATGGACAATGAATAAAAACAGCCCTTTAATCTTGAATGCTTACCACTCATACTCTTGCTAAAGTTTTTGGCTTTTGGTGAATTGTAAGTTCAAGATTCAGGCCTGTAATTTGCTTTCAATTGTCAATTAATTTCACTGTCAAGTTTTGAAAATTATATGAGATATATAAAGGGAACCAAGTTGTTAAACAATTACTGAATGTGCCAGACCTGAAACATTTTCTAAGGTAAACCTATCCAAATTTTACACACTGATGGAGAATGGAGTAAGCAGACACTTTCCAAGATTAGCAACTGAGGCTGGTTAGTGGCCAGCATAGCAAAAACAAAAAAAAAAAACCTTTACAAACATTACTTGATATGGAACCATTTGACACTGTCTAGAAATCAATGATTTGTGAGAACAGCTGTTTCTCAGTCTGTTACTGCAAGTCTGAATATTTTTACTGATTACTTCCACGTCTATGGTGCTAGTAATGGATCTATAGAGTTCAGACTGAGCATGATGCAGCATGCATGCTAGGAAGGCTTATATCTGCACAAGCAATTAATCTTGAACCTAATGCAGTTTATTTAAGTAAGTGGTAAAGGAAACAAACTTCCTGTGTTAATGCAATCTCTGAATATTTACTGTAAAACTGTCTGACTCTGCCATGGGTAATTATTAAAAAAAACAAGCCTTCTGCATAGCTCAGTAGTCATGAAAATGTATTGAATCCCAAATTTTAAAAAAGTTTAAACTGCATATTTGTTCTTTCTATAACATTATTATTTAGAAATGTCATTTTACTTGTAATGAAAGTTAGAAATACAAATATATTATAGAGGTTAAATGGAAACAATGCAAGTGCTTATGTTAGGAAAAATCATTATTGGGATCAACAAAATGTGAAAAGTTATCTGGTAACTACACAAAACACTGGCAATTACTTCTTTCAATTAGAAAATGAGTTACAATTTGCAACTAATAACATTTCCAAACTTAATTATTTCTATTAGGTGTCTCTTGTAGAAAATCTTCTAGAATGTTTATGAACCGAACTGGTCTAATTCAACTTCTGTTTATTCAGCTACATGTATTGTCTTAATATGATGTAATGAATCAGAACAGTTTATAGTAAGGAATTAAAAATTAAATCTATTTATCAAACAATCTGGTTGATCCATTGTTAATGGCCATGATTCACCTCAGTTTAACAAGATTAAACTGCACATGGTACAGATTCTTTCTAAAATACCGACTTTAATGACTAGGACCTGATAATGACATGGCCATTCCACTTTGTGACCATACCTGGTCCTGAAATGGCATGGTCTAGTAAGAAACAGAACCTTCAACATTTTTAACTGTATTTTAAGTGAACCTCAATAAATAATAAAACAAATAAACTGGAAGATTTTCATTACCAGTCATGAATTACCTCCCCTCATTCACTAATATAATATATTTTTAAAAAAACAACAATGTCATGTACTAGTTTTACCACCTTTTAAACATTTTTCTTAAATATTTACCCGGTAAGAGGGCATGGAATATATTTGTTACAGATCTGTTGTTAACTAAGAAATTTTTAATATATATCTTTCTGCACATATACCTGATTGCTTGTAAATGGCATGTAAAATCGATGCAATGGCCATTACACTGGAAAGAATGTAACCAAAAACAAAGAAACTACACATGCAATGATCAACATTCTATACTTGGAAAAAAAAGTCTCTGAAGTCAAAAATCAACATTTAATGTCTCCTTGTATAAAAACTAAAGTCTTTTTTAAAAAGTTTGTTGGTTGTGTTGTGTGTATTAGATACTATTTAAGATGATCTAGGAATGCATAAAATGAGAGCTACATCAACCAAAGCTGTTTACATCTATACCGCTAATAACAGACATCATGCATTAATCTGTAATACTGTCTAGTCTTGGATTAAAGTCACACAAGTTAGATCACACATCAGAATACTTTCCTAGTTTCTTCCTCCTGGCCTTTTCCCTCTTTATCAATTCCTGTTCCTCTAGTTCTGAATAAGGCATTAAAATACAGCGCTCTCTCATTACAATGCTGTCAATAGGAGCCATTGAGTATGCTGCTTTATAATGAAGTACATAACACATATAATTCTACTAATGAATAATGAAATGGGATATATGACCATACTCACCTTATAACAGGAACCGTGTGATGAGGAAGGGCCTTACAGTCAGTGCTGTATATAGTTTTTTTTATAAAATACAAAAAATGTACATCCCTGTCTACTATCTCAAAGGTCCCTACTGAAAAATGTTACTTCTTTATATTTTTACTAAAGACACAAAAGATCAGCCTAACACACAGTTTCCTCACATAATAAAAACTGAAATGATGAGACCAGCAACAAGAGTTACCTATGGAAAGGTAAGGTTGGTAAAAGAAGTTGTGCATGTCTTTGTCACAGAAATGAAAGAAAAAAATGCACATCTGGAAGACTAAAGTTTTCTGAACATGAGCAAATTGGGTTCAGGATGTCCAATTATAGCCTGTGTTGTGTTCAGGAAATGTCATCAACATATTAAATGTTTTCCATTGGGTCAAGAGCTTTTATATTGTCAAAACATTTATTATTAGCATGGATGGAAAGGATATGAAGTGTGTGTGTGTATGTGTGTGTGTGTGTTTGTTGTAGTTGATCTGCACTGAGATGCATGTAGCATAATCCTTTAAAATCTCACAAAAATATGACTTTTTTTTGTACAAACAAGCAATAGTCTGCACATAATCAGTGTCCATAAACTAAACCTGAGCAAATCCTGTTTTGTGATAGCTAATGATAAATTAAACTTTATATACAATTTTCACTATTGTGTTATGTAACATTCTCTTTTACCCTTACAACTAAACAAATAAAAGAAACCTTCTCATGAACACAGGGTTCTTGAAATATCTTACTTTTCTTGAAATCCTCAATATCCAAGTCTGTGTCATATTCATCTGAGTCATGCGGGGAACCCTCAATCCATGTCTCAAAGGACGAGTGTTTGGTTAACTTCCTGGATTCTGGGGGTGGTTTCTGAGGAACATCTTTGTCATCTTTTTCTACAAAAGTTTTTGGAAGGCCTTTAAAATAAAAACTGCATATGTACCATCTTATGATCCTATATTATTATTTATTAAATGATTACATAAATATGATGCTGCTGTAACCCATTCTATATTCTTTATATTTAACTAGTGAAATATTATGTTATGACCTTATACCAGGGGTCTCCAAACATTATAAGAAGAGGGCCATGTTAGATTTTTGAAGGGGGTTTGCGGGCCGAAGCGACTGTGAAAAATTGAAATATATGCAAAATCGTTTTAAAAAAGTACAACACTTTGCGGACCGGACAAATCGAAGCTGCGGGCCATAGTTTAGAGACCCCTGCCTTATACAAAAGTACCAGAAAGTATGTAATAAGTACATGATGGAGTTTCATTTTCTATTTTTGGCAGTCCTGAACTTCCATGGTGGGAAATTTGGAAGTTCCATTAGAGCATTTATAAATTGCACCTTTTTACCTATGATTAAGATCTACAAAGAACAGCACTTGATTGATAAACATTGATTGAATATATATGAAGATAATGTATTTTATAAAGATATGAAAATTATATCACAGTTACCTAGTTTTTTTATGGCTGAGTTTCTCTCAGTGAGATGCAACTACATGCCAATTTTCATGTGTAGGCAAAATAGGGTTAAAGATATTGAGGGAGTAATTAACGAATAGCTAAAAATACAAAAGTCACTCAAGTGTGAAAGCAAATTTTGTTAGAAAATTGTGTTTCTCCGAGAATACTTACCCGATTGCATTAATGTTAGGGATATAAGCTCCACTACCTCTTGAATCCAGCAATTCCAGAAAGATGAAATTTTAGTCTTTTATGTCTATATAACATATAGACAAATGAAAGAAACTTTTACCCATTACCTCACCTTCACCCCCCACTAAGTGGTACTAGTTTAAGCTGAGCAACACATCAATGAGGATGACTGCATTTGCTGGGAGGTGTGAGAGAGTTTACTATTAACGTGATAGGGTAAGTACTCTTGAAGAAACATAACTAAACAAAAGATTTGCTTTCTCCTTTGAATGAGTTACCTGATCACATTAACATTCGGAGAACAGGTAAGAGAAGGAGGAAATACATGATCATCCAACCTCTACCATCGGCATCCATCAAGGGAAGAATGAGGTGTATCTGGTCCTGAGATAATTCATAATATGCCAAGCATATTACCCACTTCAACCACAAGGTCTGGGCTTGAGGAGTTATATCCTTTTTTCCTGGATTAACGGCCAGAAAAAAGACATTTTCGGGAGCCACAGCTCTTCTCTGTGTGTTTCAAATAAACTTTGAGAGCATGGAGCAGATCTTGCTTACCTGCCTCTCTCGACATGTTGATAGAGAAGAGAGCTTGAATAATGAGCTTTTGATTGCCCACTGATGGCAACCAGTTCTTAGCTATGAAACCCGGTTCCATCTTTAACACCGTGGAACCATCGAATCTGAACTGGATAGTTCGGGTCTATTGAAAGGACATACAACTCACTCACTCTGCATACTGAGGCTAGTGCTATCAGAAAGCATGTCTTGAAGATAGCAGTTTAAAAGAGGCTAAAGGTTTGAACTTCTTTGAGTTGAGCCAAGTCAAAACCCATGAAAGATTCCATTTTGGAAACAGGGTGAGTGATTTAGGCCTATTCAGATCAAAGATGGCCAGCAATTCTGACAGATCCTTGCATACTTGCCATATTCCCAGACAGTGTTGGGGGGTTTTTGAGACTAAAAAAGTGTGTTTTGAGGTCCCTATAGCAAATGACTGGAAATTCAAATCTGAATAAAAGAAAATACCATCTGTTTTTTCTGAAGCATTTACTATACTTACAAGAAAAAAAAATGGTAGACATAGCATTGTCAAATAGCATCACCACACACATGGTCACAACCTCAAAGACATTACATACAAAAATACACCAAGTTATTGTCTTTAAACTCCATTGGACAGTGGAATATAGTTTTAATTACATGCAGCCTTTGCTGCTTTCAATAGTTCAGTAGTTGGTTTGGTAATACACCCAGACCAAAATAGTGACGGTCTTGACACCTCCCTTGTCATTTGATTTATCAATCAGGACCAATTTTTTTTTTATTTTGGCATAACTCAGTTACTTGTTTGTCCAACATTGGTGCAATTGCATTATTTATGATATTCATTGCTTTTGTCCATTTGCAACTGAATTTCTTAGCAATATCGCTATCAGGGAGCATTTTCTTGCATAGGTCTGAAAAATGATCTGCTACTGAAAACGGCAGATTGTGCTCAGCAACAAAATTGCAAAAAAGTACTTCAGCTCTAGTGGCATTGTCTGTCGACAACTGTTTAAACAAGTTAGTTACTTTAGAAATTGAGCTCAGCATTCTTGCCATGTCACGATGCTGGGTGGTGTTGCTATGTTGATGGATGTCATACACTCCAGAATGACTAATGTCAATATGGTGGTTGCAAAAATATGTGCACAGAATAAAATGTTCCCCATTGCTGCTGCAATATGTGCACAGAATAAAATGTTCCCCCTTGCTGCTGCGCTTCACAAAGTCAAACTCCGACAACCAGGAGTTCTGAAATTTTGTTTTGCTGGGCTATGCTCGCTTTGCAGATGGCTCCACATTTCCTGAATCACAACTACGTTTCAACATTTTTCCTTCGAAAAGGAATCACACTTGTACACTTTTCCAACTACCGAAATAATCTAGTTTTGCATTTTATATATGGAGTAAAAATCTGACTTAAAAAAAACGTTGGTGCTGATCACAAACTTTAATAAAGATGGCTTCAACATTTTCATTCAATGCAGTCAGTGATGTGTAATAACATTTGTTCTTCAATGCGCATTGGGTTGTTCCACTTGGTGTACTTCACCTATGCAAATTAGCCTAATGGGCTCTATCAGCAGTGCTCAAAGGATTTGACACGACACATCACCCTAGCTATTGTGAGCCAATTAAGTAAATCTCTGAAAGGTGGCTGTTTATCTCTGACCACCTTATCTTTTAATTGCCTCTAAAACAGCTGTATAAACTGCCCCCCCCCCCCCCCCCCCCCGGACAGTTTTACATGAGCTCTGAGCAGGACTGTTTACTGTTTATATATATCACAGATTACGAGCATATATCATGATGGTCAAGAAATATAACCTTTTTTTCTTCTTTTTTTTGTGGAATTGTTTTCCTCTCTAAGATTGCTGAAAATCGTGTTTTTCGAAACATGACCATGTTGGGGGGTTTGGGAGTCCAAAATTGTGATTTTGTGTGACATGTCATGTTATGGCATGTATGTCCTTGTCATGACCTATATTCGCTCTATCATAATACCTAAATATATCAGAAATCATGGGACAATATCCCCTAATAGTAACCGGAGCCAGAGAAAAAAAAGTTAACCACCTGAGAGATCTAGGCATTCAAGTAGACTATGTTGTTATCTTTGCACCAGTCACTGAATACCTGCCACTTCTCTTCATTGGCTGTCAAAGTGGAGTGCCTTCTTGCTCGTGAAATTCTCTCCACCACTGCAGGCTGAAACTCCTTTCTATGCAAGGCTCTCTCTTCTCAATTGACTAAAAAGCCCAGGTGGGTGAAAAGTGAGATAAGGCTGTTCATTTATGGTAACAAAACCCTGTGTTTCTGAAGGATGTTGTCCAGGTATGCCAAAGTTGCTGTCAACAAGGAGGTCCTCAACGAGGAGATGAAGCAGTTGACTATTTTTGTAAACGCCCATGGATTGAGATTTAGTCTGAAAGGTAGAGCATGAAATTGGTAAATTGTTCCTTTGAATGCAAATGAAAGTATGTGTCAGTCAGATGAAGGCTGATCATGAACTAGTCGATTTTGATAGAAAGGCATACTGATCATTATGTTTCCATCTTGAATTTTGATGCTATTATGAATTTGTTTAGCTGGCTGAGGTCTATCACTGGCCTGAGTTTGCCACTGGCTTTCGGTATCAAGGAAAGCCTTGACAAAAATCCTGGACAGTTGCAAACTCTCTCCACCACCCATTTGGAGAGTAACAATGCAATTTCCTATATTAAAATTTCCTCATTTATAGGATCTGTTGGAATGTCTGTCACAGAAGGGGAACATGAGAGGGGGGGGGGGGGGGCTGGATAAACAAAATCTGCAGCAACTCCAAAACTACCGGGATCACAAATTTGCTGTTTGGAAAAAGGTGGATCCAAGCATGACTGAAATGGAGCAGTCTGGCACCAACCAGTAGACTCTCCGTGGGTGGTGAGGTTAATGAGAGATTGCCAATTGTTGGAAAGCTTGGGGAAAGAGAAACTTTGTTTTCTTTCTCCCTTTTTGAATTGCCTCCTAGGCTGAAATGTCTGCTGCCATCTGAAGCCTTGTTGCGGTTGAAATTGCTGTTGTTAAGATGGATAGTGTTATCTATCCCTCTGCCTCCTAACATCTCTCCTTTGTGGCAGAGACTGTTGGGGATGAAAGGGGGGAGGAGTAGGTAACGCAAGCTGGAGGGGCACTCTTGCTTTGCCTGCTTTCGTACATACTCTATACAACCCCTAAACAACAGTGGTGAGCCGAAAGGCAATGCTAAGCCAACAAGTGATTACTTTGGTTATGCAGACTGTCAACCCTCACACATGATCATTCCCCACTTTTTTGCTTAGGTGAAAAATCACCAAAGATGCCAAGTCTAGCATCGATGACGTCGCCACCATATTCCATACCAGTTTCAATGTCACTTCAAATACTTTGCGATAAACTTTATAGAACAGCAGGTTTGACACGTGTACTACTGCAATATTCTTATCAACACTTGGAATGTCAGTGCTGTATGTGTCCAAGTGTGCATTGTACCAGCATATGTTATATGATACTGGTAACAGGCTCTCTGAAAAGAAGGATCGTGAATTCCCTGGGTCACAGATTTTGTCCAAAAGGCTGCTGACTGCAGAAGAAGACATAATGCCTGACTTACTTCCTCATCCTCAACAACTATTGAAGCCCTGACTTTGTAGTTGTGGTTTGTTGACAGAGTTCTGTAATCCGACAGAGTTAAGATTCTATACATTTCTTCCACTGCAGTCTTAAAACTAAATTCTGTCCTTTCCATGGTGGGATTGGCATGAATCATCAGATCAGAGTTTTCCCGCTATTGCTGGGTGTGGGGGTGGGTGGATGGTGTCATCCTCGTCTGGCAATTTTTCCATATTTGCAAGAGTTTCTTCTCTTTATCTATATGGTGTATATATGTACATCAAATACAAAAAATGTTCATCTTTCTGGAATTGCTGGATTCAAGAGGTAGTGGAGCTTATAATCGTAACATTAATGTGATTGGGTAAGTATTTGATGGAGAAATTAGGTCACAGTGATCTAGTTTTAGTATGGCTGAGTTGCTTTCCTTTAAATTTTAATTAGTGTGGGTTAAATAGAATACAAGGTACTCATTGCATAACAAACAAAAAAAACTACACAAATGAACAAATGTGCAAAATGCTATATCCCGTCCCAACTTCATGAGCAAGCGGATAACAAGAGCTTATTTGTGTTAAAAAATGTTGGCCATTTTGTTTTTGGTGAGTTTTATGTTTTGAAGTGTCATATCAATAAGTTTATTGATCAGCAAGTTTTTCCTTTAACAAGTTGTCATGCATCTACTGGTGGTGGGATTACAAGAAAAAATATATGTGGATGGAAATCTACTCACTGATGACCAGACTGCGAATGTTGAGGTTGATTGCTTTCTTCTGTGATATGGGAGGGGATGTCTTCTCCTCCTCAGCATTAGACCGAGGCTGCTGGTTGTCGAGGGCTACTGCTGTCTGTACCGAGCTATCTGAGGAGGGGATACTTGGAGACCTGCAACAGTGGATGAAAATGTTTTTAGTTAATTAGAATGAATATTGGCTTAACCTCTATAAAACTTTTAAGATTAGCAATAGTTTGTAAGCAATGTCTGCTTTGCTCTGACACATAATTGTATTTAATTTCAGATCACATACTAAATTGTTGGAAGTGTACCAACTTAAGCTAAAAATAACAACATAATAATACCATATTCAATGTAATACCCAAAATGTGCAAGTTACAAAATTATTTTGGTAATTTTCATGTGGTTAAAGCTCATCACATGAAGTGCACAACAACAATATAATAAAAAAAATGTCCCCATTTTGTGTTATGTACATACTAGAAGAGTTAGCTCCCTTGTCTGTGTTGGGCGCTCTCTACTTTGAAGGTCCACTGTCTCTCAAAATATGGTTGTACTGAATAAAGCATATGCAAGATTCATTTTTGCAACCGATTTAGGCCATAAAGGTACAGTAGGTGGCAATGAAACATCAGACATGTATTGCTCTAAATTAAAAGAAAATCATGGTCAAGGCAGATTGAGCAGCTGCTTCCTATGAAGGATGCCAAGATGAAGAAATCTGAACTCTGTCATGTATATTTTTTCCAAGTTTTGACACTTATTGAGGCATGTGTGGGTATTATGTAGAATATGGTAAAAATAATAACAGTAATAATAAAAGCTATATTTAATGATGGTAATACAGTTAGTTAACACTAATCTTCCGAGGCCCGCAATACAGTACCCACACCCCTCCAAATAAAGCAAAGCACATGAAGATCTTATAGGAAGAAAGAGTAGAACATGTATAATATGGCATTTGATACATTAAAATGATTGAAGTAGAAAGAATAAGTCAAATAAAGTGAAAACAAGGACACCAAGTGCAATGACTCATACAATTAAAAACAGTGTTTTAGACAATACTTAAAAGCACTGATACTGGATAAATGATAATTGTGGTTCATAGTTGATTCCACAGAACTGCAGCCGAGGAAGTGAATGTTCTTTTAGACAATTTTGCTTTGGGTCAATTTATGTGAGGATCTCTGTTTACAACATGTTTCAGTTGATGTGCAAAGGATTCACTAAAAAAAACAGACTTTCTATCAATTTTATTGGTGCTTCTCTAAGTGATCATATAATAAATAAGTAGACACTGATGATACTTAACTCTGTCATCCATTTCAATTCTTTTAAAATCAAATCAGTTAATGAAAGATAGTCAGCATCAAGTTCAATCCTGGCTGCAATTTTATTTTTGTCTCAAGATGGCATTTAAGTCATCATTAGTACTATTTCCCCACACTACACCACAATAGTCCATCAGGAGTAAGAACTAACCACTGTACAAGTTTTCTAGATTCAAGGTTTAAGAATTGCATAAGTTTGAATAACAAATGAATTTTGGAAAAAATTATGGAACAGATGTGATCAATGAGATTAGCCCATTGTAGAAAAAGATCAATTATCACTCTCTATAGTTTTTACATTTACGTTTTATGTATCAATTCTACTTCAATTCTAAGGGATGTCTTGATTTTTAGGTGAAATTCTTTGCCCGATTCCACATATGATCTGAACTAGAAAAGTGGGTGGTACTGTACACTTGATTCTTTGAGGTGGGAGAGAATACACATACCAATATGTTGATGAAAAGTATATTATCTTTATTATGAAGGTGCGCCAATTAAAGAATTGCAGATATACCATGGTAACACTCAAGGTAAACAATGGAGAATAGAAATAAAAAAATGCACATGAAAGATAAAACCGATTGTTCTGCATATAAAAAAAAATGTGTGCCTTTTTCGTGGAGCAATGAAGTGGGATTTGCGCAGTGTCTGGCGTGAAACTCTGCGATTTGAGAATTCCATTCTGTTTTTGAGGAAAGATGAGAATGGGCGCTGTGGCTTGCTACTGATGCCCTCTGTGTCTGCTGCCCTTGAAACCTTGGGCTGTGCAGTTTGTGGTCTGAGGAGTCGCCGCCTCCCAAGTGAGATCTGGAGATCTTCTTCCTTATGTTCCATCACCTCTGCATCTGCAACAGCATTGTCAGCATCCGGGAACACAACACCATCATCCATTATCTCAAACACTAGGTTCATGAAAACAGAAAATAATTAATAGCTAAAATAATCAAATAAAAACTCAAACTAAATAGAGTTTCCCTCTCATGTGAGAAAGGCCACCCTGTGACAGAAGGCCACCCCATTATGCATCATTCTTGGTAGTACCCTTAAACCATTTTATCCCCCCAGATGAAAGGCCATTACTGTGACAAAGTCACCTTTTCATCAACATGGAGAAGCCTCGTAAGTTGGGGACCACTGAGCAGTACTGGGAGAACTGTGCAGCAAAATATATATTTTTAAACCATAATGCAGCCAATGATGAAACAATTTGATGACTTGATCATTTAATATTTAACTCAGCATATATTAAATAAACACTAAAAATCAACCTTGCAATATTCCTAGCAATGTTAAAACAATAGAATGCTGAACTTGTGAGGGCTGTAACATCAACAATAAAGTATCAAGCTTTTGCAATTTACAGGGGTCCCTCACTATAACACTGCACAGGAGATCCATAAGTGTACCATGATATAGGCAAGTCTGTCTTATACTAGAATCCATTACATGGAGAATAGAATTCAGCCATTATGATGAGATCCATAATAATACCCATGTAATATCAAAGACCATGTTAAAATGAGGCACCCTATAGTGAGAGATCATTGTACATGTATATCAGGCAATTTTAATTCCCCTCTTGGTAAAATAAAGTTCCCTCTTGGTAGGATCAAGTTCTACTGAAAAGGTTACAATCCTGAAAATTTAAATGTACAGGATTTACTGTCAAAGTCATACAATATTTTCACTGTAATTTTTCAAACACTTTTAATCAATTATCTGGGTATAAAATAAATTAAAGTGAAAACATTATATTTTATTTTTTTTAACATACAAATTTGCAAATGTTTGTGATGTTTTTTCTGTACGAAAAATGTAAGTACATGTACAAAGAAATCATGATTTTTATTGGTTGATGATGTACAAAAACAATGAGGCTATGAAAAATTACAGACAGTACTTTATGTCAAAGTACTCATGGTATCACAAAGAAAACAAAACTATGGTGGAGATTTCATACAATTTGTACATAATCACGTAAAAGCCTGCATTTTTCTTACAGAATTACTTTTGAAGGAACTGCAATTATGTAAAGTTTAATAGTCATACACTTCTTGTATCAAACTCACTTAACTGAGGAAAGGAGATGACAATTTTCCACATTTTCCACACAAATTGCTTTGCTGATGCAATATAGAAGCAACCTAGCCAAATTTGTAACTATTTCCTGCAACTCATCTAGCTCTCTGTCAAGTTTAGATATCTATGATATATTCATAACAATTTTTATCTATCAAATGGTCCTTCCTTGCATTTTTAAAGATTTCATTTGCAATCATCATGCCTGATCTAACACCTCTATAAATTCAAGAACAATAATTCTCATGCCCTGAAACTTATCAGTACTCCATATTATAGCATGTCACTCTCTTTGGCTGCTAACAACTACTTTACAAACTCTATAATTGTAAGATTAGGATCATAAATCAACACCTTATCAAGCATGCTTAATATTGCTTCCTCATTTATGATAATTTCAATATAGAAATCGAACAACTTGGATGGCTCCCAACTGCAAATCCAAGAGCTTTTTTAATACAGATTACTCCTTGTACCCCTATGAAAAATCCACCCCAACCTCCAAGCAGTCATAAACAATCCCACCCCCACCCCCAATGGTCAATAAGCCAACTGACCTACACCCCCTGGGGGTCATAAGACACCCCCACCCACCCACCCCAATCTTAAGCCAGAGCATGTTACCTATAAATATAACAGGTCTTCCTTCAATGAGCATGTCGGAGAATGAAAAAGTTTGTCAACGTTTGTTGGACATTCATCAGACGCAGTTTTGGTCAATGCTGGACTCAGGAGCCCCAGGTGGCCGAGAGGTCTAAGGTGCTCACCTGTACAGATGACTCACACATCTTGCCTCTGTCCACATGAGTTAAAGTCTCGGCTCGACTAACATAGGTATATGAGAAAGCTTGCCAGTAATTTTCCGTGGGTCGGTGGTTCTTCCCGGGGTTTTCCCAGGTTCTTCCTCCACCAAATATACTGGCCGCCATGTATAGCCTATCATGTGCTAAAAAATGGTGTTCAACCCCACAAAACCAAACCAAAGAATGCCAGACTCTCTAGCCCCTCCACTTTCATCTTACTTCTAAAAATTATCTCCAATCTATCTCCAAATGTTGTCTTTCGTGCAAGTTTTTAAATCCTTATATTGCTATGTAATTACTACTACATGGTTAGTACAGCCCCAGATGAATTTTTCAAGGACTTCCAAAGGGGTTTTCAAGGACGTCCAAATGTTTTCAAAGAGTATTTTATTCTAACTGAAATTAAATTTTCTCCACAAATACATTGCTTTGTTTATCACTTCACCAAATAGGTACAAATGCAGAAGAAACAACATTTAAATAATTAGCATGCCACTACAACAAAGGATGTTACTCCATCTGGTAACTACCCATGTCATGTATCATTTGGTCCACCCAATTTTATCCCATTAATTTATTTTTTGGAAAAATAAGTGAATAATAACATTTCTGAATTTAAAAAGTGCTATATGTTTTATTCAATTTTAACATTTTGTATTCCCTCAGTTTAAGAAGTGTGGAGCAACATTCAAGAAGTTTTTCAACAAATTCTAGGAATTTTCAGGATAAAAACCAACACTTTTTTTTTAATTCAAGGAGTTTTCAAGGCAACTCATCAAATTTCAAGGTTGTATATATATAAGAGGTAAAGTAAAATTGTGAACTTATGTGTACTGGTAAGATGTTTACATCAAAACATGTTGTGTAGCTAGTCACTAACTTTGCAACATATATATTTATGTTGTAGGGGTGGCACAGTGATCATTTGTAAGCAAACATTATACTCCCTGTTTTTTGCTGTACATTAACAACAAAGCCATAGTCATCATCACACATATTAATTTAAGTTAGCATTATTTCACCATTTCTTTCTCAGTCTTTTTCAAAATGACTAAGTTAACTGTTTATTGGGGATACTCTCTTAACCCATGAACTGAATGATCTAGTCCCAAACTTGGTTGAGACATGGAACTGTGTAATTCCAAGTTTTAAGTTATGTTGAACCCTTTGCAAAAGCCCTAAAGCAGTTTCACACCTGTTGCAATGGTATTAGTTATAGCAAAGACAGTAACACATTACAGATGTCTCTGTTTATAGCAATACAGATAATGTAAAGTGAAGATTCTGTTCTATGTTTGACTGTATTTTACTACTGAAATTTACCAATTGATCTTCACTTTCCCACTGCTCTTTGCATCATAACTTTTTTTTAAACAAAACCACAACACTATTTATTGTTATACATGTAGCAATGCTGACAATGTAAAGTGAACATTCTGTTTGACGAAAAATATTTTTGTCTCTGAAAAATTTGGTCAAAATTTTAGTGAAAGTCTGGTGAGATCTCACCAAAATTTCATTTAAATTTTAGTGAGATCTCGCCAAAAATTTCAGTGAAATTTCACTAATATTTTGACCAAATCTTTTTGTGAACATTCATGCAATGTCACTGGAATACCAATGAAATTTCACTGAAATTGCAATCACATTTTCACTAGAGCTGTACAATAGATTACGTCAGTCCCTCACACCACATGGTTTCTGTTGTGGTGTATTAGCACATGATACCTTAAGAACAAAATATTACATCTAGGTCTATAGGGCCTGGTCTCTGGTCCTTGCCTCTTCTTGTAGGAAATATGCATTATGCAAGTTCAGAGACAATCCACATGGACTCTTATTGCTGCGTGCAATTTAACTATAAATAATACATGTACTACGCAGTATATATAGGGGCCCTGGGGGACCGAGTGGTCTA
The DNA here is from genome assembly GCA_029931535.1 of Margaritifera margaritifera. Taxonomy (NCBI): domain Eukaryota; kingdom Metazoa; phylum Mollusca; class Bivalvia; order Unionida; family Margaritiferidae; genus Margaritifera; species Margaritifera margaritifera. The sequence goes on along the minus strand of JAQPZY010001566.1, from coordinate 255,942 downwards.
AGGCGCTCGCCTTTACAGATCACTGACATCTCACCTCTGTCTGCGTGGGTTCAAGTCTCGGACTCAGCCAACATATGTGAGAAAGCTTGCCAGTAGCTTCCCGTGGGTCGGTGGTTCTTCCCGGGGTTTTCTTGGGTTCTTCCTCCACCAAATATACTAACCGCCATGTATAGCCTATCACATGCTTAAAAATGGCGTTAAACCCATAACAACCAACTAAACCAGTATATATAATAACATATATAGTACATGTATTATTTATGGGTAAATTGTAAGCAATGATACGTTCCCTGTGGGACGATCTAAGAAATTTTGTACAACCATCATTGAATAAAGCACCCCACACACTTTAGTATTTCTCTGAATAATCAGTGCAGAAAGTGCACAATCTGATCAAAATTGACATCTCCGACATAACGAAAATCTGATGGATGCCGATACAAGGTTATGTTCTGCTGACCTTTCAAATTGCTAATCAAATTGGAGCTTTCACATTTATGAAAGTGAAAAATATCATTTAGAACATATCATTTCTAACAACAACTCTCCCTAACATGAAATGCAACACTTTATCTGGTAGGTTACTAAAAATAAATGGACTGGAAATTAGAAAGGTTGACAGAACATGAAGCTTCATTGGTGCCTGTCAGATCTACATGTATTTATCATGAATGAGATCTCAATTTTAATCAGACTGGAAAGTGCACAATGTCACATCCCTTTCTAGGTCCTGTTTCAGCCATTTGTATTCATTTTTCTAGAATTTGTTTTACTTTCTCACACTGTTCTCATTATAAAAGTTACAATCGTGCTATTTCTTGGCATCATCAAATTTATGACATTTCGGTGACAGCTGTGAACCTTGCAAGAACTTTTTCCAATAGTTTAATGTGAAAACCTTAGTGTTCTTTATGAAAGAGTGAGAATGTATTGAAGTATTTGTATACTTTATTGACAATCAGTTTCTCACAAATTTTAGACAATGTAGGGAAGATAAAAATGGGCTTACACACACTATGACTTCCAAGAGAAATAATTTGAGACTGTTGCCTGGAATCTTTCAGAGAAAACTACCATGGACTGCATGTATTATTGATTGTGCAGAAACATTTATTTAGAGGCCAACTAATCCCAAATCTCAAAAGTAGAGGTGATGATTATAAATCGCACAACACTGCCAAATATATGGTAGGAATATCTTCACATGGGCAAATTATGTTATTTCAAAGGCATTTGGTGGATGGGCAAGTGATAAATTCATAGTTGAAAAAAAAGCAGATTTTTAAATTACCTTCTCCCTGGAGTGTTGTTAATCTAGATATGTAGCTAACATTGTTTTGTGGGAAGGACAAGTGAAGATCAGCAGGACTAGTAAATTTCTCAATCTACTTCTTACTACAAGGAAATTTATGTTATATTCAAGGCATGACGAAACTCATATTTTTTCTTATCAGTTAATGTTTTTTCACTCGACTAAAGGTGAAACTTGAACTGACACATAAAATGACTAAATTTTATTTTCCCAAATCTGTAATTTAAATAAATGCTACATTCATTAACATCATAATATGATTAAAAAATCAGAACCAACATAAAACTATAATGATATAAATTTATAGTGACAGATGCATACATATTTTGCAAGTCTTTTACTGAACAATAAGCGATCTTCTTCAATTTCATAAACTATGCTTGACATAACTTTCTCTGCATAAAATATAAGTAGTCTTGTAACATGGCCATTTACATAATTTGCATCATACTTTACATTCACAAACTTATGGTCATCTGCACCACGCCATTCAAGAAGTTTACATTTCCTAAGACCAGTGCAAAACACTGGCATCTGTATTTGCATATAGAACCCTCTATTCCCTTTCTTCTTAATAATCAGACTGTCATTGCTACTCTTTTGGACAACATATTTCTTGTTTGAAAAAAACTGTCCAGTGTGGTCCAGTTGGTAGGCACTGGACTTTTAATTTCAAGCAGCGTTTCTTCACTTAAAATTCTATCTGGGGTCATTGACAACCAGTTTTCCTGCACCAAAACATGTATTCCTTTTTCAATAAGATAAATATCCATTAGAATTTAAATATTGCTTTGCTGCCACATTGCTCTGAAGTCTGTGTTTGTGAATTTATTTTCTACAAATTTGGAATGTAAATGTTCTCTTATAAAATTTGTGCAGTCAGTGGAAACCTTTATGGGTAGTTTTACATACTGATTCGCTTTGTTTACAATCCATTTCACTAGTGATATGGTGGACACTACTGCTGGCACCTAGCAAGCGATATCAATACAACAGGCGATAATTAGAAAACCGTGTCTATATGCATATGTACAGCTGGTTCTATATGGCTAAGTGATTTTCATTTGTAATTAGAACTATTTACTCCCAAAGAAAATTATTTGGCAACCAGATACATGAACTTGTCTTCAGACAAGTCTCAGATACATGTATATCAAACTCAAAAGCTTTTAATGGGCTGCAAATCCCTATCTGAATGGCTTCAAATGTGGTGAAAATTACTCCATAGTTGAAATAAAAATTTTCAGTTGCAAATATAGAAACAGTTTCAATCATTTAGTCAGACTTGTCCACTCTGTAATGGAAGTGGAGTCTACATATCATGATTTCTCTTAAAACTTGATAAGAAATGTGAAAATATATATCACATGTACATTCAGTATGGAAAAAGTCTAGGGACTATAGAAGATAACCTATATCAGAATCAGGTTGAGTTGCTTATAGTGGCAATCAATATGATCCAGTAAAGATATAATGCCACACAGCAACTGGCCGCCACCACATAAAATTTCCTGTTTTTGACCAGAACAGTGCAAAATAGCCAGATATTTCATAATACAAAGCCTACATGGTCATACTGTAGCTTCCATGCATTTTAGTATTGTCCCTTGCAGACCCTTTAAACATTATAAATAATTATTTTTGTACAATTCTGAATTGAAATATGCACTGAACTGTTCAGAATTTTGCTCATTGCTGTAATGGACCTTATTGGAAATTCACAAAGCATCATAGGTCAAATAAATCTGAAAACAACAATTCAAACCTTACAACCAATCGGTTAGTTCATTTCTTTATATTAAATCACATAATGACACAAAAATACTATAAATTATTTCTGAAAATAATAAACAAAGAAAAATCAAGCTTGATTGAGCATAAGAGGAGAGAGAGAGAGAAAGAAAGAAAGAAAGAGAGATTTGACATTCCTCCTCCCCAACATTTTGCAAGAAAGTATAAATTTGTTTCAAGGTCAGAATCAGCTGAGGAGTATCCCTGGATTAGTACAGTGGAACAGAGTCCAAGTATCTAGCATTATGTTGACATTATTCAATTTGTGGTAGCTAGTGAGACATTATCAACATTTTAGCTTGAAATCATAAAATAACAAATCATAAGTTCTATAGATTAAAAATTCTGCTTTGTGGCCATTGTCATTTAATTTAGGCATTTTGCTAGTTTCCAAGATGATATGAAGAGCCTTCTCTTGAAGCATCCACTTCCCACTGATGGTCACAAAGTCCAGTAGCGATTGTGCTCCCCAACCTGATAAACTGGTATCTGTATAAATTGTTATTGCTGGTTGTGGGTTTTCTACGAGTATTCCCACCATTAGCTACTTCATGTCTTGCTATTGTATAAGGAAGTGTTTGATATTGGTTGAGATTGTAATCTTGTGATCCAGACGGTTGATTGGTTGCCATTGTGCCAAAAGGGCCATCTGTAAGGAACGCATGTAAAGGCTGCCAAGGTATAAGTCCTCTGCCACATTCAACAGTCTGTGGAGTTGAAGGAACTTCCTCACCAAAATAAACTTCTTGTTTGACATGCTTTCTGATGCATGAATGATACTTTTGATGCATTTGAGGAAGACATACCAAACTGACATGTGTTAAACACTCTATACGTAGATGGATAAAATGTTGAGATGGGATAAGGTCTGACTTCTCCACATTGATTCTCCACGCTAGACTGTGGATGTGGGAAAGAAGGTTGTTCATGTCATGGACCAAAACCAAACTTACCAAATGTTTTTGAAGTATGTCATCCAGGTATGCTGTCGTCGCTGTAGAGAAGGTGGTCCTGAACATGGATATTATACATTTTAACATTTTTGTGAAGGCCCAAGGGCTTGGACTGAGGCCTAAAGGAATAGTGCAGAATTGGTATACTGTCCACCAGTATGCAAATCGGAGGTATTTTTGTTACGTACGCGTCTGACAGATTGAGACTGATTGCATATTTGTTGCATCACACTGAATGACGACAAACTTAGCCATCTCCATCTTGAATTTTGGGGCAGAAATAAATTGATTCATCCTGCTTAGGTCTATTACAGGTCTCAATTTGCCATTGGACTTCGTGACCAGAGAGATCCTGGAATAGAAGCCCTGTGTATACTGTTTCTGTACTACCTCCACCGCCCACTTCACAAGTAAAAGGTATACCTCCTTCTGTAGTACGTCCGCCTTCATGGGATCACTTGCGATTTCTGTCATAAAGGGGAAAGGTGAAAGTGGAGGAGGACAGATAAACAAGATCCAGACACCCTTTGATATGACATGAACATGTATCACCCATTCGTTTTCTGGAAATAGGTTGATCGAAGTCTGGCAAAAAAGAAGGCGTCTGGCACCCACAGGTGGGTCGCCAGTGGGTGGGAGAGATGGTAAGTCACTGACGGTTGGCGGAAGGCTTATTGGAAGAAAAAATCTGTTTTCTTTCCCCACTCCCTGTCTGCCTGTGAAAGTTTGGGGCATATGACCTCCTATTGTTTGCTTGGCTACAGTTACTTTGTTTTTGTTGAGAATTACCTCTAGCATATTTCTGACAGTGATTGTCCCTTCTCTGGAACATTCCCTGAAAGGGGCTTGCAGATATAGGAGTTTGTGCTGAAAAGTGGAGGGGCAACTCTTGTGCTGCCTGCTTTCTCACCTCCTCAATTTGAGCTCCATACAGAAGGGGAGGACCAAAAAGGAGTGCATCTCTTCTACTTAAATCCATATTGCAAGAGGTAGTAAGGGCGTTAGCCACCGTGTGATGCATTGCCCTATTCACTACCTTGGCGATATGGCTCACCAAATCCCAGGCACGATTGTTTCTAGCCTTCTCAGCTAGCTGAAATATCACCAAAGATGCTATGTCAAGTAGTGTGGAAGTTGACACAACGTTCCTTACTAGCTCTGATGTTGCATTAAAGACTAGCCAATCCACTTTATAACAGAATGGTGCAGTCATACTAAAAACAGAAATATCCATATCTATGCTTGGTATTTTCGGGCAGTGTGTGTCCATGTGAGATTTATACCAGTGAGATGAGAAACTTGCTGGTAACTGACTCACCGAGAAGAAGGCTTTTGCATTCTCAGAGTTGCACATTTTTTCAGAGAGTCGCCCAGTAATATCTGCAATTTTTGATGAATGTGGTAGTGTTCTGAAGGACAAACTGTCGTTGTCATCATGTACATCTACAGAGGCCTTGATCTTGCAGGTAGGAATGAATGTAGGTAGAAGGGGGCAATCAGATGGAGGCAAAATCCTATAGATTTCCTATATCGCCACCTTGAAGCTAAATTTCGTCCTTTCCACTGTGGGATCAGAATGTTCTGGTATTTCTGTTTCATCCCTTCATCAACTTGTGGATTGTCCATTTCCTGTACACCCCGAGTCCAGGGATACAGCATTCCATATGGTAATGATGGTGAAGTATGGTCAGCATACATCATCAATTTTCCCATTGGATATGCCAACAGTGGTGGTCGCATTATAGAATCCTGGTCCAGCACAGCCGATTTGGCTTGGTCGAGCGGCTCTTGAGTATAACCAGTTCGCTATGTAGTTTCAAACACTCACACCTTGTGGGTGGGATCCTAGGCTTATCTCAAGTGGGATTTCAATATAAATCAATAATTTCACTTGATAATCTTGACGATAAAGCCTTATGAATCAATGAGATCATAATGCTTCCAATGCTTGATTGGAATTGCCTTTTGTTTCTACCGTATTCTCTGATACAGTATTGTTCTGGTGCCGTTTTCTGCATCTTCATGGGGGTTGGCAGTTGGTGTAGGGGCATCTTGACATCCACGAGACTAATCAGTTACTCGGTAAGCTAAGAATTTCTTGCCGTGATGAAATGGAGTACTCGTTTTTTGCATCCCTTGAGCTGTTTCTTCAAAATGTAAGACCAAATATTTTCTGACCAAACTGTACACACAATGCATTTGAGTTGATGAGTACTTGGTACACAGAAGACACGTCTCATGTACATCTTCCATGACTTTGAATCGCTTACACTTCTTACACTTAGTTGTCATCTCTGTAATGAAGAGAAAAAACCAACAAGTGCATACAACAAATATGTATAAATTGTTGAAATAAATGTAAACCCGCGCTAACAAAATGACTTCCAAAACTTTGTGGTCATGAGGCTTTTGCAAATTACTGATAACGTTCATTGTAAGCAAATAAGAACTTTCAATGAATTACCACACATGTGTATATTGGAAAATTAAAATCATAGTTTGCACTTGATAATGGTCCACGTGATCATTCCTTCATTTATCTACAGGTAACATAAATCAATCAATCAAGGTGCAACTTCTGAAAAAAAAACACATGTAAGGCATGATCATAAGGGTTTTTACTCACAGTTACACCATTTCAATTAACTGAAAGTTCCAAACTTTCCTCCAAGACCTGTCCATATTTATTTGCACACAAAAATCTTTTCTGATCAAATAAAAATTACAAACTTTAACATGCTTAAAGTTCTTTACATCAAAGTGAGCTAACATTATATCAAACTCACGTTAAATTCAAATGGTGCTTTCTACTGGGTTATTTAAGTTACTGGTATATATCTGATATATTTCAGTAGACTACAGCTCATGGAAACTTGTCAGAGTATGGTACCACAAGCTGTATTACACTCATGCTAGGTACAGTTAATTGGTATAGGTCATTGTCACCTGGAAGACTGGACAATTTTTGGATCCAGCTTTGGAAGATTCTGCAGGGAATCAGGAGCACTTATCATAGTTCTCTTAAGTTAAAATGTTAGAAAATATTTACAGGTAAACAGTGATTTCAAAGAAAGTGAGTACAATAATTGTGGACATAAAGACTTTCTCCTGGGTGTTAACTGATGCCATGGATCAAGGTTTTCTTGTAGCTAATGTGATAATGAAGTGCTAGTAAGCTTGATTAGCTTGGTGACACAGAAAAATTTAAGGCTAAGAAATAACACTCACAATTTGTGAAAAATCAATGGCATAAAAAATCTTTAAGTATGTGCTTTACACTCTGAAATATTACACGTACACACTGGAGGAGTGATTGTTGAAAGTGAACACATTTGGAGAAGTTAAGCCAGTTGACACTTGGTTTGATGGTGATACCTTGGCAATCATGGTTGTTTGCAGGTAGTCAATATACCAGCCTCCTCTGTGGATGCAAAAACTACACAAATTGATGGACAAACTCACCTGTATGTTATTTTTCTGTCAGAATAGAATTGACTGATGCCAAGGATCTGAAATAACAAAGGAATTCTTTACAGATTCTTTGCAGTGCTTAAAGAATTTTTTTTTTCAGACAAAGGCCCTTGGCAAGTGGCGTTAAAAATATCACTTGCCCAGACTCCAATTCAACATGCCCCAAAGGGCCATATGTTTTTGGCTATTATTCTGACACAGCATTGAAAATGCTATGCTTTAAATTCAAAACAAAGAAATAAAAAAAATCTTCAGAAGCAGAGTTAATTGTGGCATCCAGATCGGATGAAATACAGTTGTTATTGTTTTGAGATAATGTTAACGAATAATAAATGTTGAATTAGAAACCGAACTGGCTTATGTTTGATTTTAGCAGGATCAGTAATTTAGGCAGAATCAGTAACAATTTTGTTTTGGTGATCCTGTGGGTTAGTGAAAAAAATCCCAATTTCAAGTCCTGGTCTTGGATGCTTTTCAAAGTTGCTAATGCTTGGCTTAGATTAATTGTCAAACAACTGCATAGATAGAGCTAAATATATTTAACCAGTGATGTATTACCTGATAAGTGTGAGCAAGAGACAGCTCATTATTCATAAAGGACAAGTGAGTGTTAATTATAGATAACCAATGAAATACAGAGAACAGAAATAGTCTTGTTCCCCATTCATGGGTCATATCATAGTGCTGCTGATTTGACAATTGTTGTTGTAGCATTGTCAGTATGATTTATGGTACATAATAAAAGAATAATAAATGAGTTTTCATATTTATATTATCTAATAACTCATTTTTGGATATTGACACAGAACAGTGCTACATATTGACACAGATGGGTACACATGGAGTATTTTCTTAAAAAGCAAGAGAAATTATACTATTGTATGTCTGATATCTGTTAAAGTTAAAACAGCTGAGGAAACAATTACAAAACTAATGGGAAAGAAAACGGTTAGAAACTAACAGTAATAAAAGGTCCTTCATAAGAAATAATTGTGGGTGACTGTATAATTCCTGGTACTGTTAGGGCATGACACTTTGTTTTGTTATTTTTGTATATTATTTGAAAACTCTAGACAAGTATGTATAAGAATAATAGAAACTAAGAAGTTCTCAATAAGTGCAGAGCAGGGTAGACAAAAATCTGATGGGCTTTAATTCCTGTGGTTGTGTTGTGCTGCTGTATTATAACATACACTTGGAGGGAATTTTGATAGATCAAAAATGCTTTTGCTTCTTTGTTTTCTATCTTTACATAGGAAAATTGACATCCTGAAATTATTAGATATAGACCTATAAAGCAATGATTCAGGGAATTGGAAAATCATTACACTTATCATATTACTGCATTCGATGTTACTTTTAAGAGATCTTGTATACAGGGCATTCCATCCGAGTTTAAGTAAAAGGTAAATGGACCAATTAGAAGGAGGGATCAAAGTAGGGGAGGGGGAGCAGGACAGGGCAGGGAGAGGCAAAACCCCCACTGCCATCAAAAAGGTTTTACAAATTTCAGAGATATTTATTATATTTACTATGTCAGCTTAAAGTGTTTGTTTAATCAAGTTATAGCTTTTAAAATGTTTTCTCAATCATGTGATTTCTTGTAAGTATTTGTGGTGAAAAAGTAGCCAGAACCAACTGTTAGTTAAATGGGCAATTTGCCAGCTCCAAGCTTAAAAGGCATAAGCCAAATCAAGGTCCCTTCTCCCCTTCAGAATTATTGCAAGATAAGGCCATATCTGTGAACCAAACATAGGTTAATATATTACAAAAGCTATATACAACCATACCTAGACTACTGGAATGTTATTTGGTGAAACACTTCTGACAAGAATATTTGCAAATTATTCCACTTGCTGCTGAAAACATCCCAAACACAATGAATGCTATTAAAATGTTAACAGTAAGTGAACAAATATTTCTGAGAAAAGTTAAGCTTATACACAAAGTTTAAAACAATATATCCCCATTATATCTCAAGGAGCTATTTCATGCTAGAAAGCTTGGGATAAATTTCAGCTAACTATCTTTCCATTCCAAAACCAAACAGAAAACTCTTTAAGAGAAGTTTTCAATATCTGAGGCCACTAATTTGGAAAAGAATCCCAAAGGATTAGAGAAATTCTATGCATTAAAAAAGTGCAAATATAACATACATCTCATTATAATCTGAATCACTGGATGAAAATTGAACCCGTTTGTTTAATTTGACAAATATATTACAACTTCAGAGTAACAATTCTCACACCTTCCACTTTGTTTCCTCACTATTTTTGTAATGTATGTACCTAGTTGGAGCATGTTGTTATGACATTTTCTGTTTATTAAGTTCATATCTAAATTTAGCTTATATTTACTAACTTTTTTCCCCACTAGAAAGAATTGAGTTGTATGTGCTCGTGTGTGTGTGTGCAACTATGTACTATGTAAATATGCAAATAACATTAGGCCACGAGGATTATAGTTTCCGCCTACCCCAGCCACAGCTTGTACCACCGTATCAATACTAAAAACAAAATGCATCAAGGATATAAAAAATGCACAAAACTTACTCATTTCATTCACTGATTTATAATTTCTAACTCGAATGTCACAAGCGGTCCCTAACATTGTCATCTTTGCTGCGTTTCAAACCAAAAGGAAGTTTTGAATGTAAACAAGGAGCCTGCTCACTGTCATTTTCTGGTTGCTGGAAGTATTTGTGAAGGGGTGGATGCAAGGCTACACATACATAGAAGGTAAACACTGTGTCATTTGCATCCAATGTATGCAATGTCTAATTCTAATATTTTCCCAAAAATTGAAAAAAAGGTGGAAAAAATATGCCCTTACATTACATCTCAACATTACGAAAATTTATAGAATTATCTGGAGCTTATGGAACACTGAGATCTATATCACTCCTGTTGTATGAAAAACAGACTTGCCCACGCAAATATGAACACCATGTCAGTGTTGAAGTTCCATTATGTTTGAAACATGAAGAAGGTGACAATGTTAGGGACCGCATGGTGGCAATGCAGTTAGAAATTATAAATCAATCAATGAAATGAGTAAGTTTTTTGCATTTTTTATTCCTTGATGTTTTTCATTTTTAAAATCGGTAGTGGGGTATAAGCCGCCAGGGGGGTAGACGGAAACTATAGTTCCATGCAACTAATTGCAATATCCTCTTTAAAGTCGTTATTATTACATTTCAACGGTCATACCACTTTTTCTTTGTCCGACGTGTAGGGTAATGGAACTCACAACCAATATTTAAAAAACTTTTTTTTTTAATAAACAAGCCAAGTGAAAAAATACCTTCAGATACCAGTATAATGACTCAACAATTGAGATTTTAGAATAGAGTGGGTGGGGATGCTTCTTTCAAGGGTTGCCCAAGTTTTCTGCCCTTTTCAAGTTTGGTCCTGAGAGGTTTTGGCCCTTTTCAAGTTTGACCTACGTTCCAATTTGTAAGTTATTATCGCTTGTTTTAACTACTCATATCATAATTATAGTTATATTTCATCTCTTAATATGTATCTGAAATGGACCGGAAGAATAATACTATTAATTACGGTTATATAATGCATAATTGACTTACTACAAATGTTTTGTTTTTGAAATGTGCCTACCTCATCCCACCTCATATATATCTTAGTCAATAAATATTAATTTATTTACTGTGATTAAAATGTTTTCATTTGTTTGTATATTTCCTTTTCTTTTCCTCCGGCATATGCATATACACATATATCGTCCAACGGCCAGTTGTTGTTCGCCTCCTTCAATTGTGTGCCATGTTTCTCGCGATCTAACGCGCTTGTTGTGAGATAATGATGTCATCAGCTGTGTCACCAGCGTTCTTAAAGAGCGACAGAATTTAATTATATAGTAAAATAAAAAAAATGCGATTCAAAAAGGTAATTTCATGTAATTTTAAAAGATCATAATGAAAATCTATGTTTTCACTAATGCCTTTTTTATGTCAGACATTTTGGCCTTGAATTTTCTATTATATGCTGAAGATATCGCCGCCGATCACATGTTGGCTTTGTTTACATATTTTGAACAGGATAATCCACTTTGGGAATTTCTAGAACTGGATAGCCAATGTAAATTTTTGGTTTTAATCATGTGGAGTTCTTATACAACGTAAGAAAAATGTACACTCTAAATGCATATTCACTACGGACTTTTTCGTTTCAGTATTATTTCATAATAAACATATATTCTATATCAAAAGACATTGAATCTATTATAATAAAATGTGTATCCATTCACCAGTGTCTATTTTTAAATTTCTCTCTCCCTCTGTCTCTGTATGTCTGTCTCTCTCTCAGTCTATTGAGTCATGTATCTATATGGTAAAGAACAAGCAAGCAGTAATGTAAGTGCACAAACTGCATATAGAATTAACGGAAAAAAAATTATTCATTTTTAAATTTAAGTTTTTTTAATTTCAAAAACACGGAAATGCTATAAACTAATAATATCCATACCTTGGTCTAACTGGCACGGTCCGGTCATATCCCACGTGACTTTTTAGTGAGTGTCACGAACCATGGATATAACTTCCGGAAAGAAGTAAACATACAACCACTCGGAAAAAAGTTAATTATGAACTAATGTACACGAATCCCAACATTTTTTTCACGCTGATTAAATGAAGTAGATATAGTTGAACACTTTTTATGGTTTATTTGAATAGATTATCATAATATTATAACGAACGCGTTAAAATTCACGTTAAGTGAACGAAAGGCGGTTACTCGCGGTTACTCGAGGCTACCTACATGCATATTGTTTACTTCTCATTCTATTTGTCTAACTTACCTTAAAGAATCATATGATGGATACCAACGAAAAATTATACAATATAAGCATACTGATGACAGAAACGAAATAATTAAAAAAGATATAATATTTGATATTAAATGCTGCAAGCCATAATACTTTAGCCGGATACAATTTTCTCGAATCTGTCAATTCAGCATGTTAGTGACACTAAGGTGTAACTTGACTTGTCTCTCTATGCTTTGTGGCTGTAATTACCGTCATTCATAACAATTTTGTAGAATTTCACCAAAAAAAGAAAAAAGATCAACCACTACAGTAATAGATAGCATATATCTTGGAACAATAAAATGATAGGGCCGAAATCTCCTGACCGAACTCTTTAAAGTTGTAGCTCGTCTTCATTCGGAACAGACAATTCTATAAAACAATACTCTCAGTAGACTACCTGCTTCCTAAACAAGTTACAAAGCTCATGCGTGTACTCGAGTCAGGTTCTACAGAACTTCATAATTTACAAATGTATGCTCCACACTCCATTTGCTCCTCCAAAGAAAGTTCATTGACTTCGTCTCCAATGTAAACTGCCAAAGCTTGCACTCCGATAGTCAGCAAACTTTGATGACGTCACACACACATAACACATGGCGGGAGTTAATGAGTGTACAAAATTACATTTTGAACCTCGGTTTTTTTCATTGGTGAAACAGCCTGGTGATGATCCGATGGAAAGATTTACGAAAATACTATGTGAGATCGAATGCGATGCTACAAATATATACCACATGAGACCCCAACCTGAACAGAGAGTAATGAGGCTGCTAAGCATTCGGAACAACCTCGGCTATCACTACAAGACTAAATTATGCCTAGAATGTGTGACGACGCAGTAATTTACAGAAAAATAATACATTTTGTTCGCCGGAAATTTCTTCGCAGAAAAAGAAACACTTACCTAATCAGGCTATTTCTATAATATTGGATTGACTGTAGGATTGGCCGAGAAGTCACGAATGAAAAATTAGTTCCATGCATTCGGAATTTATCGGTCAATCCTTCTTTCGTAAATAGCCGAGGTGTTTCGCATGGCAGCTGTCGGCATACATTCGACGTATGATCCGTAGGATTGACATCGAAGTTGCGAATGGCTGCTAAGCTGTGATCGCTGGACAGCGTCTTATCACTGCTCTACTCTCGGTACGACGAAAAGATGTTGAACTGGTTTGGCGAGAGCTCGCTGATAAGTTAGCAATTAAGCAGGTGTAGTAACTGGCCGCCACCTCAGAATTTTTTTTATATATTTTTTTTCCCTGTTACGGAGCGTTTAGTTAAGGTGGGTACAATGCATCATATGGTAGGGGCGAGCTGGGGATATGCCTCGAGTCAGAAAACTGTTATTCCGACATTTCTGTCGTCTCTGTTCCTGTCGTTTCCGCTGTTCTGCGAATCCAGGACTGGGTAAACTCATTGAATCTCTGTGTGTGTGTCTGTGTGTGTGTGTGTGTGTGTGTGTGTGTGTGTGTGTGTGTGTGTGTGTGTGTGTGTGTGTTGGTCGCACTCTTTTGATAAATGGTAACAGTGCACTCCAAGAGTTTGACCTGTCGATGTTGTCGTACAGGACTCGTAACGTGAGCTCCGAAATTAGGCCTTTGAAGAGTTTGCACCAACGGGACACTCCATAGTATACAGTACAGGACCCCAACCAGCCCAGGGAGTAATGAGGCTGCTATGCTGTGATCGCTGGACAACGTCTTATCACTGCTCTACTCTCGGTACGACGAAAAGATGTTGAACCGGTTTGGTGAGAGCTCGCTGATAAGTGAGCGGATTAAGCAGGCGTAGGTGGAGCAGCTGGGAAGTGATGATCCGGTGAAAAAGATTTATGAAAATAATACTTCAGATCGTGGAGGATGCTACCAAGAAGGAACCACAATAGACCCAAACCAGACTAGAGATTTAAAATCGCCCCTTATCCAACATCAGCAAAGCGAAATGTTCACGGATTCCTTTATTATCGACGCGCTGACAACTGCAGCGTTAATTGTGGTTTGGGGCAACCACTACAAAGGACAATGATAACGGTCGCACTGATCGCGCAGGACCTGCTGCTGAGATTAGGGCCATACCGAAAGTAGGCAAACTGTTGTTCCGACATTTATGTCCTCTGTTCCAGACGTTTCCGCTGTTCCGCGAATCCAGGACTGGGTAAACTCATTGACTCTGTGTGTGTGTGTGTGTGTGTGTGTGTGTGTGTGTGTGTGTGTGTGTGTGTGTGTGTGTGTGTGTGTTGGTCGCACTCTTTTAATACATGGGTAACAGTGCACTCCTGGAGTTTAACCGGTCAATGTTTGTCGTCCAGGACTCGTATCGTGAGCACCGAAATGCCGCCTTTGAAGAGTTTGCACCAACGCGACAGTCCATAGTATACAGTACACGTCCCCCCATAGAGCTAGCCCCCAACACGAACTACCTGGAGTAGCGTACTCTGCCTCCCGTCTTCTATATTGCCAGTCGAGTTTATCGGTTCGAGGTGTATGTAGAGCCGAGGGAAACTTATTACATGTAATTCCAATTGATTGGGTGCCGTGTGCGTGGAAGCTCCGTAGAATCCAGCTAGCTCGAAGCCAAGTAATTGGGCGAGCGAGTTGAGATAGAAATGTTAAGGGTTAGTGAGCGTTATGCTGACCCTCCCGGTTTCTGCGCTATAGTCCGCAATCATTCCAGGAATGGAAGCCCAGATGACCTTAACGAGGGTGTGAAAGTCGTAATACCCATCGGGGATGGTAATGGTGGTTGCTGTCCGGCTTGCTGGGGAAGAGGACACGAGAATTATGTTGTTCCCTAGTGCAGCCGAAATGCTGTGCCGCTTGATTGCCTGCTTCCGGGCCTCAGGCCCATCTAGAGGTTTCGTTAATACGACATTCATTGCCAGTCGTAAAAATAGAGTACGAACGATGGTATTGCCGCAGGTTTTTAGGTTCAATAGCGACGCGAAATGCAGTTTCGGCGGCGGCGTCCTTAACAATAGCGATGCGGAGAGGGCGCAGATCCTCGACCTTTGTTGCTGAACTTTGACATCTATGTGCGGGATGGCGTGTCGTTTAGGACACAGTTCATCGATGCCGCCGACAAGTGCGTCCTACCTTTCGTCGAGTGGAAAGGCATTGTCGACAACTGATTCTCCGGTACGGCAGCCGGCGAGATGAAAGTTTGGCCGAACATACTAAAATTTGCCGGCTGTGGCGTCAGCGTTCACGATCACTGTTGCCGGAATTAGAGTTGCCTGAGATGGTTCGCAGCTTCTACCGATTTCACGTTTACTACCAGGTCATAAAGATTGTCATTTAGATGCGATGGCCCTTTTCAGGCCAAACGGGTTGGAACGCGCTTGAAAAGAGCATTGACATGGTTACCTACGAACGCTTCTGCAATGAGTTTAATATGGACAAATTCTCTGATTCGCGGCAGAAGCACGGGGAAAACCAAGGGCTTGGCATCATGTATAACTACAGTGTCAACAGAGGCTACCAGCCGATCCCCGGTGGTGTATTGGACCCAACGTGTACGCGTTTGACCATACGAAGAAGCACAAAGTCGACTACCTCACACAGAACGCCCCGGCCAGCTGGGCTAAAAACGGGTTTGTGAACTTTATGTTGGATAAGTCGCTGAGCTTTACTGGGAACGGGGTAGAGCGTCTCAATGATAGCGTTCTAACGTACGTTTGGGCGATCCTGGGTGCGCAAACCGAGATGTTCACCTCGATTGTGGGGTCGGGGAAGGCCTTTAAGGTGCAAAAATAGTTTCTTGCAAACATTGAAGATATGGCTGTCGACGCAGAGAACGCCCCCGAGCTGCTTTAAAATATTAGAAGCTCCTCGGGTGCGCGATGAGCAAGCTGGACTACGCCCTCTGATATCGTGAGCAACGAAATTCCGCATACGTGAACGCTGAAGCCTTTTGTCAATGCCAAGAAGCTATCGTAGCATGAACATATCAGAGTCATGAGCCTGTGAGGCCACTTCTTTGAGCGCTGTGTTTGCGAAGCCCAACACAGTATCGTCATCTGCATCTGTCCGCCCTTTTGTGTCGGCATGGAGCTCCTTTTGTACTTGCTCCAGCTTTTGTACGGTCTTTCTGCTTACCTTTACCTCTCTATGTTATGCTGTTCATGTATGCCCACACCCCATTTGAGTTGGGGGATGGCTAGCTGGTATGGGATCTATTTCCCCCTATTACTTATTCGAGAGTGATACTAGACCTCTGGAGATCAATAACCCATTGTTTACAACAGAGTCTGGATAAACAGGACTTGTTTCTATGCCATTTGCCACAAAGAAGACGTCGGCCTTTATATGACGAATTTCGTCTTTAGCTGCTGCTAGGCTTTCGCCACAAAGGTCTTCCAGGCGACCTTCCGATCCCCTAAATCTGCTCATAATAATCGGAAGTCTTATCGATAAATAGGGTTTCATCTTCCACGGCCGGCTCCTCTCTGCTACCGCCAAAGTCGGCCATTTTAGTCTCATCCGCCATGTTTTGCTATGGCACAACTACTAGTGCCAAGATATATTGTCGTAATAAAGAAAGAAGCTCGCAATCCAATAGCGCCGCGATGTCTTATTACGGCAACAAGCTAGATCCCTTCCGGTCACGCCGCCGCACCTTTGGCGTGAAGGGCGCGCGAAGCACAATCGTTGTGACCCATAATCCTAGCACAAATGGCGCAAACGAAACCCCGACTGTGCGTTTTCCTAACTTAACAGTCAACGACGTCATTGTCAAAGCTGGCCTTCACAATTACCTTGACGGGCGGCACAGCAGCTCTGGACGCCAATCAGACATTTGTCAAAAACCTCGGCCGGGCCAAAATAAAAAAAAATAGCATCAAGTTAGTATGGAAGATTCCGACGTTTGGTGCAGTTTTCAAGGATCTCTGGTTGACGGAAAAAGAGCGGACTAACGCAACCCGCAGACACTAATGCGATGCATCTATCGCAGCCGCATTTGGCGCCCGCTTCTGCACCCCCTCTCGTTCGAGCTGACGTTTAACGATTACGGCAGGATGATACAGAGCTCCAACCACGGCGCGACCTTCTCAATCAGGGGAATCGCGCAAGAATTCGAGACAGTACCGAACGCCGAGCTCGGTCGAATGATCAGAAACCAATACATGGGAAAGGTGTCCATCTTGTACACACGGGTTCTGCGCCACAGAAGGGTGGTCATTTCGAACAACGAAACAACGCTCAATCTAAATCTGAACACGCCCGCGAAGAGCATGAAGACAATAGTCCTTCTTTTCGAAGACCTGACAAGGAGAACAGATTTCGCAAGCGACATGGAATATTTCCACAACCCCGCCATGAACAAGGTTTCTGTGACCAGGGCATGCCCGCTACCGGAAGTGAGGAAGCCTTCCGCTTCATAACGTGAGAATCGATCAAAGACGCGGAGTTGCCTTTTATCGATGTCGGTACCTTCTACCAGAACCGCTTTGCTCTTGTCCTCAACATGCGTGCGACGGAAGACCACTCTCCACGATTCTGGGCGCAGAATAGAAAACGCGTCGAACGGCGTGACGCTTCGGATACACAGAAAACTGCTCAGGGTGCAAGTGTGTTGAACATGTACGTGTTCGTGATAATGGATGCCCAACTCAAGATCCAGAATGGACAGTTCTTCTCTGAAACCTACTTGCGCCCTCGCCCTCTTTGCGCCCTGATCGTCGGTCTACACGGCTGCGGCAACAGCGTGTTAGCCTGCGAACGGCTCAAAACGGCATTTTAAGGGTCACTGATTTCATCGTCATCATTTTTCCCAACCATATACCTGAACAAGGCATACGACCAGCATAGTTCCTCGCCACAGATGTGACAGTCTGCTGAGTCCTGGAAAGCCTTGTGGTCGTGTCCATGCATGATAATTTCGGTCTGATTTCAAAACACCTCTCGTATCTCCTCCAACTCGCCCTCTACGCTCTGGATGAAAGTGGAGACTGCCTCCTTGCCGCAAAATAACACAAGCTCTTGGAGACTCCTTCGCAGGGGACAACTATGTAGCATAAGCTACACAGTACCTGGTCACCAATGTTCTGCGTATAGCTTTTTTCCGGATTGCCGACAGGGCCTTCCATTGGCACGTTCAGTGCCTCGAAATCCGCATAGATGACGTACGGAACGCGCATATGGCGGTGGTGGTTCTGGAAGACTAGAATATTCTTTCCTTGGCTCCGGTAAGGACACGTGCTGGGCCTTTTCGCCCATACCACGGCATTCTTTTGTGTGGGCTTCCAATAGGTCGGCCTGGATGAAGACGTGGAGGCACCGACGCCAAACGCGCTTTCTTCTCATGTTTTCGTTGTTGTATACCAGACGACCTAGCTTCTTTATCCACACATTGTGACTTTTCACTTTCACTTAAGGTGCATCTGAGCAGCAAGAAATCGATAGTATGCTGCCAGGCTTCCTTGTTGATGCCCAGCGGAAAGAGGCCGTTTTTCCAGCCGAAGACACTGATCACGATGGTCGGGTTGCAGGGCTCGAACTTGGCGATATCGCTAACCTTCACAAGAAAGTCAGTGGTATCAAAGACGAGCTCGCTCAGGTGATTTTGGTACCTGGCTGGCCGATCAACGTGATCGTCTGCTGGGTATAAAGCCAACAATAGTATCCACTCAAATCACCGGTTTGTCTATATTCTTCACGTTAATGAGTGACAGTGGTTGATACATATTGCCGTTGAAATGCAGCTCTGGCCTCAAAACATGCGGTACTGCGACACACCATGGTCGAGTACCTGGCAGGGGACAAAAACCCATCCAGATCCCTCTCGCATGTAATTTTCAATGCGCCTCAGTAAGATGACATTAGCTTGGGCAATGAGCTGCTCGATTTCGTCAATGCGCAGAACGACAGTTGGATCGCATAGAAAGTAGGCCGTCACTTCTATGCTGCCTGTTAGCATTGCTTCTTGACCCTTGATTTACCTAATAATGAATTCCTTAAGGTTTGACTGTAAAACTGATGACCCTTGACAAATTTTCTACCTATACCGTCGGTGTAACCTCTTCTTTTACTCTGCTTATTTTTATATGTCATTCTTTAAGTTTTTTGCCCCTAAATCTTGAACCACAGCAAGGACCCCATTGTAAATATGCCCCACAAAGGCTTTATGGGTAGTCCTAGGTTTAACTTACATGTCTTGTTTTACTTTTGTACTGTGTACTTTTTTGTATAACATGTTCGTATGTATTACTGTATATGTATTATCTTAAATGTTATATGTGCATTTTATACTGTTTATTTGTTGGTTACTGTATGTTTTATGTCTTGTATCTACTTTTTTGTGTGTAGATATGCTGACTTTACTAAATAAATACTACTACTAACCAGCCAGTTTAATTTGCCGTTTCAAAAACAGTTTTCAATTTTCTGAAATTATTTCGAGACATGTGGCCAGTTTCAGTGCTTGCCATGAATAAACACGTGATTCACCATAATTCAAAACTTTTTCCTAGATAGGGAACGTGTAATTATTGCTTTATGGGTATGATTTATGGCAAGCCAAATCTGTATTTATGCCCAAAAAACTAGATATGCATTTAAACGTGAGATATAGGAACAAAAAAACAAAACACCATATATCCTGGTCGGAATACAAAGATCCCCCCCCCCCCAACCAAATAAAATAAAATAAAATTAAATTAAATTAAATAAACAATAAAAATGAAACAAGAAATTTAATGGTCGGTATCTAACTATATAAGATATCTTATAAATATAAAGTATTCATTATATAAGACATATATTATAATTTATAAAGTTTATGCGATATCTTATAAATATTGTTAGATATATCATAAACATTCTAAGATATCTTATAAGTTATATAAAATATATCATGCAATTTATAAGATATCTTATATACTTATAGAGGATCTCAAATGGGTAATGATTTATTATTGAATGTATGAAACAAATTGAATAATTTCCAACTTTTTCGAGCCTTGGCGAGCGAAATTGGAAATTATTCAAAGTGTTTCATCAATTCAGTATTCAATTATTGCCCAACTGAGATTCTGTTGTTTGTTTTGAGTGGAAAAATCTCTATAGAAAGAAAAACATGATTTTCTGCATTTCATTTAATTCTGGCTAAGACGCTGCACCATTCATTTCTTGCGCGTGAAAAAAATAGTCCCAGATGCGAGTTGAAGCAATATTGCACAATTCGATGACCAATAACATTTAGAAATCGATTCCTTTTTCCTTTTTTGTTTTTACGGACAATATCATTTTCAATACTGGATCACAGGTGGAAGTTGACAGTTTACTCGGTTAGGTCAGCTGGAGTTATTGAGGCGCCTTATACATGGATTTTGATGAGACTGTTGACAATGTTTACACCGAAAAGAGTGTCGATTCCACCATGGACATTCACAACAGATGCGGCACTGAATATGGCAGAAGAAATATCATACAAGCTGTTGAATATTTGTCAGAAGGGATGACTACTGGAAGCATACATAGTACTAAATCTAAAGGTGTTATGCCGCTGCTGGTTTGCATTCATTTGCTCTATAGTGATTCCCGGACTGAATGTTTTTGTGGCCGGATGTTTGCATTATTTGATTTGGAAGGACGCTGTTGTTAAATAACTTTTTGTCAGTTGAGAGACCAGTAGCTATAGACATTCTCATCATAAGAAAGGTGAGTTTATTTACTCCTGTAGGCTATAGGTTGACATTTAAACCACGCTTGTACTGGGGGTGGGGTGCACGATCTATACCGTGTGGTAACAGTTATATTAAGATGACTGCCTGCATTACAATAGGCTGCCGGGAGTTTCTCTACATAGACTTGGTATGTCCCGTGCTGGACAGCGTTATGGATTTTCGAGGTCCTCCCACAATTTTGGTTTAACTAGGCGAAAGTCCAGCGATTTACTTATGTTCTAGCTTTAGTTTGGCATTAGGAGAACTCTACGTAGCGTAAATTGGCCATATTCCGACATACGTAACCACTACTGTGTGTTTTTGTGATAGTCGCCAGTTTTATCCCAATGTTCATTCGGCTACCGATTGGAAAGAAGGCCGCAATATTGTTAATAGCAACATAAAGATAGAAAGAAAGAAAAAAAAGGTATCAGAAGACTGGGAAAGGAAAATTCCCACGTTCGCAGCCAATCAGTAATAAGAATGCTGCGCAGGATTTTCAGGAGCTTATTGGACCAATCAGATTCACAGAAGTGATATATTTCCGTGTTGACATATCAAAAATAATAAACCGCAAACACTGTACCAACTTTGTAATAAAATAACATATGTTATTTGTAATATTAATTATAATATCCTATAAAGTTGATAAGATATCGAATATATTTTTATTAGATATCTGAATTAACTCTGTTTATAAAACATCTTATTTATTTTATAAACTTTATGAGATATCTTATAAATTATATAACATATCAGTAGTTATGGGAGGCATATGGTCATCTATGGGAATTGAACATTTTGTTCAGAACGATGTGGTCAACTGCGGGAATTTAACGTACCAGTGTCACTATGGCCACCAATGGGACTTAAGATCGGGATGGGCCATCATGGCCATATATGGAAATTTAATTTGAGATGGGCCACTGTGGTCATCGATATTAATTTAACATTATGGGCCACAATGGCCATCTATAGGACTTTAACATTATAGGCTACTATGGCCATCTAAGGAAATTTGCAGTACTGGGCCACTATGGGTATGTATGGAAATTGCACATTATTGGGCGCCTTATGGATATATTGGAATTAAACATGGATGAGACAGTGTGGGGCCTTAGGAAATTTAACATTACATAGGGTACTATGACCGTATGTAACAAAAATGAACGCGGATAACATGTACAATACAATACCATGCATATAACTGTTATTCAGATCTATTCGGTTTACCCTTTGATCGTCATCATCATAGGTGACATGGCAAACAGATCGAGTTCTCTCTTGGAACATTCGCAAGAATCTTCTCTTTGGAATGATTCAATCAAAAACGTCCAAGTCTCTGACGGTTTTGCGTCTCTTCTTATTCTTATCGTGTCCGTTTTGTCTTTTTCTATACCTATGTTGCCTTGTTCTTGTGCTGCGTGGATAACGTACAATTGCTTCGACGAGGGTGTAATGTAAATTTATAGGTATTTCTCGGGTCCCTAAAAGCTCTTTTCCTGTCAGCATCAGTACATTTTTCACCAAATTCAGGAACGACTGTTTGGGATTCTATCAATCGACCAGCACGTTTTGGATGAATTCTTTTCCTTACGGCTTATCGTGACTTTTCAAAACATGCAGTCCTCGGTGAACGAAATGTTTCAAGACTAGTGCGATAGTACGAACGAGCGGTTTGAACACACAACCTAAATCGAGTCCTCGTTGTGGGGTTACTAGGTACGCGGGGTACATGAGTTACAAGTCACTCGAGGAATCGTTTGCGAAAGTGTAGTTTCATGGTGACTTTTTTCCTTTGGCGAATATAATATCTTGTTCGAGATCTCCGTTTATACCAATATTCATACGGTCAAAATACAACTTACTGAGAGGAAGATAATGCGGATGAACAAATTCTAGGTGTACGTGATAGGTGTTTCTTTCTTCTTCGTTTGCACTGATCGCGTAATCCTCTTTAAATGGAATCACAGGGCGACTGTGTTTCCCAACACTTTGTATTCGAATACATCCGAGTACACAAACATTAAGTTGAGTCCTTCGTTCAATTTGATGTGGAATCAAAATAATTTAAAGAATCTGTTGTTGATAATGTCTTTCGTCGGAGTGCGGAATGTGTTTCCACCCTAAATACAAAACAAGTTTACAGAAAACTTGAAAACTTTATGCTGCCGATGTTTGTTTGTTTTTTTTTTTTTTGTTTTTTTTTTTTTTTTGTTTGTTTGTTTTTTAAACCTGGATCTTGTCTGATTAACAAGATTTGGAGAGAATGAATGCTTTATATCAAAGCTACTTCCCAATAGGATTCATGATCTAGTTGTAATGAATGAGGTAATTTTACGTCGTGAAACAACATAATGTGTTGATGGGAACACACATCCATAGAACTGTTGCTGGGTAAAGTAAAAACATACTGATTATTCATAGTTCGTTTGTTCTCGACTCCGATTTCAAAGGACAACTTTTAAATGTTCATAGGTGTTACAGTGACTTTTGTTGTTGTTGTTGTTGTTGTTGTTGTTGTTGTGGCTGGACTGGCCGTTACTATCGTTGTTGCTACTGTCGGTATATTTTCATCGATAGCTTGAGAAGAAGATAGACAATATAACTGCTGAGTATAATGGTCCAAATTTGCTTATCGCCTTGTTGCAAACTCAGGTTTCCGATAGCAGTGCCAATCACACAATACACCACGACGATCTGACAGAAAAAGTCGATTTTATTCTTTGGGACAAGTTCCCCACACCACACCCACTGTTGTTTTTACTTCTGCGGCTCCTGTAGTGCTGATACTGGTTAGGTGACACGAGGTTTAACGACGTGTTCACGAATTCTTTTTGTTTTATATTCGACGAGTTGCGAAGCTGCAATGCAAAGAATCGAAACAAGGTGTATAACCTTTCCAACGCACCTTCACTTTGTTGATACGTTATTCCAGTTTAAGTGTTTGCCAAGGATGGTTTCGATATCGCAAATGTGTTTGGTCAAGGATGGTTTCGATATTGCAGACGTTGTGGTCTTTATTGATCACCCTTTATAACTCAGGCAAGTAAAAGCGTTCATTTTAAAACTTCTCCGCTCATATTTTCCAATTTATAGACAGGCGGGTGACGTCCGTGTACTTCTTGCGTCACACAAAACAATTCTGTGGTCCAGTTGGGTAAATATCCTTTGTCAAAAGCGCCTTTCGTTTTTCCGATGCGAACCAAATCTCCCGTTTACAACACAATAGGAGGAGAAAGGGGAGGAGGAGGATAGCTGCTGTTGCTGAGATCTACTGGGTGATTCTTCTTCTCGGATTATTCAGGAGTCCCAAACATTGGATCAAACATTTTCACTTTGTTTTTGGTTGTGACTTGTTCTGGTGCACGTCCAAACCTGCGATGGTACGATTGATTGTTGGCTTGCACAAGACGTGGTAGCAAAGTATTTTGAGCGTGTATTGATGTGTAAAATATTTCCACATACGTTCTTTTAATGTTCTTTGAAAACGTTCGACGACATTAGCTTTGGTTTCATGATTTTCGGTCGTGATAAAATGAATGTTTTGTTGCTTCAATTTCCTTCACACGTTTGATTGAGAAATTCAGTGCTTTTGTCCGTTTGCCATCGCAGAGAATGTCGATCACTTCGTTTGAACACCATTTTATATATTGCACCAACTCGAAACCCATTTTGGATGTCAAAGGTACAACCCAAGCATATTTTGAAAACAAAACAAATATTTGTAACCTCGATTGTACGAAGTCATGTGGGAAAGATCAGCCAAATCTACTTGCCATTTATGAATGATCCAAGCTACCCTCGTCTGACTTGGAAATTTGCGTCGAATGGGTTTGTGTAACATGTATGTCAGTTGTTCTTGCAACCATCGTCGTTCATCGTTGAGACGTACACTTCTGAGTTTGGCTTTTGCAATATGACACAAAGTTTGAATTTCTGTAGCAGCATGTACAGGATCGTAGTAAATGCTAGCCAATAGTGTGTCCATTCTTAATAAGCCAACTAATGTTCGATGTTCTTGGGTTGTTGTAATTCAAGTGGTTGTTTTTGTTGCGATGCTTTAGGTATCGAACGAGCAATAGGAGTGGACTGTGATGCCACAACGGTTATAATCAGTTCTATTTTTACTTGTTTCTTGACTTGTTTCTTCATCTTCATCTCTTTCTCTTCTAGTTTTGATGGAGAGGGCCTCGACATCATATTTTGGCCAAATGTTTAATTTCTTGTCGATTGGGTGTAGGGTGTCAATACTTTTGGTTATGGGTGTTTTAGCTGATATGATTTGGAAATTTTCCAACTCTTCACCTCTCTCTTTCTCTTTCATGATATCGGCAGTGTCTGCCGTCGTCGTATCCGTGGTTTTTTTTTTCTTCTTCGGACAGCGAATTCCATCAAATTCTTGAGGACACTGAAATTGGGTTTGGTGGTCTTGTCTAAAACTCTCTGGTTAAACGTTTAAAGACGTTGCCATGAATGTCCACATCAATGCGATTTTGCCGCTTGTGACAAGTCAGATCGATCCATCAAAGATTGTTACTCTTATTGTCTGTGAGCCGTTTCAGTGACACTGGGATTAGGTGGCAGGTAGGAAATCAGTTGTTCGTACCAGCGGTCAGGTCCATCCACCGTTTGTAAGTGACTAACTTTAATATTCCTCCTTCCATAGAATCATGTGGTGCAGTACTGATGTCCTTCGAGAAGGCAAATTCCGTTTGTAATTGAAAGGAGAGTTCCATGACTCCTCCAAAGCAAGGACCCGCTACTGCGCCTACAATTGGAGCAGTGGCTTTAGCTAACAACGGAGCTATCAGCTGCGAAAGAAATGTTGGAGGAGTACTTTTTCTTTAAGCACTTTTTTTTTCTTTTGGGCCACTAAAATCTTCTTTTTGACCAGGTTTCGAAGAATGTGACGGTGCATCCTAATCGTTGTTTCTGTGTTTTCATTCCTTTCAATAAATTCAAACAACATTCACAAACAGTGTAGATGATTTCTTTAAAAGCTTTTTTAATAATCATTTTCGAACGTCGTATTTGGTTTGGTTAAAACCGACGACACATCCTAGTGTTTAACTATACAATGAGGTGTGGAGTTTCTCCTCTTTTTATGACTGTGTTTTCGACGATGGTGATTCTGTAAACTCTTTGGGAGGGACATCTTGTGGAGGTGACTGATGCACATATGTCAAAACGTCTTCTTTTATACAGAGACTTGTATTGATTTATTGTGGGAACCTTGTACGAGCTTTACTTTGGACAGTGGACGAGAAAAAGGTGAAGTTTTCAAGGGACTAAATCGAGTGAGTCCTGTTCTGTCGTGCACTTTTGTCTTGGGGGTGTCAGTTTTCTTGCGCAATCAGTAGACGAAGGAGGAGGAGCAGGCGTAGCTTTAGGGACATGTGTCCATTTTGTTGCCGGCTTCAGCAGATTTGGAAACATTTAAATCAGGTTTAGCGGGCATCATCAATAACGGAGATGAGAAGACTGTTGATGCCTCCATGACTGCAGGTTCAAGTTTTCGTTGGGACGTGGACGTACTAGCATCTTCTTATTTTTTTTCTTGTGAGATGAGTAGCAGCAGCTTTTTTCTTTATCTTTCTCTTTGTCTTTGTTTATTTGATTTTTTAATAATGTTTTGTGTTTTTGTCCTTTGTTGCTGTATTGGCATCATATCGTAGAAGCGAACGAATAATCACCCCTCCAAGAAATCCATCGGGTTTCAAGATAAATTTCGTTCATGGTCTTTGTATTGATTCTTGGATCTGTCAATGCCACTTTATGCTTTTCGAAAAATCGTTGCGTTTGATGAGGAATGATGCGGTTCCGTGCAGTAACTGAGGTATCGTCAAAGTAAACCATCGCAATACTTCTTTGAGCTTAGCCTACAAAAAAAATGTGAACGTATTTGTACATCTTTCCGCGACTGATGACATACAGTGCGCGACTCAGTCTAGTTGGATGGTGTGATTGGTGGTTGTTATATCTTTCTAGACGGACGATGAAAAGACGAGAGCGATATGTAAATAACCGGACCACCCTCTTGATTCCAGTCTTGTAACAAATAAGCACGAAATCTCAAATAATCAGGGATAGTAGGTTTTAAATCGATCAGTAAAAACGCGTGTGGCAAACGCGTGGCATCGTCATGGGTTTAATTAAGCCATGGCGATCCCAATTATTTAGCCAACCCATGTAACACATATACCTGAGATTTCTCACTGGGACTTTTGAACAACATCACATAATCGGCATTGCGACTAATGCAGTGCGCTTTGCTTTGTTGACATAAATTCTGTTTAATGTAAATGATTTCCTTTTCGTATGAACCAATGTTTAATTTCTTCCACATCTTCACCTAACATGTTAGTGAAGATGAGGAGATGAAGTTAGACACTATCACGTCGTCTTCGCGAGGGATACTCTCTACGAATGAAATGTGTTCTCTTTGACTTTCTTTCAGTAACGAGTAGGCAGATTGCCACACTTTGTAACATCACACGATGCATTGTGGAGGATGATCAAGCAAGAATTGTTTGTGTTCGATCAAACGTGTGACAAATTGGGTTTTACCAGAACTACTAGGTCCTGCAATCAGCATCAAAGGATCGAAAGATACAAAGCTTCCCAACTTTGACAATCTAATCGTTTGTTAGTCACTTTGAGAGTGGAGGATGCAGCCATGACCACAGCTTTTTGGAATTCCGAGAGTGAACAGACCATACAAGACATTTGATACAGAATATAAACATGGTTTAATTTTGGATCATATACAACATACGAACACTACGTTATATCGACAGGAGCAGCGATTTCAAAAAGGTAATTTTTTTCTTTCTTTCTTTTGTTGTGATTGGTAACAGTATAAACATCACACACGACATTTGAGTTGTGGGTTATGGCTTGTATTCAGGCTTCGAATGTAAGACTTTTCCAGTTGCGTAAATCATTCCAGTGTAAAGTCTGTTCGTGCAAATCACTGTCGACAAAACATACTTGGTAAGTGTGGTGTGTCGACAAGGTGCAGTGCATCTCTTCATGTCACAGGGCTAGATTGGCATCCATCACCATTCGCAACACTTAGAACAAAACAACATTTTCGTGAACATGCAAAGTTTTGGTATTGGTTATTGTCGTCACTGCCATCATGTCTTTTCATATAATTGTCATAAATTTGCCGAAGTGAATACTCAGTTAAACTAAATCCAAGAAATAAAGTCACTAACACATACGACATGTCGTCCTAAGTTCAAAGAATATCGTCTTGTAGCAATAATTCTTCTAAGAGTGCCGGATAATCCTCCAAGTATTCAATCCGTTGATTGGCATTCTCCTACGAAATTCGGTGCAGCACTTGGAATAGGAGTCGTGTTTTGACCATTTTTACACTTTCCATAGAATCATCCTTCCTATACAATCCAGATGCCCATTAGTTTCACTTGAATCCATACAGGTTATTTGTAAATGCGTTCTCTCAGCTTCAAAGGTCAACTCTGAATGTAATCTTTAAAATGTATCTTCCAAAGGTAAACTCTAAATGCGCATTTCTAAAGTATCCATGAAAGAATCTTCTGGATTATTATGCTTGACGTTTCCTCCACCAGTCTTTTTATACCATTCAGATACCAACGGTATCTATGTTAGGCCGTTTGCGGGTTGTCATAGCTGTAATTGTTGTTGATAAGGGTCAAGGACCAATCAAGTGTTTGTGAAAGTTCATCCACCACCTGGACATTTTCATGGTAATCAGCATTCTTATAGCATTCAGATACCAATGGTTAAACACTTTATGTCATATTGGATGCAATTGTTGTTTGCGTATCACCTGAATACATGCAAAATATTTGTAAATATGTTCTCGCAGCTCCAAAGGTAAACTATGAATGCGCTTTTCTAAACTGTCCACGATAAGAGTCCTTAAACCCTTTCTGGGCCAAACAACCCCTTCCCCCCGCCTGGGGAGGTAACATTGCGGGGCCGTAAACTTTGCAAATGACAATATGCCCCCATATAATAATTTAACATTTTTAAACAAGCAAAAATATATAGCGAACAAAGGAAAAGATTGCTGCGTCCTTAAAATTAACCAAAGGAAGAAAAGAAACATGGTAGGATCACTATCACACACTCTAACGTAACAAATACTTGTTCTTGCAAATTAACAAGTGGTACTGAACGCTGTAACTGCTCTACGTCAGGTCTCTGTATATATTAAGAGAGAGAGAGAGAGAGAGAGAGAGAGAGAGTACCATGGTTGAATAAAACTACAAGGACTGTCATCATGAAACGATCACAGAGAGGCAAGAAATGAAGCGACGACGACCACGTTCTATGTTGCCCAACACCAGAAGAGGTCTTGGGTTCATCCTAACGATTTTGAAGATGAGATGATCTATACCCATGCATCACCATCACAAAAACTACCACCATCATCACCACTATTTTCATATTCAACCTGCGAGAAAATTAACTTCCATAAATTTTGGAACGAAGACCTACACTTACACTATCAGATTCAAAAATTTTAAGTCAGAAGTCACAGCAGAAAAACTGCCAGCGCTTATTGCTGACTTATTTAAATCTGTTCGGTTTGAAATGACAGTGTCATCAAGATCGCTTGCGACTTTCCATCACCCATGACAAATTGAAATCTTCCATTATGGATAGAAAGTAAACCTTCTGAATTAATACCTACCAAAGATCATCGACAAGATTCAGAACGTGCATCAATCCAAAGACAAATTTGGCATCACTGATGGAAAAGCAACTTTGCATGCGACACGTTCCGCCTCCTTAGGGCAGCGATACGGGTGTCATTTCCCAATTACTACACCTACAAAACATTCAAAATATTTTTGCGAGATATCTCATGAACTTTACACAATATCTTATATAAGATATCTTATGAACTCATAATCTTACTTAAATCATAATTAAAACTATGTAAGACATCTTATAAAGTATATTATATATCTTATAGAATATATAAGATATCTGATAAAGTTTATACAATTTCTTGTTATGCTAATGGGTTATTTTATATAAGTAGTTTGCGAGGTATCTAATTCTTCTAATAAATACCAATTTAACTTGTCATGGGGATTTTGTTACGACGCAGATATGAAATATCACTCATTACTTTGTCGTTTACTTGTCATTTTGAGGTAAAGTTGTCATATGAATGAACAATACTGTCATGATCTCCATGTAGTTTTAGCTGATAATTAAGTGCAGTGTATCTTTAAACGTGTATTCAAGGTGAGACAGTTAAGCAGATGGTAGTGACAGAATGAGGAAAGGCATTTCATGCACAAGCCCCAAAAATCTACAAACTAGATTCCAGTCTATACGCATATCTTTATTTCAGTGACTCTCTACTATAAATAGCACGTTGGCACCTTACACAGAGGGACTAAGGGGAAATATGATATCATACGGCAGAAATTCGATGATACTGTAACCTTGCTGGTCTGGAAAATTAATAAGGATTTTCAGTCTTTCCACACTTTGAAGCCACAAGTTAGTTCGACTAACTCTAGCCCCAGAGATGAAAAATAATATCCAAAAGATGATAAAAATTCAGGACAGATTTATTAAATATCTGTTCATTATTACTTTGTCAGGATAATTATTAGTAAGAAAATAAATGTTCTCCTTTTATTTATAAGTTCAATCTTAAAAATTCACATAGAAATGTAATTCCGAAAATATGAGGATTTTCTCCACATTTCAAAATTTGTTTGGATAAATTTCTATTTCATACAGAAATTTCTATTTCATACAGAAATGCTTTTCTAGACTGTTTGTAAACATTTAGCAATGTGGCAAACTTTATACTTTGAAATAATTTTGTTACATTCTATGGCCAAATATCCAAACCAAAATATGCATATAAGGTCATTTGATTATGAAATGAGAATTTTTTAATCCAAATTCTTTGTTCCAGAATTTTAGGTTACGAAATTATAACTTACGAAATTTTATACATTACAATTTAGAAGAAAAAATGTATACTTCTAGATCCTATTACCTGTCCCATTCTTATGGAGTTCTGGAATTTTAGATCTCTTTATCACCGATACTTATTATAGGGACTCTATCTGAAAAGTCCGAAATTCTGAAAGCCGAAATTATTTGATCGGCAAATCATACTCAGGCCATACATATCTGGCATATGAGTAAAAATACAATCAAAGTACTATTATATAAGAAGCCATCATGGTGCAATGTAAAGAAGAGACAGAAGATAAAAAAAGACAGAAAATTCAGAGAGAGAGAGAGAGAGAGAGAGAGAGAGAGAACATGTATTATCTATACATTTCAAGTCCAAGGAATATGTAAAGAAACGTGAACGGTCAATAATTTTAATGACAAAGATTTAGATATATTTCACTAAATACATAAACAAAATCGCGATAGGTTGAAATGTGAAATCAGCATATGTAGCGGGAGACTTATATTCAGTTTCAAATTCATTCATAGCTTCGCTAACAAATATGCTTAAATTTTTCACTAATATTTTATTGTTATTTGTTATTAAACGTTAATATTTTAAAATATTCGGATGTATGTAATAATATTCTTAATCAAATTCAGTCTGGCCTTCCTAAAGAATTCACACTCAAAAGAGATAATGGAATTCGTCACCCAAAACGTTATTCTGACATTTGTACATTTTCTTTTTCCAAATGGAATTTTATTCCATCGACCAGTTCCAACATATAATTTATGGTTTGACGTCCTAAATTTCAAGATAGGTAAGTACACATTTTTAGGAAATTTGATTAAATATTCTTTCAACCTGTTTGTAAATTTTAAATGTTTATCATTTGGACGATTTTTAATATAATTCCTTGTGGCACTAATATTATTATTTATATTATTTAACCATACATCACATCTTCCTACTATTTAAAGAATTGTCTGTATATGCGTTATCAATTCAAGGTCAAAAGGCCAGAATCATCTTCTAAGCGTATCTTTCTATATACCATACTTGACAATTTATTTTCCTTTCCATTGATGAGTGCAAATTAATCATACATATATTTATAGTGATGTGTAGTGGATGCCGACCTAATTCTGCATGTAATTTATGGACTGGAGTAGGTTTTCGCAAATTTGCTCAATAACATAATTTCTTGCCTTGCAAAATTTCCTTGATTTTGAGAATAAAGCGCCTAGATATGTATAATGATCAACTACTTCTAAACTATAACCATCTAAAAAGAATTGTAAATTCTTGGCGTTTCTTGCTCCAGAAAAACATTATTTGGGTTTTACTATAACTAATATTTAATTTCCAATCCTCGCAGTATTGGAGAAAACAATTTAAACTCTTTTGGAGCTTTATTTCATTCACAGTAAGTATGAGAGTATTATCTGAATAAAGATGCATTAAAACCTCGAGTAACATTGTAACATCATCACCAACGATCACCAGGAAATCCTTACGTAGAGCCTATTATCACAATAAATGGTCAAACCTTCGAGGCATCTCCTTGCTGTCAATTACCGGCAAAATCCTTGCCAGAATTCTGCTGAATCGTCTTGTGCATCACATCGATCAAGAGTGAGTGTGGCTTCAAGAAAGGACGAGGGACCACAAAAATGGTGTTTGCAGCTCATCAACTCCTGGAGAAATGCCAGGAACAGAACTCCAACCTGTACACGACATTCATCGACCTGACAAAAGCCTTTGACACAGTCAGCCGTGGAGGCCTTTGAAAGAGGATGGGAAAATTGGGTTGCCCAGAGAAATTCATCGTGATGGTTTGGCAATTCCATGATGGCATGCTTGCTCGTGTTGTCGACGACGGAGTCATCTGAACCATTCCCAGTCACCAGTTTAGTCAAGCAAGGCTGTGTGTTGGCCCCAACCCTCTTCAGTATGATGTTCTCTGCCGCGGTTACTGATGCCTTCTGTGACTATGACATTGGGATTGACATCAGATACCGGACTGACGGCAAGCTCTTCGGTCTGAGAAGACTACAGGCGAAGACGAAGTTACAGAAAGTGACTGTTCTTGATATCCTATTTGCTGACGACTGTTCCCTAATGCCAAATCTGAGTCTGACATGCAACACAGTATGGACCATTTCTCTTCAGCTTGTGACAGCTTCGATCTCACAATCAGTATCAAGAAGACAAGTGTGACCTTTGTCAGACTACGTGCAAATGTGTGGAAGCGCAGAGGCATCAATCGACAAATAAAACTGAAGGTCTACAAAGCCGTTGTGTTGCCGACCCTACTGTATGCATGCGAAACATACACGGTGTACAGAAGCCATGCTAAGAAACTGAACCATTTTTAAAGACGCCATGCCTGAGAAAACTGATGAGGATAAGATGGCAGGACAGGGTCCCAGACACTGAGGTTCTCAAACGGGAAGGCATTCCAAGCATCCACACTCTGCTGATGAAATCACAGTTGAAATGGGCAGGCCACGTCACCAGGATGTCAGAAGAGCGACTACCATAGAAGATCTTCTACGGCGAGCTGAAGGAGGGAAAGCGATCTCAAGGTTGTCAGAAGAAACGCTTCAAAGATTCCCTCAAGTCATCTTTGAAAGACTTCAACATTGACCCTGAGTCTTAGGAAGATATCGCACAGGATCGCTCACCTGGCGGAGTCTCATCCATACTGAAGCTACAGACTTTGAACAGAGGAGATTTGCAGAGGCAGTGCAGAAGCACGAGCAGAGTAAATCTCAGAATTGCAGCACATCCTCACGAAAACCCAAGCGGCATCTCCTGTCAAGTGTGCCACAGACAGTTCAGAGCTCACAATTGGCCTGATCAGCCACTCACGTACTCACAGAAACCAAACCAGTTAGTGATGTCATGGTCATCTTCGAATTCGAAGGACGAACAACAATAAGATTTAAATCAGTTTTATATGTACTGAAGAAATAATGTATTGTTTTTCTTTAATACATGATAATAATTCACTCAAATCGCTTGGATTTATATTCGAGCAAAATTGTTATTTTTTCTCCTCACTGTTATATAAATTTGTTAAGTGTCTGTTCTAGATTACCTGAAGAATGACCGTCACTAAAAAGTTAATACAGATTAATAACTTCGAAATATTTTATAAGTGTTAGGGATTCCACGCTCGAAATAGCATAGTCAATCAGAGATACATTACGGAAAGTAAATTTACCTTCATCTCTATCTTTACCACACCTTCCATTAAAACAAATCAAAGATTATTACTTCTATAAATGTCAAGGAGATTTCGTCCCTGCTTATTCAAACATTTATCTTGACTAGCATGCTTTTTAATAAATGTTTTGATCCAAGAAAGAAACTTCGTTAAAATAATCTGTAACTGTTTTGTCATAATCCAGAAAATCAGCCAGAAAAAAAAAAAAAAAAATGTATCAACCTCTATACAGTCATTCTCAATGGATATTCTTGTATTCATATATCGCAGTTCAAACACATTGGCATGTAATATACACATGGATGTGATTTATGCTTCAAACATTTCAACATTATCATCAGTTAAACATTCAGAACTTTCAAAAGGTAAATGAACAACACCTAAAATTAATTTTTTGTCATTATTAGCGATTAACTTTGATGATAATTTTAACTACATTACATAGAACACCACAATACCACCAGATTTACCAATATATTTTTGTCTCCTTGTTTGATGAATAAACCTTTAACCTAGCAAATAAATCACATTTAAATCATAAAGTTTGGTTTCAAGCACACACAAAATGTCATAATTTTTAACAATATCACAAAACGTGGGAACATGCAAACGCCTTTTCAATCTACAAACATTTAAAGAAGAAAGTTTATTATCTATTGAATTTTCGGCACGATTAAATATCCATTTTTTCTTTTTACAGCATGGTTTAAATATATTATCAGTTCTATACCTATTCGATTGGGTATTATTTACTGTATTGTTTGCGTGTTCAACATTGCTATGATAGGACTGGTTTTCTTTGAATCGCATGTTTCCTCTACGCTCACATAAGTGGGATTTTCTTTGTTATTGTTATTGTCATTATTGATACACCTGACTTGGTTTTTGGGTGCAACATGTACATTCGATGTTAATGCATGACCTGCCGACTTAGCTGTAGCCGTATTAATCACCTGGCTTGAGTATTGACTGAGTACTTGGGCTGATAATGACTACTGTCAAGAGCAGAAGCATATGATTGTGCTGAATCAACCGAAAGTATTCATTCACATATTTGTATTGTTCATGATCCTATGCATCACTACACTGTATCAAAAGTTCTGCTTCAGAAGCTGTGTCCGGTGGATCATTCAGAATCTCCATATCTTGCATAACCTCCATTTTAGAATCGCGCGGCACCAAATAATCATTACGGGTTCTTCTGTTCACCTATCTGTTTTGTGAAACATCATTGTTGTGATAGATCCTTGACCATTCATGATCAATTTAGAAACGACCTTGCTGTGGGAACATGACTTCGCGACTGGCATACACACATATTGATACATATGATACAATTCAAAAGATAAATTCATTCATTACATTGGAATATCATCTGTAATTATAAACTAGCTCAAATATATGGATGTAATCTTCAATTGTTTGTTCATGTAGTTTTATGTAGCAATCTTGTATTGTTGCGCAAAGACGCGAATGGGTTACGATCATTTGGATGTGCAAGTAGTTACCTCAAAATGATTGGACACTGCAAACAACGTGGTGGAACGAAAATCAGCTGATCGGAGGATACAGAAAGTTGCGGTGTAGCAAGACGAATGTAGAAACGTAACAAATTTTCAAAAATTTGTGTTACCATCTGGTGTAGAGATACGAGAACACAAGAGTACACCTTCTTACTTTTATTTAAATAAAATGTGTATTACCATCTAGTGTAGGGGTACAAGGATGTTCCAAAGGAACAAATCTTGTTTCAAGGACACAGCGAGAACACAAGGAGAACACCTTGTACTACTTTCCAAACAATAATTAATATAACTATCTTATGGGGCGGTAGGAGAATGTTCCAAACGAACAGCTTTGATTTCAAAGAAACAACGACAACAAAACGAACTTACTTGTAAAGTTTGATACATTCCAATTATTAGACCAGATTCTAATCTTTTGATTAAAAAGTTAGTAGCGCGCAAAATAATTTCAAATTTTTATTAAACTAAATAATGGCACATCGCCCTATTATGATAGATTCAACAATTTTCAAAGAGGTGATATAAATATTTTATCATTTAACATCCAAGCAACAATCTAAGTATCAAATGATAATGTGTATTTGTTCACAAGTTTGGATAGTATAAAAATGTGGTAAAAGCTAGTTGTGTTACAAAATACCATACAAATGTTGATTTGTCGATTTCAAACATCAAAATAAATATTCATGCAATGTTTTAGAAAAGAACAAAATGTACAGATTATATTTAATGATGATAATCTCGAGATAAGCATCATCAATCCCTATAGCAAGATTTGTACGGCGGTATGAAGACGGAAAACCCCAACAAACGCCGCTTGAAGAGGGAGATGACCTCTTTAAAAAACAGGAAAGACCCTCATGAGAGAGGTTATTACTGAAGAAGTGGAGAAAATTAAGAGGGCGTGGGATGAAGCGTGGGTCAAGGAGAAGTGGGAAGAAGATGAGGATTGGGAGGAGGCCAACGAGCCTCCTTTTTGACTTCATCTCTCCATCCGCCGTACAGCGGAGTACTTGAACCAGATGTCTCCTTGCTGCCGAGCCCGGTCCGGGAGGTGTAGTTGTCCTGGATATAGACAAACATCCAGAACAAAACAAAACGACCCTTTTCAGGGTCACTCAGATCACTACAAAAGATTACTCCATCATTGCCATTGGTGTTTTATGTTTGTTTGTTTGTCTATGTGTCACCAACAATTCCACCATTGTCCCTATAAACCCTGTTGTCCCTATAAACCTTTTTGTCCCTGTACACCTTTTGTCCCTATAAACCCTTTGTCCCTATAAAACCCATTCCTATCTATTCTCATTTTTCCCTCAATCGTCACAGCAATAGGAGAACATGGGCGCCTATATAAATATGATATGTTCCCCAATAGCCTCACACTACTACTAATATCACTTTTAAATGAATTGTCTCTATATTACTCGGTGGCTTCAGTAGTATTAGTTTTGCTTAACATCAGTCCGTTGAGTATCTATGGCGTGAGGACAAGTAGAGACATTGTCCAACTCGTAGTCTCTGAGTCATAATTTGTATTTTCAACTTCTTGAGTGGATACAGGTGGAAGGTTAGGATGCCTTATGCAAAAGACGTTTATCAATGGACAATCTTTTCATTTTCAAATGAAAATATCAACATATTGTTATGTACGATGTTTATATAATATTATAAATATTTTAGGAAATTATAAATGTTTCTTGACTTTAATATTTGCTTAAACCTTAATGTTAAGTATAATGTTGACATGTTTAGCTATTGTCCTTGAATTAGGTTGTTTACTTAGTTATTTAGTTCAAGGACGGTTTTGGTAAAGAATTTTTGATTCAATTTGAGGTCAAGGTTGATTTTGTTTACAGATAAAACTAGAATTTCCCTTAGAATTGTGTGTTAAGAGTCACATACACCATACTATTCTAGAACATTCTGTCATGTGACCTATCTTTATATATACCATGTTTAGTGGACAGCTTTTCAGTTTCGACCTTAACATCAGTCTTTTAAAGAGCTATTACAGTTGTGAAAAATCATTCCAAATTCTGAGAGAGGAATTATTTAAAATATTCATTGGATTATAAAAGTGCTCATAGACTTTTGGATTTTGGATTTTGAATTGATGATTTTGGGATTTATGTGAACTTATTCAAAGATATTCTGGAGTACTTCATTTTGGCACATCATCACATTAAAGACTACTGGCAGATCAGGACAGTAAAGACTATTGGTACATCAGCACATTCAAGGATACAGTCATTCATTCGGAACATTCTATGTTTAGGTTTGTGATTAGGACATTTAGGATTATTGGATTATTTGGATTTAAATTCACGTTACTGTAAGTGTCTGTAGAATTTTCACTTTAATTGACTAGAAATAAATTGCTTGTTGATTTTTACTTGATTTGTTGGTTTCACTTTCTTTCTGTTACATTTTTCTTAAACCATAAAGTCGTAACAATATGCACAGCTGATTGCTATCCCGAAGATCATTTTTTTCTCATGGTAGGATTTTAGAAAAAAAATATCTTGCATATGTAGTTTTTTAGTTGTTGTTTTTTGTTGACCATAGGTTTTTGTTTGATAGTATTTACTGCTCTTATGCAAACTTCGCTTATTTCGCATTTCGTCATCTTGTATCACTACCAAGTTTAACTTACTGGCGTTGAATCCAGTTTTGGTCCGTTCAGTTTTCTATACCCTGTATCCCCCTCACCGTGGGAAATCCTAGCAGATCACTTAAAATTGAACAGACTGGTGTGAAAGCTATCGTCTTATTAAAACGCAGTGTACTTCTATGACCTTTTATTGTAGTTCCTTATTTGAAGAATATTTTACGGCACTGAGTCGATCTATTTTGTTTCTTTACACAGATACTGTCTAACTAAAAACAACCACTTCTTATGTTGTTATTGATCTGACTAACTTTTTTAATGTCTGAACGAAGTGTAGACTTAATTCAATACATACAAGCAGGGTTCGGTACGTGCTTGGTAAAACTCTCTTTTGCCTTTTGCTATAGTAGTTTTGTAATTCGTAACTAAATGTTAATTAGTGCTGTTTAGATTAATCGATTTTGTCGAGAATCGGTCACTTTAATGGAAATGACCAATTCATTGGTTACGATTTCTGTAATTAATTTTGGTCAAAATATTTATGTGAAGGAGTCCCCATTTTTCAACCTTCAGGTTATTTTCAAAACTTCCTCCGGATTTGGTAATCTTTCACGTAGACAAAAGAATCAATTATTAATTGATCATCAATCACTTAGCAGAAACAAATGATCCATTATGAAATTTTGTATCCGATTCCTAACAATAATATTATCGCCATCATCTCCACTATTTGAACTAACAAGAAACTGTATTATAATTATTAAAATACTATTACATACAAAAATGTTGATAAATACTCACTTTACAACTATAATTGCGTCCAGCTTGAGACCTTCCACATGAAAAAAGGGTTCCCAGTGGACGTTACATTTCACCTGCGGCTATATTATGTATCATCCCTGCACATGACGCCCAAGACATTATTGTTGACTCCGTCACCACCGAAGAAGTGCGGATAGCTTTTCTTAGAGCCTCGCGGGAGACAAATAATGTAACCCCTCGACTGTGATTTCCTTGTCTCCGCGCAAAACCCAGTATACATTCTATTAGTCTTGACGTCTGCTAATGCAGGCTAGACAAGATTATCGTCATTCGCAACTAACCATTAAATTTTCAGTTATATGGTAATGCATATGTGGGTGCGAGTTATTTTATGTGTGTGTCCGCGCGTACGCATGCACGTTATTTGTTGGCAGGAGCTCAAATCCAATATAATTCCAAGCTACTTAAGATGACCTTCCTTTTAACACGGACCCGAATTTGATCTACTGTGGACTAATTAATATCAATAGAGCTTTAGATGTAGTTTGGTTTCGGTACCGAGTAGGATAGTGAATGGATGGAATTGATTAAGTCGGCCTCGAGTCATTGCTTTCTCATAATAGGTTGTGTATCGTAACCAAGACGGAGTAATATATGTATTTTGTTATATTATTAGCACAAAACGAAAATGTGAAAGGACCTAGTTAGATAATAAATAAATCCCTGTGCGGTACAATTCAGTGTATATGTACTTCGAGTTGAAAGAGTTAATGTTAAAATGACATGTAATTAGTTCTCGATAAGCCTACCGAGCAATACACGACACTTTTCTACCATCAGACGTTTTGAGTATATGAAACGACAAACATACTATATTTGTTCACCTCTCGAAAAGACAATTCATCGACTCTTTTTCCCGGCAACATTAAAACGTTTTGATGGAGGAATACAAAGTGAACAGATTTCAAATAGGTACGAAACTTTGTCCACCAGGAGTACAAAACTGTTGATATATCTTCGGCTGACAGGTCTCAGTCGGGATTCTTATGGGACGCTGTGTGTTGACTTAAGAGGTTCGTGTGAATTAAATATCATACGATATTAAGCGACACAGAGGAATGACAGGGGTAATTTCTTTATCATTATGTGATTCTATCAAGTTGACACTACGCGACCGATCTATCAAAACCATTTAGACGTCTTTGTCAACTTATATAGATGATCGATGATACTCGGTAGGAATTCATGAACATACACAAGTGACTAGTGAAATTAAGTTTTTTTCAAGACGAACTACATGGATGTGTTTATAGATTATATTTGAAATTTGACATCATTTTTATTTTGTTGGGAGCCGAAATCATTGGTCTTTGTGTGTATACACAGTCAACATGAGTTTTGGAGATGATGTTACTGCGAAGAAGAGGAAAGTTATTTACGATGAATACACACATAGGTTTTACACGGAATCCATGGTGGAGTCTCTTGAAAGACAACGTAACATGCACGCCCGCCTCACAGAGGTCAAAAACAAATCAGAGGAGGCCAGACTGAACTTTTCCAAAAGACAGGTCAATGCTGCCAGGAATATTTTTGAGATGCGGAACGAAAAGGAGGTCCACCAGCACAATGAAAATCTGAAGGACCATACAGCTCACATGCTTGTCCTGGAGAGCCTGGCAAAAGAGCGGGAGGAACGTGGAAGACCTGCAGACGACATGCTCGGC
Organism: Margaritifera margaritifera; assembly: GCA_029931535.1. Lineage (NCBI taxonomy): Eukaryota > Metazoa > Mollusca > Bivalvia > Unionida > Margaritiferidae > Margaritifera > Margaritifera margaritifera. Next base: position 215,131 of record JAQPZY010001566.1, on the reverse strand, counting down.
CGGTACGGTCCTGGCACCACTAGACCTGTACTTGATGATCTGATAGTAAAACAGCAGAGGGAGATGTCTCCGGTTATGATTCGGAGACGAAAGGCAGAAAAACTTTTGAGACAGCGACGTAAAATGGAAGTTTATAGCTCCACGCTTAAAACTAGTGCCCTTTTCAGGAAGGTTAGGGAGCGGAGGAGCCAGTCAGTCAGCCCCTTACGTACACCTACTACAAGGAAATCCTCACCCAAGTTGATTCTGCCCCCAATCACCGTCCAAGTGACAAAAGATTTAAAACAAAAGAAAATTACAGAAACTTCTACAAAGAAATCTAGCCAAGTGGATTCAACTGCTAAGAATACGAAGCCTATCCCGCCTGTTTTTATCACACAAATGCCAAGGAACAACTCTTGACATGTGTGGGACTTAGATTCATTTTTGTCAAGCCCGCCATAGCGATCAGTTTGGCTTTCGTGTACGTGTCAGTCCGTCCGCAACGTAGATTAAGGTCAATGTTACAGGTTTTTTTATGAATCTCAATGTAAAAGTTTTATTATACTTTCTAGCTAATATAAAAGGCTTGACAAAAAGGGAGTATTATGTTAACTGGAGGTTTTAAGTGTATCTTTTATAACTACTAGACATCAATATTTTCTGTGTTAGATATAAGCATATTGTTAACCCGTGTAATACTACAGTTACGAGCTAAAGTGCATGGGCTGTTGCATTGAATCGTTCTTGCGGCGTGGAGCGGAAGTACAGTAATATAATCATCGAGTGCTACCAGGAGTTAAGTATCTCAGTTGTTTAGGTAAAATCGTCATGATTTATGTGACTCAAATTATAGTTAACTTCACGAAAATTATATAATTGCCGTAGAGAAAAAACAGTAACATATTACAGTGACTTTGGTTCACAGTCCCTATCTGGCTGTTCCACTGGATATGCTTGGTAGCTATGCAAAACTTTACATGATTAATGTTCAGAACTGATTCTTAACTAGTAATTAAAAGGTCTCAATTTAAGATAGACTTCATTTTGAAAGAATGCATTTCTTTTATGTGCTATATTAAGCGTTGTTGCATTATCAGAGAACAATTCAAGAAACAGGTCTTCGGTAGTTATATTTATACCGATCATTCCTTTGCACTCTGTCAAATGTGTAATCCATATTTGTATGATTTAGTGGAGAGAGAGAGAGAGAGAGAGAGAGAGAGAGAGAGAGAGAGAGAGAGAGAGAGAGAGAGAGAGAGATCTTTGCCGACATTGAATATTTGGTTTGGATTACAACTCAATCCGACAAACTTTTAATTATATGTAATGTTACCTACCATATTCAACATTGTAAAAGTAAATATGTCAAAATATTTCAATAGAGGATCAAAAGATAAAGAAAATATTGATCATTTAAGTTGTGTTTCAATTAAATCGAACCTGTCGTCTCTACATGAACGCATATCTATTATTACGGACACGAAATAGCAAAGGCACGTGTCCATACAATCTAATTTTATTGTAATCAATGAAGATGAGTAAAATGGTTCAAAGGGAATATTTTTATATTTTAATACAAAGCAGATTTTGAATTTTGCGTTTGGCAGAACGAAAATAAAATAAATTTACATTTCAAACAATTTCAACACAGCGTTCATCAAAGAAAAGCATATTGTGAGTACAAAGAACAGTGCAAATTATTATCCTGTCAGTTCATATTGTAAATGTGACATGTTCTGCAATAAAAGTGTTTTTATATTATGAATGATCAACTTTTTATCTTTTCCATGGAATTGATTTATGTCGTAATAGGACTTTTGTAACATGGCATCAGATTAGTTCCCCACCCCCACCCCACGTGTGTCGTTCGAGCTCAGCATTTAAATCAAAAGTCGTTGGTGACACAATATATTTTTGTTATAGAATTTTCGCTAATGATATCTACAAACTTACTTGCTAAGATGGTTTATGTATGATATATGTCTATATGTAATATAAGTTTTAAAGTGAACATTTTTAAAATAAAATATTCCTCACATCCTAATTAAGCATCTACAACTAATAAGTAATTAATATTTTCTTTCGTTCAGCTGAGTTTGAGGTGAGTGTGTAGGCCGATAGGCCGACTCATATGAAATAAACGGAATTCAAAAACCCTACAAGGATAATTAATATTTTTAATTGTTGTGTCCCGCCCATCTGTCCGCCCTTCTGTCAGTCACGTAATCTTGTGACCGCAAATAGTCTCGCAGTTTTGGATGGATTATAGAGGGAGTCGGGTTCTTTTGCTGTTGATCATGTTCGATAGCTGTAAAAATGTAATACAAAAAACTTAAAAGCGGGATTATTTTGAACTGGAAACTTGCCGAATTGAAAAAAAAAAACCAAAAAAAAACCAAAAAAAAAAAAAAAAAAAAAAAAAAAAAAAAACAAAAAACAACAGCAACAACAATAACAACAACAAAAGAAATTAAAAGTGCGGCTCAAATTTTATGAAGAATATCCGACGAATGTAACATATCTGTCTCAGTTTTAGAGGACATCACGCGATTTGGGGAGTTAACTTTATGATCAGCAACAGTGGAAAGTTTAACATCGAAAATAAGTGAATCTTGAGTACAGTTTATTGTAATTGGTAGATTACAAGTGTGCCTTACGTGGGGTTGACATGCATGCAGAGGAGGATCTAAAGCTTGCTTATGCTAGTTTGGAGTTTATTCTGCATTTTTCATGCCGGAATGTTATTTTTGACACAATGTGATGCTCACAGTGCACATGCAAGCCCTTTCACTGTGATAATTTTTAAAAACCATTGTGTACTAAACAGCTTGATGCAATTCAATATAGTGCCATCCTGGCCGTTTTTGAAATATTCTTCTTGCCTTAAACGTACGTGTCTACTGCTATGGGCAGCTAGCTCTACTTCCTAGCCGACTATTAGTATTTCGCTGACTTGATACAGTGAAGTAACTATGGGAGGTGTGTATGCCTCAAATCAATTTTAAGAACAACACAAGCCCGAAACACCTAATTCAGAAATATATGCATATCTTTAATTGTAAAAAAATAATAGCTGAAAAAGTCACATGACAGCCTTAAGTTCAGAAATGTGACAGGGACCAATTTACGAATCTATCCGCTGCCACCCGAGTTCAAATGGGTGTTTTTTAATCAGTGTAAAACAGCGAATGCTGCAGTAATATAGCTCCAGATAGATAGGAAATGAGACATTTTTTTCTATTGGTTATCATGAGATTGTTGCTGTTGGAAACAGTTATTTACATGCATTTATTTTAATTCGGTAATATACCTTTCGACCGACTTGCACGGTTCCTAAGCTAACGCTCTTGCAAGTTTCACAGCAGTTCAAGTCCATTTATAGGAGCCACAGCTCTGTGTGTAACTACTCTATCCGTCGTACTGCAGCCGAGTGTTGCCATTTTAAAGAGTAACATGATATTAGTGAATATTAGGCAGTCATGCAGGACTACGTGTATGTATTTGATACAATATTGCTTTTTAAAATTACTTCAGGCGTTTTGCCATACATTTTATTGAGAAATGGGGACGAGATTCGTTTACTTCACATTTGTGTTTTATATCATCAGAGACGACTAATAATTAGAGATGAGCAATTATCAGAGGTTATGAAAACTATAAAAATATGATTAAAAAATCAGCAATTTCGTTGCAGAAATAGAGGGGTTGGGCCATTATTAGAGCATGGAGGACAACGTAGGGTAAGGGACGATTTCGGCCCCAAATCAGATCCATATGAAACTTTTATAGGCTAGATAAAAGAGGTCCCTCTCCCTTACTTAAATATGTATTTAATGTTTATCCAGGACCGTTTTTAATAAAGTAAAGCAACCATTAAGGTTTTTTCCTCCGTTGTGTGACCTTTTCTCGTGGATTATAGACATGATGGCTATCAAGCCCGTATAAAATTTTTTGCCGAACAAGATACATGTTCGATTGTGCATTTGCACACAATATGTATGATAGTTAATGATAATATCTATAAAACTTGATTTTTGTTTTGCAACATTGTTTAAATGAAGTGTATATTTCCTATTTTCGGTTTCATTTAAAACGTTTTGCTTGTGTTTATATTTAGCACCGACGTGCTGTCAAAATCTTGCTAGAATTTCCCCAGAAAGGACAATATATTTAGTTTTTAATCATTTTCTTCACAAAAATGGAGTGTAAATGTTTTATACATTAGTAATAGCTTGATGTTGTTGCGGTGTATAGTGAAGAATTAAAAATGTGTAGAACGTCAGCGACTAAAGCTGTTTTGTGTATGTATCGGGTTTGGGGAAAAGCTTACTATTTTACTAACAATTCAATAAAAAATATTCCTTATACTGATGACTGATCCTAACATTTGATTACTGTATAGGAGATTCCTGAGAGGCACAATAGCTGTGAAGCATACGGCATGTGAAGCACACGTGTGTAACATGCATAGCACGGTTTGCTACTGTACAGACCGAGGATATCAGTTTATCAATTGTGATATATTTATTGTCAAGACGACAAGTGGACGCACAGCTTTCTTATTTTATATCAAGCGTGTCTCCAGAATGTTCCAGTGCGCAATTCGCAATTCCCCCTCCCCTCACTGCGTGATTTTATCATCGACGTCATCACTGTGACTTAACCAATTGTAAGTTAACATTATTTAATATAAAAGAACAAGCAAAACAAAACATACATGGTATATATCCCTTAAGCTCCTGTATATTCAATGGTCAATATAATCATGAAACAGCTAGATTTTGTTTTTGGAGAAATTCTTGCCATATTTATAAATTTATTTCCCATATTTTCCCAACTTTATATTAAATGACTTAGAAAGTAAGGAATGTCCATTATGAACATTCAGATATACATCACAGCAAATTATCTTTGCAGCATGTAGTTTATATTGTCAAACCCTTGCACTTCAAATAAAATATAGTCAAATGGCGTTGACTTTCAAATTTACATGGTCTTCTTTTAAGCATGTGAAGTGTATCTTTCAAAGAAAGCATTCAAAAGAAGTACACTACTTTTGAGAACGTTTGAATAAATTATAATACAGGAAAATCAAAAAACTTTCAAGTGTGAACGATTTCAAAAATGTTTTTTATGTGTATCATTATGGAGTCCAAATATAATAAGAATGTATACACACACGCGTGAGCGTACATGCACGAACGGGCACGCACACACACGTACACAAGCATGCATACATACACACAACGAGTGCGGGTGCATCGAGATTGTTTAAAAACGGGTTGCTTACTCCGGGATAAAGAGAATGTTGTACCAGAATTGAGGCTAGCAATCAATCTATTCATTTAAAATTTGATTTGAAGAAACAAAATGGAGCACCCATGGTCGACTATGTCGCCCAGGGCTGACGATGTTTCAGTTTGTGCACACACATGTACATTTTAAGTTTTACAAAAAAAAATTAAAAAATATGTATATGACATTCAAAATGCAGTAACTGACTGAAGAGTAACTCTCTCTCTCTCTCTCACACACACATGTACACACACATGAATGGTCACGAGTTAAAAATCTGTACTAATTAACTTCAGTCAGGAAACAGTGGAATGATAAATAAGAAATAAGTTCAATAATGACAAATAAACAACATTAATCATGTCAGCAACCAGATGAAATCGCAGTATTTAGAAACAAAATGCTTTCAGTGTTATTGTTAAGGTCCTAATTCAAACCTTTGGATTGCTAACGGTTTCAATTATTCTTTACAAAATATGTAACATGAGAAAGACATAAATAAAGAAATAGTGCAAGAGGAAGCTTAAGGAAACTTAATTATATGCAAAAAAAAAAAAAAAAAAAAAAAAGAATATGCGGAGCTTGTCTTGAAACCCCTGCATTTTAATATCAAATTGCGAAGAAATGCGCGACCTTTCTACCTTAACACCACTTCAACTGTAAAACTTAAAAAGTAGGCAAATTACTTTATAGAGATAGCATGTGGTCTTCTGATGATCCTTGGGGTAAAAGCGAACGTATCCCAAAGACAGAATGCTGCCTAGTGGCTACATGTATATATCCGAGATTTGTACTACCCATACCTCAGATTATGTTGGCGGTGTCGGTGAATTTTCATACATTGTACTGATGTTATAAATAGCTTTGTTATATATTGAAATATATCAGTGGGAGAAAAATGATATCGCCACAGTGGCGATACAACTTTTATTGCCACAGTGGCGATATCACGCGTGGAACTACTTTCTTTTCCCATTTAGGAAATATATCTGCCCATATGCATTTTATTTAACCCGTATTTCCGTATTTAGGCCTATTCCATTTTTTTCTCTTCTTCTTCTTCTCTCTTTCTCTATTTCTCCATTCCTACTTCTCCCCCTCTCTCTCCATCAGGATGAACAGATCTTAATGTGTCAAGACTGTAGACCCTCTAATATACATTTATGTAACCAATGAGGAGGCGCCATCATGAATGCCTAAAAACGAACCACAAACAACAAAAAGTAGGCTTCAAGTTTATACATAGTTTTCCGCATGAAAACTTACATGACTTGTATTCGATATTCTCTGCCACCCATACAGTATCGTATACATGTTACACTCTATAACCTCAAAAAAAAAAAAAAAGGTACACATTTAAAAAAAAAACAAACTCTTGAATAAGTATAATAGTAATATTGTGTAAGTAGCGATTTTAACTATCATCACAATCATAATCACGTCTGAAAACGATGGAGAAATCAGGCATTGATGAGTGTTGATTCCTAACCGAAATTACCGGAATAGACTGCAAGAGTAGTAGAGGACGGCACTCGAGAGGTCTACATAGTCCCATGTTAAAAAGGGTCTAAAGTTTATGGGGACAAACGGGAATTTAACATAGGCGCCATCTTGATTCATAGCTAGATTGTAACAATGTAGCAATAGGTGACAGCCTGCACTGGAACATAATGTATGACGTCATAGGTTTATCATGTGTGGTGAGTCTGTTTGTGTAACAGTGTTGCGTGTGTTTGGAGAAAAATGAGAGGTCGTCTGCTTTCTAGCGGAAAGGCTGTAGTTTGTTTTTGCTGGATAAAGACAGGGACATAAAAGTACATTGAAGTTAACAGGTGTGTGTGTATGAGAGAGAGAGAGAGAGAGAGAGAGAGAGAGAGAGAGAGAGAGAGAGAGAGAGAGAAACAAACAAGTCAACACCATTATTTCTAAATCAACATGTTTTTATTAAGCCTCTCTTACTTAAAATGAAGAGGAAGGATTAGGGCTTGTTTCTTCCTATTTCACGTACAAAAAGTTCAACAGGAACATGTTTACAAGGTTGGTTGTTTGTTATGGGTTTAACATCATTCTTCAGCACATGATAGGCTATACATGGCGGTCAGTATATTTGGTGGAGGAATAACCCGAGAAAACCCCTGGAAGAACCACCGACCCACGGGAAGCTCCTGGCAAGCTTTCTCACATACCCACATTGGCCGAGCCCGAGACTCAAACAAACGCGGACGGAGGTGAGATGTCAGTGATCTCTAAAGGCGAGCGATCCTTAGACCACTCGGCCACCCGGGGCCCCCTTTACAAGGTTGACAACGTTGTGGAGTTAAACTAGATTTCCAATGATCTCAGACAGTATCATTTTGCCATGGATGTACACTAATTTTATGAGCTAAAAAAAAGAGATAGCCATAATGTTCGCAAAAGGAAAATATCTTTTTTTTTTTTTTTTTTAAAATTCCCATATATTTGTATGATAGTGTTTTTTCATGTATAACACAGGTACAGGATAGCTCTAACAGTCCCTCGCACAAGTCGTTTCGCACTTAATTGACCTAGCTACATTATGCACTAAAGCGAGCAGTGGTTTAAGTTAGGTGTCCCTTAAAACACGCCGTTTCGTACTGATTTAAGCTATCTACACTACGTACTAAACCGCCATCAGGCCGTTTCGCACTGATTGACCTAGCTAAAGTATGTACTATATGCGAGAAGTGTCCAAAGTTTACGGTCCTTCGCACATGTCGTTTCTTACTGATTGAACTAGCTATACTATGTACTAAATCGCTATCAAGCCGTTTCGCACCGATTGACCTAGCAACAGTATGTACTAAAAGCGAGCATAGTTGAAGTTTACGGCCCCGCAAACACGCCGTTTCGTACTGTTTGACCTAGATACATGAATACCATCTTTAACTACTTTATAACTACTGTGAGCATAGTGCACACAATGAAATATTGTCAAATGAAAGCAGTAAAATTTGTTCCAAAACATATCGTTTGGCTGAAGCCATTAAGTAAAAAAAATAATACCTATGTATCGCCAAGCCTTATATTTTAAGTATACATTGCGACTACTGCAAATTTTAGAGTGGTGTGTTAAAATGGGAACAGATATCATTATGGTTTAAATATAAATAATTCAATAGGAAGTTCAAGTGTCTGTGTATGTGTGTGTGTTGTGAAACAGAGAGAGAGATGGAATTAACATTACGCTGGAGAGAGAGAGAGAGAGAGAGAGAGAGAGAGAGAGAGAGAGAGAGAGAGAGAGAGATTGGGGATGGTAAAAGACAAAAAGTAGGACGTCATATTTTTTAATTATTTTTCGGCATTATAGGACAAGGAGAAATTAACATTAGGTTACCCTTTTTACGAGTTTCTGATGACATGGGTAAATTCTATGTTAGAAATATTAATTGACAAATTTCCTTTTCATTCATCAGTTTAAAAAACAAAAAAACAAAACAGTGTTATATTTATTGTCGAATGAACGCAGTAACATTTGGTGTATGCCCCAAATTTAAGATATGTCATGTTTTGCTGCACACACCTTAAGACTATTACAATGTTACAAAATTCCCTAAACCATAAACGGGAGAACAGTAAAAAAAACACGTCTTGATCTATCGGCAGTTTGAAATCAACTGACAAACAATTAGGTCATACATTGGTACATTTTTACTTAACCAATAAGAATCGTCTATTCTGATATTCTGACCGAGTTTTAATATAAAAAAATTCCTCCCCCGGTTCAAGACACTCAGTGCACACCATTGGCTATGTATTTCCAAGCTAAAGATTTCTCGTACTGTAACATTTTTCCGAGCTAGTTTTGGAAAACAGTAACGTTAGACAACCACCCAGTTTATTTAATATCCAGCCGTAACATAGTTTTTACTCAAACGGCCATAAGAAAAATTATTATTATTATTATTATATTGCATGATGAGAGAGAGAGAGAGAGAGAGAGAGAGAGAGAGAGAGAGAGAGAGAGAGAGAGAGAGAGAGAGAGAGAGTTAATATTTTATTCCTACATTAAACAAGTCAAAACACAGAAAAACTTACTTTTTATGGTATCTATTCCCTTTGAATAAATTTACAATGAAATGTAAAAAACACACATGCCCCCCCCCCCAAAAAAAATCCATAGGAATTGCAATTTCTTTTTGTGTAAAATCTCATATACTATAATATTTCTATTTTTCCAAGTGTAGATGTAAAGTTCTCACAAAATATTACATCCAAATATTCCTTGATGTATTTTGACCTAAGGCTGACACAATTTCCATTGATCACAGATTGCAGGATATGTTGTGCGTTAGGTGTATTTGTAAAGTGACTAACGGTCAGGCGCAGAAAAACACGTCTAATTTTCTCACTGTGTGAATAGCAACTGAAGCTAAGGCGGTATAAAATACTTTTTAGCCAATGAAATCACTTATAATGAGTGACGAAGTGTTTTGTTCTAGATTCAAGACAGGAAATGTGGCAAAATATTGCATTTTAATCAGTCTTTTTACGATCGCAGTGCAGACAGACTTGAGTGAATTTGCAATCACTCTATTTTCATCGTTAAGTATAATGTAAAATTCTGATATCCTCTATTTTTATCGTTAAGTATAATGTAAAATTCGGAATATCTGTATTTGTATCGTTAAATATAATGTAAAATTCGGAACATCACCAGCACCCATTTTTAATTGCAATCCCACACATACTCTACTATCCAGCACCTTGTTTATGATTACAATCCAAACACATATCCTACTATCCAGCATCCGCTTTTTGATTACAATCCAAACACAGCCCTACAACCCAGCACCCACTTTTTGATTACAATTCCACTCATACCCCTACTATCCATCACCTAGTTTTTGATTACAATCCAAACACACATCCCTACTATCGAGCACCCACTTTTTGATTACAATCCCACACATACCCTACTATTCAGCACCTAGACTTTGATTACAATCCCACGCATATCCTACTATCCAGCACAGACTTTTTTTTTTATCACAATCCCACACATACTCCTACTATCCAGTACCTATTTTTTTATTACCATCCCACACACACCCTAATATCCAGCACCTAGTTTTTCATTACGATCCAAACACACATATCCTACTATCCAGCACCTTTTTTTTTTTTTTTTTACAATCCAAACACAGATATCCTACTATCCAGCAACCGCTTTTTATTACAATCCAAACACACACCCCTACAATCCAGCAACCGCTTTTTGATTACAATCCAAACAATCACCCCTACTATCCAGCAACCGTTTTTTTTATTATAATCCGACACACACCCCTACTATCCAGCAACCACTTTTTGATTACAATCCAAACACACACGCCAACTATCCAACAACCTCTTTTTTATTACTTTCCAAACACACACCCCTACTATCCATAAACCGTTTTTTGATTATAATCCAACACAAACCCCTACTACCCCAGCGACCGCTTTTTGATTATAATCCAACACACACCGTTACTATCCAGCAACAACTTTTTGATTACAATCCAAACACACACCTCCACTATTCAGCAACCGCTTTTTGATTACAATCCAAGCAAACACCCCTACTATCCAGCAACCGTTTTTTTAATTATAATCCGACACACACCCCTACTATCCAGCGACCACTTTTTTATTGCAATCCAAACACACACCCCTACTATCCAACAACCTCTTTTGATTACTTTACAAACACACACCCATACTATCCATCAACCGTTTTTTGATTATAATCCAACATACACCCCTACTATAAAGCAACCGCTTTTTGATTATAATCCAACACATACCCCTACTATCCAGCAACCAATTTTTGATTACAATCCAAACACACACGCCTACTATCCAGCAACCGCTTTTTGAATACAATCCAAACACGCACCCCTACTTATCTAACGAAAAGGGTAGGAGTGTTTATACACTTACTCTATACTTACATTCAATCACACAAGAAACGTAAGGGTGGTTAAGAAATTCGATGCTTTTGCAAGTTTGCCATCATAGAGGGTGTCGACTATTTTGTTATAAGACACGTTTTAAAGCTGTCACTAACTCTAAACTTGTTTTAGAAGTCAAAGTTTTGGGTTTTTTAATTTTAATTTTCAATTTTTCATTTTCAACTTTCATTTCTTAATTTTCATTTTCACTTTTAATTCTCAATTTTTTCTTCAAATTTCATCTTTTAATTTTCATTTTAAAGTTTCCTATTCAAATTTAGCTTATTAAATTTAATTTTTTTAAATTTTCATTTTCAATGTCATTTTCAAATTTAGTTTTTCAGATTTCATTTTTTGTAAAAATTTTCATTTTCAATTTTTTATTTTGTAATTATTTTAATTTTTAAATATCATTCTCATGTTATCATTTTCAAGTTCATTTTTTTATTTTCAAATTTAAATTTGTCAAGTTTCATATTTTTTAAATTTTCATTTTTAATTTTCATTTTTGAATTTTCAGTTTTTCATTTTCATCTTTAATTGCTTTTTTATTTTCAATGTTTAAATTGAGTTTTTCAATTTTCATTTTGTTAAATTTTTATTTTCAATTTACCATTTTTAATTTTCATTTCCAAATATTTTTCAATTTTCATTTCTTAATTTTCATTTTCGCTTTTGATTTTCAATTTTAGGGTGGTGATGTTGTTTTCGATAGAATTGTTTTGTTTGGTCAAACCAAAGATTGACAGAGAGAGAAAGTACTATTTTCTGTTACAGATTGAAAACGGTAAGACTTAAAATATCATTGTCTTCTATAGACATTAAACAGGATGGAGAGAAAGGAAGTTATGCATAGTACATGGAGTGTTTGTACTTGTTAAAGAAAAGAATCTTCTGTCTATCTGTAAAAATGCGAAGGGTAGTAGTGCTTACACATACATACACACAAAGATACTATCACACCACGCCAAAGCAAAGGGTAGGAGTGTTGATATGCACACAATACCTACAAACACAAGAAGAGGTAAGGGTATTAGCGAAGAGGAAGAGACCTTCACGGCCCAAGACTTCTAAACCTTCTATGACTACATCGACGTTCACCATTGAGACGCCAGCAGCAACAGCAGTTACTGCTACCACTACCAAAACAGCAATAGCAGCACCAGGAGTAGGACCTGGCCGTGGAAAATGTTTAAGACAGTTACAGCTGATGATGTCAAGTTCAAATTTTTTTTTTCTTAATTACAATCCAAACACACACCCCTAGCCCAATTCTGACGAGCTGACCTTTCGTCAAACACTTTGAGAACGGAGAATGTAGCTATAATTCTCGAGTTGTGTTTAGAATTCTGACATTTCATCAACGACACAAGACATTTTATACATTTTTTTTTCATAATGTAATAGCAAAAAAATAAAAATATTTCACATTTCAAAAACACAAAGTTTATGTTTTTCATTTTTTTTTCATCAGTCACACACAAGGACCTTGGCATAATCAGCAACTTCTTGTGTCCAAACACCGAATCCAAGACTTTTCCAGTCACGTACATCTTTCCAGTCGTAAATCTGGCTGTGTAGCCAACTTGGTATACACACTTCTTGGTAAGTATGAAGAGTAGATAAAGTACGACGAATGAATTCTTCACACGGAAGTACACAACTCGTATTCATCACTATTCTCAACACTTTTAACACAATGAGTCTTTCGTGCACAGATACAGTTTTGGTGGTCATGTCTTTGCTGCATGTACTGTTCATAAATTGTCCACAACAAATCTGCAGGTAAACGAAAGCCAAAAAATGTAGTCACGAACACGCACACCACACGTAGTCCAAAATTCAAAGGAAGCGTATCGTATTGTGGAATTAGTTCTTGTAAAAGTTTTTGATAATCCACTAAATTTTGAACACAGTCATTCACTTCCTTCCACGGAATTGGCTGCAAAAGGGATGACAGAAGTCGTGGCATAGTAAGCTTTATATCCACGTAGACTCGTAGAGTTTTGTGTTTGTCATAGTTTTTCCCTAGAACCAGTCTTCTTATACTGTGGAAATAGCAATAATATAAAAATCGAGAAATGATTTTGAGTTTGCGATTCACTTGAATCTCGACATTCTCACAGTAAAAGCGCTCACGCAGCTCTAAAGGTAGATTCTGAATGTGCTCTTCTAAATTAGTCATTCACAGAAATGCCTTTCTTTTTTAATAGTCACACGTTTGCCAAACGGAATCTGGTGGTAAAGGATATCGAAGAAATTCAGTCATTAGCTCACCGCACATCACACGTCGTGAAGGAGTTTCGTCTTAAGGCCACACTTTAAAAAAAAAAGTATTTTGTATTCTTGAAAGTTTTTAACCTTTTTCTGGATTTCGTTCTATTGAATTCAGAGTATAACGGCGACTTTGTAGGCAGAAGTCGTGACATCCAAACTCTTACAGGAGTCAGGGAGTTGATCATTGTCTAACCATTGGAAGATCTTCAAAGTAATTAGCTTTTTTATAGCATTCAGATATCAATGGTTAAAACGTCTATGTCTTAGAGGACGCAATTGTTTTTTGCGTTTCACTTGAATATGTACAAAGTCTCTGTAAATACGTTCTCGCAGCTCCAAAGGTAATCTAAGAATTCTCTCTTCTAAAGTATACATGTGGAAAATAATCATGCCCCACCAAGGGAAGATAGTGACATGTTGGAAACCATGTGGAATGTTCAAGGTAAGCTGTGTCTTTATATTCCCATTCGTGAAGTGTCACACCACAACTGAAACATTGTACTTTATCTCCTTCTCCCAAGTTAACAAATCCTGCTCTAGCTAAAGATTTAGGTCTCGGTTATTCCAGATATTTAGGCCATTTCCTTTTGAACGTCTAGAAACGACTTTCAAAATGACAATAGTCTGGCAACGTCACAGGAAACGTGTAGCCTTCTTTGATTTGTAATTCTCTATAAATGGGTGGTATCCAGAGTGGTTTGTGAGTGTGTGGATGAGATGCATACAGACGCACACGAACGGCATCGCTTTCGATAGTCGAACGGCAAAGTTGTGCAGCATCGCTGATGTCACAAGGTACAGCATTACTGTGCTCACAGGGTATTGGATCACATTTGACTTCGTTTAACTTTTGGTAGGATCCATCATATTTTTTTTTCTGTGGCTACTGCAACAGTAAAAATCAGTTTGTCCACTAAAACTGGGGTTAATGAACAGCAAAAGTTAGATTTCTTCACTAAATTGTAGGCCACAGCAACAGTAAAAAGCAGTAATTTGATACACCATGAAAGAAAATATGAAATTTGTTTTATGAAAGGTAAACGGGTTGTACCATGAAAAAAACATGGATTTTTGTTGTTTGTTTTTGTGATGTGAATCTGTTGCACCATAAAACAAAACACGAACTTTATTTTCTTTTTTCTTTTTAGAAATGTAAATAGTGTTCAAAAGGCTGGGGCTATATTATTTTGCTTCCCAAATCTAACTCCAACCATACCAATAGCCACGAAATATGCTCTGACTTGGAAATAGATTTATTGTTTTGCGGTTACTTTTCATTTCCAAGACGGCGCACTTTCTGTGGCGGGAGTATGAATGGACTTAGAATTGGGTAGCACAATGAAATATATCCGTTATTCACTCAATCCAAGCCAACGTCATCTATATATCGACTCAAAAAAAGTAGATATCCTGTATGAAATAAAAGGAGTCAGCTCATAATAACACTGAAATGGCTAAGACTACAAGTAATGCTATGCATACGAAACTGTCCCTGATTTTAGCGGAGACAAGAAATATTCCCGGAGCATTGTATCAAAATGGCCGAGTCTAAAACGAATACTAAAATTACAAAACATACACGGATTTTAGCATGAAATTACAAAAATACCCTGAATAGTATATTAAAAGAGATGGCATAGACTAAAAGTAATGCTAAAATTTCGAAACTATCACAGATTTTAGCTGGAGACTAAAAATAAAATTTCGGAAACAATTTTAAAATATGTCCGAGACTAAAAGGAATACTAAATTACAACACTGACAGGGACTTTAGCAGAAACTGCAAAGAAAACGCCCAGAATATTATATTGAAAATATGGCCAAAGTTAAAAGCAATACTAAGGTTCCAAAACAAATACAGAATGTAGCGGACACTAAAAAGAAATCCTGAAACCATTGTAGCATATGTCCGAGACCAAAAGCAATACTAACATTCGAAAAAAAAATTCCTACACAAATTAAAACAAAAAATGTAAAAGGAACCTTGATAAATTGTACAATAATTTTGAAAGTTAATAAATTGCAAATTTAAATTTAAAATAAATTGTACAATATATATATATATATATATATATATATATATATATATATATATATATATATATATATATATATATATATATAATATCAAATTAAGCAGAGACTAAGAAAGTAAATCCATAAAAAATGTTAATTTTTTTTAAAAATTACATTGCAAATTTTTTCTTCAAATTATAGCAAAAATGTATAAACATTAGAAAAGTTATAAAATTTGCAAATACCTTTTTTTTTAAACAAATATTAAAAAAAAAACAAAAAAAACAAAACAAACAAACAAACAATTAAACATTAAAATCGGCGTGACTGACCCTCAGCTATTCCCATTCCCCCCTCTATTTTGTATGTGTGTTGGATAGTAACGGTGTAGTTTCTTTTTGCAATTGGTAAAAGTTTTTTTTTTACAATTTTACTTTTTTCCGGATTTTTTAAAATATCGGCTAAATTTGGTATACGTTGTACAGTTTATTAAAAAAAAATTTAAATTTAATGTGTCAAGCTTAAATATTCTGTTTTGTTTTTACAATTCGTAAAAATTCTTTTTACAATTTTATTTTTTTGGTGATTTCTTTTTAGTCTTCGCTAAATTTCGTATTAGTTTAGGAAAATCTAACATTCCGGATGTTTGCAGTCGCCGCTAAAATCCGTGTCAGTTTTGTAGTGTTAGTATTCTTTTTTGTCTCGGCCATATTTTTAGTAAATTTCGAAATTTCCTTTAGTCTTTGCTAAATTTCGTGATAGTTTCGTAATTTAAATATAACTTTTAGACAGCCATTTTGATATAATATTTAGGGTTTTTGTAGTCTCGACAACAAATTCTATGACAGTTTCGTAATTTTAGCATTACTTCAGTCACGGTCAATTTAGTGGTAGTATGAACTAGCTCCTTTGAGTACAGCTATTTATAGCATCAGTACAATATATACAAATGTACCGACACCACCAACACAATCTGAGGTTCGTGTATTACTTGAAATATAAATCTCGCATGTAGCAACTAGGCAACATTCTGTCCTTGGAACTTCCCCTCCTCTCTTTGGTTTTTAAAAGAGTGAGTGCTTCATGGTGATAATGAGTGATTGTCTGTCTAAAAGTAGGCGTCAGTCATCGTCAATTTACCCCTTACTTTTTCTATATCTCTTTGTAAGTGTGAGTGATGGTCAGTAGATGTAAGTGTTCGTCAGTAGGTGCGGGTGCTGGTCAGTAAGACGGTGTGTTGGTCAGTAGGCGTAAATGCTGGTCAGTTTGTGTGGGTGTTGGTCAGTAGTTGTGAGTACTGGTCAGTTGGTGTGGGTTCTTGTCAGCAAGACTGTGTTGGTCAGTAGCTGTATGTGTTGGCTAGTAGGTGTGGGTGATGGTCAGTAAGAATGGGTGTAGGTCAGTTCAGATATGTGCTGGTCAGTTAGACTGTGTTGGTCAGTAACTACGGGTGCTGGGAGAGTAGATGTTGGTACTGATCGGCAATACTGTGTGTTGGCCAGTATGTGTGAGTGTTAGTCAGTCAGGATCTGTATTGGTCAATAATGTCCATGTTAAATTCCCCTTGACCCCAGACAGGAACATAATGTTAATCCTATTGACGATTTCAACATTACCATTTCCCCCTTTGTGGCCATATTGCTAATCCTATGGACGTTTTCAACATTACCATTCCCCTTGTGCCCATACCGGCTCATAATGTTAGACTTATAAACTAATGTTAAATTCCCCTTGAGCTTAATAGTACCATATTTTCAAGATGGCAACTGTAATGTCAATTCCCTTGGTGCCGATAGTACCATCTTTGTACCCATGGTGCTCCCCATTACTACTGATGTTTCTACATCAATTACTTGCCTTAATGTTCGGTAAACGTTCACCGATTTAAGTTGTAATGCGTTATTAAAATATGAACGAATAAGAAACATCTTCATGAAGTATCCGAGTAAAGGAACTTTCTGTATCATCATCGCTAGATCAAAACACTGGCTAGCAAAGATGATTTTGAACACACAAAGATGGAAAATAGTGACTTAAAATTACAGTGTGAAAAAACTATTTAGAAGTTAACCCCATAATTTTCAGAGTATCTAAGGTGAGTGATGAGTGAAAATATTTCTAAGTTTATGTATGAGATTGCAGTTGCAACAATTTCAAGCATTAGGCACACATATCTGAAATAGTAACATAATTTGATTCTATACTTCAAGGTATAAAAAGCAATAACTTTATAAAACTGAAGACAACAAATTCTAAAGTTGGTTTCGATCCTGATTCTTCTGCGTAAGAGCTCTATGTGCTTTCATTGTATAAATGTATTTACCTGATAAAGAGTAAAATTCGTAAGTTTTTCTATTACTTTTGAAAGAGTAGGCAGTATAGATATCGGTCTGTAATTTTCTGGATTTCCCCTGTCACTTTTATTAAAAATAGAAACTGTAGTCAATTTTTAAATAGTTTGATCTTTTTGGCGCACAACAGATACAATTAATTTGATTCACTGTTTAATTAAAATTGCTGATCTATCGTGCTTTCATATATTACCAACTACGGAAACACCACCAGTACGTGCATGTGCTCACGAGGATATGGCTTGGCCACTTTCCTTACTACTGCATAAAAAGCAACAACACCCCATGTTTCAAGATTCTACTACTGGAATATTTTATTTACTACTGAAACACACCATACTCAAGGTTACAAGGAACACACATCAATGTATTTGATTTGCTCTCATTGAGATTCGTCCACGTCGTGCAGCAAGTGTGTCATATTGGTCGTCCTCCAAACAAACTGTTGCGTGGATTCAAAGGTTCGATATCCACTACGTCGTAATTTTCGGCATTGCGGTTTAATTCTGGATTGGTTTAAAAACGTTGATCGTAGTCGTGTTCCCACATTTCTATCACTTGGTATCCTTGACTTCCTAAACTCAGGCGTCGTTGGTATGTTTGCTCGTACAACTCTTCCATGGTGAACCATCTGAGAAAGGACTTTTCAAGTTTTGTTGAGGAAAACAAGTGGGGCATCCGTAAAATAAACATCCCTCGAATTCACAGACGATCTTTGGGTTTTCTAAATCCCAGTCATCCACAGCAAGAGTTCCAAGTTTCTTTTCTCACCGTTTCTAGCATGTTGTATCCATTTGTCTTCAGTTTCACACAAGTAATGGAGCCAGCGCAAAGCTTTAGCGGAATATCGACGGCTGACAAAAGAGATATGATTGAGTGGGTATGATGGCTAGTGTGTTCTCGGGCATGAATTTCTTTCGATAGACTAATCCACGCACTTTAGCGATAATAGATGCTTCCTTCAAGGGATCGATACATCCGTGATCCAGAAATAATTGTCGAAATTTTCCACAACATCGTTTACATGAAAATCATCATATTGTCAATATTTTAACATTTCTCCTTGAAAGTCAAACGGGTATGAAGAGTGAGTTTGGTACCAAGCGTAGAAAACTTCTCGTTGTTCTGTGGGCATACCGTTGGGGTCGTAATAGCTTACATCAGGCAAATGCGCGAGCACAACGTTTTCATTAGCTTTGATATTAAAAAAGTGTGGAAAATAGCCTTTAGCCATTTCTGTCATTCGAAACGTTTTAGGCATTCTGCTCAAAAGCATATCTAAATAACTCATGGAATATTTAAACTGTACTTGTCCCACTTTCATGTAAATGATTTTGGCACCGTTCATGACAGTTGGAAATTATGTTCTTTGTTCTGAATAATATTTCAAAATAAACTGACCGTCGTATCCTGAGAAATTGTGAGCTATGGCTGTCGCATATCGATGACAGTTTCCGTAAAGGTGAACTTCCTCTTCACTTTAAGTGTCGTCGGATTGGTCTAAAATCCATTCAGCAAAATCGGTAAGAGTACGAGAGTTCCTAAAGAACTTTTCACGTCCTCCTGGAATCACGCCACAATTCGGACAATTACGAAAGAAAGGTTCTTGCATACACTTGTCACAAGCACGATGAGCGCAAAAATTAGGGATGTGATTTCCAGTCTCTTGTGAAAATTCAAAGTCAAAAAAGGTAAAATCTACACCTTTCTTTTTATTCTTGTTTTGGTCTTCCTTTATTTCTTCCTCGAGTTCGTTATCATATTTTTAAATGTAACATTGATGCTTGAAGTCCACAGTTTGGTCACAAAAACGACATCTTTTCTTTCTTGGACAAACATGTGACTTTGGGTTATTCGTTCGAACAAGATATCCACAAGTGGAGCACAATCTCATTAATTCGCAAGCACTTTCTGTTGGTGTTGTGATTGTTTCGTACGATGTTGTTCGTAACAGGTTGCACTGACAAGGTTCGCTTGCAAGTAGAGCAATGAATTCATTAGTTTCCTTCAGGAACGCAAGGTCTGGAAACAACCCCGACATTTCTCTCTACAATGAATATGTTGCTCCCGACTGGTAAATCCTTGGTCACATTTCTTGCAGTAATGTACGTATCCGGGAAATCCTGTGATGGTTCTAATGGCACCAAAATGCTCTTGACGATGATATACGTGAATGTATTTTCCGTCTGGGAAATCTGGTCCTTGAAACACGAGAGCTCCACGAACAACTTGAGGGTATAGTTTCAAAGTATAACGAGAGGCCAAAACATCTGAAGTTTCTGCATTTCAGGAACTCCACACACGGTCTCTTTAGAAATCCCTGCTTGCTGCAAACGGAGTTCTACTTCTCTTTGTTGTTGGGGTCTGTCTGATTTTCGAATACACGCCCATGCTCGTTTCCATTTTGGGGTATTGTTCTTCTCGGCATATGTTGGGCCCACGACGATGGTACGGGCTGAACACATTTGGTCTTGGTCATTAGTTATTTGAACGATACTGCATTTGGTTCAGCGAATTTCATGCACAATTAAAACTTTGCATGGTCCGCTACCTGTGGGAGGTGAAACGTGCGTCATGTGAATAGTGGCTTTTCCATCAGTCAGGTTAAACTCGTCATTGGATTATTGGCCGTGTTCAATTTTGTCGCTAATTTTGGAAGGTGTTAATTCTGCCGGTGAACTAAACTCAATCCAAGACAGGGGATTTCAAATTGTCGTGACTGATGGATAGTCTCAAACGATCGTCATCTTTAGCTCGGTACCATCGTTTCTATTTCTATAACAATGATTCCCATAAATCTGTAATGAAATCCGATGCTTTTTTCTGGTGGCACTTCAGATTTGAACTCTTTAAATTTCACTTTGTATGTGTAAGTGGTCGCTCTAAATTTTGTGGAAGTCACTTTTTGGGTTTCTCGAATGTGAAAATAATCTTCAGGAGCTACTGAATGACTTTCTTTCTTGGTTGATCTTGATTATCTTGGTCTTTTGGTAGAGTTTAATTGAATTGTACAGGCTCACTCAGGTCATCTTCAAAATCACTCACATGCACTTGTGCTAAGACTTCACTTTGCGTATGAGGCGACAGCGAAAGTCGTCGTCGTCTCTTGGCTTCTTCTGGTTTCTCCTTAGCAAAGTGTGATCGTTTCATCTTGATTCAAAAATCTAATTTGAATAAGGTGTACACACTCTCTCCCTATAGAGAGCTTCTGACTCTAAGATAATATATTCATTCAGCTTTCAGTCTGTGAAGATGGAGGAGTCAAAACAGAGATCGCCCTTCTCATCAGAGATTTACAGAGAGTCATTTGAAAGTACACTTCAAATAAGACTACGGACTACTCCACTCGAGATAAAAGTCAAGATACCTGCTATGTCTGTCAAGAGAATGGATATTTGGCTCCAGAATGTCCACAACGTCAAAGAAAAGGAAAGACAGGAGAAAAGAGAGACAAAAGTAAAGATACATGTTATCAATGTCAAGAAAAAGGACATTGGTCTTCAGAGTGTCCCAAGAAAAAAAGAGAACAAGTAGAAGGAGGAGGAGCGTTCTTCAGAAAAAGAAGAAGAACTCATACCAGTCAAGAAATTGAAGAAGGCAAGACCAATAGAAGAAACTGAAGGAGAAGATGAAGAACTCATGCCACTCAAGAAATTCAAAAGAAGAGACAGACAGTGAAAGAAAGAGAAAGAAGAAAATTGACTTTTGTTATATGTTATAAAATTTTATTGTGATTCTGATTTCACAAGAATATACGAAAGAAAAACGTAAGTGTATCTTTGTCTTGATCGGTTTTTGTTTTTAGTTGTTTTTGTTTTTTTTGCTTTTAGAATGTATAAGATACTCAAACACACTCACATGATATCATGGAGGGATTTAAGTTTTACTTGATTTGGCAATCATTGAGCAGTATCTCTTTTATAAGAGATATAGGTGGCCCTGAAAAGGATCGTTGGCTTTTTTTTTTTTTTTTTTTTTTGAATAACAAAAAACGTATGGACTTGACATCATCAACTTTAACTGTCTTAAGCCTTTTCCACGGACAAATCCTACTCCTGCTGCTGTTGGTGCTTTGGTAGTGGTTATAGTAACTGCTGCTGTTGCTGCTGACGTCTCCGTGGCGGTTAGAGTGGATGTAGTCATAGAAGGTTTAGAAGTCTTGGATCGTTAAGGTCTCTTTCCCTTCGGTTGAGCTAAAGTCTGATACATTTCTCTTAGGTGTTTTAACTCCGCCAAAATGTCCTGTAGCACAGTCACCGTTTCATTTTCACTCCCTTCCTTCTTTTCACTGTTCAAAGTTTTCCTCTTCTTTTCTTCTCGCTTATTGTTTTCCTCTTCTTGTTGCTGTTGAACAAATACTTGTTCTTCTTCTTTCTGACTTTGCAAAAATCTCTCCAAGTGTTCCTTATGCTTCTTTCTGAAATCATCAACCACTGGTCATGATGGAGAAGGAGGTGAAGGTAGTACTACTGTCGCGAGCAAAAATTCTTGCGGAGGCAATAGGAAATCAGCCAAAGCTAAATTGAAGTCATCCTCTTCTGGAAGAAGAATACTAGCTACAGTCGCAGTAGTAGTCGTAGTCATTGTACTATCACTCCGAGTATACGATGTATCCCCAGCAGGCGCACCCCAATACATTGTCTTTATTTTTTCAGCCATAGGTATTGTACTTAAACTGTTCCACAATGCTAAAATCGTAGGAATGCTCGTGCGCATATATATTGAAAGTGACGTCGCGTCCGCTCTCTTCTAGTTGGAAGAGAGATAACATGCCCTGATTGAATTATGTTACGTGCGTTCTGATTGGTGGAACATTTCAATCTGTTTCGTTCCAGTTCTAACTAGATATACAAGCGCACTGTCCATTTGTTACATCTATTCTCAAGACAAGATGTGAACAAGCGTTGAATCCTCTACGATTGTTTCTGTGATGCTGTTCAACCTGAACTACCCGATGTATGTGATGGCATCGTGGGCCGTCACCAAGATTACGGACGCAGCTATTTGGAACAGACGCTTGTATGTGGAAAGACAGGTGTGCCTCGTGAGAGTATTGGTGTATGGACCTGCCGTGAGGAGACATTTGAGAAGAATGGTAAAGAGGTGCAGTATGTGTTAACCCTCTTCTTTGGTTAACAATACCCATCGGCCCTTTTCGGGGCCACCCAGATCTCTAGGAAAGAGAGATACTAATCATTTGCCAATTTGTGTATGTTTTGTGTATGTCTATGTTGACAACTAAAACTTAAAACGCCTTACCCTAGTGTGATAGTACGTTTGTATGTGTAAGGGTATAGTAGTGTCTATAAACACTCCTACTCTTGTGTGATAGTATAGTATGCTTGTGTGAGAGTGTGTGTATATTTCATCCACCTACTTTTACATCCTACGCCCTTTTGTGTGATAGCATGTTTGTATGTGTGTAAGTATAATTGTGTATAAACACTCCTACCCTTTTCGTTGGATAGTAGGGGTGTATGTTTGGATAGTAATCAAAAAGCGGATAGTATATGAGGTGTGTTGGATTGTATTAAAAATGTAATCATTACCATTCCCATTTGTCTCCATAAACTTTCAGCCATTTCTCCCTTAACAATTTTAACATTTCCATTCCCGTTTGTCCCAATAAACTTTCGACCCTTTGTCCCTATAAACCTTTGTCCCCATAATATCATCCCAATGTTAAACCTATGGACAATTATAACATAAGATGTCCCGTTGTCCCCCAACTGTCCCCCGCATGTTAACTTATGGGCTAATGTTAATTCCTGTTTGTCCCCTGTTACAACTCTACGGCCTAAAAATATGTAACAGAAAGAAAGTGAAACCAACAAAAAGCAAGTAATATCAACAAGCAATTTATTTCTAGACAAAAAATGTGAAAATTCAAAAGACACTTACAATAACGCGAATTAATGTCTTAATAATTCCAAGTGTCCTAATCACAAGTCCAAAGATATATAACGTTCAGAATGAACTCCAATAGCATTGAATGTCCTGATGTACCACATGTCTTGACTGATGTACCACTATGAAGTAATCTGGAATGTTTTGAATGAATTCATATAAATCCCCAAAAGTCCTAAAGTATATGAGCACTTTAGTATTTCCAATGAATATTTTAAATAAATAATTCCTCTCTCTGATTATATCTGGTTTTCGCAACTGTAACATCTGATTATTAATACTAGCCCTTATATCTATCTATAACTATAACTATATATATATATATATATATATATATATATATATATATATATATATATATATATATATATATATATATATATATATATATATAGGTGTACCTGACAATTCTCACATCAGAATATGAGTAATTTTTATGGAAAATTACTTTGTGTACCTGACTTTTGTCACAACAAGACATGGAAATATCAGTCCAGCTGCTAACAAAAACCGGATTTGAACTAGAATGCTATGTAAACATGTTGTTTACAAAATGACCACAATCTGACTAATGTACAACTTACAATCATGGATACATATTATAAATTCAATATACTGTACACAATTCCCCCATATAAATATCGGTGTATATATCAAACTACAATATGAGAGAGAGAGAGAGAGAGAGAGAGAGAGAGAGAGAGAGAGAGAGAGAGAGAGAGAGAGAGAGAGAAAGAGAGAACGTATAGCGTAAATTTTCAGTCGGTAACACATTGAAGAACCCCCCATGATCCCGTTACACAACAAATGACTTGCTTTATATATTGCTCTAAAAATAGCAGATCAAAACTGCTTTACTCAAAACGATTTCCTCCTCCCCCCTCGGGGTACAGGTTTTTTCGGTCCAAAACCAGTTTGGCCCGGGTCGAATCGGTCGGGATGTTTCGGCCAACTATGTCAACCTAGACGGTTTAGCCCACATACGTGGGACGTTTCGGCCCACTATACTTTAATATAGACAGTATATAAAAAGTTCATGTAGAGATTTAGTAAGTAAAACGCTGAATTCGCACTATTGACAATATCTATTTAGTAAATATAATGCAAGTTCGCACTATTGACAATATCTCTCGACAAATTCAACGAATAACCAGTTATTGTCTGAATCGCCTTAAAGACCATGTTTCATTTATAACAGTGGGGTTTGCGGAGTTAAGTTTGTAAGAGAAAACTATCATAATGCATACGAGATTTTTATGGGCAGAATAGAATCCAGCACAGGAGACCCGCGGAAAGTGAGCTGCCTAAGACAGGAACGATGCATGGGAACCTGTAGTTTTATAACCAGGTACAATTTGCAATATCTACTGATATTTTATTACATAACAGATTTCCAGTAGTTGATTTTGTAACAAACAAGCATTACATTTCTGCAGTGTTACGACTCTAGGTCTTAAAAATATATAACAGAAAGAAAGGGAAACCAACAATGTAAGTTATATCAACAAGAAATATATTTCCCTACAGTACAAAGTGAAATTCAAGAGATACTTACAATATTGTGAATCAAATTCCAAATAATCCTAAATGTCCTAATGACAAGTCCAAAAACATAGAATGTTCCAAATGAGTTCCAATAGTCTTGAATGTCCTGATATGTCACAATGTTACGATCCAGAATGTCTTTATATGAGTTCAGAAAAGTCCAAAGTAATGTATTAATTCAAAAGTCAATGAGCACTTTAGTAATTCCAATATATATATATATATATATATATATATATATATATATATATATATATATATATATATATATATATATATATAATAATAATAATAATAATAATAATTCCTCTTGAATTATATCTGATTTCAACGGCATGATGTAAAATCTGATCACTAATGGATTTCACGTTTTCAACCTCAAACAGTCAGTTTGCCAACCCACCCATAAACATGGTCACATTTTAGACTGGATGATAATATTCTACAGTCCTCCCTGGCGTCCCACGAACTTGCATCAGATCACTTCTGCATTATATGCCATCTTGACGTATCAGTCCCTAACCCTCCACCTTTATTTGCTACTAAGAGAAACCTCCGTATGATAAATAGAACCCAACTAATGCATGACATCCAAGCAATCCTAACAACTTTGCTACCTCCTACAGCAGAACAACTTGATAACTGCCTGCGTTCCTTGCTTGACAAACATGCCCCAGCAACCAAGTGCAGAGTATCAATTCAAAAGTGTTCTCCGTGGTATAGCAGTGTTAGGGACCAGCTTCGCACTGCTAAAAGAGACCGCCGTAAGGCTGAGAGGCTTTGGCTTTCCACCAGACTCATTATTCATAAGCAAATCTATGAAGCCGCTAAGAAGAATATTACAAACATAGTCCATGCAGCGAAATCAGCCCACTACAGTACTAAGATCACTGAAAGTTCCAGCTGCAAAGAGCTCTTCGAGATTACTAACAAGCTAATGTCAAGGAACAAATGTACACCACTTCCAACTACCTTCTCTCCAGTCGACCTTCCCGACCACTTTGCAAATTTCTTCCGTGACAAAGTACAAACCATTAGAGATAAGCTTGACAACACAATTCAATTGACTCGTCGTCGCCATACAGTTGCGATACAGAATTTCAGCGGCAACCGTTAGCAGCATTTGAACTGGTCTCTATGGATTTAGTACGTACAATCATGATGAAGAGTGTCCCAAAGTCATGTGAACTTGATCCGATTCTGACATCACTGCTGCTTGAGCGCTTAGATCCAATATTGCCTTCACTATCTGATGTTATTAATACTTCTCTCTCATCCGGGGAATTCCCATCATTTTTCAAAACTGCCATTGTAAAGCCTCTGCTGAAGAAACCAACACTTGACCATAACGATTTAAAGAACTACCGCCCAGTTTCTAACCTCCCATTCATGTCAAAAATCTTAGAAAAAGTTGTTCTATCCCAACTTGTATCTCATCTGAATTCAAACAGTCTTTTTAGCAATGTACAGTGTGCATATCGCCCTCGCCACAGTACCGAAACTACCCTTCTGAAAGTAGTTAACGACCTTCTCTCTGCTTTGGATAGTGGAAAGATTACAGTCCTCACCCTCCTTGACTTGTCTGCAGCATTTGACACAATAGACCATGATATATTACTTCACCGTCTCCATCATGTATTTGGCATTCACGATACAGCCTTACTATGGTTCAAGTCCTACTTGGTCAACAGGACACAAATTGTGTCCGCAAATGGAAAACACTCCAGCCCAGTTGATCTATGTTTTGGTGTTCCACAAGGTTCTGTTCTTGGACCTGTTCTCTTCATTCTATACACTCAGCCGCTCTCAAGTGTCATAGATCGTCATCCAGTGTCTCACCAGTTGTACGCTGATGACGCCCAAATATACAAATCGAGCCACCCAACTGAAGTTGATGCTACCATCCAAGGTGTAGAGAGGTGTATTTCCGATGTGAAATCATGGATGACATGTAACAAGCTGCAGATGAATGATGATAAAACTGAAGCCATTCTGATTACAACACAAAGACTTTTTCATTCACATCCTTTACCTCAAACAATAAATATCAGCAACACAAACATTAAATTCACACAGTCAGTACGAAACCTAGGTGTTACTCTAGACAGTACTCTCTCATTGCACTAACATGTCATGAACATATGCAAGGCTGCATATCCTGAGCTGAGACGCATCAGCTCCATTCGCAATTATCTTTCAGTTGATGCCACTAAAACACCTGTGTGTTCCTTAGTACTATCAAGACTGGACTATTGTAACTCAATTCTATCTGGTTCATCTCAGTATCTACTCCAGAAACTTCAAAAAGTTCAAAACACAGCTGCTCGGATCATTCTTAGAGTACCACGAACAGAGCACACCTCCCCCCTGCTCTGTACCCTACACTGGCTACCCATTAGATCCAGAATCAAACACAAAATTTGTTCTCTGTGCTAGGTTTCACTGACTGGCTCGAGTCCAACATACCTATCTCACCTCACCCATGTGTACACACCAGCAAGATACTTACGCTCCTCTTCTGACACTCGTATTCTCATTATTCCCACTATCAAAATGAAGTCATACGGACAACGTTCTTTTGCATACCAGGGCCCAGCAACGTGGAACAAATTGCCCACTGAACTTAGACACAAAGACACAGTGATCTCATTCAAGAGTGCTCTTAAAACTCACCTATTTCGACTGCAAGAATAGACCTAAAGACTTAATAATGTTTCCTTACCTTAACTATTTGCAGCATATTTTTGTTTTCTAATTTTATGGTGTTTGTTTTTCGTAATCATATCATTATATATGTTTTAGGTGTTATCTAATGTTGTAAAGCGCTTAGAGCTTCTAAAGATTAGGCCCTAGACAACGTCCTCATTATTATTATTATTCCCACAGACTGAGCTAAAACAGGAATTAATTATATGTTTACCAAATCCTTATTTATACAGAGTTTCACTTGACCTATATTCTAACAAGATGTTAAGCAATCCAATGAAAAAAAAAAAAAAAAAAAAAAGTCTAACTATAAATAAGACTGGCTTTGAACTCAAATGCTTGTAAACATTCTGTTTACAATTGACCAGAATCTAAAGTACAACTTACCTTCATGGACAAGATTTAAACACACATCATAGTTTTAAAAAGTCACATCATAGCCATAATATAAAAAAATTTTTTAAAAAAAAGTGTTTCCGGTCGGCCGACCGTCCCTGTTTCTCATTGCCGACTCTAGCACTTTTTTCCCAAATGGTAAAAAAAATAAA
The DNA here is from genome assembly GCA_029931535.1 of Margaritifera margaritifera. NCBI lineage: Eukaryota > Metazoa > Mollusca > Bivalvia > Unionida > Margaritiferidae > Margaritifera > Margaritifera margaritifera. The sequence goes on along the minus strand of JAQPZY010001566.1, from coordinate 186,550 downwards.
TAAAAAAAAAAAAATGCCAAAATTTATTTGTGCATCTAATTGAGCTGGTTTTGCCCAGTACTTTGAAGCACTTGAAATATTATTTGATTTATATATAATGTTGTTAAAAAAAACAACCTGCCTACCCTAATTTTAATAGCAGTGCAATAGAAAACAATTTTGTTGTTGTTGTTGTTTACGTTAAGAAATTTGACAGGGGCCAATTTACGAAACTGTTCCCTACCACCTAAGCGGGCGCAATCATGGCCATGTCGACCGGTAGCATGGGAAAATGGTCTGGCATTCCTTAAATTTTGGTGTGGTAACAAGTTAAACTTTGTATGGACATGAAAAGTCGAATGCCTGAGCTAAAAAATCGGTACCAAATTTATTACGCTATGTGAAGTGTAGCTTGAAATAACAGCGTCGATTCTTAAATAGGTCGCCCCTTGTAGCCTTGCAGAGATGCTGCCATGATTTTATCTAAAGGCGGTCGCTCCCCCCTTGTCACCAAAAAAAGGGGGGAGTAGAAAAAAAAATTAGGGGGAGGAGGAAACGGCCATAGTTCAATATTTACCTAACACATAAATATCCATCTCTTTCTTTCTTCCTGCTCTACTGAAATCAAAATCCTCAAAAGATGTCTCCTCTAGTTGAATAAGCATTAATATGTTCATTAGTTTTGAGTTTAATTTGTGCCTTTAGTGTGTATGAATATTGTTCTGTGCTGAGAACCCCCTTTCACATATGCATAGCTCGCTAAGTCAGCTTGAACAAGTTGGAAAACTATTCATTATGGTTGTTATGTACAATTTTCAACAGCTCATGGGTATTGTCTCTTGGATATTTCTGCTCCAAAATAATATTATTCACTAACAAGAGCTCTGCCAAAGTTTCACTTTCTTGAATCAGTGCTTTGCTGACTACTATGACAGATTTCTTATCTGTTTCACAATGTTGTATTAGGGCTTTAAGTCCATCAATGCCATATTCAGCTTCTTCAGACATTTTGATAGGTATTTTGATCAAAAATAAATATTCTTACTTGTTTTAAATTTCTTTTTAGATTCTTATTTATTTATCTTAAAATTTATAGTGCTATATAGTTTTGTAGTACAAGATCCCTCAAGGCAAAATTGTTTGAGAAAAGAAATGAAAATTGCACTCTACTTTTAAATTGCCTATTATTTTTAATTAGGCTTAGTATTCAGCCTTTTTGACATTTAATTTCAAATACCGCTTAATAATGGGTTGACCGGCATTTTTGTCCATCCCGCATGTACATCGGACTCGTATTCAACATTATTTTCGGGTTCAAAATTACTCACTGGTATTTCCAGTAACACTTTCCGGGCTCCAATAATCTCATATACTTCAAAACTTTAAAAATCATTGTCAACATCGCGTTCATCGGCCAGTATTTGCCGAACGAAATCGTCATCTGAAGATGAACCATGTTGTTGGGAGTCAGCCCTTTGTGGTTTTCCAGGAGCCCTTACTTTAACACACATTTGTAAAACCTTCCTTCATGAATGCAAGGTTCAACTGGACAATGCATGTTCCAATCAAATATGCCAATCAAATTTAGGGTAACAACCGTTCATGTCAAGCCAAAGTACTCAGATGTGTAAAATGTTGCCTACCAGAAAAAAAAACCGATAACAAGAGAAGCGCCACGAGACCTTTACTGCTGGGCGCGACTTATGCCGCGACAAGCACTTTAAGGGTTAACAGTTACATAAAAATTGTATACTGCGCTGAGTACATTTTTATATGCGCGAGTTTAAACTATTTTGCGGGAGTTCTCGCGCGTTACTGCATTTCAAGTGCGCGAATTCGTACAAATTTTGCGCGATTCACGCACTCGCGCGCTCTTGCAGCATCTCTGGCCTTGTAGGTTTATATAGTATCGTCCCACTCCCTATTTTGACGCTACCCTCTTTTGACGCAGTGTCATAAACTCCCAGTTTTCGAGAGAACGCATTTTTCAATGACGTCACAACCACAACATTAATGTACACTGATCAACATCGAGTCACACAGACAGAACAATTTGTAGAAAATCCTATCCTCATCGGTTGTGAAATGAAACAAAGACACATACCATGAAAAAAACGCCATTTCACTAATACTCTTTTTTTCAACCAGCAAATCCTCATAATAATCCTTACTAACTATTCTGACGGGGCAAATCAACTTCCCGCCATAATAGGCATCCAGTCTGCTACTCAACATGTGTCAGCAACGTGACTCACAGCTGATAACTGCATCAGTAACACTGTTTAGAAAGGTGTACAACTTTATACAGTTTCATGTGGATGTGTCATATCTGATTTTCAGAGGTGGTTATTTGTTATTATAATTTGTGGAAATTTACAAGAAACATATACTTTTACAATATATTTAATAATTAAATTAGTATCCTTTAAATTTTTGCTTTTTTTTAATAAATTATTATGATTGTTTTATCTGATAATTAAGCAATTTTACTTTAACAGTAAATTTTCAATAATCTTTTAAGACATTCTTGATCTTTAACTTGTTTTGACCAATTTATTTCTTTAAGATTTGTTTGATAATGGCACGAATGATAAATAATGAAAATAAAACTTTCTCCTGTAATTTTATGTCTTCTGTCTTTGATTATTTGCATTCTGGATAAATAAGTTATGAAGGATGCAAAACAGTTTAGATGTTCCAAAAACAGTACATACAAAGATTGAGGTTCTGTGTGTTCATAATGCTAATTAAGTATTGGGAAAAAGGTCACATGCTGAATCTAGTTATTTTATAACTATAACTACACAATTTTAAAATTAATACCATCATGATTTTTCCAAATTTGATTATTTTTCCTTTCAAGACAAAATCTGTACCAAAACCAGATTAATGATAAATGTAAGAAAAGTTTAAAAATGCCAAGTTAAATTTCTGTCTGTAATTTTTCCCGTAAACTTGAGTTTTCTATGTCCTATTGATGTTCCTCTGTAATATAGTTTTTTCCCCGCGCATATGTACAATGGTGTCACTACTAGAATAGACTTCAGTGAAGTGCGTCATTAAGGGTGACGTAATACACAAACTTTCCGACGAGGGGTCCTCTGGTTGAAAGCATGCAAGGAAGAGTATTAGGGAATATATCATTGTCATTTTTTATGCATGCTTTGCTGAAATAACTAATGTTTCTATACCAATGAGAGGCATCACTATGAAAGGAGTATATTTCTGAAAAGGTGAAAGTAAGTTCTTAAGTGCGTCAAAATAGGGTAGTCCAGGATACATGTATGATTTATAATTTATAGGTAAATTGTAAGCAACGATACGAGCCCCTGTGTTGGGGCTCAGATACTCCTTGATCTCATAAAACCGGTGTTTATCTTTTGCCCCTGCGGCTCAAGAACTTTGTGATCTAAAAGAAAACTGTCTATCCGCGACGATTGACATCTCATAGGTATGATTTATTTCATAATTATTTGGCGGTGCTTGGGCTGAATAACACACGGATATATTTCCCTCTGCCTTGTTTTGAATCGGTCTCGCGAGACGCATGATTTAGTGTTACCAAAAGGTAATAATATTACTAATATATACATGCATTAAGGAGACTCTAGAGACTTACCTATGCAAGTTAAGAGCGATTCAGGTAGATATACAGTATTTTTCTTGTACGCATGTTAATGTTACGAACATAAATAAGTAGACCCATTATTAAAAAAAAAAAAAACCCAAAAAATGGAAACGCTGACCTTAGCTGGTATGCAGACTTAAGATAGCACACGAGTTTCCTCCCCCTGTCATTTCAGAGAACCGGAAGTAAATTTAATATATGGACCAACTCGTAAGCTAGTTAATGTCCACCATTTTTCAACGCAACAAGGAAACCAATAGCCCTTGTCATATGGTTTTCGGTAAATATTTGCATATTATGTCGAAAGCAACATAGACAAAATATGTACAGAAAATTCATTTATTTGCATGTCACAAAATTCAGATGCTGGTCCCTTTTTTATTTTTGTTTAGTCCGTAGCACCAGTTGGCTGGCTGTGATTTCACTTTGCTATACATTTAATCAGTGCATTGACTGGCATGTTCCTTTTGCTATCTTGTATGTCATTTATTTATGAATTCATTTTGCCATTGAAATGGACTTTGGAATCACCGAAACGGAATGTAGCGTTATGTTTATACAGTCTGGCCGCAATAGGACAGTTTTTACATCCGGGTATTGGTAGGCGATTCCTCATTCGGCTGAGGTTGGAGCTCTTTCATTATCCTTCACGCAGTTAACAAATTTAGGACCTTATTTTGCAGTATTGACTGTATTATAAATTTAAGTAATGTTCTAAAGGCATTATCGGCGGTCTTTTCTTAAAAAGAAACTTGCTGATGGAGATTATTTTAGTGTGATGACCTGACTTTTCTGTCAAAATTGTGATGTGTACAGTATGCCAGTAAAAACAGTTATTCACCATGTAAGCAAGACAGCCAACAATAGGTTATTACATCATGAAAAACCTGTCTAAAGCACTTCCTAAAATAAAAACCATTTTATACCCCAGTGTATCACATCCATCTGGCTTTTTGTCTGGCACACAATCTTGTGAATGCAACTAGAGTATTTGCACACCCTCCCATTTGTTTGTACCCCCCTACCAATTTTAAAAACAAAAAGCATCAAGGATATAAAAAATGCACAAACTTTGATCATTTCATTCATCAATTTACTACTGGGTTTAGCAAATTTAAATGACCTTACGTCAAGCCCTGCCTACATGAAATCAGTAGGAAGATGATTTATCTTCTCTGATAGAAGATAACTCTGTAAACGTTTGTAGTGCCTTTTCATCTAGAAATAAATATGAAATCAGAGCATTTATAATTATTGATAAGTCTTTAAATCCTCAAAATATTAACTTATAATTGCTTTATTTAATAATAATAATAATAAACAACTTTATTTTTATTGAGAAAAATCCTATATTCCTATATTTTGGACTTAAAAACTGGCTTGCACTTGGTGTAATGAAGAAGTCTATTGATTTTGGTGTCAAAAGGTCAAAGTTTGAGGGCACAGTGACTGAAAGACTGAAAGAAAAAAATTCTTACACATAATAATATTAGTTCTATATCACATACCAGAACCAAACCTTGTGGATTGGCTTGCACTTGGGGTAAACAAGAAACCTTTTAATTTTGCTTTCAAAAGGTAAAAGGTCAAGGTCACTGACTAAATGAAGAAAAGTGGTTTCTGCACAAAAATTTTAGTTATCTACACGGAGCACTATCAAACACAGGGCAGGTGTATAATGTGATGTTCAGGGTACTCTTGTTGTTAGAATTATTGTCCTTTTTGCCTTGTAGCTCTATGCAGTGTATGATGGAATCTTGTGAACACAACTAGTTTCAGAGTTTTTGATGGATTGCTGTGAAACTTGGTATATATTACAGGGCTCGAAATTAATGCCAATCTGCTAATCCAAGATCAGTATCAAATTTGCCAACGAATCACTAAAACCCCAGCCATCTCAAATCAGTTGGATCATTAACAATTTCTGCCTATCAATATTACAAGTTTACAAGTGATCTTGTGTCATGGGATGGCATTCCTTTTCATGGTTTATTGATCTATTTATTGTGTTAATTGAGTAACTGTCAAGACTGCACTTGGCAAGGTACAGTGAATGCCCACAGTGCAAGTGGCCATGTATTCTTACACACATCAGGAAAATAACGCTGCTGTTTGTCAAGACAGTTTGAATGCATACCAATCTAGGCTTGTTCCCAGGCCCAGAACATTAATTTCAATACTGACAATATAAAAAATGTAGGGTATTGGTAAAGTGCCATAGTTGCATATGGCAAATTTTTACCAACACGAAACTCAAGTCCAAAATATAGATAGGATAATGCCAGAACTTGGCCAGTCATAAAAGATCATTTTAATAGCAGTAATACAATACCTGCTACTATTGGATTGCTACTCTTTTCCAGAATGCTAAGTCCCCAATCCAAGCTAAATATTCCCTCATCCAGTTAGTAATTGGAGGGCCAGAAAAGAGTTTGCTGGTGCTCAGCCTCAATTTTTCAAGCCAGTATCAAAGGCCGATAACTAGTAAAATCTGTGTCTCCCAATTAGTTAGTCATGTAGTGGATTGTGTAGCAGAGAGCATACGAAGCAGGGAACCCAACTAATGGGCACGGTGCATCATGGGGAAAAAAAGTACAGAGATTCAGTACTTTCATCGAGATGGAGAATGCTAGTTCTCTGTGGTCTAACAAGTATTGGAAGTGTGCAGTTTTCAGTGAAAGAAAAGAATAGAACATGATTGGAGTCTGATTTCTTACTCATATCCAACATCTGGAATATCTTTCTCTTTTCCTTTGGATTCTCGTGCTCATATACATGTGACAGGGTGCTCAACAAAATTTCCCTTCATTGTTGACTTTATGCTTCTTTTTGGCCAAACATATCCTTTTTTGTGCAGTTTTAGTCATTTTTTCCCCAGTCCTTGCTTTATTTTTCTTTATCTGTGTCTCATTGCATTATTTTGAATGGTTTTTGCACTTCACTTAGCGAAGTGGTGTCTTGGTCAATTTTTATACCTCTTCTTAAAACTAATGTTGGGGTAAGTATCTCTTACCCATTTTTAGTTCCAGTTCATTCAGTTTTTGTTGTTTTCAGCTCTACTGGTCATAGACCAGAAGAGTTTATGGGATGGTCTGTTGTCCGCCCATCTGTTAGCACAATTTTGTTTTCCTTAATCCTCCTAAACTACTTGGAGGATTCCCATGAAACTTGACACATTCATCCCATGGTCTAGTTAGCCATCTTGAAAATCTTGTTATTGCTACTTCTCCAGAACGAAATGTAATATTGCTATGGGGTTTTAACCAGAAGACTTCTTATGACATAGTTGGTCCAGAATGAAAATGGTGTCGATCTGATGTCCAATATGGCCACAACAGTGGCCATCTTGCAAATATTGTTATCACTGCTCCTGAATGGATGGTCATATCAACATGGGGTTTTTATTAAACAAAACTTCTTATGATATCCAGTTGGTCCTAATGGTGCCATTCAGACATTCAATATGCCTGCCACAGTGGCCATTTTGAAAATCTTGTTATCACTATTTCTCCTGAATGAATGGTCATATCAGCATGAGGTTTTCACTGAAAGACATTTTATAATATCTAGTTGGTCATAAATGAAAATGGTGCCAGTCCAACTTCTAATATGACTGCCACACTGGCCATCTTGTTATGACTACCGGTACTTCTTCTAGATGGTAGGTCATATCAACATTGTGCTTTCACCAAAAGACTTCTTATGATGTCTAGTTGGTATCAAATAGAAATGGTGCCAATATGATATCCAATATGGCCACCATGGCATCCATCTTGAAAATCTTATCATTGCTCCTTCAAAACAGAAAGTCAACATGGGGTTTCCACTGGAAGACTTATGGTACCTTGTTGGTCCTAAATGCCAAGTTGACATCCAGTATGTTTACCACAGCAACTAATTTAAAAATCTTGTTATCACTGAAGAATATCAAAGATGGTTTAAACACTCCGCAGTTAAAAGTAAGAAATGGTCTTATCTTGAATTACTGGAAATTCTTTTCAGCCAGTGTTAGTACCTTTTGAGGGACTCTTGTTTCTCTTTCAGATTATAATTATGTTGCAAGGTATGAATAAATGCAGGCATAAGAAGGTCCCATGAGAGACTCATTGCACCTGTTTATTGTGTAATTCTAGTACACATATTGGTGGTTTTTGTCCTATTTGTTGTTTGTGGGAAGATAAGTGTGTGATTTAACTGACAGTTGCCGCACTTATAGAGGAAGGAAAAAAGGGTCATACATCCTCCTATTCATCTAAGGACAACCCTTCCTTTCCCAGGAGGGGTCTAGGTCACTTCCTGTTTTAGGGTGGTTCGTGGTTCGGAATTCACCTAAAGGCCTCTGATCACTGATACTCAAACCAATGCAGTCTTTTAGGGAGGGTAAGTACTGTGATTGGTGCGTGGGCATGGGTTACTGGACACCAGTCAGTCAAAAAGCACTGGGCTCCATGTGCCAGTCACTGGGCAATGCTCTCTAAGCAACTTGACACCAGGTTTTCATTGACAGTCTGGGGACAGGGATCAGGTTGATAACTCTCTTTCCTCCCCCCCCCCCCATATTAGAGTTACCATTTAATTTAAGACCTTTGGGGATAGGAAGTTGGAATTTGCTTGCCAGCTAGGGAAAGGGATTGGATTGACATTCAACATACCACCACCATTCCTTATGTTCTTTTTTTAATCCCTATGGGATTTGGGGACCTCCACTACTCAGTAGCAAGTCTTTCCTCCTCGGTCCCAAGGTACATTGTCTGGGGCAGGCTATAGACCTTCAGCATCACCTCCAGCCTTGTCATCGAGAAGGGATCGGTGTCATTGTGATTCCATTCTCCAGGGAGGATATATCAAATGGTTTGTCCCATTCTGTACCCCACTCCCCCGATGAGCAGTTAAAGGATGACGAAAACCCCATATTAACCTCTCCTTCACCAGAGATGGAGACCAGGAAGGATAGTCCTGTCTCGCCTTGAGTGTGAGGCTTTGATTGTGAGTTTCCAGAAGAACCAGTTGTTGTGGGGTCTTACCTCCTTAAGGTCCCTTTCATCTCACCCTTTGCGGCAGTTGGTGGAGGAGGAGAAAGTCTGGACTTTTGATAAGGTGGTAAACAAGGTATACCCCCTCCTTCCCCTAGAGCTGTGTCCAGAGCCTTCGGAACTTTCCCATAGAGCTGTGTCCAAAGCTTTTGGAACCTGAGGACACCAGGATTCTCTCCAGTTTAGAGAGACTTTCAGAGGCTTGGTTGGGCATCACAGGCAGTGTATGGGTCCTTTCCACAATAAAGGAAGGCTACCAGCTTTGTTTCTGGAAACCTCCTCCCCTTTCGTGGACACCCATTTATTTTCACCAGTCCAAACTAGTTTATATAAGGGAAGAGGAGTAAACCCATCTACAGAAAGTTGCAGTGCAGAGGGTAGAAAAGGACCAAAGTCGGGGGTTTAATTTCCAGATCTTTCTGCTGTTAAAAAAAAAGGTGAAAAGTTTTGACTCGTAAACAATCTTTCTGCCTTAAACAAATTTCTTCAGGAAGAACATTTCAAAATTGAAACTACAACCTCAGTCAGGAGGCTCAACAACTGGATGGTCTCCTTAGGTCTTCATGATGCATACTTTACCTTCACATCCCCATCTTACCGGCCCACAAGAAATACCTCTGGTTTTTGCCTCAGCCAGGAGGTAATTCAATTTTGGATACTTCCATTCAGCCTTGCCTCTGCCCCACAGAGCCTTTACCTGGCTAATAGCGGATCACTTGAGGTCTTTAGGTGTCCCCATCCTCCATTATTTCAATGACTGGTTGATCCACAACATTGTCAGAGATACTCTTGAGAAGGACCTGTTCCTCATTTGGTTGACTGTGACTCATATGGGTCTAATCCCCAACCAGATTTTATCCTCTCCCAGGACTTTTTGTGTATGGGGATGAATTTCCTCACCAATCAGGAGACAGTTCATGTTTCCCCAGACAGGATTTCACAGATTCTGTCCCTCATAGAGGGTCTTGTGGCCATGACTTTGTTGTTGGCTTGCCTTTACCTCTCTCCTGTGAACTCTGAATACAGCTGTGGAATTAGTTCCCGTAGGGAGACTTCATTTGCGTCATCTCCAGTTCCTGCTCCTTGCCAACTAGAGACCTCACAAAGACCCGCTGTTGGCTCGGATACCCCAGGGATCTGATTTTCATCACTGCCTTTGTTAGTGCCTACATCAGAACAAGTTTCTGACTGGAGTTTCTGTTCACATTGCAGATCTCCGCTCCTTTCTGTACACAGACACATCAGATTCAGGGTGGGGTGCTCACCTGGAGCTAGAGGTGCTATAGACCAGAAAAGATTATGGGATGGCCTGTTGTCTGACATCTGTATGTCTGTTAGCACAAATATATTATCGCTACTCCTCCTAAACTACTTGGAGGATTGCCATGAATCTTTACACACACATTTCATCCCAAGGTCTAATTGATCGTAATGAAAATGGTGCTGCTCAGACATCCAATATGGCCATGACAGTAGCTATCTTGAAAATCTTGTTATCACTACTCCTCTTGAATGGATGGTCATATCAAGATAGGGTTTTCACTGAAAGATTTATTATGATGTCTAGTTTGTGCTAACTGAAAATGATGCCAATCTGACATCCAATATAGCTGCCAGGACAGCCATCTTGAAAATCTTCTAATCACTATAGAAAGTCCTCTCAGCATGTGGTTTTCACCAGATGACTTCTTATGATGTCTATTTGATTCTAAATGAAAATAGTACCGCCCACACAGCCATTATGGCCACCACAATCTTGTTATTGTTCCATCTCCGGAATGGAAAGTCATATCAGCATGGGGTTTTTACCGGAAGACTTCTTATGGTGTCTGGTTGATCTTAAATAAAAATTGTGCTGATCTGATTAGCAATCCCAGTCTATTTTTTAAAGATATTATAAATGAATGAAACTTATTCCAAATTAAAAAGCTCATTGAAACAGTTTAAATTATCAAGATATCTCTACTAGAACCAAAGTTGCAGTAACTTAAAGTTGACAAAAATTTAGTCATTTTCCGAATTTTTAGCCTTATATAATGCCTGATTTGTGTTGCTCGACGACAGACCCGAGACCAACAATATTCTTCTTTAAAATGTTGTAACTTGTTTATATTTAAAGATATTGCTATGAAATTTGGCATTCCTCTGTAAACGTTCCTGCTGAATTCATTTGGTTGTCAGATATTTTGTATGTGTAGGTGGTAATGAAAAACTAACTAAGAAAAATTATGTAAAAATTCTACCATTTTATTTACAAACTTTGTAATTAGTTATATATAGACCGCTTGTCTCGTCTGCCTCAAGTTCCTGTATATTTACATTTAACTCTTTACCTTCTGCAAGTACAGAGTGGCCTGGCTACTGATTCTGATATCCAATATGGCTGCCACAGTGGCCATGTTTAAAATCTTACTGCTACTCCTCTTAGATGGAAAGTCAAATCAACATTGGGTTTTGACTAGATGACTTCTTAAGATGTCTAGTTGGTACTCCTACACAACAACCCACAGATTCTTCACCTTCACACTTGGCTCATACTCATATCAAATGCTTGATCTGCCAAGACCGATTTTTGAGCAAGGTTGCCAACTCCATTGCCAGGCGTGGAGGCAGTCTATTTCCAAAGTTTACAACGCCAAGTGGAGAATCTTCTGTAATCGGTACAGTAGTTAATATATTGATCCTATCTGTCCCTCTTTAACTACGGTTGCAGATTTTCTTCTATTTCTTTTAGAGGGAAGAGAATATTCTGTATCTACCATTAAGGGCTGTAGGGCTGCCCATTCTAGAACTCTCAGATTCTCTAGGGTTACCGCTATTGGGTCAGATCCTTATCTTTCTGATCCTCATTCGGTATTTTGAGCTTTGGAGACTGGTATGTTGTTCATTAATGCCTCATGTGTTCTTTGGGTGTTGTCTACCACCTTACCATTGAAAAAGTCCCTTGCTTTCCTTAGCATCAGCGAGGAGGAGTGAAATTTATGCCTTGTCATTGGAAAAGGGATGTTTATAGTTCAATGGTAATTATGATTTGGTTTCTCTTCTTTGCCAACATGGTTTCTGGCTAAGAATCAGCTAAGTTCATTTGCACCTATTTCTGTATTGAAATTCCCAGTCTCAGTCGTATCTATGCTGAGGATGATCAACATAGGTTGCTTTGCCTTGTTAGGGCCTTAAGGTTTTATTTGGCTTCCTCAAAAAGGAGGTTGGAATCATCTCTTTCTCCCTCTCAAGGGTTCCTCTGATATTTTGGCAGCCACCATTTTCAGTGAATCATCCTCACTATCAAGAGCGCTTATCAGTCCCTCACCAAGATTGATCTTTCTTTCATGAGAATAAAAGCCACTGAGGTGAGGGCTATTACTGTATCTGCACCATACTTGAATCTTTCTGCTTTGGATGATGTCATGAGAGCCGCCTTCTGTCTGTCTCATTCTTCCTTTTCATCCTTTTGCCTGCAAGCTTTGGTGCACTAGAGTGAAGGCATTTAATTGTTGGGTCCAATCATGACAGCACAACATGTGGCTAAGCCATATACCAACTTATAGTATGGAACACTCCTACAGTAAGGGTAAGTGCACTTTTTTAAAAAATACCAGTTTTTTTAATTTTTTTTTTAGGTTATCAGCCTCCCACCTAACCAGTAAATTCAGCTATGCATTAGTAGCAGGTAGTAGTATTACTGCTATTAAAATGTAGTTTTTGGTGGGGCTAAAACAAATTTTAATTCCTGAATCTTTAATTTTTCTTTTGGAGGCGTAAAACTAAATGTGATTATGTAATACTCAATTGCTACTATTACAGAAATTCCTTCCTCCCACCCGACTCTGATGTCCTGTAGTCTTGGTCCAAGTCAAAAGAGGAGGATCATGGAAATAATAAACAAAACAATGGTACAGTGGTGCAACCTAGCTTAATCATTGCAAAACCAACTTGTGTACAAGCCAGTGTAAATATGATGATATTTACTTGAAACAATCAACTTGTCTTTGAACTCTGAAGCAAAGATAAAAATAATATGATTCTAAATAGTTATAAGTGAATGTCAAGCCTCCAGATGACTTTTTCTTTTAAAAAGGGATGACAACATTTATAAACCAGAGAAAAAAAAATGTAAATGAAAACAGATTGATTGTTGGAATAGTGATGAACAAACATACATAGGGACATTGCATTTATTGAAACATGCTAAATTTATATAAGAATTTAATTGCTTTAAAGAGTGGACAATACTGCTGATGTTTCACATTTTTTACCTAGATATGTGGTTTTGAGATATTTTTGAATAAACAAAAAGAGGCCTATTTTGTTGATGGTGTATCTTTTTAGCAAACAGTTAACAACTGTTTATACTAACAAATGTTAACAAGCTACTTGCAAATGAATGTGAATGCAAAACACAAAAGTAATTCAGACATGGTGGTCTATAGCTTCCACTGGCAGTTCCATGTTAGGAGTCAGCTGACCCCTGAGTTGTCAAATCCAGGAGTCACATTGAGATTTTTAAGAGTAAATGCTGATGGTTAATACTACCGTATATACTCGCTTATAGGACGCAAACTGCACCAGTAGATCTAGGTCTGTGCAGTTTGTTTGGAGTAATCAGTAGAACAAACAAAACAGACCCCAATCTGCCAGTGCATTGTGCAGTGGCAGATCAGGGTCTATGTTATTTGTAGTGGGACTTGACTTATAAGCAAGTATAGATGGTAATTGTGTGAGAGTAATACAGCACCTTATTTCCTAGTGTAGTAAAATACACATGACTGCCTATGATGTACATGTAGACTCACATCTGTCAGCACATAATGCACTGCCACTAGTCTATGTTCTTCACTTTCAATCATCAAAATAAAAAAAAAACAGTACAGATGCTGGTCTGTAAGCTTATTATGCTTCAGCGTGTATGACGTTCATAGTGGCATGAGCTGATGGAAATGTGGTATTAAAATGTGGCCTTCTTCAGTACTTGTCTGGAGGGATGTGGCAATTGACTGAGAGTCACACATGGTAATAAGGTACTTAAAAATAATGCTGTGTTCAATATTCGCCTTGAAGAATGTTGGCAATTGACTGACAGTTGCACAATGGACTAGGGTTGCTAGAAATATTGGTAACGTGTGGTGTTTGTTCGATACTCGCCTAGAGGAATATTGGCAGTTGTACACAGGAAGTAAGCAGAAATTCACATGACGATCAGCAAGTAAGCAGAAATTCACGTGATGATCAGCAAAACTGGGAATGACTTGAGACTCTTGCTGTCGACATATTTACCTTGGTTTCATTTCTGCATCAATAATATGCACAATGAGAGCATATTCTGTGTCATCTTTGTCAAATCTGCATAATTTATACAATAAGTAAATAAATAACCAAGATAGAGTTTTAAAATACTGAAAGAGACTGGAATCGCTGAACACTCTCAAGAATCACTAATATGGAGTTTACATTCACTGAAATGGACACTGTAATCATTGATATGATGAACACTTGGTGTATTATGAGCTTAAAGTTACAAAATATTTCATTTCTGCACAATAACTTTAGTTCTCCATCATCTACAGTTGTGGAGAGCTTACACATGGGGTAATGAAGAACCATATCAATTTCGGAATCAAAGGTCAATGTCATTGACTGAAAGGAGAAAAATGGTTTCTGCACAATAACACATTCTCCACCTATAGCTACGAAAGTCTGTGTAGCGCTAGCACATTGTGTAAGGAAAAACCCTATTGATTTCATGGTTTCTGCCCAATGACTTGAGTTTTCCACAATCATTTATATACAAAACTTTGTGCATGACATGCACCTGGGGTAAGGAAGAACCCAATTTTTGGGTCCAAAGGTTAAGGTCACTGTGACTGAAAAAACCCAATGGTTTCTGAACAATACCTCAAGTTCTCCACCAGCTACAGTTACCAATCTTTGTAGATGGCTTGCACTTGTAGTAAGAAAAAAAAGCTTATCAAAATTGGAGGTCAAAGGTTAAGGTCAATGTGACTGAAAGAAGAAACATGGTTTCTGCACAATAACATTTGTTCTACATATCAGACCTGGACCAAAAAAACTTTTTGGATGGCTTGTACTTGGGGTAAGGAAGAAACTTAATGATTCAGGGGTCAAAAGGTCAAAGGTCAATGTCACTTATTTAAACAGGAAGAATGGTTTCCACACACAGTAACATACATCACAGACCTTGATAAAACTTTGTGTATGACTTGCTCTTCTTGTAATGAAGAAGCATATCAAATTTTGGGGTCAAAAAGTCAAAGGTCGAGGTCACTGCAAATGAAAGAAGAAAAATGGTTGCTGCACAAAATTTTTAGTTATCAACCATGCGCCTTCACCAAAGGTAGTGGATAACTTACACATTGGACAAGAAAGAATCTTATTAAATTTGGGCTTAAAAGGTCAAAGCTCAAGGTCACTGACTGAAAGAAGAAAACTTTTTGTACATAGTAACTTTAGTTCTAGACCACATACCGTGACAAAAGTTTGTGGAGGGCTTGCATTTAAGATATGGAAAAGGCCTATTGATTTTGGGGTCAAAAGGTCAAAGATCATGGTCATTGTGGCTCAGAGATACATGGGTTTTGTGAAATAACTTTTGTTTTTAAGTAAGTTTCTTGACAAAACTTTGGCTGTCATGCTTTTTGGGCAATGAAGAAACCTCTAGATTTTGTGGGTCTAAAGGTTATATTATGTCACATAGGAAGATAATTGTTTCTGTACATTAAGTTTAGTGTGTTAAGTGCCTATGTTGAGGACTATTAAACATGGGTCAGGCATGTGCCGTTCATGGTACTCTTTTTATATGTTGTGTCTAAGTTAGTGCCTAAAATAAGTAAGATAGTCTTGGTGCACCTGAACTTATAACTAATGCACTGGATTTCATCAAAAATGTAGACAAATTGTGAAAATATAGAAGGAATATAAACAGTGTTGTTATGCCTTGAATGAAATATGCTTTTCATGTGTAGCCCGTGTTTCATTAATTAGATTCATTGTGTATATGCCTGCTTGCTATCTCTCTTCTCTTAATTGCCTGTCATTCCTCTCTGAACAGGTCTTACAGTTTGGAGTTACTGAATTGTCTTTTCCATTTCAGGATCAATTGGAAACTGTGATATTGTCTTGTGATGTCCACTGCATGTAATAAGTGATGGCAGTGCTCCAGTACCAGGTGGATATACATAATTATTGAGAGTGTCCAGGGAAGGTCACCTTCACATGGCCATTATCATTTGACTGCAGCTTTACCAGTGGACAGGCTTTGCAGGGCAATATGGATAGTAGCAATCTAGAACATGTGACAAGGCCAACTGATGTCACAGTCTCAATGTCATCAGGTTTATCATCCATTTCCAACTCACCACTTGATTTCTCCTTAGAAAAGGAGGCATGTGAAACATTGGAGTTATCAGATATATTACTAAAAAATGTACCTAATAAGCCGAATGACTCATGTATTTCAGCGAATGCAGTAACAGATCACAATAGCGACAGTTTGAATGCAGAAAGCCTGGGCTCAGAAGAGAAACAATCTAATGCTGTCTCTAGTGGGAAAAGTCGGGTAATCTCTTCCTCAGAAGACAGTGATTCTTCTGAGTCCGTATCAGTACCATCTGGCAAGTCTAGCACGTTTGAGACACATGCAAAAGAAAAGAATTCAAGCACTATAGAGTCTGTTCCAGTCACAGCACAGGAGCAAGATGGAATTCATAAAAGTGTTGCCACTGATAAAAGCAGTGCAGATATTGAGGAAACTTCAAGTTCCAGTGATAAAATAGAAATTTCAGAGAAATGCATTTCCAAAACCTCATTTCTCAGCATCACCAAGTCAAATAATGACAAAAGTTTGGATGAACAGATCGTAATTAATGATAAGGAAGAAGTAAACAATGGTGACAACTGGAAATTTCACAAAGAACATGAAAAAAAAGGAAAGGAACTAAAAAGCTATTACGGAAAGTCAGAAAAGTCACACAAAGTTGTGGATACAAAGTATGAGTCTCTTGAGACCTTGTCTGGATCTGCCTTGGAGTCATCTGCCAGAAATGATCAAAACAGTTCCACTTCTAGTTCTTCCACAGAAAAAATAACAAGATTTGAGGAGGAGATGCCTAGCTCTGATAGATGTCCATCCACTAAGGAGGTAACTGATTCAAATGAGCAGTCAACACATATAGTTTCTTCAGACTCTCAACCTGGGACTTTACATTTGGCTGACAATGAGATGGAGCAGAAAGGTCAAGGATCCTCTGTAGCTGATGCTACAAGAAGGGATGTTGTGACTGAGAAGATTTCAGATACAAAGCAACAGTGTAGAGAGATTAAACAGCCAATCATAAAGCTTGCTGATTTTATGTTTAATACATCCAGTAAAGCAAATCGAGAAGACAAGAAACAATCTCATAAACCAAAAAGGGCATGGGCTGTAAAGCTGACTGCTCCAGTGTCAAGCCTATCTAGGAAAAGAAGTGGAAAAGAAGATAAAGAAGAGAAGATGTCTTTTGAAGAACAAGTTAAGCAAAGTACTTCCACTGAAAAGAGCAGAACAGAGAAGACATTCTCAGAAGAGGAAAAGGTCCAAGTTATCAAATCAAAGAAAGAGCAAAACACAACAAAGGAGGGACAGTTGAGAAATAAGAATGAAGCACCAGCTATACAGGCAGAAGATTGCAATTCAAATCAACTAAACACAAAGGGCAAAGACCCTGTTAGAGCCAAAGTTGGATTTTCACTGAATGAAGCTTTGTCAGAGTCAGAGTCTGTTTCTGTAGAAATTATTGTGTCCAGCAGTCCATCAAGTCCACAGCAACTTGCAGACCTTAATGGAGAAGAGACTGATGTGGGTAAAGAAGATGCAATCAGTGGAAACTTCCAAAATGAAGGTGATGCTGAACTTATAATAGGAATGGAGATGTCTAGAGATCCTCTGAGCCATCACCCCCACTCATCAAAACATGCCATTCCAGCAAGGAAGAGAAAGAGGGCTATAAATATATCGGATCCTGTGCCAATTGATGGTAAGATACCAACCATAAAACTGCATAAAATCAATCACTTGGAGCATTTGCTAAGCAGTTCACAAACAATATCTGAGAACAAGATGGCTAAGCTGAGAACTGAAGTTACTCCTGGTTGTAGCAGCTCCTATGACAATACACAATCTGTACGTGGCAATCGGAGCCAAGCTGAAAAAGGAAAAATGCCTAAACATTCACCTGCATCGGGAAAGAGAAAGGGAGACTTGCAAAGATCGGATCCTATCTCATTGGATGGGAAGGTACCTATCATAAAGCTGCAAAGAATATGCTCAGGAGAAAAACAAGAGAAAGGTGATATGTCCGAGAACCTGAATTCACTTGAAGAAGCGTCTGACAGAAAGTTGAGGAAGAGAAGTCTTAGTCCAAATCAGAGCAAAAGTAAAATTAAAAATAAAAGCCAAAGTCCTTCCAAACAATCTGCAATAAATTTTGAAACAAGTTCTTCGGAGAGTGAAAAAGAAGATGGTTCATTTTCAAAGAAATTGTTTGATTCATTGTTAGAAAAAGTAACAGCATATAATGGTCAGAACTTAGAAGGTAGTGAGTTGAATGTCACAACAAAGGACAATATAGTAGATGGAAACTCTGCACCAGCGATGAATCTTGGAAGTGTGGGATTGAGATGTGCATTAGGAAGACCACTTGCTACTATGTCTCCCATTGCTGGCCCTTCACTGTCTGGTTATCGGTATATTCACGTCTCTAAAAGACAGTTGTCAAGAAGGAGCAAGTCAGATGCTGATTTGGGAAACAGAAAGTCTCACACTCACCATGATGTTAAGAAGGCAGGGATTGACAAGGGGCTAATGTCTCATTCATCTGATGCAAAGCATCATAAAGGCTTACAGAAAGCAATGGCAGTTAAAGAAAGCTCTGATCATCAGGATGAACAGAAAGATGTGACATGTAATGATAATAGCAAAGATGAACTGCCAAAAGATGCTGATGGAGTAGATCCAGAAGTTGAAGCATTGATTAGGAAATTAAAAGGTTCAGATCACAAGGAAAGGAAAATGATGGAGCCAGTGGTTCTCTTGACTAGAATAGATGATGAACATATTAATGATGCTAATACCTTTCTGAAGGGTTATGATTTAAATTTCACCAGAAAGAAACAGTCAAATACTTTTGAACTGAAAGGTAATGAGAAGAGTGTTTCAAGCCTGAAGCAAATGGAGCACAAGTCTCCTTGTGACAGTTCCCAGAGGCTTGTTGTTCCCCTGGAGAGGTTGGACTCGCCCATCAAAACAGGCAGCATTAGACAGTCTACAGACAAAAATAGTAAAAATAAGTCATTGGTTGTTAATGGTAAGCATGAAGAAAGTATAAAAGTGGAAGTACATGCTAGTTGGTTCGAAATGGATAGTGACATTAGTGATGTCAATGTTAAGTTCAAGGAAAGGAACACTACATTTGAAACATCGCCTAGCCCCAGCAAGAAGGTTAGAAAGGATACAGAACTTAATAATGATGTCCTTGGGACAGTCAGTGAAAGGAAGAATTTTTTTTTATCAGATCAGCAGACCATTGAAGCTAATAATATGGAAAGCATGCCGTGTTCCAGTAGTCAATCAAATAACCATCAAGCAGCAGCTTTGATAAATATCAATCCATCTTATCGTAACTCTGAGAAAACTAGCAAGAAAAACCTTGATTCTGCAAGACTTAAATGCAAGAACATTAGTGAAAATGTTTGGAAATTGAAACCAAAAAACTTCCCAGTCACTTGTGCTACATGTGTCTATCTATCCTCACCAGATAGCAGGCTTATCAAAGAGGCTTACACTGGGAAAGACATTCTCTGCAGGCATGTGATTGTGACAATACAAAGACTGGACAGAGAAATTGACTGTGCATCAGTTAGTTCTTTGATCATCAAGGAGAAACAGGCAGATCAGAGGAAAAGGCAGGCTGAAGGAAAGAAGATAAAACTGTTAGAAGAAAAGGAGAAACATATACACAGTGTGACAGAGGAAGAATATGATAGTAAATCAAATGATATGAAGTCAAGGTCTAAATCAGGTAGGCCTTGGAAGTTGATTAGATCTGGCTCAGGTATAGAATGTGAAGCAGAGACCTCTGGCTCAGGAAAAGAGGATGCCAAATCACCTTTGGTGAAAAGCAGTAAAGTGTTGAACAAGAAAGAAGAATCAGGATTAAAAGACTTGTGTTTGCCCAAAGGGAAACATGATAGTCATGGAAAGGATGTACATGTATCAGGTGAGGTTGACATTAGTATTTACTCATCTAGAGTTAAGCTTGAAAACTTGGATATGGAGAACACTTCCCATCAATTTCATTTGAAAATTCCAGATGAATATACTTCCAACTTTAATCCTAAAGTATTAAATGGAGAAAGTAGTCCATCTTCTAATGGGTTCACAAAAGACAAAAGTGAGGGCCACTTTGTCACTATTGATTCAGAGAAACAGTTGTCCAATAAAGTGAGCTCATGCAAGCAATGCATAACACCATCTGGAAAGAAGCCATTTGGTACTGGTGAAACTTTAAATAGATCATCATCTTTGGTTCAGCAACCTGATGATGAAGATGATAATGATGAGACAAATGATTCCAACTGCAAGAATCAGACAGGAGTGACCATATCACCAAGCAGTGATACTGATCTGACAAAAAGCAGACAGAGATCGGCTGTCAGGACTGATCGGAAAACAAGAGACACAGGATTGTGCTCCCTGGACTCGGAACCTGAGAGTGATAGTGCCGCAAGCCCCTTTCCCGAATCCTTAGAGGATGATGATGTCAAGGACTTGCCCCAAGACATCAAAACCAGCAAAGGTACAATGTTTGGTATATTAATATCATCAATCATATCAATAGATACTGTACTGCTGGTATTTTTTGCAGTCATAACCTTTGGCAATTTTGTTCAAAAACAGGGATTTTAATTTTGGCTAGTTATATTATAGCAATTGCGAACCTAGATATTTAAACATATTTATGGTGATAAATTATGACTGGATTTATTTTTGCAATCTCACTCTTAAAAAACAAAATTGCTTAAACTTATCTACCACTAAATATGTGTGCTATGCAATATGACATTAGGATTATTAGTCTTGTGCAGGAAGAAAAAAATTGATGTATTGACACTACACAGCTAGATGTTATTCAGTACAACTATATTCATGATTTTCATCTGTTTCCATATTGAAGACAAGATTGATTATGTACAAATGCTTCCCAGAGATCCTGAAATACTAATGATTCATGCCTGACATTTTTTCCTGAAAATTAATGCGGCAGCCATATATTTGCGAAATTTAATATAAAAGCATTCAAATGAGATTAACAAGTTGTGACAAAATAGAAAAAAATTGATATACCTAATTATTAAATGTACCAGAAAATGTGTCATTTTAGGTTCCAGATTTGCTGCTGCATTATTTTGAGTATTATCGTTCCATGTTTAACTGGTTTCCTCTAAAACTGGTTATTTATATTTTAAAAAAAATTCATTTTTTCTTTCAGAAAACTATACAGTAGAACTTCACCAAACAACAGTTTTTATTCCACTCTATTATTTTTAAACTTTAATTATTAATTGACAGCAAGCAGACTTACTGCCTCAAATACATAACAACCTAATTAACTGACATTTCCGGTGAAGTCGTATGCTGAAGCATTATTTGATCAGATCCACAAATAAGTCTCTGAGGATGATACTAAAAGTTAGTTGTTGTTGCTAGTATCATTTTTTTAAAAAATTCGGGCCCATGCTTCACTGTTTTTTGTTCATGTGCCAACTACACTGCGACACAAGCCACATGGGAAGCCTGGTGTGTACAGGAAGTTTTATTTAGTTAACCCTACATCCCAAAGTTACAACATCCCTATGTGCAAGGCTTGGGGTGATGACTCTTGGATGTATGATTAAAAACTGAAGATTTTTCTTGGGTTATTAGGAATGGGGCCTGGGTACATAATGTTGGTTTTGCAAATATTGATCAATTGGGAATAAAATTGTCTGGAGTAAATTGATGATATTTGGAATTCTACATGATTTTCAAATATTGAACGGGGCCAGTGTACATCAAAATTGGGTACTATTTTTGTCCCCTGAGGATCCCTAAAAAAAATCCCAGCTAATAAAAGCTCAGGAATATGCTGCTTTGCTGCAGAATGCTTTGTATATGCCCACCGTAAGGTGGAGCATATTATGTTATGATGTTATCCATCCATACGTCTCTCCCCTATTTTGTTTCAGCACAATAACTTAAGTTCACTGACATTTTCCATTACCAAACTTTGTGAATGGCTTGCGCATGGGCTAAGACAAAAGCTTATTGATGTTGGGGTCAGAGGTCAAGGTCACTATGACTAAAAGAGAAAAATGGTTTTCGCATAGAAATTTCAGTTCTTGACTACCTTCACTAAAGTTTGTGGATGACTTATTGGTTGGCTAAGAAAGAAGCCTGTTGATTTTGGAGTCAAAGATCAAATTCACTGGCTGAAAGAAGATAAATGGTTTTTGTATAATAACTTTACCTTAACCAAAGTTTGTTGAGGGCTTAAGATATAGGAGAGGACTATTGATTTGGGGGTCAAATGGTCTTGGTCATTGTGGGAATAAGAAAAATAGGTTTTGCATAATAACTTGTTCTAGATTGAGTTACTTGACCAAACTTTGTGGATGGGTTGCACATTGGGTAACTAAGAAACCCGTCGTTTTGGGGGTTTAAAGGCAAGATGTTATGGTCTTGGTAAGTCTAATAACAAAATAATGGTTTCTGCACCTTAAGTTTAGTTCCAGGCCGCATACCTGGACCAAAAGTCGAGGTAATTGAGACCCAGTTAGTTAGTAATATCCAGAGTCAACCTGCAGGCATATAATTCACATTACTCTTGTTCACACTTTTTTGTGCATTTTCTATACACAGTTTTAAGGCAAATTTTAGGGAACTGTTAACCTACATTTATTTGTGGCTACATAATTTTGCAGTTTCCCAATGTAAAACTATTTCATGCCTATTAAATTTTGCAGATCTGCTGCTACTTGTATTATTAGCCATAGACCATGTGAGCTTGAGGCATGGCCCTTGGTCTATCTATCTGCCATCCATCTGTCAATCCACATTTTTTTGCTATTTTTGACTTCTTTATAAAAAACAAAAAAAAAACACTGGGCCAGTTTGGATCAGAATTGGCAGGAATGTTCCTTAGAACATTTTCTACCAAAATTGTGTTCAAGATGTTGTGTTCAGGGTGCTTTCCCAAGAAGCAGGAAATAAAACTAAATTTTCTTAGCACTTTCCAATCTGTACATACAACTCTTGCCCTGACTAATTTCACACTCGCGCAAAAAATGAAACAAAGAAAATACTGAAAGTTCCCTTGTGCTCTATGCCAGTTAAATAAATCATGCCTTGTTCATTATTGATTGGATCAGCCCAGGTCAGCTACCCTGGGGTGTCCTTGTGCTAGGCACTTTACTCCAATTGTCATAAGAAACATCCCTATCAAGTTTGATCAGAAGGGATAGTTTTGTCTCGCCTCGAGAGCTAAGTCAGGATGACGATGCCCTTTCAGTTCTGGTTGATACAAATGAGTTTCCAGAAAAACAGCTTACATTAGGGCCTTCAGTTATAAGTGATATGTGATCCATTCACTTACTACACTTTTAAGTGAAATGTAAGTTATTCACTTACTACACTTATACGTGATATAGGCAAATTCCTGCTAAATTGAATAAATTTTGATTTTAACAAAGCCTAGGGGCAAGGCTTGACAGGAAAGTGTGTCCTCAAATACAAGTCATCAGTTTGATAAAATGTATGCAAAGTCATGTAAATGGCTATCAGTAAGTTCTGATCTTATAAGAATATCATAAACTTCCATTTAAATGACAGTTTTTGAAATGATTTCAGCACAATAGCCTGCCGCATTAAATCACCACATTTGAAAAAACTGTTCAGTATCAAACTGTTAGCTGAAATGAAACAAAAATGTGACAACTACGTGTATAAACATAATTTATTCCGTGAGTAATAAAAATTTTCTTTCAAACATACTTTTTGGGCAGAATCCTTACTTATCATGTAGGTCCCTACATCTGAATCTGAAAGCAGGTTTTGACTTATGGGCAGTAGCATGGTTTACTTTCAAGAACTGATGGCCATTCTACTGTGGCTGTTCAATGATTGCTGTCTCAAAAACCAATTGTCAGCATGTGAATCCTAGGATATTTGTGTATACCACATTATGCTGGGAAGAACATCGAGCAAACAAAACAAAACCTCTATTGAGAACAAGTTGGCATAGCATATCATCCCATTCCTTGTTTTGATGCAGTGTCATAAACTCAGTTTTCGAGATAATGTATCCCTCAATGAAGTCATTAGTACAACAGTTTTTTTACACTGGTCAACACTAATTCATATGGGCAGAATAATTTGTAGAAAGTCCTATCATTATCAGTTGTGAATTGAAACAAAGATAAATACCATGAAAAAAACTCCATTTCACTAATTCTCTTTTTTCCAATCAGTAAGTCCTCTTAAAAATCCTTACTAACTATCCTGACAGGGCAAATCAACTTCCCACCATAATAGACATCCAGTCAGCTACACCACATTTTGTAGCAGCATGACTCACAGTGGATAACTGCATTAGTAACACTGTTTAGGATTGTGTATTTCATGATAAAGTTTCATGTGGAGCTGTCATTATTGTTCAGCGGGGGCTCTTTGTTATTATAATTTGTGCTGCATATTTACAAGAAAAACATACTTTTTTTTCTTCATTTTTGTAAGAATAATAATTAATTGAAAAAACCTTTCTCCTGTAACTTCATGTTTTTTGTCCCAGATTATCTGCACCTCTAGAGAAATCAGTTATGAAGAATGCAAGACAGGTTTGAAGTTCCAAAACAGTACATTTAAGAGATTGATATTCTGTGTACCCACATGGGGGCCCAGGGTGGCCAAGTGGTCTAAGGTACTCACCTTTACAGATCAATCACATCTCACCTCTATCTGTGTGGGTTTAGATCTCGACTTGGCGAACATTGATGGGTATGTGAGAAAGCTTGTCTGTAGCTTCCCATGGGTCGGTGGTTCTTCCTGGGTTAATCCTCCACCAAATATACTGGCTGCCATGTATAGCCTATCATGTGCTGAAAAATGGTGATAAAACCACAAAACCAAACTGTATATCCACATTGTCCATTAGCATTTAAAAAACAGGTCATATACTAAATCTAATATATTTTACTTAGAAGTAAACATTTTTCTTTGAATACCATTATGATTTTTCCCAATTTGATTATTTTAGCTCTTGAGATGAAATCTCTCGCAAAACCAAAATTATTATAAAAAATTTTAAAAAGCATTTGAAATGCTACATGAAGTTTCTTTATGTGATTTTTCTTATAAACTTGTTTTTCATTTGCTACTGGTGTTACTCTGCAATATATTTTTGTCATGTTGATTATGTACAACAGTGTAACAAGCAGAAGTAGATTCATGTGAAGTGTGTTATAACAAGCGATGTAATACACAAACTTTCCAACAATTGGTCATCTGGTTGTAAGTATGCCAAGAAGAGTATGACGGAATATATCACTGACATTTGATATGCATGCTTTACTAAAATAACTCACGAAAGAAATGAAAGTTGTCACTATGAATGGCATATATTTCTGAAAGGTAAAATTGAGTGCTTAAGTGTATCAAAACCAAGGGCTCTAGGATAATTCCGCCTGTGAACCGCTATTTTTGATTTCCAGAAACAGGAGAGTAAGTGTGGCTAAGCCTAAATTATAATGCCGATTGCCCCAGAAATCAGTCTGGTTCTTGATTTTCACTGTTGAAACATCCTTTTGGTGTCAAATAATATTTCAGCATCGAGCAATAAATTATTTTGTTTTATTTCATGAAAATATACATAAATTTATTAGAAAGTAATTTATTGCTAGCTGCTGAAAAGTACATTTTAAGGTGTGTCCCCAATGTGTGGGTGTGTATTTTCAATCATGTCCCCAGTTTGCAATTTAAACACATACACATTGCTTTATTCTAACTTTGATACCTAAGATCCATCAAAGTTTTATTTCAGTGGATTTGTTTTAAATCTTAAAACATTTAAAAATGAAACATGATAATTTGCTATTTATTTTTATATGGCTCTGATTCAAATTGATAAATCTGGTGGGAAGTTTTTCATTGTAGCACCTTTTGCTTCGACAGCTGGTTGATGCACAACATCCTCATACATACCTTCCTGAGGGATCTGTCTCTCAGTTTGGTGATGCTGACTCAACTAGGCCTAAACCCCTTTCACAAGAAGTTGGATCTTATCCCTTCTCAGAATTTCATTTCTCAAATGTCAAGGAACAGTCCTTGAAGAAGCTTCCCTCCACATCAATAATCTAGAAATGCAGGCTGTTTTTCATGCACTTAAAGAGTGCATAAACTGCATAAAACATCACTGCTTCACGATTGCAAGAGACAACACCTTGGTTGTAGCATACCTCAGATCCCAACAGAGCATAAATACCCCTTCTCTGCTTGGAAGTCTGGAACCTCCTCCATTGGACAGTTTCAGAGGAGATAACTTGCAGAGTCCCACACATTCCAGGAAAGAGGAATGTTCTGGCAGACAGGGGTGGGCAGTCCTCACAGAATGGTTTCTACACCAGTCAGTAGCAGAGACACTTTTTCGTCAGTGGGGAAGGCCAAAGGTCGATTTGTTTGCAAGAAAGTTGAACAACAAGCTTCCCCTTTATGTCGCTTCAGTGCCAGACCCGAGGGTATGGATGGTGGATGCCTTAAGTCTGAAGTGTAATCAACTATATGCCTTTGCATTCCCACCTTTCAGAGTAATCCCTTGGGTTCTTCATAGTCAGGACTCATCCTGAAAGCTTCCCTGTGACCCCAGAGATCATCGTTCAACAATCTCCATGATCTATTGGTTGGCAATTCCAGGGAATTACTGCTGAGAGGGGATCCATATATCCTCCACCTTTATGCCTGACCATATTAAATGATCTATCTGCCAGGACCAGTTTTCAAGCAAGGTTGCCAACCACATTGCGCAGGCTAGAAGGCAATCAGCCTCCAACATTTATGATGCCAAGTGGTCCCAGGTGGCAGAGTTGTCTAAGGCTCTCGCCTTCACAGACCACTGTCTGCATAGGTTCAAATCTCAGGCTCTGTTAATGTGGGTATGTGAGAAAGCTTGCCAGTAGCTTCCCATGGGTCAGCGGTTCTTCCCGGGGTTTTCCCAGGTTCTTCCTCCACCAAATATACTGGCTGCCATGTATAGCCTATCATGTGCTGAAAAATGGCATTAAACTCACAAAACCACAATTATGAAGCCAAGTGGAGAATTTTTTGTAATTGGTGCAGTAGGAAATGTGTTGAACCTTTGAGTGAAGCTTCTTTTGTGAATCTTACCTTAAAACAGGCTTCCTCCTCCCCTTGCATCAGCAAGGAGGAGTGAAATTCATGCATTGTCAGAGAAAAAGGGTTGTTTATGTTTCAGTGGTAACTATGATTCTGTCTGTCTTTTTTGTCAGCCGAGGTTTCTTGCCAAGAATCAGTTATCTTCGGTATCTCCTGTGCCTATTGAAATCCTCAATATCAGTCGTATCTGTGCTAGGGATGATCAAGATAGACTCCTTTGCCCAGTTAGAGCTTTTATGGTTCTCTCTAGCTACATGTAAATCAAGAGGAAAAAGAAAGGGTCATAACTGTCTTTTTCTGCCTATAAAAGGTACTTCTGATATTTGGGCAGCGACCATCTTGAGGTGGATTGTTCGGAGTATTAACAGAGCCTATCAGTTTTGCACTAAGAGAGATTTCTCTGTCATGAAAATTAAAACCCATGAGGTCAGGGCTGTTACTGCATCTTGGGTCTTTTTTAATCATTTCTCTTTGGATTATATCATGAAGGCCACATTCTGGTGTTCTCATTCCACTTTCTCATCATTCTCCCTTCATTCAGTGGTGCACCAGATTGAAGGTATTTATACTTTGGGTTAAATTGTGCAATGCCCAACCAGTTGTCATGCCATCCTCCAGTTGGCAGTAGAACAACCTTCTGATAACAATGGTAAGTTTACTTAACAGCTTTTATCTTAGGCCTTCAGACAGCCACCACCCACCAGGCTGACAAATTCAGCAATGCAATTGTAGTAGGTATTGTATTACTGCTATTTAAATGTACTGGGGGGGGGGGAGTAAAAACTAATTTTAATTATGTAATAGGTAATAGCTACTAACCTGCTACTATTGCAAGATTCCCTCTCCCACCACACTCGGATGTCCTTCAGTCTTGGTCCAAATCAAAAGAGGAAGATATTTTGTATGTTGGATATGATTCAGGAAGCAGACTGGGATCATGTTTTTATTCTGGTTCTCGAATTACTAATTGGAGGAGGGAATATTAAGCTTGGACTATCGCATCCTGGAAAAAGGTAGCAATGCAATAGTAGCAGATAAGTATTACATAATTAAAATTACTCCCCCATCCCACCCCTACATTTTCAGCCTGATTGTTATGGAAGTCACACCCATTCCAGGTGAGCCACCCAGACCTAATTTTGTTTCAGCATGCCCAAAGTAACATTCCAACCTACTTTGATCAAATTTGGCTCGACCATCCTGGAAAAGAAGATGAAAATAGATTTTCCATCTAATTGCTGTGGAAGTCACACTGTTTCCATGGGAGGCATCTCAGACCCAATTTTGACAAAGCATGTCATAAGAAACATTCCTACCTAGTTTTATCAAAAGCTGATTCAGCAGTTCTAGAGAAAAAGTGAAAGATAGGTTTTTGACATGGTTGCTTTAAGGAAGTCACACTGTTGCTTGGGGAACCACCCCATGCATAAGTTTGATAAAGTATATACAATGTATCAAGAAACATTCATACCAGGTTGTTTGAAAATTGACACAGCCTATATGGAGAAGAAGTTGAAAATGGGTTTTCTATATGGTTGCTGTTGAAGTCACACTATGTCTACAAGGTGTAAAGTTAGCACTTGTCTGCTTTATAATGGCGAGTTGGAGGACATTCAGGTGAGTAGAGCTAGAACTGTACTGTCTGAATTTGATGAGTGCTTGAAACAGTTAAAGGTTGTATAAAATTTGTCTTAGTACCTTATATTTCTGCTCAAACAATCAGTAACATTTTTATTTAGTAAATATAGAGCAACAGAAAGTGTTCTTGTGTTGATTAAGGTAAAATTTAAATCTCTACTGGTTATAGGCCAGAAGAGCTTATGGGATTCCCTGTGTTCCGTCATCCATTGTCTGACATCTGTCTTCCGATGTTCATGATTCTTTCGCTACTCCTTCTTACCTGTAGGATGCACTCTTATCAAAATTGTGTATGGTGTGGCCTCCTTAGCAACCAAGTGAGAGAAAAAGAAACTTATTTTAAATTTCTTCTCAAGAAAACCTGTTTTTAGCTCTACTGGTCATAAAACAGAAGAGCTTATGGAATGGCCTGTTGTCCATCCTTTGTCCAATGTTTACCTGTTCATAAGCACAAGTTTGTTATTGCTACTTCTCCTAAACTACTTGGAGGATTGCTACTTCTTCTGAATGGAAATTCTTATTGACAAGGGGTTCTCACCAGAAGACTTCTTACCTAGTTGGTCCTAAAAGAAAATGGTTCCACTTGGACATCCACAGTGGTCATCTTGAAAATCTTGTTATCATTACTCCTCCTGAATGGATGGACATATCAGCATTGGGTTTTCACTAAAAAGACTTCTTATAATGTCTAGTTGGTGCTAAATAAAAATGGTGCCATCTTATTTCCAATATGGCTACCATGGCAGCCATCTTGAAAATCTTAATATTGCTACACCTTCTGAATGGAAAGTCATATTGACATTGGGTTTTCACCAGAAGACTTCTTATGACATCTAGTTGGTCCAAAGTGAAAATGGTTCCACTTGGATATCCTGGAATTTTTTTTCGGATGGTAGAGTGTCAGTTCCTTTGAGAGACTCTTGTGAGCTTCTCAGAACGACTTAGCTAATTTTTTATAAAACTTTGTTGAAATTGTTTCTTTGGTTATGCTCAGTCATATTTGTATGTGGGGTTGTTCCCCTAGCAGTGGTCTGGCTTTCATTACAACAATATGGAAGACCTATTTTCAACTTCTTAAGAATGGCTGAACCATGTTTTATTAAACTTTGTAGGAACAATTTGCATGACTTGTACCAAAATTTGCTTCCATTGTGGCTTCCTAGCAACAGTGTTTCTTCCATTTCAACCATCTGGAAAACCTGTTTTTAAAATTTTTCTCCAGAACAGCTGAGCCAGTTTTGATGAAACTTGGAATTTTTTGCAGGACATGTTCCACTAGAGGTATGTTTGTGTTGGTTCCTTTACAAACAATATGGCTTCCATTGGAGCCGGGGATAAATAAATTTTTTTCTACTTCTCCAGAGTAGCCAAGACAATTTTGATCAAACTTGGTAGGAACAATTCTTAGGATATGCTTTGCCAGAATTTGTTATGGGTGGAATCCCTAGCAGCAGTGTGGTTTCTACAGCAACCAGGTGGAAATTCTGTTTTTGACTTCTTCAGAATGACTCAGTCAATTTCAGCTAATTTGCTAGGTATGTTCCTTTTGATATTATGTGTTAATATTACGTATGAAGTGACTCCCCAAGAAATTGTATGGCATTCATAGCAACCAGGTGGAAACCCTGCAAATAATACTTATCTCCATCAAGTATAGCTATTGTTGCTATTATATTAAATACAATATACTTCATATACTAACTTTCTCTCCAAAACTGCCTGACCATAATTAGACCAAATTTGATAAGTAGAATTCAACATGAGCAGCTTTCACATTCGTATGAAAGATGTCAAAAGAGTATCTACTACAGCTGAAGTGCAGAGTAGAAACACAGATAACAAGATGTCAGATGCCACAAATTTCAACCAGATGGCAGTAAATTATCCTGACACAGGTGTCTGTCAACCAAGTTACCTGCCTTAATACTACATTTGCCTTTTAGACCATTGTATGTGGGTGAGCGATATCAGATCCACTTTGTCCTCTTGTTAATATGCAGCATCGATAAGATCACTTCCAAGCAAAAGTAGGGCTAAGACTGTGATTTCCCACTTATTGTATGCCAAGGCCACCATGGACATAGCTTCATCTTATCTGTACATGGGAACATTTAGTGTAATTCTACACAAGAAAATTGTGCCGGTGATGAAGGTTTTTTTTCTTCACTTCCTATGATGTAAAGGTAAAATGGTGAATGATTCAAATGATCAGAAAATTACTTTCCAACAGCAAATATGAAAATAAATACTACTCTGTACTTGCATTCAGGGTCTTATCTAGGACACCTGATTGCACAATTAATTTTAATTTCTCAAAAATTGCACAGAAAAATCAATTGGATGCATGAAAATCACACATTATATTTGCTATCTGTACCTTTATTTTTTTGTGAACACCCTCTAATATTTAGAAAATTCCACCCCCCTTGTTTATTTAAAGTTAATGGGGGATTTCCCACCTAAATTTTCAGTTCTAGAATAGACCCTGTTGCACTGTCACACTACATGTAGATTCCTTTCCTCTATGAAGATGTATATTGAACATGGGATGCAGATATAAATTCAGATGTCAAATATTAAGGCCTAGGGATGAAGTGGTAGTCTGGAGAAAGTTCAGGGGACCAGGATAGCATGGCAGTAAGGGAGCCAGAGTTGCACATCTGTTGAGATCTTATCATAAGTACAGAACTTGTTGTGCAAGCCATGCCAAATAAATAGAGTTCTTAGAATTCATGAGCAAGAGCCTGGCAAAGCTTCATTATTTTCCATATTATTTTCCATGAATTCTGATTTCTCAGATAGTACATATCTCTTCAGAATCCATTGTAACCAAGCAGGATGAACCATTGTTGGTTAAGAGGGAGAAGGAGAATGGGAATTCTCCCCAACTGATCCCAGAGTCCCCCAGTGTACATAGAACACCTTCTGATCCCTGGCCCAAGCTGTCACAAGGTACAGATAAAACGGACAGAAGTGGTTCCTCAGAAGACTCTGATGTATCCTCAACCCTCTCTCCCCAGGATGGCAGTCAGGTAACAGTTGCTTCTGTACCGCTAAATCTCCAGAGTTTAATATTCTTTTTTAGCCTGCTTTTGGCAGATTGCAAGAAATAGGTATCACTATTGTGATGGTATTGTTAACGTTTTGATGTTGTGATCAAGTCTTTGAAAGTCATGTAACTTCTGCAATAATTGTTCTATTCAACTGAAACTCCAGTACATTATTGCTGAATTAGGATTATACAGGTCTAGATATATTATGATTGAAGTTATGTTACTGTTGGCAGAAATCTGCGTTGTCAATAAGGCTGTCTTGTTAACAAAAGTTTGTTAACCTTTACACAATTACAGTCAGACCTGGCTAAAGGCAAGTGACCTTTGTACACAGATGATCTCTGAATGCTAGTTCACCTTTCAGACTTGGTTCTGGAACAAATACCACCTACAATGTGTTGTATTCATATTGTATTTTATGTTCATCATGTGCTTTTTATCTGTTAGAAAAATGTATGACATCAATCATCAGTAGTGTCATTCATATAGTGTATCAGTAAGCATCAGCTAAGATATCTTATTATGTTTCTATTTCTTGCTGTCCCCTCTGTACTGCATAATTTATAGAACTGATATAATTCTTACAAACCACTTTTTGATTTTTAACTCTACTCGTCATAGACCAGAAGAACTGTGATGGTCTGTCGTCCATTGTCCAACCATCCGTTAGCACAAGTTTGTTATTGCTACTCCTCCTAAACTACTTTGAGGATTACCATGAAACTTTACACACACATTCATCCCATGGTCTAGTTGGTCCTAAATGAAAATGGTGCAGCTTGGACATCCAATATGTCCACCACAGTGGCCATCTTGAATATCTTGTTATTTCTACAGTAACTCCTCCTAAATGGATGGTCATATCAACATGGGGTCATATCAACATGGGGTTTTATGATGTCTGGTTGGTACTAAATGAAAATGGTGCAAATCTGACATCCAATATGGCCATCACAGCAGCCATCTTGAAAATCTTATTATTGCTATTCCTCTTGAACAGAAAGCCATATTGACATGGGACTTTCACCAGAAGACTTCTTATTGATGTCTGGTTGATCCTAAATGAAAATGGTGCTGATCTGATGTCTAATATGGCCACTATGGTGGCCATCTTGAAAATCTTATTATTGCTATTCATGAATAAATGGAGATGTCATCGTGGGGTTTTCACAAAGAGACTTCTGATGTTTAGTGGAACTTAAATGATGCTGATCTGATATCCAATATGGCCACCTCAGCAGCCATCTTGAAAATCTTGTTGTTGCTACTCCTGATGAACAAAAAGTCGTATTGACCTGGGGTTTTCACCAGAAGACTTCTTATGAAATCTATCTGGTCCTTAATGAAAATGGTGCCACTCGCACATCCAGTATGGCTGCCACAGTGGCCATCTTGAGAATCTTGTTATTGCTACTTCTCCTGAATGGAATGTCATATCAACATGTTTTTTTTAACTAAAATTCTTCTTATGATGTCTGGCTGGTCTAAATAAAATGGTACTGCTCAAACATCCAATATGCCCACCACAGTGGCCATCTTGAAAATCTTGTTATCACTACTTCTCCTGAATGAATGGTCATATCAGCATGGGATTTTCACTGAATGACTTCTTATGATGGCTAATTGGTCGTAAATGAAAATGATGCCAATCTGACCTCCAATATGGCTGCCACGATGGACATCTTGAAAATTTTGTTATGGCTACTGGTCATATTGAAATTGTGCTTTCACCAGAAGACTTCTTATGATGTCTAGTTGGTCCTAAATGGAAATGGTGCAAATCTGATGTCTAATATGGCCACTATGGTGGCCATCTTGAAAATCTTATTATTGCTATTCATGAATAAATGGTGATGTCATCATGGGGTTTTCACAAAGAGACTTCTGATGTATAGTGGAACTTAAATGAAATGATGCTGATCTGATATCCAATATGGCCACCTCAGCAGCCATCTTGAAAATCTTGTTATTGCTACTCCTGATGAACAAAAAGTCGTATTGACCTGGGGTTTTCACCAGAAGACTTCTTATGAAATCTATCTGGTCCTTAAGGAAAATGGTGCCACTCGCACATCCAGTATGGCTGCCATAGTGGCCATCTTGAGAATCTTGTTATCGCTACTTCTCCTAAATGGAATGTCATATTGTTATGTATGATGTTTATATAATATTATAAATATTTTAGGAAATTATAAATGTTTCTTCACTTTAATATTTGATTAAATCTTTATGTTTGTTAGGAAAAACATGTTTAACTAGTGTCCTTGAATTAGGTTGTTTTGATCAATATGTTTTCTCAATTTGAAGGTCAAGGTTGATTTTGTTTACAGTTAGAATTCCATTAAGATGACTCACATTCTAGAACATTCTGTCATGTGACCAATCTAGAACATTCTGTCATGTGACCAATCTTTATATATATCATGTTTGGTAGACATTTTGTTCAGTTCGACATTACCATCAGTCTTGTAAAGAGCTATTGCAGTTGTGAAAATTCATTCCAAATTCTAAGAGAGGAATTATTTTAATTATTCATTGGATTATTAACAGTGCTCATAAACTTTTGGATTTTGGATTTTTAATTGACAATTTTGGAATTTATGTGAACTTATTCAGAGATTTTGGAATACTTCATTTTGACTTCAGCACATCAAGATTTCTAGTACATCAGGACTTTGGAGACCATTAGCACATCATAACATTCAAGGACACATTCTATATTTAGGACTTGTGATTAGAACAATCATTCTTATTGGATTATTAGGATACATAAACACATTACTGTAAGTGACTTTTTGATTTTTCATTTTAATTATCTAGTAATAAATTGCTTGTTGATTTTTTACTTGATTTGTTGGTTTCACTTTCTTTCTGTTACATTTTTCTTAGACCATAGAGTCGTAACAGAAATTGGGGGCTCGTTCCGGGATTGAATTTCTTTAAAGCATATTAGAGATTTTCAATTTATCTTTGAAATTCATATTGATTTTGTTTTGGAATTTTTTTTTTGTCTTTGGCAAAGATTTTTAATAAAGAAATTTGTTTTGTGTGAAACCAACAAGCATTTACAATGGCATCTAATGTTCAGAATTTCATTTCAAAACCTACCCAGGAGGGGTTAGAGTGCATGAGAAAGGATGAGTTGCTCGAGCTTGCCAGAAAATACAGTCTATCTGAGGCAAAAGTATCATTGACAAAACAGGAGATAAAGATTATTTTGATTCAGTATTTAGTAGGAAAGGGAATTTTTGATAGCAGTGCTTTAAGTTTGAAGAGAAAGCCTGTATCTGGTTCTGACAGGAAATTAAGGGAATTAGAGTTAAAGAACCAGATTGATTTAGAATTGGTAAAGCTTCAGATTCAGAGAGAGAGAGAGAGAAAGAAGAGAGGCAGCTACAAATGCAGAAGGAAGAGAGGCAGATGCAAATGCAGATGGAGAGAGAGAAAGAAGAGAGGCAAATGCAGAGGGAGAGGGAGAGAGAGAAAGAGGAGAGACAAATGCAGATGCAAAGAGAAGAAAGGGAAATGCAATTTAAATTAAGAGAATTAGAACTGGCAAACAGAGCACACTCCACTCCTTTAAACACAAGTCCAGGTTTTGATGTTACTAGATATATTAGGTTAGTACCCCCTTTTCAGGAAAAAGAAGTAGATAAATACTTTCTTCATTTCGAGAAAATAGCTGAAAACTTGAAATGGCCCAGAGAGCATTGGACTTTGTTATTACAAAGTGTACTTATTGGCAAAGCTCGTGAAGTCTACACTTCACTGTCAGTACAACAAAGCACTGATTATGATTTGGTTAAGGAGTACATCTTGAAAGCTTATGAGTTGGTACCAGAGGCATATCGACAAAGGTTTAGGAATTGTAGAAAAGAAACTGGACAAACTCATGTCGAATTTGCAAGGGATAAAGAACAACTATTTGATAGGTGGTGCTCAGCCAAGAAAGTTGATCAAGCTTATGATAACCTCAGACAGCTCGTATTAATTGAAGAGTTCAAGAGGTGCATCCATAGTGATGTTAAAACCTATCTTGACGAGCAGAATGTGGAAACTTTGGAAAATGCTGCTCGTATGGCTGATGATTATTCCTTGACTCACAAAATTTCATTTGGCAATAAGTCGTCCTCTCAGCAGTTTTCTGGTAAAAACCATTTCAATCTCATTCGAGTACTTCCAAATTTCACAACAGCACAACTGTTAGGAATCAAACATCTGATAAGACTGATCAGAAATCCTTATCTCTTCCTACGTGCACTTATTGTAAAAAGAAAGGGCACGTTATTTCTGATTGCTTCAAGTTGAAAAATAAGCAACAGAGTAAAGACAGAGCTTTTCCAAATGCTCTTATTTCTACGAGGTCAAGGTCACGGTCTTGTATTGAAAGCAATACATTTGTTGGGTCAAACAAACCCCAGTCTGATTCTATTTTGGAGGCTTATGAACCATTCATGTCAGAAGGTTCTATATCACTTATTGGTGATTCTGCCAAACCTATCCCAATTAAAATATTAAGGGACACTGGAGCTTCTCAGAGTCTTTTATTATCAGGTACTTTGCCTTTGTCTGAGGAGTCTTCTTCAAGTGAAAGTGTTCTTGTTCAGGGAGTTGAGTGCGGCTTTGTAAATGTTCCTCTTCATTGTGTAAATTTGGCATCAGACTTAGTTTCTGGACCTGTGACTGTTGGGGCAGTGACTTCTTTACCCATAGAGGGTGTTCATTTATTACTAGGCAATGACCTAGCTGGAGATAAGGTTGTGGTTAATCCACTTGTAACTGACAAGCCTTGTTTGGATCAGAAAGTTGATCCTGTCGAAACTGAAATCCCTGATTTGTACCCTGCTTGTGCAGTTACTAGAGCTATGGAAAAAAGAGCTCTTGAGATTGATGTTGATCAGGATATTATTCCTTTAGCTGACACATGTATTGGTCAGTTTTTTGATGAGGTCACTTTTTCCTCAGGTATTGATCAATCAAATGGTATTGATCACAGTGATCCTCTTTTGGCAACTCATTCTCTTTGTTCTACTCAGGGTGACAAACGACAATCTCTTGTCGTTGAACAGGAGCAAGATTCTGAGATATCTTGTTTGTTTCAGAGGGCTATTAGTGAAACTGAAGCCACACAAGTTCCAGTGTGTTACTTTGTGAAAAATGGGGTCCTTATGAGGAAATGGAGACCACCTGATGTACCCGCTGGTGACGAGTGGTCAGTGAGCTATCAAATTGTTGTTCCTAAGTCATATTGACAGGAAATTCTTAATTTAGCCCATGAAAACCCTTTAGCTGGTCATTTAGGAGTCCGTAAGACTTATCACAAGATCTTGAATCATTTTTATTGGCCGAAACTCAAAAGTGATGTTTCTAAATACTGCAGATCTTGTCACACTTGTCAAATGGTAGGAAAACCCAATCAGAAGATACCTAAGGCTCATCTGCAACCTATTCCTGCATTTGATGAACCATTTAGTAGAATAATAGTAGACTGTGTTGGTCCTTTACCTAAAACCAAGTCAGGCAACCAATACTTGTTGACCATCATGTGTGCATCTACAAGATTTCCAGAGGCAATTCCTCTGAGAAATATAAAAACTAAAACTATTGTGAAAGCTTTGGTGAAGTTTTTTACACTTGTTGGCCTTCCCAAATCTGTCCAGTCGGATCAAGGGTCAAATTTTATGTCTGGAATTTTCCAACAAGTTATGCATGAATTAGGCATCCAACAGTTTAAATCTTCTGCCTATCACCCTGAAAGTCAAGGTGCTTTGGAAAGATTTCATCAAACTTTGAAGAATATGATTCGATCATATTGCTTTGATACAGAAAAGGATTGGGATGAGGGTGTTCATTTGTTGTTGTTTGCTGTTAGGGAATCAGTTCAAGAGTCGTTGGGTTTTGGTCCCTTTGAACTAGTTTTTGGTCATACTGTCTGTGGACCATTGAAATTATTGAAAGAGAGACTTCTTTCAAATGAAGATTCAAAGATTAATCTTCTTGATTATGTCTCTGATTTCAAATACAAGTTGTCAAAGGCCTGTGAAGTAGCAAGAACTAATCTTCACACTACTCAGTCAAATATGAAATTAAGGTATGACAGAAATTCACAGGAAAGGAGTTTTAAACCTGGTGACAAAGTTCTGGCTCTCTTTCCCATACCTCAGAATCCTCTTCAGGCTAAATTTTTTGGTCCTTATACCGTTGAAAAGAAAGTAAATGACTTAAATTATATCATTAACACTCCTGGGAGACGGAAACAGAAACAACTTTGTCATATAAATATGTTAAAGGAATATTTTGACAGAGATAGCTCAGCTAATTATTCAGTTAATTTAGTTGTACCTGTCCCACACAGTGAAGATATCAACGATGGAGTACGATCAGACTATAGTGACTCTGGTATAACCAATCTTCGGAATTCAGAAATATTGAACAACCTAGACCAGAAACTTTCACATCTACAACAACAGGAAAGAAATGAACTAAAACAGCTATTACATGAATATGAGCACTTGTTTCCTGATGTTCCAACACGAACAAGTAAAATTTATCATGACGTTGACATTGTAGATTCTGCGCCTGTGAAACAACATCCTTATAGGATGAATCCTCTCAAACAGAACTATCTGAAGAAAGAAATTCAGTATCTACTGGAGAATGATTTCATAGAACCAAGTAAAAGTAACTGGAGTTCACCATGTATTCTTGTTCCCAAGCCAGATAATACATTCCGTATGTGTACTGACTATAGAAAAGTCAACAGTGTCACCAAAACTGATTCATTTCCAATCCCAAGAATGGACGATTGCATTGATAAAATTGGAAATGCGGAATATGTCACCAAGTTTGACCTTTTAAAAGGATTCTGGCAAATTCCACTGACGGAAAGGGCAAAAGAAATTTCAGCATTTGCAACTCCAGATGGACTTTATCAATATAAAGTCATGCCGTTTGGAATAAAAAATTCGCCTGCAACGTTTCAACGTCTGATGAACATGATAACATTTGGTCTTGATAATTGTGACGCTTATATCGATGACGTCATTATCTACAACAGCACCTGGGAAGATCATTTGGAAACCATTCGAAAATTCTTCGATCGACTCAGTGATGCGAATCTGACAATTAATTTGAGCAAAAGTGAGTTTTGCCATGCTTGTGTCACATTTTTAGGACATATTGTGGGACAAGGTCAAGTTAAACCTATAGAAGCTAAGGTCAAAGCTATCTCTGAATTTCAAGTTCCAATTTGTAAAAAGCAACTGATGCGATTTCTAGGTATGGCTGGATATTATCGGAAATTTTGTTCCAATTTTTCCAAAATTGCTGAACCTTTAACAAGTTTATTGAGTAAGAAAACCAAATTTCATTGGTCTGACAAGTGTCAGGAATCTTTTGACAAGTTAAAGGCCATGCTTAAGAATGCACCAGTTCTTTCTGCACCAAATTTTAGCCAATCATTTAAATTATCTGTTGATGCAAGTGATGTAGGAGTTGGTGGAGTATTGATTCAGGAAGACAAAAGTGGTGTGGATCACCCTGTGTGTTATTTTTCTAAAAAACTAAACAAGCACCAGAAAAATTATTCCACAATTGAGAAGGAATGTTTGGCTTTGATATTGGCTTTACAGCATTTTGAAGTGTATGTTACCTCAGCTCTTTCTCCAGTTATTGTGTACAGTGATCACAATCCCCTTACTTTCATCAACAAAATGAAAGATAAAAATCGGAGATTGTTGAGATGGAGTTTGATATTGCAGGAATATAACATTGACATTAGACACATCAGGGGAAAAGACAATGTGATTGCAGATGCACTCTCACGTGCCTAGAAATGTAATATTGCTTGATGTAATTAAGTCCAGTATCGTAAAACATGTTCTTATGTAATTTTGGTTATTGTAGTATTAGATGTATATTCAAAAGAAAGCTTTATTATATAAATCTTTCTTTTTCTTTATGAGGGGAGGTGTTATGTATGATGTTTATATAATATTATAAATATTTTAGGAAATTATAAATGTTTCTTCACTTTAATATTTGATTAAATCTTTATGTTTGTTAGGAAAAACATGTTTAACTAGTGTCCTTGAATTAGGTTGTTTTGATCAATATGTTTTCTCAATTTGAAGGTCAAGGTTGATTTTGTTTACAGTTAGAATTCCATTAAGATGACTCACATTCTAGAACATTCTGTCATGTGACCAATCTAGAACATTCTGTCATGTGACCAATCTTTATATATATCATGTTTGGTAGACATTTTGTTCAGTTCGACATTACCATCAGTCTTGTAAAGAGCTATTGCAGTTGTGAAAATTCATTCCAAATTCTAAGAGAGGAATTATTTTAATTATTCATTGGATTATTAACAGTGCTCATAAACTTTTGGATTTTGGATTTTTAATTGACAATTTTGGAATTTATGTGAACTTATTCAGAGATTTTGGAATACTTCATTTTGACTTCAGCACATCAAGATTTCTAGTACATCAGGACTTTGGAGACCATTAGCACATCATAACATTCAAGGACACATTCTATATTTAGGACTTGTGATTAGAACAATCATTCTTATTGGATTATTTGGATACATAAACACATTACTGTAAGTGACTTTTTGATTTTTCATTTTAATTATCTAGTAATAAATTGCTTGTTGATTTTTTACTTGATTTGTTGGTTTCACTTTCTTTCTGTTACATTTTTCTTAGACCATAGAGTCGTAACAATATCAACATGTTTTTTTTAACTAAAATTCTTCTTATGATGTCTGGCTGGTCTAAATAAAATGGTACTGCTCAAACATCCAATATGCCCACCACAGTGGCCATCTTGAAAATCTTGTTATCACTACTTCTCCTGAATGAATGGTCGTATCAGCATGGGATTTTCACTGAATGACTTCTTATGATGGCTAATTGGTCGTAAATGAAAATGATGCCAATCTGACCTCCAATATGGCTGCCATGATGGACATCTTGAAAATTTTGTTATGGCTACTGGTCATATTGAAATTGTGCTTTCACCAGAAGACTTTTTATGATGTCTAGTTGGTCCTAAATGGAAATGGTGCCAATATGGCCACCATGGCAGTCATCTTGAAAATCTTGTTTTTGTTACTCCTCCATAATGGAAAGTCGTATCAGCATATAGTTTTCACTAGAAGACTTATAATAATGTCTTTTTGGTCCTAATTTAATATGGTGCTGATTTAATATCCAATATGGCCACCATGGTGGCCATCTTAATAATCTTTGTTGTCGCTATTCTTCTTAAATGGAAAGTAATTTTGACTTGGCGTTTTCATCAGAAGAGTTCTTATGGTGTCTAGTTGGTATGAAATGAAAATGATGCAAACTGACCCTCAGTATGGCCATCATTGTGGCCATCTTTAAAATATTATTATCTCTACTATTCACAAATGGATGGCTACATCAGCATGACTTTTTCACCAATAGACTTTTTATGATACCTAGTTGGTCCTAAATAAAAATGGTGCCATTCGTACATCCAATATGGCTGCCATGACTGGTGTCTTGAAAATCTTGCTGTCGCTATTTCCCTTGAATGGATGGTTATATTGGTATGGCGTTTAAACCAAAAGACTTTAAATGATGTCTACTTGGTCCTAAATGAAAATGATGCCAATCTGACATCAAATATGTCCACTACAGCAGCTAAATTGAAAATCTTGTTATCACTGAAGAATATCAGAAGTGGTTTCAACACTCAGCTGTTAAAAGGAAGAAATGATCTTATCCTGAATTCCTGGAAATTCTTTTTGCCTAGTTGAGTGTCAGTTCCTTCGAGGGACTCTTGTTTTATTTTGCAAAATGTCAAGCATGTGCCTGGCTTAATTATTAGCATGTGATCACCACTGCTGATCATGACTGATTGGGTGTGAAAGGGAAGAGACTGAACATTTATGGTTCTCTTTGTTTTTGATTAAATCATGTGTCAGGCAAGTTCTTTCAGTGATCCAGAATTGGAAAAAGCATGCATCTTCTGGGGTTAGGCTAATCTTCACTGGATGGAAGAAAATGCTCATCTAAATTGGATGAATCGTCTCAGACAGAAAAGGTGATGTATTATAAAATTTTAAAATAAACTTTTTCAAAATTATGGAATTATAGGTGGCAATTCCTGGATAAATATACAGTGATAAATTGCACTCTACCATCGTCTATTGAATCCCCTGCATCTTAGGCTCGCACAGCCTATTGGCCTATTATAAAACTAAATTTTTAAAAAATGTGTCTTTTCAGAGGCGGAAGCTGATGGAAGCTTACAAAAGAAGACTGGATACAATTCAGGATAAAGATTATGAATATGAGGTAACAGATGGCCATATATAGGATAAAAGTAAATTGTATACACATCCATGTTTTATAAAGGTATATCACTATTTCTCTGATACCATTATTTGTTATTGAATTTGACACCATACTAGCTGACCTGTGCTGATCCAATGGTAGGATTTAAACCCGCACAGTTTCAGTCACAAGTCTGCACCAAACCACTGGTCCACTGCAACTCCAAGTCATGTGCAAATGATTGATTAGATTTTAATTTATCTTTTGTTTTTGTTTGAAGGCAAATGTGTTGAAAAAACTGCAGGAAAATCCACAGCTGTGTACTGTTTAACAATCAAAAGTTAATATATGATGGGGTTTTAAATAAATGGAGAGTTTAATAGACTTTAAAATCAATAACAGAAACTGTGTTGAGAAAGATGCACAGGACTCTAAAACTGAAGATCAATAAGTTTCAGCCTTGTTAAGTTCTTTCGTGCCCTGCATTGAGATGCAGGACCACAATAGTAATTACCTTTTCCAGGTCAGTCCATCTGTCCAGCCATACACACTTCTTGTAACCACCATCACTCTGCAGCCCTTACACATATTTTGATGCTATTTGGTAGATGAATGGCCTATTACATCTAGATGGATCTTTTAAAGGTTTCATCTTTTCTGGTCCAGTTTTGATAGAGTTCTTATGTCACCTGGTCATAAGGCCAAGTGAGTTTATGTTATGGCCATGTGTCTGTTGCCCGTCCATCAACATTTGCTTGTTACGACTCTGGATGCCATTTTGATCAAAACTTTTAATATAGATTTTACACATTCGAATATGATCACAATCAATACATATTAATGAGGTGATCTTGCATCTGTTTGGTTGAGCTTGTTACCACTATGGAGGCCATATTTCTGTCATCAAGATCTCAGATTTCAATAATAAGCAAGATCCAGACATCTTCATATGGTGATCTTTCATCTGATCGTCTCGGCCTGTTACCACTCCAGAGTCTGTATTTCTGATCTGATTCTGATCAAACTTGGGATATGGGTTTATGTCATCAACATCTTGGATGAGTTCAATAATGAACAATCCATGCATAATAATGAGGTGATCTTGCATCTGATTCGCTAAACTTTTTATCACTCAGGAGGCCATATTTAAGATTCATCTTGGATCAGTTTTAAAAAATAAAATCTCACTTGAGCAAGAGCTTCACATATTAATGAGGTGATCTTGTATCTGATTGTCTGGATTTGTTGCCACTCTAGGGACTACATCGGGTCCAATTTTGAGTAGGCTTGGTAAATAGACTTAAATCATCAAGATCTTAGATAGGTACAGTTATGAGAAGATCAACACATTGATGAGGTGATCTTGTATCTCATTGGCTGAGGTTGTCAGTACCTTGGTGACTATTTATAATTAGATTTATATAAAACTTAGTAACTAAGCTTATATCATCAATATATCCAACAGGTTTTATTATGAGCAAGATCTGCACTTATTAATGACTTTCATTGCAGTTAGTAATAGTTCTCAATTCATATGCTGTGTAATTTTTTATTTCATTTAACATACTATGCTGCTGTATCTAAAGAAAAGCGAGGGAAGTAACTTATAATATTGACTATTAAGAATCACAATTTTGGGGTTACACAGAGTTCTTCCACTTGCAAAAATATGCAATCCAGATAAAAAAAAAAAAAAATTTTTTAGAATACATGAAACATAAATTTTAATAGAACAGTTTGTAAAAATTGGCATATCGGAGAGATTAAAATGAATAATTTGTCATTTATAGCTAAAGAAAAAGCATAAAATATAAATTTTGTTACAGAAACTGTACAGTCGAAGGCTAGCATACACTATGTGTAATGTTGTAATTAGGGATTAAAATTTATTTATGCAATTACAGATATTTGTTTGCAAGTAATTGTGTTTGTTTTTTTCAAATATTGTTTTTGCTCCAGTAAGAACATATTTGTTGTAAAAACCAGGTCTAAGTTTATAAATTTATTTACAGAGAATTATTTTATAAAAACATTGACACATTTCAAAGTCTTAAATATATGGAAGCAAGTTTGATATATTTGGTGAAATAGAGTTGCTAGTATTGCCATGTTAAAATACTTGAAACATTTGTCATTTATGTGTTATCACATATATTGTGCATTATTTTATGGCATTTCATATATTCAATGCCATATTTACATATTATTTGAAATTTATATATTGTATTTTTAGCATTTAATAAAACAGATACCACCAATATTGTTTTCTCCTGAAACATTTCCAAATGTAATTACCAAGAGTAAACAAAGTCATGGCCTTAAAAGAAAAATATGAATTATAATTTTAATTCGTTGTGAAAGCCATGTGACTCTGTAGAACTTTGTCTATAAACTTAATTTTTAAAGATTTTGTATGACTCAATTATGACCAAAAGACTGTGTATATCAATTGTTCCTTTATGACCTATCACCAGAGTAGACATAACCATGTCCTACTCATTAGCATAGCACATCATTTAAAATCAAAGTATTTTATGTTGACAATTACCCCGTGTGAATTAGTGTTCATTTTTTAGTGCATGCTGAAAATTTCCTGACAGATGGTTGAAAAATGTATGTTTAG
Source organism: Margaritifera margaritifera (assembly GCA_029931535.1). NCBI lineage: Eukaryota > Metazoa > Mollusca > Bivalvia > Unionida > Margaritiferidae > Margaritifera > Margaritifera margaritifera. Next base: position 141,805 of record JAQPZY010001566.1, on the reverse strand, counting down.
GTTATGTTCATTTGAATTGTATGTGATATAGCTCTCCCTTGTTATAATGCAGTAGTTGGGGTGCATAACCGTTGAATGCATTATGTACCGCACCATGTTATAGGGAGAACAGTGTTATGTACCAAACTATGATATATTGTTAACAACATTATATACCAAACCATAGCATAGAGGGAATGATGAAAATTTGTCAAATAGTAGTGGTTTAAAAAGGAAATAAAAATATAACACTAAACTTCATGTTGTTTTCTTTCAACCCATATTGTTATACATTGGTATGACTTTTGTCATGAGTTCATACAGGTACCGCGTTATATCCAGGATCACATTGTAATGAAGCATGTTATAACAAGGGAGAGCTGTTTAAAGTGGCATACGGATAGGTGACAGATATTAGGCCTGAAGTCTGTCAACTGCTATTGTGCCTGTAAATCACGTGATGCTCACACCTTTGCCAGTGGTAGTATTGGTTGGTAGTCCATTGGTATTGGCACATGTTTGGGTTTGAGTGACATATGGCAGTACATTCATTTTTATCAGACTATGGTAAAATAGGTAAAATTGACATGATATACAGTTTTGGAGGTGGTTGTGTTTTGCAATACAACACAAGTCTGCTTAGTGAAATGGTCAACTGTTAAGTTATGTAAGCTGGATGAGCAATATCAGACCCACTTGGGCCTCTTGGTCTGTCAGTTTGAAATCTCCACAACAGTAGATCCTTGTAACCATATACCAGAGAGCTTATGGTATGACCTGTTGACTGATCTGTGCATTAGCTGTCATCTGTTAGCACAAAATCTTTATCACTAGGAGGATTACCATGAAATTTTACACACACATTCATTCCAGGATCTAGTTGGTCAGAAATGAAAATGGTGCTGCTCGAAAGCATCCAGTATGGCTGCCACAGTGGCCAATTTGAAAATCTTGTTAATGCTGCTATCCCCAAAATGGATGGTCATATCAACATGGGATTTTCACTGATAAACTTCATATGATGTCTAGTTGGACTTAAATCAGAATGATGCCAAACTGACCTCCAATATGGCCACCATGGCAGCCATCTAAAAAATCTGATCACTATTCCTCCATAATGGAAAGTCATATTGACTTCTTCTGATGTTTAGTTGGTCCTAAATGAAAATAGTGCTGACCTGACATCCAATATTGCTGCCATCTATACATTCTTGTTAACACCACTCCAATATTGAAGAATATTGTCACTACTCTAGGGAGACTGGTCATGAGACACAGGTTTGCTATCATGGAAAACAAATTGGGTGCTACAGGTGCCATCAGTTCCGACACTGAAACTCGGTGAATCAGCGTATTATAATACTAGGAAGCTGATAAAGAGGAGAATGTCAGTAATTCATTTATAACAAAAATTCTAAATCCAAACATACCTAGTGAGACTATTGACTCTAGTATTTTAGTGGACACTACTGTAAATGCAAAAGTTCAAGAATATTTAAGTTCTGTATGTGACTTTCCAGACTCTAATATATATGAACATTTAAATACAGAAACTGAATGTAATGATAATAAATGTAGCATGGAAACTATCTCCTTCAGTGCCCTTTTGCATGATGACATGTAATTGATATGAAACTGAACAAACAAGGTTGAAACATATTTTACTTAAATTTACATGATGTAGTGGGAAAAATGGATCAGATTAAGTGCATGTTGTCTTCCAAGGAGAATAATATACAATAAGTCTTTTGTCAAGGCTTCAATAAACCATTGCACAGGAACAGGGAGACAGCAGGATGAGGTCTTGTTGTATACATTAGAGATGATGTAAATGCAGAAAGGCAAACTGGCTTGGAGTCACAAGAAATTGAGAGTATTTGGGTGGAAATTTGTCAACATGATGCAAAATCATTCCTAGTTGGTTTCATTTAGAGGTCACTTTCCTCAAGAGCAATTTGGAATGATAATTTTGAGAAACAAATAGAAAATGTTCTTGCACAGGGGAAGGAAATGTATATACTAGGTGATGTAAATAAGGACTTACTCAGTACTCAAATAAAGAAAAACTTCATGGAATTTTTTGAACCATTAGGCCTTTTCCAGTTGGTAAATGAACCCACAAGGGTAACAGAAATATTAATTTTAATTGACTACATTTATTCCAACCTAGCAAACAGTGTAGCATTGTTAAAGTACTGAATATCGGTCTTGTGACCACTACCCTACTTTTTTCACATAAAAGGTAAAATGCAAGACAAATAGGAACAATGCACAAAAAATATCACTTATAGGTCATTCAAAAACTTTAATGAAGAACAATTTCTTGATGACATAAATAATAAACAAAATTTTTGATGTAGATGAAGCTTTGGAGGTGTGACTGACTTATTTATGGACGTAGTCCCTAAACATGCACCACTGAAAATTCATCAAGTTACAGTATGAAATCCAACGTAAGTGGCTAACAACTAAAATCATAGATGCTATGAAAATGCAAGACCAATTCAAGGCTGCCATGCACAATATAAAGTATGGAGAAATAAAATATCAAGTATTATTAAACAAGCCAAAATACTCAACCAATGCTTGAAAACAACAAGAGCAAATCAAATTCTATTCGGAAAGTTTTCAATTAACTCCTTGGAGAAAAGACAAAAATCAGACCAATAAATTTCACTCACTTCTGGTAAATGATACCATAACACTCACTGATTACATCGATATTGCAAATGTTTTCAGTGATTTTTTTTCATCAACATAACCACAGAATTGAATAAACTAGTGATTGAAAACAACTTTCATGAATTAAAAAAGTTCTGCACCAGCACAATGCCATGTGAGGTACATTTTTCTATCCTACCAGTATCAAAGAACTTTGTTAAAAACTTGCTCACTGAACTTGATACTAAGAAAGCTACAGGACTTGATCAGATTGGTCCACGACTCACGAAAGAATCTGCCACAGCTATTTTAGAAGGCATAGCATTCATAATCAGATTAAGTATTACAACCTCATCTTTCCCCAAAATATGGAAAACTGCAAAAGTAATGCCTATTCATAAATCAGGTTATAAGTAAGATGCAGATAACTACCAACCAATTTCGATGCTACCAAACTTGTCAAAATTGATTGAAAAACATGTCCACAACTCGTCCATGTCATATTTAACCAAACACTTGCTGTTACACCCAAACCAGTCAGGCCTTATACAGAATCATTCATGTGAGACTGCTTTGATCTCCCTAATTAATAAATGGCTTCAAGCCCTTGATTAAAGTAGAATAATAGGATCTATACTTGTTGATTTCAGGAAAGCTTTTGACATGGTGGATCAAGACATCCTTTTGAGCAAACTGAAAATTTACCAATGTGAATCCAGTGGTTTACTTCATATTTTCAACGAGAGATTACAGCATGTTTACATAAATGCAGTTCTGTCAGAACCTGAAACAATTAAGTATGGAGTCCCCCAAGGCTCAATTCTTGGTCCATTACTATTTTTTTTTTTATTAAACATTAAACGCAAAGCATGAATTGCAAAGCATTATCAAAACACAAAGCATGAATTGGAAATATCTCCATAGTCTGCCCTAAATAAACTTGACAACTGGTGCATGTCATGGTACTTAATACTTGTAAAACTAAACTATTACTGATCTCAATACAGCAGAAACGAAAAAAAAATTGATAGCGATGAACTTTGTCTAATATGGAAGGATATAAATTTTCAGATGGTCTGTCATGATAGAGTACTTGGTGTTTTTGTATATAATAATCTATCATGGACTGAAAATATCAAATATATCAACAACAGTAAATCTATGCAAAACTCCAGATTTACATTATCTTTGGATTCCTACTGAACAGACTTTCAATACACACACTATATGATAGCAAAGTGTTTACATGTAAGGAAGAGTCTATTTGATGCCAAATATTGTAACCGTAAGCACACTAAATATTGATCTTAGCACTGTCATGTACTATGCTGAGAGGTTAAAACATAAGACCATATAACATATATTTCTAGCTGTACCATGCTGAGAGGTTAAAACATAAGACCATATAACATATATTTCTAGCTGTACCATGCTGAGAGGTTAAAACATAAGACCATATAACATATATTTCTAGCTGTACCATGCTGAGAGGTTAAAACATAAGACCATATAACATATATTTCTAGCTGTACCATGCTGAGAGGTTAAAACATAAGACCATATAACATATATTTCTAGCTGTACCATGCTGAGAGGTTAAAACATAAGACCATATAACATATATTTCTAGCTGTACCATGCTGAGAGGTTAAAACATAAGACCATATAACATATATTTCTAGCTGTACCATGCTGAGAGGTTAAAACAGAAGACCATATAACATATATTTCTGGCTGAACTCAAGAAAACTTACAGCCCTGTATTCTGTAATGATAGGTTTAGTTCATGCTCATATTGTGTGCATATTGTACACAAGATGATATCAATACAAACAGATAACAATTCATTCACTGTCAGATTTCTATATCTGACACAAACTCTTGCTGACTAAAATGTAAGATAAACTCCTCAGTTCTATAAAGGGTTTAGTCTGAATGATGTTTAACACATTCTTCAAACTCATGATAGCCTGTTGGAGCAGTAAAGGAATAAATGGGAATCAGATTAATAAGTTGACTGTATTATGCTGACACTCTTAGAAATAGGTGTTTGGGCAATAGATTTCCTATACATTAGGATATCTAATATAGTCATAGCTTAGGTGCAGTTTATCTTTTTCGTGCTTTTAAACATGTTAAAACATGCAAGTGATTTTTAATTCACCAGACTATCATGCCAAGTGAGTTTTATGGTATTTTTGGTCCATTGTGCATCATCCATTCACAGTTGTTATTTGCAACTCCTTAATAACCTCTAGACCCATTTGCACATGATTTTATGTAGAGCATGAAAGTCTTAAAAATTTGTTCAGTTAATGCTGATTCATCCCTTTTCTGAAAATCGAAAAACCTTTACAAACTTTTTACCAACTTTGTCAAAGTATCCTGGCATGAAAGTCTTTTAGATTTGTTCTAATGATGCCAATCTACCATAAAATAAAGCCAGCATTACTAAAAAATAGGAAAAACTTTTAATGACTCATCAAAACCCTCTCAACAGAATTAGACTAGATTTGATATAAATCATACTAGCATGAAGGCCTTTAAAGTTTGTAAAATGATGCTGATCCATACATGTGACAGAACCAGGATTTCAAACCAGTAGATTTACAAATTTTGATCAGTAGATTGGCCTCTAAACCAGTAGATTTTTTATCGGCATAAATTTTACGTTTCAAGGGGATGGAAAACAAAACAAGTGCTTTTTTGTGCTATAATATGTATTCTCTTTATACACTAATAAAACAGCAAGTTTGATCATGAATCAGATTCAGATTCTGATGGAAAATGTTACAATAATAATTAATTAATAGTAGTCAGTATATGGTAAAAGAGTGAAAATGGAAGAGTTGTTTATCTGATAGTTCACTGCAACAGTTTTTCTTTTATAAAATCCAATAGCATTTTTAGTTTCCTTCACAACATCACTGTCTAATGACTATTGATGACATTCATTGTGATTATTAAGCTTCATGCTTAACAAGCTCTCAACAGTTCTCTGGTCCAGATTTCACCGTGAATCACATTGTATTTTGCGAAGAATGGAGAATGCCCTCTATGTATCAGCATTAGAATGTTGTAATGACAGGACAACAATGCTCAGCCTGCAAAGAAGTTCTAACTTCAGTTTCTCTGTTGCTGGGTTTGTAAGGTTGCTGACTACTCTCCAATACTCATCCATGCTATGTTCACCCCGAGGAGGAAGTTCCTGACTTGGACTTAAGATGTATCCCTGAAACTCATCCTCAAGGGCTTCTTTCTCTTCATGGCTCAGATCCAAAAATCTGTTGGCAAGTTTCGCCACTGTAAATAAATCAAAAATAAAGACTGATTTAGACTTGAAATAAAAATGAAAAATGTACATGATTTATTTATGCTTTTATGAATAATTTATCCAAACTTTAAAATGAATTATCTTTTAACATATTTGTAACTGATATATTTTATCTAGGGCTTGAAGTTAATGTATGTGCCTGAAAACTTCAAATAGTTTATGAAATACAAATGATGCATACCTTTGAAACACACAGTGCAAACTCAGGACCTTTGCTGCTCACCTGTACACACTTAAACTCTGATATCTAAGCATTGTTGAACTTGTAATATTTCATAGCCGGATGTTTTTTAGAATTGGGAGAAGCACACATTTCGATTTGTCCTCTTAAAACGTCTTGAACAATACAACAACAATTAAACAAGTACAAAATCAAAATACTTACTCTAGTGTGTCTGACGAAATAATTTTTATGGTCGGTCTCTTCGTCTTATCTTCTCTCCGCCAAGGGTCAGCCGATTTTCACCAAAGGCTCAGAAGACATCATGGACCACCTTTTATCCCTTTATTACTTATAACACTTAGGAAAACATCCTACATTTGGCCTTAAACTCCTCAAATTCCAACAATAAGGTAATATCAATTAGCAGCTTGCTGTGTACACATATCAGCTGTTCTTTAACAATTCTAATCCTATTGTTCTGCCATGCATCATCGCACCAGTCATTGTAGTGGTGGAGCATTTCCGGTCCACAGTAGACTGGTTCTGTCTGGTTTTTCAAATGTGTTGATAGAATGCGTAAACATACCGTGTTTTTTTTTTTTTTTTTTTAATTCTTTCAATTTTCAAAAGCGGTTGATTTTAACTACTAAACGGTATGTGGGGTAGACGGCCTTTCAAACGGTATTTTAGCCTACCGCCGGTAGAATCACATGTATGCTGATCCACCATCAAACATGGGCACCAAAAAACTTGAAACAACAACTTCTCACAAACAGGTTAAGAAAATTTGGTCAAATTTGATAGAAAAAAACATCCTGATATCAAGGACTTTCATATTTATTATAAATTATGTTGATCCACCATTAAATATGGCTACCATTACTAAAAATAGAACAGCCTTGAAACTACTTCTCAAAAACATCTTATTAGAGTTGGGTCAAATTTGATAGAAAACATCCTGTCATGAAGGGCTTTCATATTTTTACAAATGAAGTTGATCCACTATCAAATATGGCCACAATTACTAAAAATAGAAAAACCTTTAAATGATTTATCAAAAATCGGTTAGCAGAATTTGACCAAATTTGATAGAATCCTAGTGTACCTTTTTACAAATAATACTGATCCTCAGTGAAATATGGACTAGGTTTGCTTTACCCTCTAAACAACCCTAAAATCTGGTAAAAGTACATCGATAGACTTATCTCTATTATAAAATGTTACAATACCAATAAGAGTTCAAATTGGTGCATCTGTGATGTCATGGGTGTGTGCTGACATCATGTGACAAAATGGTAGTGGAATGCTGAAAAATGCAATTTTAGCCAGAAATATACCCTACTGGATGATATTTAACAAAAAGCACAGGCATCGCCCACTGTGATATTTTGACAAGTGGTAGTAAAGACTAATCATGACATAATATGAAAGAACTAAGTTGGGATGTCAATGTGCTCTATATTAAAAAAAAATATAATGGTTCTTCATTGCTCTTCAGAAGATCATCCAAGTACCACAAAAACAACAGATAGTTTTTAAATTTCTAAAGCAAAAGTGGAAGAAAGAAGGATTATTTAATCATAATTAGGCTAAGAAATATTAATAAATTAGGTCTAGAGGCCTTCATATTTTACTCTGTTGCATTCATATGCTATGTCAGTGGAGATCTGCCAAGTTTAAATCAAACGTTTTGAGAATAATTTTAATTAATGATGTGAAAAGATCGATTCTGTTGAAAAAAAGGTAAATAAATATTTCCATTCCTTACTGGTAATGCAGATTTTACCACAGAAATCAATCTGATAAGTTTTGTCCACTGCTCCTGTAGTCATAGAGTACTTAATATCTATCTGCTTGTGTAAAGATGTGAGATATACATTAATGTACTCATAAACTATTTTTAGCTCTACTGGTCATAGAAGAGCTTATGGGGATGGCCTGTTGTCCATTGTGCTTGTCCATCCATTAGCAGAAGTTTGTTATTGCTACTCCTCTGAAACTACTTGGATGATTGCCATGAAACTTTACACACACATTCATCCCAAGGTCTAGTTGATCCTAAATGAAAATGATGATGCTCAGACATCCAGTATCACCTTCACAGCAGCAATCTTGAATATCTTGTTATCACTACTTCTCTTCAGTGGAAGGTCATATCAACATGGTATTTTCACTTATGATGTCTAGTTGGTGTTAAATAAAAATGGTGCCAATCTGAAGCCCAGTGTATCTGCCATGGCAGCCATCTGGAAAATCTTGTTATTGCTACTTTGCCTGAATGGAAAATCATATCAACATGGGGGTTTCACTTCTTATGATGTCTAGTTGGACCTAATTGAAAATGGTTCCGTTTGGACATCCAATATGGCAACTATAAAAATCTTGTTATCTGAACTCCTTCTGAATGGATGCTCATATCAACATGGGGGTTTCACTTATACACTTATTATGATGTCTAGTTGATCCTAGATGAAAATGGTGCCGATCTGATGGCCAGTATGGCCACCAATTTGAAAATATTGTCATCACTTCTCCTTCAAAATGGAAATTCATATTGACGTGGGGTTTTCACCAGAAGACTTTATATAATGCTCAAGTGGTCCTAAATGAAAATGGTTCTGCTCAGACATCCAATATGGATGCCAAAGTGGCCATCTTGAAAATCTTGTTATCGCTACTCCTGAATGGATGGCCGCATCAACATGGGTTTTCGCTAAAATGAAAATGGTGCTTATTTGATGTCCAATATGGCCAACACAGAAGCCATCTTGAAAATCTTGCTATTGCTACTCCTCAACAGAAAGACATATTGGCATGGAGTTTTCATCACAAGACTTCTTATGATGTCTAGTTGGTCCTAAATCAAAATGGTGCTATGCAGACATCCAATATTGCCTCCACAGCAGCCATGTTGAAAATCTTGTTTTTGCTACTCAGATGGTCATATCAAAATGGAGTTTTCACTAAAAGACTTCTTATGGTGTCAACTTGGTCCTGAATGAAAATATACAATATGGCCACCACAGCAGCCAGCTGTGAATTTTCACCCGAAGACTTCTTATGGTGTCTAGTTGGTCTTAAATAAAAATTGTGTTGATGTGATCTCCAGTATGGTAGCCATTGCCGCCATATTGAAAATCTTATCGCTACTCCTCCTAGTTGGAAAATTATATCAACATTGGGTTTTTCAACAGAAGAATTCTTATGATATCTAGTTGGTACTGAATGAAAATGTTGCCGATCTGACATCTAGTGTGGCCACGATGGCAACCGTCTTGAAAATATTGTTATTGCTACTCCTAATAAATGGAAAGTCATATTGATATGGGGTTTTCACCAGTAGACTAATTATGTTATCTAGTTGGTCCTGAATGAAAATGGTGCTGATGTGACCTCAAATATGGCTGCCACAATGAACATGAAATGGGGGGGGTTTCACCAGAAGACTTCTCATGATGTCTAGTTGTTCATAAATGAAAATGTATCTGCTTGGACATCCAATATGGCTGCTACAGCAGCCATCTTCAAAATGTTATTATTGCTAATCCGGATAAATAGATGGTCATATCAACATGGGTTTTCACTAAAAGACTTCTTATGGTGTCTACTTGGTCCTAAATGAAAATGGTGCTGATCTGACATTGAATATGATCACCACAGCAGCCATCTTGAAAATCTTGTTATTGCTACTCCTCCTGGATGGAAAGTCATATCGGCATGGGGTTTTCGCAAGAAGACTTCTTATGATGTCTAGTTGGTCCTAATTGACAATGCTGCTGGTCAGATATGGCCGCCACAATGGCCATCTCGAAAATCGGATCAATACTCCACCTGAATGGATGGTTATATCATCATGGGATTTTCACTTCAAGACTTCTTATGATATCTGGTTGGTCTTAAATGAAAATGGTACTAATCTGGATCCAATATGGCCACAGCAGCCATCTTGAAAATCTTGTTATTGCTACTTCTCCTGAACGGAAAGTCATATCAGCATGAAGTTTTCACCGGAAGACTTCTTATGATGTCTGGTTGGTTTTAAATAAAAATTGTGCCAAACTGATATCCATTTTGGCCACCACAGTGGCCATCTTCAAAATCTTATCAGTACTCCTCCTAGAATGTCATATCAACATTGGGTTTTTACGAGAAGACTTCTTATGATGTCTGGTTGGTACTAAATAAAAATGGTGCCAATCCGACATCCAGTATGGCCACCATGGCAGCCAACTTGAAAATCTTGTTATTGCTACTCTTCCTAAATGGAAAGTCATTTTGATATGTGGTTTTCATTAGAAAGCTAATTACAATATCTATTTGGTTTGTATGGTTTGTATGAAAATGGTGCCGATCTGACCTCAAATATGGCCACTGTGGTGGCCATCTTGAAAATCTTGTAGCTACTCCTAAATGGCAAGTCATATCAACATGAGATTTTCACCAGAGGACTTCTTATAGTGTCTAGTTGGTCCAGAATAAATGATGCTGATCTGACATCCAATATGGACACTGGCAGCCATTTTGAAAATCTTGTTATTGCTACTCCAGAATTGATGGTCATATCAACATCTGGTTTTCACCAAAAGACTACTTGATCCTAAATAAAAATGGTGCCCTGCAAACATCCAATATGGCTGCCACAATGAACATATTGAAAATCTTGTCACTGATTTGGAATGGATGGTCATATTGGCATCGGGTTTTCTGGTTTGTCCTTAATGAAAATGGTGCTGATCTTACATCAGATATGGCCACCATAGCTGCTAATTTGAAAATCTTATCACTCAAGAATATCAGAGACGGTTTCAGCACTCAGCAATTAAAAAGAGGAAATGGTTTTATTTTGAATTCATGAAAATTCTTTTCCGATAGTAGAGTGTCAGTTGCTTCAGGGGACTCTTGTTTTTAAATTCCTCTTGAGAATTTAAAGACAGTGATATAAAGATGTTGATCTACTGAGTGGACCTACAGTAGAGAGCAATCCATTGAGAGAGATGAATGATATACTGTACTAGACTGAATTGCACTGAATATATTACTATTGGATGCATCGAGTAAAAATTGTTGTAAATGATTCAAACTGTGTATGATCCGAGTTGAACTCAATATTCTAGAAAGACTTGCCTTTGGGGGAAAAAACTTTGTTTTTAGGCCTCAGTTCAACAAACATGTATATATAACATAAGAAGTCCATAAATGTGCGGGTGGTGTAAAGGTAATACGAGCATTTTTCATTCTTGGGTACTGGGTTCAAGACTCCAATTAACAGGGTTTTGGGGGGGGGGGGGGGGGGGTAAGTGTAGAAAAATTCAGAATATACTTACACAGTGTGTAATTATATCCATAGAGAGTGGTGAATGTAATACGTCTAAATTATGGACATATAATACTCCAAGCACAACAAAATTGATTATTCCCCCCACTCCCCTCCACCATTTGCAAACCTGGGTTAAAATAATATATGGTATGGGTATGGAAGTTCAAAAACAGATGAATATTGCAACACTTGGCTACTTTTCTAAACTTACAAAAGCAAACACTAGGACATAAACTAGAACATAAAATATGAAAGAAATATTTATTTGTGCAGTTGTAAGCTTAATGATGATGCTGATTGCGATGCTGTATTTTCTGCTTGTTTTGATCGCTTTAAAAAAAAAATCATGAAAAGAAGGCATCGGTAACAACTTAGTCTATACTGCAAAACCTGTGCACTGTTAACATGAGATGTCTTGGTGAAGGGAAAGAGAGCAAAGAGGAGGGAAATGGGCATTTAAATGAAAGAGGCAACTAAAAGTTGGTAAAGGTGGAAATATTACATCAATCAATTGAACCTTGGTACAGTGAAACCCGCTGTAACACAATGGTCAGGTTCCATAAAGTGCTATCTTGCTATGTACTGAACCGTGCTATATTCAAGTCAGTTAATGGAAGAAAATATTGAATATGTATCCTCTTGGGTATACAATACGGGGGGGAGGGGCGTCAGGCGCAAAGTGCAAAACTACGGACTTTATTGATGCAGTTACCAACGATGCATTTTAAGTGAGAAATACTTAAAACAGTTATTACATATTTAATTTTTTTTTTATTATTGCAGATAATCGTTCATTGATAGATACATATATGCGTACAAAAAAGACAGGCAATTTAAATGTACTCACCAGCTGATCTCATTGTATCCATAATAATAATTCCACCAAAAATATGCACAAAGAAGCATGATTTATAGAATTTTTCTGCTAGATTCCATTTGAATCCAAATATTTAATTTCTTGCTAATACACTCACACTAACTTAGGAAACACTGTATTTCCGAAACATTCATATTTGCTAGACATGTCCAAAGGGTCTGATTTTTTTTACCGACAATAAAATGCTTATATCAGACATTTGCAGTTTCTAAAAAAAACAACTTGTATTTAGGCTTGAAAAATACTTTAACTGCAAATGCATACAATGGAGGTAAAATAGCTTATACAGAGCTAGTGTTTTATGTATTTGACCCAGACCACCGACGTTAAATACAATTTTATGTATCTTGCATCTACGTCAGAGGTATTAACCTCGTAATGTACTTTTGATTAACATTGGAACAGTTGTGTATAATTAATTGCCTGGACCCAGTATGGGAGTAAACCATTGAATTTCATGGGTAAAGAGTGATCTCCAAAAAATTAGTTGAGTCATTCTCTAAAAGACACAGAAAAATAATTTTAAAAAATAAACCCAATATTAATTGAAATTTTATTTATAACTATGACTATATACTACAGCAGAGGTGAAACAGGGAGTTGTATGTTTGATTATAATAGCAAATCCCTCCACCCCTACAATTTAAATGGTTCTGTTCCAGTCAATGGTCCACATCAGTACAAGCAATGTATATGCGTATAACTTTACCATTACAGTGGGTTGTGTATATGAGGGATTTGGAGCTTGTATCAACAGTTGTGTATGACAATTGAGCAGGCATTGGTGGTCTATTGTGTGGGTAAATTTATTGATTTATAATTTCAGTGGAGAAACTTTTATGACCTCTACATTGTTTGCTGCTTGGTTGAGTAAGCCAAATGACTGAGCAAACATTTGTTGGCTATTGTTACCTTGTATTGAACAACGATTGTTCACAGGATGCATTGAAGACAAACGCAAAGAAGACCTAATGGCTTTATTGTTGATGGTTCAATAATAATCAGATTTACAATTATCATCGTGTTAAGAAGCTAACGTCTTTTAAAAAATAAGCAAGAATATTTTTTTTTCTTCAAGAATATAGCACATCTTTCCAAATTATTAAATCAAATTCTTGTTTATTTTGGCACTAAAGCTTTGTAGGACTTCAAAAACTAGGTGAAATTATTTCAAAATTTCGGGAGCCACGTAACAATCGTACTATATCCAAATTCATGCTATAATGAAACGTGTTATAGCACGGTTTCACTGTACTGTGTTCCTGATAAAATGTGTCCTCAAATGGAATTTGTTAAAAATTAATTTGTTGGGCATCATCTGGTTTCCACTATTCTAAAATGAACAAATGGGCTCGGAATTAATCCCACTCTCTTCCATCCAATTTGAGTGTTTGTTGTCTGATAGACTCTTTAATCAATCTCTCTCTTGTTTGAACAAATACTATAGAATTATTGGAAAGTCCACCCATGTTTCCATGCAATTATTCAATTGACAACTTTATTATCTGACCAAACTTTTGTTCACTCATCAGTGTGTTTTTCTGTTTGTGTACTCTCTCGATCAGACCGTATGTTTTTCCATGTATGGGCCCATCCATTTATCTATTCATCCATCTCAGTACATCCTTCCATCCATTTATTCATCTGTAAGTTTGTCCATTGAACTTCATCCACCTATTCACCAATTGCCCATCTATGCATTCGATCTTTGCCAATTCGTCCATTTGTCTGTTCATCTCGTCGTCTGTCTATCCATTCATGTTTACATCCATTGATCCATATCCAAGCTATCTCTTTTCACCTTGTTGATCCATTTCTCTATCCATCTGCCCATTCATCCTGTTTTTTTCCATCTATTGTTGTGTTTGTCTGCCAATCTAAACAACCATCTGCTTTGTCAAAAAGTTTACTGTTTATGTTGTCTTCAAATACTTTTTGTTCAAACAGAAGATCTATTAAAACTGTATTACACTACAAAAGTTTGCTTTCTTTTCATATTTGCACCCCCTGTTTTGCACTTTAAAGGAGTATTGATTGTTAAACTTTCATTCTGATGAAGGAAATTATAAGAGGAAGCTATAGATTTGATAAGGAGAGTTGTTATTCTTCATCTTGTATAAATCTACTTTTCTACATACCTACCTACATTCATACACTGTACATATCTACATCAGTTGCATATTTTGCTAATAAGCATGTGTGCTTTTTTTAATGCGTGTCATTTGAAAAATAAAACTTCAAACACACTTGCTTTATGTTCTATTGCTTGCCTCCCATCTGGTCAAACATCCAAGCTCAGCACAAATAGGAAATAGCAGCTAGCCATGTACATGATTTAAGAAATGCAGTGCAGATAAGAGAAAAATTATTTTGGTGCGTTAATATTATCATCATGAAACGTGTGTATTTGGGTGTGTGTATTTATGTAGATGTTCCACAGAGAGCAAGAGAGTGTGTGTGTATATGTGTTTTTTAAGGGGGATGATTTATTGCTGTGACAAAAACGAATGTTTTTGCATTGTCATGTAACTTGATCAGGTTTCGTTCCTATAATTTACTTCCATGAAATATATACCGCAGAATCACCCTACCCTACCCATAGAGCCACAGTAAAGGACAGTAACTCCCAAAGCGGAAAGGGAATAATAAAAAAACATTATGCTTAAAAAAAAATGTTTATACCCCACCTCTCTCTCTTTCTCTCTCTCTCTCACACACACACACACAACTATGTAACTGTAGATACATATTAGTATTCACCCACATTGAAGAAACTTTTAGAACTATGATATAACTTATAAGAAACATATCAGTTTTGATAAATATAAACAGAAATTAGAATATAAACTTCTTCCTCTTGCGCATCTATGTATACACTGTAGTACACAAACAGAACACGTCACTCATAGTTCTGGAAGATTGATGCACATCATTTGATGTTTTTCCACTATATGATGTCATTGTCATTTTGCATTAAAAACACAGTAAAGACTAATTCCCATGTTGAAAACAAAACTGTTCTATGAAGTACCCATATAGTAGAGACATTCAGAAAAATGTCATTAAAATCTGATGTAGTGCTAATTTCAATCGAAAGTGAACATTCTCCTTTGTTCAAATGATGGCAATCTGCCATCAAATATGGCCACTGTTACTAAAAATAGAAAACATTTACTGACTGCTCAAAAACTGCTCAACATAATTTAACCAAACATAACAGAAATCATCCCATTGTGATGGTCCATCAGAAATGGCCACCATTATTAAAACTAGAAAAACCTTTAAATGACTTCTCAAAAACCATTTGGACAAAATTTTGTTAAATTTGATAGAAAGCATACTAACAGGACAGACTTTAGTACATGTATTTGTACAAATGCTTCGCCACTGTTACTATATATATAAAAACCTTTAAATGACTTCTTCTCAAAAACTGATGGACAGAATTTGATCAAATTTAATAGAAAGCATCCTTGTATAAAGGCTTTCACATTTTTACAAATTATACCGATTTGCCATTAAATATGGTTGCTGTTACTAAAATTAGAATAACCTTTAAATGACTAATCAAAAATTGCACAACAGATTGAGACCAAATTTGTCAAAAACATCCTTACAATAAAGTGCTTTTAGATTTGTAAAAATTTTCCATTAGCCATCAAATACAGCTGCCTTTAGTAAAAATAGTAAAACCTTTAAAGGACTTGATTTCAAAAAGTGCTCAACAGAATTTGACCAGATTTGATTGAAAGCATATTGGCACAAAGTTTGTACTAATGATAACAATCTGTCATCATCTTAAACACCACTGCTCAAAAACCATTGAACAGAATCGAACCAGATTTGACAAAGAGCATCCTGGCATGAAGAGATTTCATGTCTGTGCAAATGATACCTATCCATCAACAAATATAACCAGTATTACTCAAAATAAAAAAAACGCTGAAGCAACTTTTTCTCATAATCAACTCTTCAGAATTTAACTAAATTTGACTGAAAGCACCCTTGCATTACAGGATTTAAAATTAATCCAAGTGATACTGATACACTATCAAATAAGGCTGCCATTAGAAAAATGTTTAAACAACTTTATCTCAAAAAGCTATTCAACAAAATTTGACCGACTTTGGACAAATAATTCTGATGCACCATCAAAATGAATGAAGATAGAAAAAATGGAGACACTTTGAAACAATTATTTTCATTACATATCAGAGCTCTAGATAAACAGTGTATTTGCTTGCTTATTTTATGCAGACTGAGCAACCAAAGATGCATGAAGAAATTTTTTAATGCCTTGAAATTACATAACAGAACTTAATTGTAAGCATTTAGTCCAAAGTTATCAGCGCATTACTCATGCTGTAAGCACAGTCCATGTTGTATGATGATGCATTCAATCAATATAAACTATACTATTGGTTCAAGTTCCAAATGTTCCACACATGTTTGAAATGACAATACTTGATCCTTGTGAGAACCAGGGATCAATTTACCAGGCAAAATGGGTGACTAAGTCGATGAAAAAATGTAAACTTCACCTTCTTCTATTAGGAAAGTGAAAACGACTTCACCCATTTTTTTTTTTTTTTTTTTTTTTTTTTTTTTTTTTTTTAGATCTACACCGAGTGACAGTAGTTTAGGGCTTTTGAGATGCTCCCTCAACCCAGCGAAGTAGTTAAGCCCCTAGGCGAAATGGATTGCATGTTGCCTTGGCATGTGTTCATATCTATTGCGTCAACAAAACAAACTCTTGCACATTCACAGGCATGTGTTTTAATAGCTGATTGACCAATTAACTCTTTCCCCCCCAGCAAGATACCGCTGCCCAATTTCTGCAAGTTATCATATGATGATGAAAACTTAGCAACTCGTTTCGAAACTAAATCATCAATATGTAAATAACAATATGTGTTTTGAGAATAGAATCAGTGAAAGCACTTTCTAAATGTATATTTTGAAGATTTTAACTGCCGTGCTTGCATAATTTTCTTCATAAAATCAGTTTAAAACCGTAAGTGAATCTGCTAAGGGGTAATAATGGCTGACATCACTGTGTCTTGGAAATATGTCTTCATTAGACTGTCTGTTTGCATAATTCACTGGGCACATAAATATAAAGGAAATTATACAATTTGTAGAAAGCAAAGTGTAACTATTATGTGATAAAAGATTTAGCCTAAAAATAAAAATTTCTTGGTTAGAAATGTATGGGACAATGCATGTGGAATCGATAAGTGTTGTAACTTAAGGTCAAGGTTGTTTTCTTACATCTCTCATTTTGTGAAAATACCGGAAAAAGTAGCAAAGAAAAAATATCCAACCAATGCACAACATTATTACGAGTACGTAGGCAAATATTAAAACCATACATTTTCAATCCTATTTAGGCATTGTTGTAAAGAAGCTAGAAAGTGAGTGGTCATATGAAGAAAATCCCTGTTTCTAAAAATACTTGTAAAAACTTCACCAAAAAATGACTTTCAGAAGATTCACATTTAATTTAGAATCAGCTCCCTCAAATGCAGTTCTAAAGTTGAGATTACTCATCAGTGACCACTGGTTTGAATGGATGAACACTGATGTTGAAGACATGTGTATGTGCTCTCATGTGCATGTTATAGCATAATATAGGGGTCGTTTCAAACCCATTTAGAAATGTTTTCGACTGCCATTTTCTAGTGAAAAAACTCTAACAAAAAATAAAATTTGTTCCTTAAGTGGCAGTTTCTTAAGTATTTTTACCTATTTGTAATTACAATACTATAAACTAGGTACTCCTGTCAGTTAAAATTAATTACAATGTATAGTTTCTGCTATGCTTTTTTGAAGTCATATGGCCAGAATACATTGCATATTTCTCTCCATCTAAACATACACACTTTCAAGTATGAATACACTACATATGAGTATGATAAATTCATACACTTACAAAATGTGTTTATAATATACATACAACATAGAGAATTTTCTACCTGAAGATAAAGTATTTCTTAAAACCAATGTTAAATGCAAATATGCATACTGAGAAGTACAAGACACAGTTCAAATAAGAGAACCAGAGCACAAACACACACAATATATATTGTGTTTCTTGCTATGCTGCCACTTCTCCCTATTCTGCTCTCACTTCTCCCTATTCTGTCCAAAAGGAGAAGTCACTTCTCCCTATAATTCAAGTCGAGCTTGACCCCTGGAGAACACTCACTCAAATAGAGCCAGTTAATCAATACACTCTGAATTAGTCTTGGTCATTGAGCAGCATGATGCATTAAGAAAGTCATGGTTAACATCTTGATGATTAAGACTGTTTTACTGTAGTGTAAGTTTATGTTGTGCAATTTTCAAAATAATCCACACTGAATTTAAGAAGATGCAAATTAGTTCTAATCCAAGGAGTAAAATACCTAATTTGTTAAATTCTTACCTGGAGTTCTGACATATGCAGTCAACAGCATGTCTGGAAGAAATTTCTACAGAAAGCATCATACTCACCCACATTTCTCGACCAACTGTTATTGCATTTGGCTATTAGGCAGATGTCAGCCAGTGATAGATCTTATGCCCACTTAGGCCTCTTAATTCAAGCCAAAGGTGCAGATTAATTCTGTCACAAAGCTTTCATCAGATATCCTAGTTTTCAAAATGGCTCCTCTGTTTTCATCTTGCTGATGGCAGTAAGCCTACCATTTTGAAATATGAGACTTTTGTTATTTGTTAAGTGAAATGTGGTTTATGCATTGCAGAATTGTATCTGACAATTTAAAGCATACCAGATTTGAAGTTAAACATAAAACTCACATTTGATGTGAATATGAATTTTTCAGGATCCAGCAGCTGTGAAGGAAACCCAAGTTAGAAGAAGCTTGTCCTTTTCCGATGAAGATGGTGAAGGATACAAGATCAGACCTGGAGTTATCATTCTTGGTAATCATAACCATGTTATTATCACCATGCTTTTATAAAAAGTATGGAGAATATTGTACTACCTTCCATCTGTTTCTCTGTCCATTGATCTGTTTCTTACCATGTTTCCTAAACCTCTGGGTGAAATTCCAATTTTTTTTTTAAAGTATGGGGAATATTGTGATACCCTCCATCTGTTTCTCTGTCCATTGATCTGTTTCTTACCACATTTCCTAAACCTGTGTGTGGCATTTCACAAAATTTTTGTAGTTAAGTTGCCTCTGTGGTAACCATCTGTTAGGGTATCTTACCCCCACACACACACTCTGGATCAAAGGTATTTTCTGACCAGACTTTATATATGCAATCACAGCTGGAAGACACATCATATACAATAATGGATTTTACATAATGAACCCTGGGTCACTGTCTGGGGAAGGGGGTGAGGTATGATCCTTGGGTCACTAAGGGTGGGGGTGAGTACATGGGTGAGGTTGAGGGCAGTATATGACAGAACCACATGAAAAGAGCAACAAATAAACTTTTACATGATGCCAAATAATGTAGATTTTCATTATATTTTCCAAAGTAACAGCCATAAAAGCTTTAGTATTGAGACCTGATATTACAGTGTAAAAAAAACTCTGTGGCTCCAGAATGGAAATTTGGTCCGGTTTTTAGACATCCCCTTTCCATAAAAAAATCTCACAGACAGAATTGTTGAACATTTGTCTAAAAGTGGGGGCTGTGTGGCAGAAAACTTGGGGTCCAAAAAGCAATAATAAACTAGAAATGTGTTAATGAAATATGAATGTCTAAGACACTGATGTAAACACAAAACTTAACCAGACTTATAGACAGACAAGGGTAATGTTATATGATCCAACCTCATTTGTGGTGGGGCAGATACTGATTTTTAATTGTCACCCCTTGGCAAAAGTAACAAACTAAAAATATGAACATAGTCAATATTAGATTGCTTGAAATTGCTTAGAAGTAATAAATGGACTTAGGCCTGTACACACATCCCAGGTGGGACCTCTCAAACAGTTCAGGGCTAGTAGTGTTATCAATTACAGTCTAAACCTTGTATAATTACTTTCACAACGTTTTCATGAAAACAGATTTAGAGCTTGAACTGTGACTTTAAATTTTATATTAAATCACAATAAAGTAGGAAGCATGAGTCAAAAGTAGGCAATATACTTTTGGTCAATTTTAAGGCAGTCATGTTGAAAACTATAAATTACATGTACAGAAACAGGCTTTTCACATGGAAGGACAATTCCCTTTCCCCACCCCCCACTTAATGTAAGGCCTTAGTAAATAGAGAGATGCACAAACAAACACACACACACACAAGCTACCTCATCCTATACCTCACTAGAAGGTGCCTTAGTAGAATGCAGTTCCTCTCTGATATTACACAAGTATGGTCATGCATTCTAGTTTTCCTTCATTATGACACCCCTCAATATAACAAGATTCTGGATATAATGCAATCACACCATGGACCCCAAAACAAAATAAAAAATATAAAAAATCAGCATTATTTCCAGTTTTGATTAGTTTAAAGAGTCATCTAACCAGTTTCAATTAAGTTGGGCTTCACTAAAACTTTGTATTATAATCTGCATTTGTCTCTAATTAGCCACTGCTGTATTCTGTCATTTTCAGTTATCGTACTTGCTAAGAGGCTGTATGACACCTAAAATTGTTCTGCCAGTTGAGCTGTGCATCTATACCATGTTGTCACATCTGTGCTTCTAAGCATGTAGTAGTTAATCCTCTTTGTGATCTGATACAGCACATGTAAATAAACCAATGTCAATTTGATTTGTCTATTAAGACAAGCAGTTGTAATCCTCAAATATTGCATGCCAGTACATGTGAAACCCACATGAAGAACATCATTAAAATGTTGATACTTTGAATCCAACATGTAGTTTTTCAGTAAAAAACCTTCAAGTGTTCCTAACAAAAGAGTCACTGCCTCAGCATGTGTGCTGTTAATAGTAACAGACCAAATGTGCCACTGAAAGCAAATCCAGGACAGCTGGTGCAGTCAGCTAGTTCAGCATCTTTGCAATACATTGGCACCTATATACATAGAGGATATTTTCTTTTCCTAAATTAATACCAGATATATTTCATTGTGTGGTAGAAAAAAACATTATATTTTAACAAGTGGCAAAGCCACAAAAGTTAAAATAGCACATTTTTTGTACCACAAGATGAAATATATCTGGTATTTGTGCAGAAAAAGAACATTTTATTTTTATAATATACCAAACATGCTTCGGAATCAAAGGTTAGAAGATTAAACTCTCAACAACACACCACTCCTAGCTCCTTTTTGTAAGTTCACCTCAATTTTAATCGTATTCACTGGCTGATCATAAAAAAATATCAGCAATATGAGAGAACAGTAGGTTTGGGATGACTTAATCTGTTACAATAAATTGCATTTGTGACATTTTGTAAACTATTTTACCCTTTCTGACCACAAAAGCAAGTCCAATTGAGCAATGCAGCACACCAGTTGTTAACATTGTTGTCAAGGTTGTACAGGGGACATAACTTTGTAGAGAAGCGAAAGGTGGTGAGTAAAATATCTTAAGCAAACAATAATTTCTATGTTTGAGACGTAATGCAGTTTCCACTTATTGCTGCAAGTGTAACTTCTATACACACACACACAATCAAGCATTGCATGGCATGATGGGAAATCTTGTATTTTCACATGTGCAAATATAAGGGCTGTTCCAGTAAAACATATATCCCCCCCCGGGGATGGCACTTCAAAAAAACTTCTATAGGTGGTTGTGTTTCAAATTAATTTGATTCTGATAGTGGAAAATCACTTCTGGTGTGGGTTGCGTCAACAAAATCAAAAATCACAGGTGGGGTTGTCGGAAAAAATGCATATATATATATTTAAAATCACATCTAACCCCTTCTTAGCGGTCTAACTTGTGGTTAATCAATATACAGGGGCATAGATACTGCCAGGGCACGCGAGTGCGCTAATCGCGCAAACTTTGTACGAATTCACGATGTTGGAAAGCAGTGATGCGCGAGAACTCCCACAAATTAGTTTAGAGTCGCACATATTAAAAATTGACCCTGCGCAGTATACATGTTTTATTTAACTGTTAACCCTTAAAGTTCTTGTCGCAACATAAGTCGGGCTGCCGGTAGAGGTCTCGTAGCGCTTGTCACGACATCGTTTTTCAGGTAGTTAAATATTTACACAACTGGATACTTCGGATTGACGTGAATGGTTGTTAAATTAAATTTGATTTGTACATTGGGCCCTGGAGCACGCATTCTGTCAAAGTTTTAACCTTAGTCAACAAGAAAGTTTTACAAATGCATGTTTAAAATACGGGCCACTCAGAAAACCCAAAATGGCCGACTACCAACGTGGTTCATCTTCAGATGATGATTTCATTCGGCAAATACTGGCTGATGACAGCGATGATGACAATGATTATGAAGTTTTGAAGTATATCAGTCTGCTGAAGCTACGAAAGTGTTACTGGAAATACCAGTGAGTATTTTTGAGGCCAAAAATTATGTTGAATACAGTTCGATGTACAATCCAGCATTCCGGTCAACCCCCTATTCAGCGGTATTTTGAAATTAAATGGACAATACAAGCCTAATTAAAATACAGGCAGTTTAAAAGTAGAGTGCAATTTTCATTTCTTTTCTCAAACAATTCAGCATTGGGGGATCATATGCTATAAAACTATACTGAGTATAGCACTTTAAGGGTTAAGATACTTTGAATAAAATAAGAATCTAAAAAGAATTAAAATGTCAGGATATTTATATTACCAAAATACCTACATCTGAACATGCAGACTATGGCATTGATGGACTCAAAACCCTAATACAGCATTATGGAACATATAAGAAATCTGGCATAGTAGGCAGCAAAGCACTGATTCAAAAAAGTGAAACTTTGGCAGAGTTCATGCTAGAGAAAAATCTTATTTTGGAACAGAGATAATCAAGAGACAATATCTATCAGATGTGGAAAATTGTACATAACAACCACAAAAAACAAAAAAAAACAGTTTAACAGCTTGTTCAAGAGTATGGGTGGACAGAATCACCAGACAGACCAGAACTGAGATAATCACTGGAATGGACTTGGAATTTTACGAATGCCGGCATGTATTTACCATATAGGGAAGCAGTGAATATTTTTACTTCGGTCAATACCACTGGGTATCGACCTGTAGCAACAACGTTAAGCTAATTGACTGTTTCTGAAGTATATAATAATGATAAAGATGAGCATAAGTGTTCCTATTCTTTAATGTGCACAACATTGTTTCCTCGTCTTGAAGAAGAATTATTAAAGGGAGGAAAATAAAGGGTCTGCAGTTAATTACAAAAAAATTGTGAATTAAGCTACTTAAAAGATGAATTCAGTTGATTGTAACTGTCCATTCCGGTGATTACCTCTTTTCTGGCCATTCTGGTGATTCTATCATCTGAAACAGTATAGCCAAACAAATCTCACAAATTTAGAGATCAGAAAATCTATTGGCAGATTATAGTTATGCGTCTGCCTGACAGACTTGAATAATTTGATTTCTTGTTTTATTGATTCTAGTAGTTACTCAATCCAAATGCATCACCGAAAAACATTCATGCATCTTCAGATTGTTTGTTAAAAATATTTATCAGACTATGCACATCTCCAGATAGGGCTAAATATAGCTTGAATAAGCGATAATAAATAGGTCTAGTGAGAACAATAGACATTACTGGAGAAAATTTAAATTTGTGTGAGCTGAATGTAAAATTTTCAGAGCTACTAACATATAACTCTGTTTGCACAGTCTGATAATGACTGTTCATTAGATAAATGTCAGAAAACATAATCGACGATATTCATAGGTTTAAAGACAATTACTATGGTATAAGTTTATACATTCGAACAGCTGTGGCAAAAATTATAAACCAATACTTCTGCTACTGGTGTTGCTGTTGATTAGTTGGTTGATTTTGTGTTTTAGGTATCTCCAACACCTGAGGTCATATAGAGATGAGACCTCAAGTTGTTGGTAGATCATTACGAGTTTTACACCATTTTCAGCACAAGAAAATTTATATATGGCAGCCAGTTTTACTGCTGAAGAAGACACCAGGCATCAAAGACCACCAGGGTAAAACCACTGAACTTCCTCAAGTAACTGGCAACATTCTCACACACAAGGCTTGAGTGGGATTTTACCTACGTGATGAGAGGCAAGTGATCAGAAGATAAGCATTTTACACCACTCTGCCATGGAGGTTCCTCGGACCTTGGGTAGAAGTTTAGTACGAAAGACAGGAAGCGGAATATGGAACCCATGACTCCTGGATTCAAAGTTCAGCATGTTACTACTAGGCCATCAGTGATGATGATGCTGCAACAGTATTGCTTCTAGGACATGGGATTGCAGGAATATTGCAATTTATCACAAGCTGGCCCAAAATGAATGAACCTATGCACCAAAAGCCCAACAGTTCAATTGCCACTGGCACAGATTGTGTGATTGGATGCGGGCTATTGTTTTTTATATGAAATGGAGAGAACGAATTTGGACATGTAGTGAAGTCTTTCAACAAGAACATCCCTCCCTTTCCCGTAATAATTATTACCAAAATATCAGCTCATCTGGGCCTTTCAGACATTAATTTTGCGATAATTTCAAACTTGAAACTATTTAAACCTTTCCCCAAACAAATTTATGCCCACATTACACTCCCATAGGCTGAAAAATGAACAGAGTGCAGACGTCTTTCTTGCAGTCACATGCACAGTATGACTGGAACGGTGTCAAAGATATTTAATTCTTGCATGTTTTTTGTCCATAACAAGCTTGACAGACTATGATCTTGAGCAGAATTCTGTTCTCACACTCTCCACTTTATTTTCAAGCCTAACATTAAAAGATACATCTCCTGTTATGCATTTTTTGCTTAGAAGCTCATTATCGAGGTGAAAATGAAAAGGGGAAATATTTTACAGTTGCACCGTATTGTAAATGGTAGCCAGTAGCTTTGGCATGTGCTAAGTCAGGAGAAACATGCAAGTTCGCACAGAAATATCAAAAAGAATTATGCAGGATTATTATAAACGAAGAAACAGTGAGGGAGAATCTCTTGTTAAAAAATAATCAAATGATTTGAACCTAGCAGTGCAGCAAGTGCAAGCAACAAAGCAAAACTTCGTGCACAACTTCTAGTCAAACTGGCATGGGGAATGGTTGTGGTTAGAAAAGACAGAGATGGGGATGCTGTGTAAACTGTGTGAAACACAGAAAAACAATCACTTTACTGTAAGATGCACAAACTATAGGACCAGTACAATAGACAGGCACATACAATTCAGCTGATCATGTGGCAGCTGTATGGGCAGATGCTGTGAAAAAGAATTTTGAGCTGGTAATTAATGGCCTGACTAAATCTTGCTTCATTTGCACTTTCGTTCTGTAATGGTATTGTTGAAGTCCACACCAATTTGAGTCATTTATAAAGTTCTTTCAAAAAGTTTTATTCTTATTTTTCCATTTTTCTCGTGTTAATTATTTTAAAAATTCAATCATTTTGTCTTTATAACTCTTTTCTACTTGCCATTCTAACCTGTACACTTTATTATACCCATGCTTGACATGCATGAACACTATCAAAAAGGAACACATTTACATTTGGTAAATATTTTTTAAATTGTTGATCAGGTATACAAGCTAAAAAACATTGCTTAGATACAATAAACCACACAATAACCTTGTGCTTGCCTGTTTTGAAGATGCTGCAATCACTTGAAATATTTTTTTCTGTGTGACCCATATTTCTCAAGGAAGAGGGCCTAATTTGTACCATTAAATTTAGAATTGGCCCTCTTTTGAAAAATCATAGAAGCAACACTGATTCTGCTGTTGACCAGAGACAGAAAACTGCAATGATGTTGACTTTAAGAGTATGCTGGGGTCAAGAAAATTATTCCTAGATTTTCATCCATTTTTTAATCTAATTCGGGGTGGGTTGTGAAGTTGTTTTTTTTAAAACAATTTTTTTTTCAGGACAGGGATAGCCACTGTATTAAATATTTTAACTACATCCAGTGAGGCGAAGTTGGGATGAAAATCTAAGAACTGATTGATTGTGGCCTGATGGTGGTAGAAAACTGATCAGCATTGATGATGAGGCCCAAAAAAAAATCAAATTGAGTCATTTTTGCCCAGTACTTTGAAGTGCTTTAAATATTATTTGATTTATATATAATGTTATTTTAAAAAAACCTACCTGCCTACCCTAATTGTAAACCCAGTACATTAGGAAACACACATATTTTTGGGGGGCCTGATGATAATCTGACTGATCACAGTAGTGATGATGATCAAACAATGTTTGACATGCTATATTTCTTTTTTTATATTTTATATTAGTCATCCAACAAGACATACAAATAAGACTTATCAGTCACTAAAAAGATATTTTTCTTACAGAATTTATATAGTGTAAAAGTTGGCAGAAATAATGTGACATCACTTCCATTGGCATTAATTTTTTTTTTCTGACAAATCAAATAATATTTATTTACAAATACATTTATTGAAAAAGCATAAAAAATAAATCACAGCATCTGACAGTACACTTAAAGCAATACAAGATTTAACTATCATGCAAATCAAAAGCAGCATGCCTAAGAACAAAGAAATTTAAGCAAATCACTGAAATAAGCACACATACATTCATAACAAATGACAGTTTAGTAAGGATGCACATTCATAATTTCCCTATTGTAAAATCTAGATTCATGGACATTAAATTAGTAGGTATTAAGTGACTGAATCACAACATCTACAAATAATAAGGCACCAAGAAAATTTTTGATTTTACAGTAGCAGAAACATACATGCCCGACATACAAACAAACGAACAAAAGAGGATTGATTATAAAGTATGAATACAAATAAAAATATGCAGTGGATTATATAATATATGAGAATTCATTATAGGTTACCTCGGGTCAGCTGTCATTTAAATCGCCTCTGTCCACAACCAAAAATTAAAATCACTTCTACCGCCCACTAACCCCCAGAAATTATGTAAAATAATATGCTTCTGTAGGGGGCAATGTTTTTCTATTAAAAAACATCAGAGGGTGGATCATAATTTTTTAAAATTGCTTCTGTTGTGGGTTGGTTGAATTTGAAAGTGCCTTCCCCCCGGGGGGTATATGTTTTACTGGAACAGCCCTAAGGTTATATTTTTCACATGTTAAAATATATGATTTTAGAAAATAAGAAAAATATCACCAATAATTTTGTATAGTTCACACTTAAGTATATATTAAATGAGTGAAATTTTCCATTATTGAAATTCCAGCAGTGTTCATTACACAAATGGAAAAAGTGGGGCCCAATGGCTCCTACCAGGTTGAAAAGGAGGGTCATTTAGAAGAAAACAGATGTTGCAAATACCCTTACCTGTTTCTTGTTTATTCAAGAGATTCAAACACGTATCATTATCACAAGCACTCACATCATGGATTTATTGATTTCTGCACCAAAGATGAAAAATAAGGGTCAATGCCACAAGGGCACAGCCTAGAATGAACCCTGTTGCAGGCAGATCTTCTACAGTTCATGTTCTTCATAGCGTAAACGTCATTTATGACAAAAAAAAAGTGATGGAAATTAGAATGTTTTCTGAGTGAATATTGACTGTATAGGATTTTGATGACCCATGTCAGAGCTTTATTAGGAATAAACATAGACTAAGGTATTTATGAAAACCAGGTGCCCCATTTCTATATAATAGCCAATCATAAGATGTGGATCTGTCCAACACAGACATATCAGGGGACATGCTACAAGGCGAAGTGAACACTCATCTTAATTTTCTTAACTATGCTTCAACATTCAAGCAAAACAAAGTTAACTTCACCTACAAATAGGTGCCTACCATCCCTTCCATTTCCCTATTGATATTTTGCCCCAAAATAGTGAATTTTACATGGGTTTCTAGTTACAAAACCTTAAAAATCATCTTTTGTGCTAATTTTGTAGCTTCTAGGGGCCTCAAATATGCACTGAGTTACTATTTTATTACCAACGATACAAAAGTGAAACTCTAGTAAGTGAAATCCCAAACTTAAATAATGTTAATGTTCTTTTGGATTTGTGTTTTATGCACTCATGTCCCCCCACCTCCCACACATAGAATATGAACGCATATTCATCCACAACCTTTCGCGACATACTGCACTTCGGTACATAATGCAGTCGACAATTATGGACCCTAATGTGCACATTATTATGATCCTTCATTTATTTCACTGGCTGATTCTAACCCACTATAATGTGATTTTACATACCTCATTTTACAACCTTGCCTATAACATGAACTTTCATGGTTCCTGTCAACAGTGATATTATGAGGGACCACTGTTTTAATGAGGACTCCTATTATATAAGGTTATTGTTTCATTGTAGAAGGGTGGTCATATAGAGAGGGACCACTGTAGATTTTATCATTTGTTGGTTCTTTGTTAAATAAATACTTTTGTCTGAACCTTAATAATGAAGATAAACAGCTTGACTCGGAAGATTAATACGTTCCAGAGGTTACTGATTTTCTGGAAAGTTAATTCTCAAAAAGAATCTATTCATGTTTTTCTTGTCGATACTGATATTGTGTTTGCAAATATATGTGACTTGTCTTTGTTTTACCACAGATCCAAGGTAGACGGGAAGTAAAAACATCAATTCTCAACCCCAGTGCAAGCCCCAGTGCAAGAATACAGACTGTGAAAATAAAGATGGTCATGTAATGGACAGGGATATATCAGCAGCAATTTTTACTGCCATATTTACATATTTCCATCACATTTTAGATACAGTTTTAAGTTAGAATTATTTAATTTAGTCATATCCTTTATTTGATGTATAATATATACTAAAAATAATGTAAAATTAAAATTTGTAAAAACAGATGTCTGATAGCTTTGACCCCAAGTTCATTTTTGAAGGTCAGCCAGATGTTCATATAAATTGCAATCTAAGTAATGACATGCAGCAGCTTTAAGGCAAAATGTGTCTGTTGACTTGATAATTCAGACATTTGTTATCATTATAAGAGCATATCTTGTTGAGGACTATACTAAATCTGTCAATGTACACACTTTAAATATAGTAGGCTTTTTTGGAGAACTTTATTTAGAGGACACTCGTCTTTAAAGGACAGAATTTACTTTTTCTTTGCTGTTTTTAGCTCTACTGGTCATAGACAAGAAGAGCTTATGGGATGGCCTGTTGTTCAATGTCCATCTGTTAACACAAGTTTGTTATTATTACTCCTCCTAAACTATATGAATGATTGCAATAAGACTTTACACATATATTCATCCCAAAGTCTAGCTGGTCCTAAATGAAAATGGTGCCACTCAGACATCCAATATGGTCACCACATAGGGCATCTTGGAAATCTTGTTACCTCCTTTCCTAAATGGATGGTCATATTGACATGGGCTTTAAAAAAAAAGACTTCTTATGCATCCAGTATTGCTGCCATGTCAGCCATCTTGAAAATCTTGTTATGGCTACTCCTCCTGAATGTAAAGACATATAAAAACATGGTTTTCACCAGACGACTTATAATGTCTAATTGATCCTAAATGCAGATGGTGCCAATCTGACATCCAGTATGATTATCTTGTTATTGCTACTCCTCCTGAATAGATAATTATATCTGTATGGGGCTTTCTCTAAAAGATTTCTTATAATGTCCAGTTGGTTCTAAATGAAAACAGTGTTGATCATACAGCCAATATGGCTGCCAGTGTGGTTATCTTGAAAATCTTGTTATTGCTACTCATCCTGAATATATGGTCATATCGACAGGGAATTTCAAAGACTTCTTATAACGTGTGGTTGGCCCTAAATGAAAATGGTGCCAATCAGATATCCAATATGTCTGCCACTGTGGCCATCTTGAAAATCTTGTTATTGATGCTTCTCCTTAATGGATGGTTGTATCAACATGGCGTTCACTAAAAGACTTACGATGTCTAGTTGGTTCTAAAGGAAAATGGTGCTGATCTGATGTCCAATATGTCTACCATGGTGGCCATCTTGAAAACCTTGTTATCGCTACACCTGAATAGATGGTCTTATTGATGTGGAGTTTTCACTGAAAGACATCTTATGATGTCTATTTGATCCTAAATGAAAAAGGTGTCCTTTGGACATCCAATATGGCCACTATTTTTTTTATCTTGAAAATCATGCTATAACTTATAATGAATGGATTGTCATATCGAGATACAATTTTCAATAAAATATTTCTTATGATGTTCAGTTGGTCCTAAATAAAAATGGTGCTGATCAATGGTCACCATCTTGAGAATCTTATTACAACTCCTCTTGAAGGGTTGATCTTACTGACATGGAGATTTCACTAAAACACTTCTCTCCATTTGTAGTTTGTCCTAAATGATGCCAATGTGACATCCCAAAATTTGAGTACTCTCGTAACTGCTACTTCTCCTAAATGAATGGCCATGCCAACATTAAAAGAAAACTAAACTTCTTCTATTTGTTATTGCTATATATATTAAAATGACTCTGATCTAACCTCCAAAATGGCTGCCTTGATAGCCATTCTAAATATATGGCTTCTTCTCCTGAACAGATGGTCTTATTGATGGGTCTTTCACCAAAGCATTATTATAGCAATATGTTGCTGGTTCTGAATGAAAATGGTGTTCATCTGACTTCCAACAGGCACCATAGTGGCCATCTTGAAAAATCTGATAACTATTCCTCTTGCATGAATGATGGCATTGACATGGAGTTTTCACTCAAAATCTATTTGCAATATTTAATTGGTTCTGAATGGTGCAGATCTGATCACCAACTTATTTGCATTTTTGTGAAAACATTTTGAAAACCAGACCTAATTGACCTTGGAATCAAGTTGAAGGTCATTTCTTGCATTTTGTACTGCATGGAGCTTATGAACATAATGACTTGTACATATACAAGTGAATTTTAACCAGACTTTGCATTTAGTTGCATTCCATTGAACAAGTTGATAGCACTCATTGATTTTTAGGTCAAAAAAGGTCTTGGCTTAGGTTTTTAGGATATATCTAATGAATAGGACCTTGAATCATGCACTTACAGGTATCTTGTGAACATGTCAACCCGGACATGTAAGAAAATATTTTTGTTACCAAATTTGGTATGCTGGAGTTTCTCAAGAATATCAGAGATGGTTTCAATACTCAGCAGTTAAAAAGAAGAACGGTTTTATCTTGGATTCCTGGAAATTTTTTCAGCCAGTATAGCGTCAGTTACTTCAAGGAACTCTTGTTTATTGACAGATTTTCACAGTGTATTATTTTTAGCTCTCCTGGCCATAAAGCCAGGTGAATTTATGGTATGGCCCTGTGTTCATCATTCATCATCTGTTATGTATCTGTTATTTTCAACTTCTCAAAAACCACTAAAACAATTTCAACCAAACTTGACAGGCAGCATCCTGGCATGAAGGCCTTTCAGATTTATACAAATGATGCTGATTAACTATCACATATGGTTGATGTTACTAAAAATAGACAAATATTTAAATGACTTCCCAAAAAAACAGCTCTGCATAATTTAACCAAATTTTAGAAAAAAACATTCAGTCATGTAGGGCTTCAAATATGGCCTTCATTACTAAAATTAGAAAAGCCTTGAAATGAATTGTTCTTAAAAATCACTGAACAGAATTTAACAAATTTAACAGAAAGCATCCTAGCATGAAGGGCTTTTAATTTTATACAAATGATATCTATCCACCATCAAATGAAGCCATTACTAAACTTAGAAAACTTTGAACTACTACATCTCGAGAAAACCCCCCAGAAATTTGACTAAATTTGAGAGAGCATCCTGGCATAAAGGTATTTCATAAGAAGAGAAATCTGAAAACAACTGTTTTCATAACATTTGCAGTCAATAACATTGTAATAAACTTCTACAGAAAGCATCTTATTGATGCATATTTCTTGGCTAAACTTAGAAAACTTTGAACTACTACATCTCGAGAAAACCCCCCAGAAATTTGACTAAATTTGAGAGAGCATCCTGGCATAAAGGTATTTCATAAGAAGAGAAATCTGAAAACAACTGTTTTCATAACATTTGCAGTCAATAACATTGTAATAAACTTCTACAGAAAGCATCTTATTGATGCATATTTCTTGGCAAACAGCTCATGCATTTGGCTGTTAGATAGATGTCAGCCAGTTGAGTGATCTCAGGCTCACTTTAATCTCTTGTTTTTAATCAAATAGAGAAATTCATTAAAAGGAAAACCGCTTGTCATCTCATCCTGACTAGGTAAAAATTGGCTGTGCCAAGGAAAACTCTACTACTTACTGATCCTTAGGCTGAGTTGATGCAGATTTGCACCCTGAGAACAAATGTGTGCGTTTAATTCCCTTAACAAGCACAGAAGTTCAGCATTGCATAACATCTTGCTTGCATCAATTATCATTTGCTTTTGCCTATTTTGCCTACTTCTTGTCAGTCTAGGACATGTTGCAATGGAAGCTGACTTTGCTTTTTACCCAACACAAACTTGATACTAAAATGGGTCCAAATCAAGAAAATATTGTTACAAGTGAAGACAGCAGGTTTTAAAACCTTCTCATGCATGGCCCCTTACATAAATATATAAGAAGACACAAGGTTTGTATACTAAATCGAGAAATTAGTTTCACACCAACCCCCAGTTCTTAATGATATTCGCGTTTACAGTGACACTTTTAGGTAATCTATGCATTATTTTAATGTTGACAAATTTTCCTTTTCAACGATCTATCACACATCTTGATGAGTTAGACCTGTGATATGTTAAAAGCCAGAGAGTGTCAAAAATGTTTTGATATTTTGTCTTGTCCGACAGTGTTATGCTCGCCCCAGATCACTAGAATTTTCAAGACTTCAGCTTTATTGATACATCATCAGAGCAAAGTGAAGACACCAGCAGATATTTCTTTTAGTATGTAATTACTTTTCTCAAGAAGAATGGTGCTAACTTACATTTTGAAAGAAGCATTTTAAGTGTCTCTGCCAATTTCCCCTAGGTTTCACACAATGCATACCATTGTAACCTATTTAAAAAGCACATAATGTTGAGACAATAGCTGGTTGGTCTTAATTTAAGTGGGACCATGACATAATAACCTTCCAACACTTTGGCCAATCGGGAATCAGGAGTTTGATAGGTGCTCATGAGTAGTTCTCTAGAAACGGAGGTTTGACTGAAATTGATTACTGAGTACAAAAGTTAGTGAAAATTGCAGAGACACTTGGAATTCTTCTTTCAAATGTAACTTAGCGACATTTGTCATGTGAAAATTAACTAAATACTTACAGAAATATCTGCTCGCATCTTTGATTTGGTGTGACAATGTATCAGTAATGCTGAGCAGTCTTGAAAATATCAGTGTTCTGAGCAGAACATAACATCCTTTGACCAGCTGAAAAATCACAAAATTTTGACATTTTCTGGTTCTTAACTTCCCACATGTGTACCGCCATATTATATTCCACATATTATAAGATGTGTGTGAGCTCGTTAAAAAGTAAAACATCTTCAGATTAAAATGATGCCTAGATTACTAAATGATGTCCAAAACAACATTAAGAAATCATGGGTTATGTGTAAAACTACAATTTCTCAAGTTACAAACCTTGTCTCTTATTATATAATTATCGAATGGAACATGTATTAGAAGGGTTTTGTACCTTCTGTCTTCACTCAGAACATAATATTTTCATAGTTTGGGCCTGTGGTATTGTTGTAAGTTGTGTAGTGGACAAGTGTACTGTGTTGAGTAAAGTGATGATAGGAATGAGTATTTGTTTCAACTCACTCGTCTTAGGGATGAGTGATTGTAAAGTTTTTTCCTGAACCCTGATTAATCATAATAATCATAATAACATTTACCCAAACTGATGAGGTCATGTGGCTTTAACATATTGAAGAGTGGTTGTGTATCAGAACATATATAAATACACATTCTTTCATTATTGTATTGTTTTTCTTTATTTTGACACATCCAATTTGTTCAGCTTGGAAGATAAATTCGGTACCCAAATAGATAATAATACAATATTTTGAAGTTAATGACTCTTATTAATTGAACACTGTTTGAATTGCACAAGTTAAATGGTATAAAGACTAGTGACCACCACGGAGTGTATCGTGTTTTGATGTCCATTCATCCATTCATCTGTCAATTTGGGTTTCTTCCTGTTAACTTTAGTTTTATTACACATACTTGGAACAAACTTTGTGAATAGCTTGCACTTTAGGTTAGAATGAAACCTATTGATTTTGGGAGAAAGAAAAGGTTTAAGGTCAAAGTCACAGTCTTTTGTAGATGAAAAAGAGAAAAACATTTAAACAACATCTGCTGAGAAACTACTCAGAATTTGACCAAATTTGACAAAGATCTTGGCACGAAAGCCATTCAGGTTTGTACAATAATGCTGATCTGCCATCAAATTTAGCTAAAAATAGCAAGAGGCATAAGATATTTGGTTTTAGTCAGTATACAATCTTAATGGAGTCAAAACGCCAAAGCTTAAGGTCACTGTGACACAAAATAAACATATTTTCTGTGAAATAATTTGAATTACAAATAGTATCTACACTAAACATTGTGGCTGCCTTGCTGTTATGACAAGAAAGTTATCTATAGATGTTGGGCCTGAAAAACTCTAAGGTCAAGGTTATATTGACCCAAAATGTTGTGTTCTGTACCATCTGCTTACAAGTTTCATAAATGGTTTGCCATTAAAGCGAGGATGGAGCCTGTTCCTTTTGGGGTTTTTAGGTAAAGGTCTTTTTAAGAGCCAAAGATAAAATTTCTTAGAGACAAGTTGAGTTCAACTTTACATACTTTCAGCACCTTTTATATACAATACTATCAAATGGGGATGTGTATACAATGTATGATTCATGGTACTCTTATTTATGTATTAGCTTTCCTGGCCATAAGGCCAAATGTACTTATGGTAAGGTCCTGAGCTTGGTATACATCATGCTTCATCCTGTTGTTGTCCATCAACAGTTGCTATTTTCATCTTTTTTGCCAAAAACATTGGACCAGTTTCAACAAAACTTGACATCATCCTAGCATTTAGGCCTTTCAAATTTTGCAAGTGATGCTGATCTGCCATCAGATGTGGCTTCCATTACTAAAAACAAAAATAAGCATTTAAACAAATTATCAAAAACTGCTCAACAGAATTTGACAAAATTTGTACAAAAAGTATTTTTCTGTCATATATGGCTGCTGTTGCTAAAAATAGAAAAACATTTAAATGTCTTCTTGTCAATGAACAGAATTTGATGAAATTTGGCAGAAAGCATCCTAGCATAAAGGCCTTAAAGTTTTGTTCAGATGATGTTGATATGTCATCATATATCAGAAAACTTTAAATGACTTCTTTCTAAAATACTATGAAACATCATTTGGCCAAGTTTAATAGTTATCAAGCTTGCATGATAACCTTTCATTTTTGTACAATTGATGCTGATCATGTATCAAATATGGCCACCATTACTAACAATAGAACAACCTTTAAAAACGAGTTCTTCTCAAAAACCACTCAATAGAATTGGCCAGATCTGACAGAAAGCATCCTGGCATAAAGAAAGGCATTTCAAGTTGATGCAAATGATACCAATCTGTTGTCAGATATGGTTGACATTACATAAAATATAAAAAATATAACAACTTCTCAAAATCTGTTTAACAGAATTTGACCAAATTTGACAGCATCCTGGAATGAAGGACTTGTAAGTTTGTACAAATTTTGCTAATCAAGCATCAAATATGACCGCTGTGACTAAACATAGAAAATCTTTAAATTACTTTTATTTAAATCGCGAAAGAGACTTTGACAAAATTGGACAGCATCTTGGCATTAAGTCTTCTAAATATGTTCATATGATACCGATGTCATCAAATATGTCTGCAGTTAAATAAAATAGAGAACACATTTTAAACAGCTTTTTAATGAAAAATCCCTGAACAGAATTTGACCCAATTAGACAGAAAGCATTTTCACTTAATAGCTTCTTAAACTATTACTAAAAATAGAAGGAAAAAAACTGTAAATGACTTCTTAGCAAAAACTTTTTTTTTTTAGAATTTGACATAAAGCATCATGGCATGAAAATCTTTCAAGTTTTTACAAATGATACAGAAATGAATGAAGTCAGACAGAATAGAGACTATTTTCATAAAGTTAAGGACAGGCACAACTTCAGACTCTGGATTAATAGATGTACTGCAATGATTCAGTCTGCTAAAACAAATTTCTGAAGGATTTTACTCCAAATAGAAACAGTAAGATCCCAAATCAACTAATAATTGATGGGACAATAATTTATCATATGTATCATATTGTTAACAGATTTAATGAGCACTTCAATAATGTAACAAATGTAACTTCCAATATATCAAATACTAATGCAAAAAATATAAAGTTGCAAGATTTTATAAGGTCACAAATTCCGAAAAATGTACAATTCACAATTCCATTTACGTGCTGTGTAGATGTAGTAAGTGAACTAATAAAGTTAAATTCTAAGAAATCAAATGGAGTGGATCAGATAGGTCCATTCATCTTAAATAAATGTGCTGATATTATTGCTCCATCTCTTACCTCATAATTAATCAAAGCATTACTATGGGTATCTTTTCATTTCAACTGAAGGCAGCTAAGATTATGCCTGTTTATAAAATGGTCTGAAAATCAAATCCAGATAATTTTATAGACCCATATCTATTCTGCCAACCATATATAAACTGCTTGAAAGACAGGTCTCCAAACATTTCTATGGTTACCTTTCAAAGTACCATTTGATTCACCTATCCCAATCTGGATTTAGACACAACCACTCCAGTCAATCTGCACTAACAAAACTCATTGATGAATGGTTGCTTGCTATGGACAATGGAGAACTGGTTGAAACTATATACCTTGATTTTAATAAGGCTTTTGACTTAGTTGACCATAATATATTTTCTTGGAAACTTGAAAAGTACAAATGTTCTCACATCACTCTCATGGTTCAACTCTGACAGAAGTCAACAAGTTGTTATTGGTAACATTAAATCAGAGCTGATATCTGTCAACAAAGGAGTTCTACAGGGATCTATTTTAGGGCCTGTATTATTCATATTGTTTATAAATGACTTGCCCCAGTATGTACAACATTCAAAAACTGATCTATATGCAGACGATACTACTTTGCATAAGACTAATTCTAATGTTAAAACTTCGAACAAGCAGTTGGGTGAAGATTTGTATCAAGTTGAATATTGGTGCTCACTGAAAATTGTGTTTATCAGTCCCCTAAAAACCAAGGCAATGTTGCTTGGAGCTAGGCAGAGATTATCAGTGAACAGAAATCGAAATCTTGAGCTGTATATTGAAGATAATCTAATTGCAAATGTTAACACAGAAAAACTTTTGGGAGTTCATGTTGATAAGAATCTAGACTGGTGTAAGCAAGTTAACCAGGTTTGTTCTGTAGTAAGCTCAAGAATTTATTTTTTCCAGAGGATAAAAAGTTATCTACCACTCAGCTCCTGGATTTTATTTTACAATGCATTCATTCTTCCTATTTTGGACTACTGGTGCACAATTTGGGAAAATACAGCTGAAAGTAGTATTGAAATGATCCACAAACTTCAAAAAAAGGGCAGCAAGAATTATCCTAAATATACCATTTGATACACCATCCAAAATTATGTTCTCTGAATTAAAATGGCTGAAAGTTGAACACAGATTAGATTACCACAAGTCTGTATTAATGTTCAAAGTAAAGAATGGATATTGTCCACAATATTTGCATGATATGTTTCATTTTAAGTCAGAAGAAAAATACCAAGGACCTAAATTGAGATCGATTACAAATGATCATTGCAGGACACCATTTCTAAAAACAAATACTTTAAACAAATCATTTGCTTACTCTGGTGCTATTATATGAAATGAATTCCCTAAAACATTAGTTCAGAAACAAATTTAAATGGTTGTTCAAAACAAAATCATCTGACCATTATCTTGTTAGGCAGTTTTCATTGCAAATATTGAAATACATGCACTCCAATGTATTCAGTTAATGCATAGCATATATACTTTGTGCTTTTATATTTAATGTATTTAAGCATGTTTTATTATATATATATATTGTTATTTACAATAGTTTCTTTATTCGGAGGCCTCAGGGGAGAATAGTTTATTATAACCGAGTTACCCTCATAAAATAAAGGATTTATTGTTATTATTATTATTATACCAATCTGTCATCAAACATGGCAGCTGTTATTATAAATTTAAAAACCTTTAAACAACTTTGCAAAAAACTGCAGAATAGAATTTTACCATGGAGACCCGCCGAGAGGGTGGGGGGAATTGCCCAGGGGTCCCGCCATTTGTAGGGGCCCGCCATAAACTCAGTTATAAAAAAATTAATTAATCTTGCAGTAAATATTAAAATTTGTTCCTGACAAGAGTCGTAAGTTATGGTAGATTACTACAGGTTTTATATGCAAAACTGTTATATATAAAAAATTTAACATGTTTTGGGGCCCATGACTACTCTTACGAGGGGCCTGGAACTTTTGGTGGCATGACAGCCTTTTAAGTTTGTACAAATTATGCTGATCTGCCATCAAATATGACCACTGTTTTTAAAAATAGACCTTTAGATTACTTCTCAAAACCACTTAATCTGGCATGAAGACCTTCAGTTTTATATAAATGATTCCAATCCGCTATCAAATATGGCTACCATTGCTGATTCATTTAGTAGAAATTCCGTTAAACAACACCTGCTCAAAAACTACTGGACAGAATATGACCAAATTTGGCTGACGTTACTAAAAATAACAAGGCCAAAATGTGTCTAATGTCGTTCAACTGCCTGAACTTACTAACAGTTAACCATTTCACTAAGCAGGCTTATGTAGTATTGTAAGAACACAACCCAATGTAAACTATCTCCCAACCATTATATCATGTGGGTTTTACCTATTTTACTATAGTCTGATAAAACTTATTTCCATAGATGAAGGCATAATTAATATGCATAGCTCTTGCTCATAATCGAACTTGTCCAAGATCTTAATGATTGTTTTTGTTGCTGGTTGGTTTTTAATGGCGCTTTGAGCACACCACTATCTATACCATGCCAAGGAAATGGGAGTTAAGTGCCTTTCCAGAGGATGCACCAAGGTAGCTGACCCTGGCAGGCCATGGGTGGGTATCGAACCAGCAACGTTTGGATTATGAATCTGATGCTCTACCAACTGAGCTATTATGGCTTCACAAGATCTTAGTGATATTAACCTTTTTTTTTTATTGAAATCGGATGAGAAATATGGTCTTTAGAGAAGTAACAAGCTCAGCCAGTCAGATGCAGGATCAATAATATGCCCAGATTTCACTTATTGTGGACAGGGTTTGCACAGTCATAACAAGTGCTTGAATTTCAGTGGTTCCAAAAAGTACTAAAAAAAGTTCTTGAAAATACTCAGTAGTCCTCAGAAATTGCTTGAATTTCTAAACAAATGCATTTTATTAGAAAACATTAAATTACTGATAAAAATATAAGAAAAATAGAAATATCTATTATAAAAGAAAGAAACACAATCTGTTTGCAATTTTACTTTGATGCAGTGTTGCTTATATATTCAGTAAGACTTTCAGTTTGTTTGCTTATGTGCTTATTGGTACTCAGCATTATTTGGGATTGTAACCACCTTATGATATTTAAATAAATGGATGCATGGTTGACTGGGATGCTAAGACTGATAAAAAATGTTGATCAGGTACTCTGCAGTGGGAAGCATATTTTCAGATGTGATTGACATAAGCACTATATATCGTTAAGGGAGTCTAGTGATAAACACTGAGCTATGTGTTGTGTTGAAATGAAATTGATCCTGGATCAGTGGTTTGAAAATACATTGAAGTCCTATGGTTTGAGTAAAAAGCACAAAAAGAATGAATTATCGATAATAGGAATGAATTTAGAAAAGTTTTGCTAAACATGAAAAACTCAACGAGTCGTAAACTCGGGCAATTAAGACTACTAACTTACAAACTGATATAGATGAAATGACTGCACCCCTACCCCTCCATGCCCCAAACCCCATTAACCTCTTTTGCAACAAACAATATTTCAGATATCTTATCTAAGAGTAAAATACTTAAACATACAATTTTTTTGATTCTACACACTATAATCAACATTCTTTCTAAGTTTAGATGCAGTTCATTATAGTGCTTGAAAATTAAATTTTTGTGCTTGAAAAGTGCATGAATTTCCTGGTGAAATGTCGGTATGAACCAAGATGGAGCATGTCTTTATACCACGATGATACAAGCTTATTTATGAAGCAATCTCATCTCATTAATATGCATACATCTCATAATAAAACTTGTATACAATCTTGATGATATTAGCCATTTGACCAAGTTTGATTAAAATTGTTTCAGAAACTCTCCAAAAATAAGAAACTCACCTAATCAGATGCATGATCACCTCATTAATATGCATGGTTTTCATTCAGTATGGAACTGGTTGGGTATTTTGATGATATAAACTTTTATTCCAAGTTTGTTTAAAATCAGACCAGAAATATTGCCTCCAGAGTGATGTCAAGCTCAGTCAATCATATGCAAGACAACCTTGTTAATATGCATTGATCTCTTTCATTATCCATCATGTTTTAGATCTTGATATAATGATATAAGCCTATGTTCTAAGTTTGATCAAAATCAGATTAGAAATATGGCATCTACAGTGGTAACAAACTCAGCTAATCAGATACAAGATAACTTCATTAATATGCATGGATCTCAATCGTTATCAATCTCTTCATTGATCTTAAAGATATATGGTTATATTCCAAGTTTGATCATCATCGGACCACAAATATTGCCTCCAAAATGGTAACAAGCTTAGTTTAGTTGATAAGTTGCAGGAAAACCTCATTAATATATGTGGAGCATGCTTATTATTGAACTTGGGTAAGATATTGATGATATAAGCTTATATTCCAGATTTGATCCAAATTAAGTCCAAAAATATGGCCTCCAGAGTAGTGGCAAGCTCAGCTAATCAGATGCAAGATAACTTCATTAATATACATTGATCTTGCTCATTATCCACCCAGACCAAGATCTTGATCATACAAGTCTATATCCTAAGCTCAATCAAAATTGAATCAGAAATATAGTACCCACAGTGATAACAAGCTTTGCCAATCAGCTGCAAGATAAGCTCATTAATATGCATGGATCTTGCTCATTATCAAACTCATGAAAAAGTTTAATAATGTAAGCTTATATTACAAGTTTGATCAAAATTGGACCAGAAATATGGCCTCCAGAGTCGTAAAAAGCTCATTGAATCAAATGCAGGATCATCTCATTATATGCATGGCTCTTGTTCATTATGAAACTCATCTGAGATTTTGATTATATAAGCCTATAGTCTAAGTTTGATAAAAATCAGATCAGAAACATGGCCTCCAGAGTGGTAACATGCTGATCCAATCAGATGCAAGATCACATCATTAATATGCATGAATCTTGTTCATTATCAAATTCTTTAGGGACTTGTTGATATAAGCTTATTTTCCAAGTTTGATCAAAATCCGACAAGAAATATGACCTCCGGAAT
Source organism: Margaritifera margaritifera (assembly GCA_029931535.1). Taxonomy (NCBI): domain Eukaryota; kingdom Metazoa; phylum Mollusca; class Bivalvia; order Unionida; family Margaritiferidae; genus Margaritifera; species Margaritifera margaritifera. The sequence continues at coordinate 99,786 of JAQPZY010001566.1, read as the reverse complement.
CACTCAAGCTGTTCCAGTCAGATGCAAGATCATTTTATTGAATTTCACTCACTATCAAACTCATCCAAGATATGTTGATATAAGCCTATATTTCAAGTTTGATCAAGATCGCAACAGAAATTGACTTCCAAAGTGGTAACAAGCTTAGCTATTCAGATGCAGGATCACCTGATTAATAGGTGTGAAACTTGCTCATTCCATAATCTTACTTGGTCTTACAGCCAGATGAGCTAAATAAAATCATAAAATGACTTCTCAAATAGCATGTAACAGGATTTTGACCATGTTTGACAGAAATGAAGACCTTTAAATTTTGCTCAGATGATGGTGATTCAATATGGTCATTGTTATAAAAATTAGAGAACTTTTTAATGAACTCTGTTAAAAAACTGGTCATCATAAGTTCACTGAATTTAACACAAAGCATCCTGTATAAGGCCTTTTAAGATTGTACAAATGATGCAAATCCGACATCCAATATAGATGTAAAAAATCGTTCAGTGTCAAAAAGTATCATACTAACCCAGATTTCTTGACCAACAGCCTTGCATTGGGCTTTTAGGTATATGTCAGCCAGGTAAGCCACCACAGGCCCACTTGGGCCTCTTGTTATACCCTACCTCTATGGAGGTAGGGGTATATAGTAATCCTCATGTCTCTCCATCCATTCTTCATCTGGCACTTGTTAGTGCAACTAATCCCCCATTTTTTATGGATTGTCATGAAACTTGGTAAATATTATGGTCATGACCTGAAGATGCATATATCAACAAATCACTTTGCTCCTTACTTTATGTTAGAGCTATTGCCCTTTTTGTCTTGTAGCAGCAGATGACACAATCTCATTAGCACAACTAGTCCTGCAGTTTTTTATATCTTGCTATGAAACTTGGTAAATGTTATGGTCATCACTTGAAGATGTGTATATTGACAGATCACTTTGCTCCTGCAGTTTTGTTAAATTTATTGTCCTTTTGTCTTCTAGCTTAATACAGTGTATGACACTTTGCATCCAGGCAGTTTTGTTAGATTTTTTTGCCCTTTTGTCTTCTAGCTCAATGCAGTGTATGACACTTTGCATTCAGCAAATTTTGTTAGATTTATTGCCCTTTTTCTTCTAACTCAATACAGGGTTTGACACTTTGCATTCAGCAGATTTTGTTAGATTTATTGCTCTTTTGTCTTCTAACTTAATAAGGTGTATTACACTTTGCATCCTGCCAGTTTTGTTAGATTTTTTGCCCTTTTTGTTTCTAGCTTAATGCAGTGTATGACAGTCTCATTAGCACAACTAGTCCCCCAGTTTTTGACAGATTGCCATGAAACTTGGTAAATGTTTTGGTCATCACTTGAAGATGTGTATATTGACAGATCACTTTATTCCTGCAATGTCATTAAATTTATTGCCCTTTTTATTCTGTATCTTAATGCAGTGTATGACACAATCTTTTTAGCACAACTAGTCCCCCAGTTTTTTGATCGATTTTCTTGAAACATTGTAAATATTATGGTTATAACCCGATGATGCATAATGACCGATCACTTTGCTCCCACAATTTTTGTTAGAGTTATTACTCTTTTTTGTTTTCTATCTTAATGCAGTGTATAACACAATCTCGTTAGCTCAACTAGTCCCGCAGTTTGTCTTGCTGAGTTTTTTTCTTATTGCTTTGAATCTTGGTACATATTATTGCTACAATCTAAAGATGCTCAGATCTTTGTGTTCCTGTGATTTTTGCCCTTTTTTGACTTGCATTTGGATGCAATGTATTACACAAGATTTTAGTGGATTGCTGTGAAACTTTGTACATATTACGGTCATCATTATAAAATATGCATATTTACAAGGCATTGTACTCGCACTATTGTCGGAAGAGTTATGCACAGCTTTTGACTATAGACTCATCTCCATCATGGGGTAGGGATGAAATTCAGAAGAGGCGAGGGTATATTATGTGAGCAAATTACTCACCATCCCTTTTGTTTCAGATTTACTTTCTACCAATTTAGTGGACACACCACTTTAAAGTTTGTATTTCATTTTGTATGTATTTACTGGCAGAGATCATATGTATATTTGTAATTCAAGCACCAGGTACAATATTCAATTTCATCTACACCAGAATTTTTAATATACATATGTAAATACATAATTGTAGTAAATGTCCCTATTTTATTAAAGGTGCTTCATGTCCATGTATTTATACCCCACCATGACAATTTGTAGGACATATAGTGTTACCCTTGTCAGACGGTGTGTCACATTTTAGTTAAGTTTAGTGTTTGGGTCCATTGTCAGGCACTGTAGTGGGGCCTTCATCTTTTGTTCAGTTATATACACCCACCACAAGGCAGAGTGTATTATGGTGTCCATCCATCATTCTGTCTGTTCCCTATTTTGCTTCTGCACAATAACTCAAGTTCTCCACCATCGGCCACTAGCAAACTTTGTGGATGACTTGCACTTTGGTTAAGAAAGAAAGCCTATTGATTTGGGGATCAAAAGGTCAAGGTAACTGGCTGAGAAATGGAAATGGTTTCTGCACAAAAATGTCTGTTCTTGACCATGTACCTTTACCAAAGTTTGTGGATGGTGTGCACTTGAGGTAAGAAAGAAACCTATCAAATTTGGAGTAAAAAGGTCAAAGGTCAAGGTAACTGTGACTTAATGAAGAAAAATAGTTTCCACACAGTAACATTAGTCCTACACCACAGACATGGTCTAAACTTTGTGGATGACTTCCACTTGGTTTAAGGTACAAGCCTATTGTTTTTGTTTTTTAGCCAAAAGGTCAAAGGCCAAGGTTACCAACTGAAAGAATAAAAATGGTTTTTGTATGATAACTTTAATTCTAGAACGTGTACCTTGACCAAAGTTCATGGATGGTTGGCACTTAAGGTATGCAAGTGGTCTCCTGCTTTTGGGGTCAATAGGTCAAAAGTCGTGGTCATTGTAACTTTTTTTTTTAAATGGTGTTTTTAAGAATAACATTTGTTCTAGAGTAAGTTTCTTGACCAAACTTTGTGGATTGCTTGCACTTGTTGTAATAAAGAAAACTGTAGATTATAGGGTCTGAAGGTCATGGTCATGGTAAGTCTAATAGGAAAATGATGATTTCTTCACAGTTCAGTTCAAGACCACATACTTTGACCAAAGATTAAGGACATTGAGACCCATGGTCAATAATCTCCAGAGTCAACCATGCTACTTGTGCTTACATAGAGGACTGTTGAACAGTTTGGTTGTATAATATGTCATTCATGGTACTCTTGTTATAACTTCCAGTGAAGTCAATTCACTAACAAGATTAACTGTACTTGAGAGATTCTCTGGACAGATACATATTTTCTTTCGTTATTATACTTGTTTCAAGAAGTGGAAGGGTCACTTGGTCAGTCTGTCCATCCTCCCTGCCTAGGCTGAAATACTTATTAATGTCAAACAAATTACATTATGGTGGCATTTTGAGATAAATGTTGTGGGGTGCACCAAAAAAACAAATGATTTTCTGTTACCTACATTCCAGGAAAATTTGACTTGTAAAACCACTGGTTTGAATGAAAGACCAGATTTCTCATCTAATGAACACTATCTGCCTTGAAAGACCCTTATTTCTTGGTTGATTGGTCTCGCTGTACTACTGTTGACATCAAACTTGCTCTGTGGATGCTTTGTTTGATGGGTATTGCACAACAAAGTGAGTGATTGTCACATACTTACCAGGATTTACTAAAATTGCTTAAAAAGACAAATCATACTTTGGCTCTAATTTTAATACACGCACCTTCATACCAATGCCACCAAACTTACACTGAGGATGATTCTGGGAATGAACATGTGTTGTGCCCCAAAACTGGGTTGCTGTAATCTGATCTCCATATTTTTTTTTTAAATCTCAAAATCATCTCAGGGCTCTAATTCAAATAGCTTTTCATCTATTGTGACCATATTCATACCAGAAATTCACTTTGGGACCACAATGTGTTGCACACTAAAACTGGGCACTGTAACATACAAGATTTATTATCCTCTTGCCAATGAAGTTAGAGGAGATATAGCATTTTGCCCATTCATTAGCATGTTTGTTTGTTTGTTCTTTTGTTTACTTCCCTCTCAGTATTTTGTTACCCTATCAGAATGTCAGACCACTTATGAAAATTGTTAGGTGGAAGCATCTCTGAAAGAGCAACTCAGCCATATCAAAACCAGGTCGCTGAGACCTAATTAGCATGCTTGAATGATTTGTTCATTTGTTACATCTTTAATATCTTAGATTATTTCACCTACACTCATGAAGATTGGTATGTACATACATTTGGATGATACTAACTCAAACATACCAATACCAGGTCTGTGACCTAATTTTCAAGCTTGAGTGACCTTTGTATTCTCAGCTGTTTGTAGATTACATCCTCTGTATCTTAGACTCCATTTTACCTAGACTCATGAAAATTGGCATGTAGATATCTGGACAAAAACAACTCATCCGTACCAAAACCAGGTCAGTGACCTAATTTGTACATTTTGTGTAACTTCCTTTATTTTAAGCTGTTCATTCATTACACCCTCAATATCTTGGACCCTATTTCACATACACTTATGAAAACTGGTACATGTATCTGATTACATCTTAATGAAAGTAACTCAACCATACCAAAACTATGTCAACATGACCCACTTTTCATGCTTGAGTGACTCCTGTAGTTTCAGCTTTTGTTACATCATTAATATCTTGGACCCTATTTCACCTACACATTAAAATTGGAATGCGATTGCATCTCAAAAGAAAGTAACTCAACTATACCAAAACTAGGTCTGTGTGACCTAAATTTCATGCTTGGGTGATTGTGACCAGATTTTTATTTATGAGTGATTTTGGGTTTTCAAGTCTCCATTTGCTACACCCTCAATATCTGACCCTTTTTTTACTGACAATCATTGAAACAGTGTTGCTTCTAGGACACAGGAATGCAGGATTTCCATGTTTTTCATAACCTTGGCACAGATTAAACCACTAGTTGGGCCCAAAATTGCTTTTAGTTCAAACTTGGTGCGTTTCCCTTGATCTGATGCATAATGCGACTGGTATATATTGGGTTTTTGCATACATGTCGCTTCGAAACTGTCTTGTATATGTTGTCAAGGACAACTAACTCATGTCAGAAATGTGATTTATGTATAGAGTTTAACCTATACATAAATCACGTTTCTGGCACGAGTTGGTTGTCCTTGACAACATGTACAAGATACAGTTTCAAAGCGACATGCATGCAAAACCCAATATATACCAGTCCAAGGGATTCCAACAATCTACCCAAGTTGCATCATACAACCATGGTTGAACTTAAACTCTGCAAGTGGAAAAATGTCAAAGAATCAGAAGTCAATTTTGCATTTTTTGGGAAGACATCAAAACAAACAAATCTTAGAATGCTCAGAAATTCCAACTTCTGAGGATGGTGGTTATTTTTTGCCAAAATCAGGCACCTGGATCTGTGACTGGGAAAGAAGGTCGCAATTCTTTAGCAGCTAAGACTGCACCACCATTGAAAAAAAGTCAAATATGATCACATGTTTCAAGCAAAGTGAACAGAGAAATGGCCATTTATATAAAAAAAATAATAAAGGAATGATGTGTGATGTACGTGTCAAGCATAACAAGAATAATGCATTCATGACAGGATGTACAAATTACCAAACTAGTACTGTTGAAAGATAAGTAAGTAGCAATTTAGATAATGTCATGTTAGTAAGTAAGCTAGTAACATAGTATAATACCACCGAGATATGCATCAAGTATTGATGAATTTTATTAGACTTGTTTAACCCTAAGTCATGAAACTATTTGGCCAACTTATCTGCAGGTTTGGCCCTCTTTTAACATTTCATCGAGGGAGTTGGACTCTTTTTGAAAAATCCTAGAGGCAACACTGTTGAAACTTGGAATCCTTTGGCATCTCAAAGAGGGTAACTCAGCCATACCAAAACTAAAGCACTGTAGCCTAATTTTCACACTTTAGTAACTTTTGTATTTTCATCTGTCTGTTCATTACACCCACAATATCTTGGACCCTATTTCACCTACATATGAAAATTGGTAGTAGGATGCACATCACTGAGAGTAATTCATCCATACCAAAAGTGTATATATTGTTGGCTATTCCAAATGTGTTCCTGTTGGTGAGTGGATTAGTGTTTACAAATAAACACGTTGTTGAACATTGCTTAAAAATTGTTGTGGCTCTAATTTCAATACTTTTTTTCACCTATTGCCACTAGACTGCACCTTTGGATGAAGGTATATCCACCCTCAAACATGGGTCACTGTGACCTGCTTTCTGGGGTTTTTTGCAACATTTCTTAAAACTTGTGTCTGGGCTCATATTGCAGTACCGGCAGTGAGGGTGCATCATGGGATGAAGGCACATCAAAACTTTCTTGGGTTTGCTACTATCTTAAGTCCTTGCTTGAAAGACACTACTCCTGCCACAGAAGCAAGGACATCTTGGGAACTGCTGCTCCCCAGCAACTCTAGTTTCACTTGCGTACATTTGGTCCCACATTGTTAGCTCACCTGGCTTATAAGGCCAAGTGAGCTTATGGTATAGCCCTGCATCCATTGTGCATGAGGACTCTGTCAACAACTGGTATATTCAGCTTCTTCTCAAAAACCACTAGACCATCTTAAACCAAACTTTACAGGAAGCATCCTGACATGAAGGTCTTTCAAATGTTATACAAAATGTTGACAATAGCCATCAATATGGTCACCATTGCTAAAATCAGAAAAAGTTTTAAAAGACTTCTCAAGAACTGCTTAGTAGAATTTTATCAGTTTTGATGAAAAGCATCCTCTCACGAATGGCTTTAAGATTTATACAAATAATGTAGATCCATCTTCAGATATGGCAGCCATTACTAAAAACAGAAGACGTTTAAACAAATTCTTCTAAAAATATGCTCAGCAAAACTTAACCAATTGTGACAGAAAACATCCTGGCATGGATGATTCTAATTTGTTATCAGATGTGGTCGTCATTACTAAAAACAAAAAATCCTTTAAATGACTTCTCAAGAACATGACTTAACTAAAGGTGACCAAATTTCACAATGTATTAAGGACGTTCATGTATGTACAAATGATGCTTATCTGCCATCAAATATGGCTACTGTTACTAAAAATAGAACAACTTTGAACAACTTTTCTCAAAATCTGCTCAACAGAAATTAAACCAATTTGATAGAAAGTGTCCTAGCTTTAAAGGCCATTCAAATTGATACAAATGATGCCAATCTACCATCAAATATGGCTACCATTGACAGAAAGCATCCAGGCACAAAGACCTTTCAGTATTGGACAAATGTTGATGTGATATTTAATATTGATGAAGATACAACAAATTAGAGAATCAATGAAACAATTGTTTTCATGACATGTCCAATCAACAGCATTGGAAGAAATTGTTACAGAAAGCATACTACTGACCCAGATTTCTTGGCCAACTCCTCTGACATCTCACTATTAGGCATATATCAGCCAAGTAAACGATCTTAGACCCACTTGGGCCTCTTGTTTTTTCTGGTTCATTTAGCATGTAGTTATTCATTGTTGTGTTGATGAACATGAATAAAACGTCTGTAGCTACAGTTTTCTTGCTTTTTCATATCTTTGTTATGTTATGACAGTGTTAGTTACAGCTATAGAAGACCATAGGAAAAGGGGCCTTCTAAAAGCAAGTTTTAGTTTAAACAGATTTTGTCAATTTAGTTTAACTTTGTCCTCTCATTTTCAATTGTAACCTTGTCTGCAGAAGATTGGTTTGATAATTTTGCATATTTATCACTAATGTATATATTTTCAATTATTACACCAATGTTTACATATAGTCAAACTGTGGAAAGCTGTTGGATTCAAAGAAGCAATTGATAATGAAGATATAATATGGTTTGTGGACCAGAGAGTCAGTTTCTGAGTCGAATACATAACCCAATAACATTTCCGCTACCTTTCAAAAACAGCTCTTCCAGAAAAATGAAAAAAATTACATGTATACTAAAAATAAAACCCAAGGGAAGCAACTCTTCCAGAATATTATTGTAATAACCTCCACTTCCCACTACAAGGTGGCTACCTGTCTATTGGATGGTCCTCAGTTTAAGCTTTCGCTGCAGTACTGTACACAATGTATTGTGTATGTTTCCCATAATCCATTCAATTTTTCCAACTTTTTCAACCATCCATCAGTGAAGTTGGTTGTATTTAAGTTTTATTACTGTTACATTATATGTTAGCATTATATTTGTTTACTTTGGTGAAACGTTCCTTATTTTTGATGTTGTTGTAAACTTGGTCTCGGACGGGTAAGTCAAACATGCTTGTATTGTGCCTCCATGATGTGATGGTTTGACTTGCGGACTCTGCTGTATATTTTATGTAGTCAAACCTGCCTAATGGTCACCTTTATTTAATGGTCATCAGGGCTCAATGGCCATCCATTCCAATTTCCCTCCATGGAATTTCCTCTGTAAATGTCATGTATTAAATGGTCGCCTGCTTTCTGCAGTCAATGACCAGGTGTTTCTTAACCAAACAATGGTTTTCTTACTGCTTTAAGCAGTCACTGAAGCACATTGACCATGCAAATGAAGCATTTGTTTTCCAAAGAAAGGCATTGTTTAGTTAAAAACATGTCCAGTCTTTATTCTTTCAGGTATCTGGCTCAAAATTGTAAGTACAAGGCTCAGTCAATGCAATGATGTAGCGAAAAATGTTAGTGTTGTAAAAGTAGACAGCTACAATATTAACATTTGTAAAAGTAGGTTTCTGAGTTGGCTGCCAGTAGCTAACGAGAAGACTGCCGGTCATGTGAATTGATGTGTAAATGTGTCTTATATTCAACATACTCAAGTTAATATGTCAGTGTAACTTTAAATTAACTTATCTCTCCCTTGTTATTTTAAGAATTCAATAAAACCACAAGTTTTCTTAGAAAATTAATTGATAAAGTAAATACTTGAGGTAAATCGTCATTCTAAAAAGCCCCCTCACCTCACATTTTTTCCTTGGGGTGGATGGCGGGGATGTGCTGATGTTTGTACTAAATGTATTAATTAGAAAAGATTAATAGAGAACTAATTTTACCGAGGATTTGCTATAGTTTATACAATTTGACAATTTCAGCAAATTGTATCAGTGTTTACTGCATAATAGTTTGAGGATTAAGATCAAGGTAAACTTTTCCTACATGTTGTTAATAATGTGAAAAATCAAATTCAGCTTTCAAACACGGCTCATTTCTGTCAGAAACAACAATGCTAAAACATTCTGATAGTAGTATGGAAAAGTCTGCATAAATCCTTATGCACAACATGCATTGTGATTCACGAAAAATAAACAAATAGTCATAATGTACATACCAGATCATCATTAAATATCATCCATGTTTGAGATGAAAATGTTAGCAGGTTATTTTGTCACTCTTTTTATCCAAAAATATATAATGGACAATCATTACAGTCACCATTTCTGTTGTTCAAACTTTTCAAGGAATGCTATGCCATATTCTTCAAGAATACAGAACTGAGGAAAAAAGACTTGTGTTTGTATGATGGGAACAGTGTTTCAATTTAAAAGGCATCACAAGTCTTTTTACAAAGGTGACCTGTCCATCATTGGGTTGACACTTTCTATATTTGACTGAGGTCTGTTACTTCTAAGACAGCTGACTTCAGTTGCAGTACATGTATATAAGCAGCTGAGCTAGCTCTTCATTACTATTTATATAAGCAAAAACATTCTTCATGAAAAATAGACAGAGGGCAAGCTTGAAGAAATCTATTAATTCAACCCTTTTCCAGTGCAAATTTCTGAATGATAAATTTATAAAGTAAATTCTTTGAACAGGAGATTATGCCATTACCTGAAAAAATACCCCCCCCCCCAGTTAAACTCTCTGAAAAGTATAGATTGAAGATTTATTTTAGAATAAAACTGCTTAATGGTAACAACAACAAAATTATTACTACTACTACTACTAATAATAATAATGGTGTTTGATGTACAACGATATTTGTTTAAAAACCAAGTTTGATAGTTGAACCTCCATTCAGAGGTCATCTGTGTTATGATTCCTGTTTGGCCTTTTCCCATAGGTGGCTGCTTAGGACAGGTTGGAATATTTTTCTTTTCAGGTGTCTTCTCCTTGTGAGTTGTACCTCATTTGTGAAGTTCACTTGCATTTTAGCAATTTTGTCTCAGTCATTTCAGGTGAACTATGATTTCAAAGTGCACCATGTGTGAATACTTTAAGATCACTGAGGATATGCATGAGGCATGCCTAGCCTGCACCAAGTGCACATCTTCGAAGCCTTGTGGTGTCTACACCCTGTGGTCTGAGGAGACATAGTCCACTGTGCTTCATAACTAGTTGAGATGTAAAGAGAAAAGATTGAGATTTAAGTCACCAGAACACTTATATCTTGAATTTCATCCTACCTCGGAGCTCGTAGCCAGTATTGTTGGGGGATTCTGCAATGGCATCCCCGCCAGCATTTAAGATCCCCCACACCATGCTAACTGGTACCATCACTTCCGGACAACTGGAATTGGAAGGATAAAACAGAGCAGATATAACATCGCCAAATCCCTAACACTATTGCTTGAATCGCAGATGCAATGTTTGATCCATGAAACAACTGGTGAGATGCTGGCATCTTGGGCTTTTATCTTATGACTTTCTTCACAACTACTGAGAGCAGATTTTGATAATATTAGGGATGTGAATTCCAGTCTCTTGCAAACATTCAAAGTCAAAAAGATAAAATCCACATCATGGTCTTGTTTCTTTCTCTGGTGCTGGTCATCATTTAATTCTTCCTCAAGTTCATTGTGATATTTTTGAATGTAACATTGATGCTCGAAGTCCACAACTTGGTCACAAAAACGGCATCTTTTCTCTCCTGCACAAACGTGATACTTTTGGTTCTTCTGTTCCAACATGTTGTCCAGAAGTAGAAAACAGTAAATAAATCACAATCATTTTTCTGTTGTTGAGCTTGTTTCGTGCGATGTTGTTCGTAACACGTGGAACTGACTGAAGAAGGTTCGTTTGCAAGTAGATTCTAGAATTTTTTTTCGTCCTGGAAGCTAACGGCATAACGGAACCAGCAGGCGGTTGCCATGGGAGTATTGGCATCATGGATGTACTGTACGTCACCAATCATCTGGCCCTGGACTGTGTGGTCTCTGCGACACCACAGCCGGCAGAAAAGCTTTGGGGATGGGGGTTGCTGAGTGCAAGCGTGCGATCTACACCAACAAGGTCCATTATGGTGAGGTGGGTGTCCGTGAACTCCTGCACTTTGTACTCGCCATTCGAGTTAATCTTGCGTTTCTGGGCGGCACACGCATATTGCACCTTACCACATGGTCGCCTAGTTGAAACTCGTCTGTGTAGTTTTTGATGCACCAAGTGCACTCGTTTGCTAGCTCTACAATGTTGTTCATGAAGGCAATATGAGAAGAGTTTGTGGCCTCGTATGCATGGTTTTACGAATGTGGCGCAGAGCCAGCCATGGCAGGTCATGAACTCGTTGTACAGGGTGGCAACTCTGGGGTGAAGCACTTGGGGGGAGATGTAGGTGAGTACCTTGGCATAGTAAGCATCCACGTCAAGCGCATATTCTGGCATGGATCGCCATTTGCGAGGATGATGTGGGTGGCTCTGTGCTTGTCCACAAACTTGCCAATCCACTCAAGTTAGTGCACCCCGTAGAGAGACAATTCATTGAAGAGGATGGCAAGACGTTGTGTGGTGTAATCTCTCATCGTCCACAGTGTCCTCAAAATGCCGACTGAGCAGAATCTGTAGCGTCATGGTATCAAGGCCCTTCTGATGCATCTTGTCACAGAGGGCATTCTGTGATGAAACTACTAGCAGTTGCTTGCTGGCAGCCAGAGCCCATCTTGTTGCAAGAATTGCTTTTCTGGTCACAGGATGCTCGCGTTGGTGGTGGATTTCCATTGTCTTTTTTTTAAAAGTCCACCATCTCACTCCATTTGCCGAGCATCTCTGTGATGTAGTAGTTCATTTTATTTTCCATCGACTTCCTTGGAGCATCTACTTTTATGAGACACATTGCCTTGGAGTCATCCCACTCATCAAACAGAGTGACTCCCATCAACAATTTCATGCATTCTTTGTTCAGTGCAGAATTGATTGGTAATGACAATGCAGGATATAATGACTGACAAAAGAAAATCAAACAAGGCTGCACTTTGGAAATGATGGATCATCTCTTGGACATGTGGCTTCAAGTCAAGTATTTGTTGAATGGAGTGGATGTCAGAGTAACACCATCTTCCATTTGATGGCCAATGCTAACAATTTCAAAAGCAACATCGAAGAAGTGAGACTATGTGTTACATGTAGAAGTCTTACCTACAGTAGGAAACTAGATCAGCCAGACTCTGACCAGGAACACTGACAGGTATCCCATATGATGAGTGGAAGTAAACCTTTATCATTGCTGCTGGATGCCAATCCAAGATCGAAGATCATGTGTTTCAGGACAAGTTATCCAAATGTCACTTCATTGGCATTGTTAGCAATGCAGCTGTCAATAGAGCTGTTAATCAAAACCCTTTCCAGTTCGATCACTACAACATCTACAAGACAGAAGTCGCCCAGGATGGACAAACTTTGTGTATCAGATGCTTTGAACCCAATATTACCCACAAGAATTACTTAAGATCCCACTTGACTCTGTTTGAAGCCACAGGATAACTGAGTACAAACAATGCACATGGCATTTCCTACAACAACTATGCAGGAGGTTACTATTGGTGGGAATTAGATTTCACACCTAACCAACCCAGTGATAATGGGGCATTTACACCCTATACAATTGGGACAACTGCATGTGGAAAACCAGTTTTCTCAAGCACTTGGCAACACGGTGGGTGTGATCTTGTTTGTATAAACTGACAATATCATCAAAATCAACAGTCTGAGAGAAGTGATCCTGGACTACTAAAAGTTCATTCATGGAAAATGCAGTCATGGAAATTGATGATCAAGAACAGCAACCACAGCTGCCACAACAGCAACAACAAAGTCAGAGTGTGAGAGAAGGAGGAAAAGATGGAGAAAAAGAAACAGTATTGGTACAATGATCAGAACAAGAGAAAGCCTTAGTGAAATGTATTATTAAACACACTGCCAAGAGAAGCATGCTATTGATAAAAAAAACAATGTTATGGATGTCAATTCAATCATTCCAGTAAAATACAACACGTATGATTATGAGTCAACAGGAAAAGTTGGAGTATTATTTGGAGGAAACTTGGACTCTCATCAAAGGAAATAAAATCTTGAACGAATAGTATAAATAGTATACAGCATTCTAAACCACCACTTACATACTCCGAGACAATGCATCGAAGCCCTCTTGTATCGGAGCATGAACACTTCATTCACCTCAACTTACTTCACTGACCAATTTAAAGAAAAAGTCATGGTTGAAATCATTGTCCATCATTATCTGTGAACTCTGTTGTCAAAGAATGAATACCTGGAAACTTCATTACCTCCTCACACAGTTTGTACATGACACCATGGAATCCAGTGGTCTGTGCCAAAAATTAACTCTCTCATGGAAAACCCAAAGGTGTTTGAACCCATGTCATCAACACTGACAACAGTCATCGACCAGGAAAACATTGGGTAGGTATCTTCTTTCTGAATGATTACATGGTGGAATATTTTGATTCACATGGATTACCACCAATCACAGATGATATCATGGACTTTATGACAAGAAATACTGTTTCAACCTATTTCAATAATGTGAGATCACAACGATCAGATTCCATAGTGTGCGGACAATATTGTGTGTATTTTCTTCATCACCAAAGCCTCGAATTCCCTGTAGCACATTTACTGACTTGTTTTGGACACCATTTCCCTTGAAACAATAAAAGGTAGAAATGTATTTTCGAGATCATGATGTCTTTCTCTTTTCTTCAGCTCAACAGTGTAGTTCAAGTTCATGGCAAGACAAAAATGTGATGGAACACTGGAACCTAGGTCTCACTAATCAACCTTGTCAACCCTGAAAATATGTTCACTATTAAATTTGTGTATTGTATTTTACATTGTATCTCCATTCATTCTCCATTTAGAACTTAGGCAGTGTACATGAAGATAAGGGTCCACCCTAATCCTCGGTCTTCATTATTTATTACCGAGTTAGTGATTGAGTTATTGAGTTGGGTGAGCAGGGCACAGTAAAGTGTTGATTTTGAAGAGAAAAAACAAAGTCTTTTGTGATTATTTATTTTTTAATTCTAGCTCTATTTCTCTTTCTGTGTGTGTGTGTGTGTGTTTGTATATAGAAAAAAATACCATACCATACTACAGACCTCATATTTTTTTTAAAATAGTGTTCCTCAAAGAACTTAACAAGTTGTTCAGGACTATAAGCAGTAGTGTTGCACTTTTTTTCAAACATTATTCTCAAAAACAATTAGAATGTGTTTTTTTCACAATTATTGCCATGCCCACACTAGTGGAAACAAAATATAGCAGTAATTTTTCTTCCGGTTACAGTGTCAACAGTTTTTTAAGGGTTTTGGTTAAATTTTCATTTGCATATAATTCCTAAACTCCATGATGGAATTTGTTCATACTTGGCATGAATCATTATAAAACTATTTATGTTTTATTTCAGTCATCATAGTGTTATTGTTTTATTAAGAAGCAATATTGAAATATTTTGCATTATTAAGATTGGGCAAAACATATTGGGTCAATTTTATTATAGCACTACCTTTTTTCCTTCAGTATAGAATTAAAAGTTCATAACATTCTTTTCGATTTGAGTCCAGTCCACTGTAGTTGACTGACTCTCTGCTAGTTTTTTAAGTAGAGCCTCAATTGTAGCATTCTTGTATTGTTGAGTTCTCCAAATATTCAAAGCAGAGTATATTTGCAATGCTACTGAGTAGGGGTTGCCCAGTTTGCAACGGTCAATTTCCACTTGAGTGACTCCTAGATCAAGACAGATCATTTCCCAATCACCACCCAAGCATGCTGACAGTTTACTCAGTTCTCTCTCAGTAATGCGTTTAGTCAGAACATCACGATTAATTTCCTTCAACCAGCTCAGTTTATCTGGAAAGAGAATTACAGATTAGTTCATTTGTTATGCTGGCTTTTTTAAAGACCTTTTTTTATTGTAATTAAGTAAAATGCACTGTACAAACTATACAGCATATAGACCATTTAAGGTATTTTTTATACCTCATTTATTTTATGTTGACGGTGTAAGTTCAAACAACTTCTGACACTGAATGGCTCAGACATTTGTCTCTGGTGGTCTTTCAGATGGAGGAAACAGGAGAACAAGAACCTTTTACCATATTTATCCAATGATAAGCCCATGCTTGTTGGTAAGCCCTTCCCCACTTTTACAAAATATTGCAAATGCTTGATAAGAATATCTTTGATAATAAGGCCCCCCCCCAAATATTTGACAAATTTATAATGCTGCCCCACGCCCCCCCCCCCCGTTCTTATCATAAGGGAAACACTGTCTGTCTGTCTGTAGAACTCTCTGTAACACTGGCAGAGTATGGTCAAAGTAGCTTAAGAAGTACTTCTAAATACTATATATGAGATTTCACTTTAATGAATATATCAACGCTACTTAAGAGATATGGAGACAAAGGAGAAAACAAAGTAGGCAATTTATTTTGTGACAACTGTCTCAAATGTTTGCAGATTGATCTTCATGTATGCACCTTAGAACAGGATCAAATAAATGCAAATCTTACTTTTCCCATTCTCTCACTATCTCTCTCTCTCTCAGAGTATCAAAGATATTGTAAAGCTCTATACACAGTACAGCCTTGATTATCTGAATTATTGGTTCATAGAAATCAACAAGAAGAATTCTTCATCACCCAACATTTCTTGTACACAGTGCAACAATTTTTAATGAGATATAACCATGAAATTAAGTGCCAATGAAAATATAACATTTTGCAATACCTCCGCTCGAAAGATGATGTCCTTAAAAATAAATAAACAACCAGTATACTAAAATTCATTATAAAGAGTTGAAGGATATTGAATAAATTTAGCATTTTAACCCGTGAGAAATATTTCAAAGTTTAAGATCTGAGTGTTATACCTGCATAAGCTCACTTACATTTAATATATTTTTTAAAAGGAAAAATATCAGGCAACTGAACGTCTACTAAGAAATGTAATTTTTCAGAGTGAGAAACTGAAATCTCTTGTCCATATGATATTATAGTAATGCTATTGTATGCATCTTAAAACCAACATTTGCCAAATATGAATAGGAAACAATAAAGAACTCAAAATGTTGATAAGAAAAAGGCAATATTGCTTCATAGGATGTAAAATGGTGTTGTGTTATAAAATTTCATTTCATTTTTAAATGATTACTTTGATCATGATACACTGTCAAACCTGGTCCATTGACCACCTGCATATAGCAACCACCTGCCCCCAGAGACCATCATTTTTCAGTCCACTCCAAATTTCCTATGTAGTTTACCTGCACGCATTGACCACCTGCTCAATGTGACCAGTGACTGCTATTTTTCAGTCTCATTGCCCTCATGTACTGCGTATTGTGACTGGTGATTATTAAAGGTAAATGTTTTACCATATCTTCTATATATTGAGCTATTTAACTCTCAATCTACACATCTATCTACCTATCTCCATCTGGCTACCAATTTTGTTTTTATCATTCTTTATGCCTGTCCATCCATCCATCCATCTAGCTAGCTAAGCATCACCATTTCTTTCAATCCACTTACATGACTCTTATCTGGATATAAAGATTACCTGTCTATTAAGACCACTTTTGTGTGTTCTGAGTGTTTGTAATATGCAGATTTTAATGTATATTAGGTTTTTCTGGTGCTTTTGTCTTGCATTTTAATCTCTTTAAAATAAGTCTTTTCAGTGATTTTGTTTTTGATGCAGCCATATTGGAGTACAATGCCGATTTTTATTACAAATCTGCAACTCGAGTTCACATAAAAAAACTTCAATTTATAAGCATTTCTTAGCAACATGCAAATTATCCCACTCTGAATTACTAATTATGAAGAAATCAAGCAAACTGCGTATGAGAGGTACATTTTCAGTTTAGGAGGTTTAAATTACCAGCATATTGAATTTCTGTAGCAAAATCCTTTATCGTCGTCCAACAAAGCATAAAAATAAGGAAGGCCATCACCGCAAAATATAAAATAAAAACAAAATATGTACGCTTCAAATAAAGCAAGAAAACGTAAAATTAAACAAGCATGCTTGTAAAATAAAAAGATTGAACCTCACACAATAAGATCGATACTCAAATAAAACAAACGAGGCACAAACTAAACAGAAAAGTGCTGTATGATGTAAATAGCAGAATAAAGCAAACCAAGAACAAGCAGAACAAGTTGATGACGACTGAAAGAGACTAAAATCAAATGAAACAAAATAACATACAATGAACCAAGCAACACTCATAAAAGGCAAACAACAAATTATCAAACGAATATAATGGAATGAAAAAATGAAATAACCACATACAACAGGAAATGTTAATCAAACACAAATGTCAAAAGAAACAAGCAAAATACAAATGAAATAATCGAACACCAAACAAAATAAACAGTATTTAAATGAAACAAATAAAAATCAAGCTCATTAAGCTAACATAACATGAAACAAAGTAACAACAGAAAATTTAAAGAAACACAAACATGTACATCACCCATACACAAACACTGTTGGCAAATGAATGAAACATGATACTCAAATAATCAACTTTATCAAAAGAACGGGGAGCCCTTGCATTTTAAGGGTAGATTACTTTCATTGAGCCATGAATGCAAAACATTTGAATGTGGTGCATCCAAATGAGATAAAATGATATAACTAATGTTGTAAGGCTGTTAAATGAAGCAGCTGATTTGTTGTCACATTCTATAAACAACAATACAGGTGACTCAAGGCCGCCACCACCCACTCCTATGACCCTAGTGCCATTGAGAGTATCAAGATCGCCCAGGAAATTGTTGTATGTGGTTAATTCATTTTTTCACTGAAAGTCAATACACTCTACAAAAAAGGGAGGTAACACCTCATAAGGTGAGTAGATGGTACAACAAATTATTACCTGGCTGATTTTCTGGTTCAACGTTTGTATTCCTTATGGCATCTGCTAATTCACCATACTTCACTTGCTCTAGTGCATACAGAAAGACGTCATAGGCATTAGGCCCACAGCTAAACAAAAGACTACCAAACCCTATCCATCTATTAGCTTGAGTGTTGGGATTATAGTTATTGATTTTGTCCACATCTTCAAAATCAAACAGCTCTCTTTCTACAAAGTAATCTATGAGGTCTTTAGGGTCCACATCTCGTTTGAGGTTTATGAAGTTCTTGCGGATCTTACTTTCATGGTCAGGTCTCATCTTCCCCCTCTGAAGCGGCATGCTCTTGGTTTAACACTAGACTGCTGTCTGAAAAAGGAAAATCATTTCACTATAGAAATAGTGTGATATGAGATCCTGAAGATCAAGATCTAGCTTTAGAAGGAAACAATTGAGTGTACTGAGATTTTAATAAAATACTTGCCACTATTCCAGATTCTGCCCGGAACTCTGGATTTCTAGCATGTGACCCGAGACCCCCAGGTCAAGAATTAAAATTTCAAAGGCTGCATTTTTTAAATCAATAATCATTCCAGCACTTGAGCACTAAAACAGAAATGTGGAATATGCTTCTTCTCTTCTCCCATGAAGGGGACTTTATTTTCCTAACCCATGGCCTCTGGATTTATTCTTCCAAAAGTATTATGCAGAAAAAAATGGTTTTTGATACAGGCATATAAAGTTCTGTTGCAGAGGCTCAAAGAGAAACAAGTTAATATAGCAGATATCTTGTATTTCTGTAGCTTCTCATGAACTCCCAAGCTTGCATATTCAAGCACTTTCAAAGTATGTGGAATGTCTGTTAATTCCTCATTATATCAGCATATACATGTACCAAAATTGAACAAGTTATTTCCTGACACTTTTTATTATTTTCTGACATTACTGGCTGCCATGGGGAAGAATCGAACAAAGCTGCAATTCAACAGTGGATGGTCTGCATGCAGTTCACATAAGAGTTCAACAATGGCTGCACTGACAGATGTCCATTTTAAAGATGATAAACAATTTTGGGGAAGATTCTATGAAAGAGATTGATAGAAAAGGGATTCAATTTACCATCTGGGTAAAAAAGTCAGTCTAAATACTGTAAAATCTGGATAATGCTACAAGTGTGAAAGCAAGTGTATACGAAATATAAGTACATTTTGAATATAATTTAATATTTATTCTATAATCATTATATTACTATCCAAATAATGTAATGTTATGCTAGTACTGTTTAATGACTGGGGCTCGTTAAAAACAAAATTAAGGGCTACTGGTAATGCACAATTCAGTACAGGTGGGTGGTGGATGGTACTCTGATTGTGAAGAAATGGCTAAACATTATGGTAATAGTGATGTCCCATTTCTTTTAGTTAAGTATCCTGTAACATTTAGCACTGAGTGTGTGAAAGAATAACTTATAATAAAAACAATTCCATACTTTTTTATCCACAGACTGATGCAGTGTACAGCAATATGGAGTGTGTATGCAGTGAAAAAGAAATGTCACTGAAACTTATGAATAATCCATTTAATATCAAGGAGAAGTTGATTTTTTTATAAAGCTTGCAGAAATTGAACATGAGCTATTTTTCTGCACGTACTGTTTGCAAATAAAATTGATTTTTGTCAGTCCTGAACAACCTTGACAGCAGTTCCTAAAAAAAAGGTAGATAGGCCTGCACTGGCCATAAGCAGCATTTAATGATGAAGACAATGACACAATTGTACATGTATTTTGGTAATAATGATAATGACACAATTTTCAGTCCCAAACATTATGATGATCCCCAAAATGAAAAATTTGTAATATTCTCATATTCTCCATTCACATGTCTTTCTGTATACACACGTGGCTTATTTGACACACCGTAGAAAAACATGGATATATGCATGTATACATGTCATATTCACCGTCACTAAGCATGCTGTGCTATACTTAATTTAACATTCACTATTCATGACAATCGTAACATCCAACTGAACTGAACAAAGTACCTTCTTCTAAAGCATGCAACTGTTCATATATCTAACCTGACCAGTTTGTAATTTTGTTAAATTTGTGTTATTTCTTAATCTGAAGCACATGATGGCATTACTGGAAGTGCCTTCTCACACACTAGCGGAAACACATGAACAACCTTGACAGTAGTTCCTAAACTACAACTGTTCTCAATACATATCCTATTTATGCATACATATAGGATTTATTTAGGATAATTAGCTAATGTCAAGTACTTTTCATTATCTTTAGACGAGTATTAAGAATGAAGGACTGATAATACAACTGAAGATATAAACTTCAGCAGATTAATATGTACAGAACCACGTGTGGTGAAAGAAGAGAGGAAATGAGCAAAATGTAAACACGCAAGTAAGTCATTTCATAGTATGCATTTCAGGAATTTTCTTCACTATTAACAGTACTGACCTAAACTGAACTTTCAATGTGGAAAGTTTGATAGCCATCAGGTTACATGTATGCATGTAATATGACTGTCAGTCATGGGACCGGGTTGACTGGAAGAAGACCAATATGGCAGCCCCCGTTACATGGCATCATGATGTTTGCCACATGTACGCAAGGCTCAGTGTATATGAAAAATATAATGCTCGTTGCATCTTGCTTAGTCTTAACACAACAAGATAACTACAATGCAATAGCTCAATGCTATCTCAATGCAATGATCTATTGCACATAAAATGCAATATCAAAGTGCCTATTTTAGCTCTTATAAATATCTTTTCTGCAAAATAGACTTTACCTGCACATTTAAATGAAAGTTTTCTAATTTAATAATTTATAACTTTTCACTTATTGCGTACTGTAAGTGCAGGGGTCACGCTACCAGGCGAAGTGGGTGACTAAGTTGATGAAAAAATTTAAACTTCGCCTTTTTCTATTAGGAAAGCAAAAACTACTCCACCCGGTCATTTTATTTTTTAGATCTACACTTAGTGACAGTAGTGCTTGGCTTTTGAGATGCTCCCTCAACCCAGCCAAGTAGTTAGTGTTAAGCCCCAGGCAAAAAGGATTACATGTTGCCTTAGCAGGTGTTCATATCAATTGCACAATCAAAACAAACTCTTGCAAATTCACAGGCATGTGTTTCAATAGCTTATTGACCATTACTTCTTTCCCTCTGCAAGATACCACTTCCCAATTTCTGCAAGTTATCATCTGATGATGAAAACTTAACTTGTGTTTTGAAACTAAATCATCCATATGTAAATAACAATTTGTGTTTTAAGAACAGAATCAGTGAAAGCACTTTCAAAATGTATATTTTTAAGATTTTAACTGCAGTGCTTGCATTATTTTCTTCATACAATCAGTTTGAAGCTGTAAGTGAACCTGCCAAGGGGTAATAATGTCGGACATCACTGTGTCTTGGAAGTACGTCTTCATTAGACTATCTGTTTTTGTAATTAACTGGTCATAAATTAAGGAATTATACAATTCGTATAAAACAAAGTGTAACTATTATGTGATAAAATATTTAACCTACAAAAAAAAATGTGTTGGTCAGAAACGTATGGGACAATGCTATGTTGTGGAATCGATAAGCGCTGTAACTTAAGGTCAAGGTTGTTTTCTTACATCACTCATTTTATTTAAAATACAAGAAATAGCAGCAAAGAAAAAATATCCAACCAATACACAACATTATTACGAGTATGTAGACAAATATTAAAACCATAAATTTTCAATCCTTTCTAGGGATTGTTGTAATGAAGCTAGAAAATGAGTGGTCATTTCAAGGAAATCCCTGTTTCTAAAAATAGATGCATCTACATGGAATACGTCACGTCATATTTTCATCTTTATACTTGGCTGTGAACTGATTCAGTTACTTCAGTGTTTCAGTTCATCATCGATGAATAGCTAAAGTAGTGTTTCAACTAGATTACATCATTGTAATTATATCATTGTAATTATAAATAGGTATAAATAGTTAATCAACTGCCACTAGAACAAGCAATTTAATTTTTATACTTTTAAAAACTTCACAAATAATGAGTCAAAGGATTCACATTTAAGTTAGAATCAACTCCCTCAACATGCAGTTGTAAAGTTGAGATTACTCATCAGTGACCACTGTGGTCTGAATGGATGAACACTATGATGTTGAAGACACCTGTGCATGTGCTCTCATGTACATCTTATAGAGGTCATTTCAAACTAGTTTAGAAATGTTGTTGAATGCCATATGTTAGTGAAGAAACTAACATAAAATTAAATTTGTTGTTTAAGTGGCAGTTGCTTAAGTATTTTTACCTATTTGTAATTACAATATTGTAATCTAGGTACTCCTGTCAGTTATAATTAATTACAATGTATAGTTTCTGCTATACCTTTTTTAAGTCAATGGCCAAAATACACTGCATATTTCTCTCCATCTAAACATACACACTTTCAAGTATGAATACACTGCATATGAGTATGATACATTCATACACTTACAAAATGTGTTTATAATATACTTACATCATAGAGAATTTTCTACTTGAAGATAAAGTATTGCTTAAAACCAATGTTAAATGCAAATATGCATAATGAGAAATACAGGACATGGTTCAAATATGAGAACCAGAGTGCACACACACACACACACACATGTATGTATATATATACATATATATATATATATATATATATATATATGTATATATATATATATATATATATATATATATATATATATATATATATATATATATATATATATATATATATATAAAATGACACAAAAATTGATAATGGCGCAAATACAAAACAGTTTCCCAATGTTTCAATCTAAACAAGCCTACTTGTTTAAATGACGGGGAAATAAACAAACAAAAGATAAACAATAGAAGAAAGAAAAAATTAAACAACGGTATAAAATGGGTAAACTACATATCTATGTTATGCTGCCCAACATAGTTGTGTACAAATAATTAAACATGTTTATTGTGTGTATCATGCAAAGGACCAAAGTGTTTTTACCTAATTCCAGACTTTGAACAAAGGATTGACACCATGCGCAGTGATAAATCAATGCCGTCATCAAAATGTGCAAAGGAAATTATATCCCAGTAAAGTTATGGATGTAGGTACTAAGGAAGTATGTCAAGAGCATGGCATAGCAGGATAATGGACAAGAGTTCAAATAATAATAATAATAATAAAAATTATAATAATAATAAGAAGAAGAAGAAGATTACTAATAATACATGTAAAGAGTTACGGAATATTTACTTGGGTAAATATTATCACAAAAAAATGCATATGTCTGATAAACAGATGCCTGGCTGTAGTTATGACAAGACTGCAATAGGAAGGTTAGACTTTTTCATTTAGGCCGAACTCCCCATGAGTTTCAATTGAAGTATCCAGCATCATTCCTTACGTGTGCGTTCTATATCGGTCCACCCCAGGTTACAATCAATTGGTAGCATCTATATTGCATTTCTTGCCTTGCTGCCATTTCTACCTATTCTGCTCTCACTTATCCCTATTTTGTCCAAAAGGAGAAGTCACTTCTCCCTAAAATTCAAGTCTAGCTTGACCCCTGAAGTGATATATGGCTATACCACACCCACCCCTGAGGTGATATACGGCTATACCACACCCACCCACCCTGTTCAGCCTATTCGCATTACCAATAACCCTTAAGACTATCAATATATCTACTGTAACGGTAAATGTGTAGGTCCAAAGACACTTACAATAATTACAGTCTTTGGACACGCCAATCCTTATATCTGTTTACCGATAGTCTTAATTTCGTTTGTAATGAGCCCCTGTGGTTTAATACCAAAATTTTTTGATTGTTCTATACACTTTCGATTCACTTCCGTTTTCAGTACAGACATGGGAAGCGCTCGATTGGTGATCCGGGATATGGAATCAGGACACAAATGTAGTCCGAGTGTATTTTTAGATCATTTTTTCCTCTCTCAATTTGGTGGTGATGTATGCACTAGATTTAGTCATTCTTAGTATTAATTTAAAGGAAATTGGTTATTGTTTAGAATATGAGCATTACAGTGTGGTTGTCTGTGTGTATTTTGGCGACAGTGCACAGTGAGTAATAAGGCATTGGTGCTGATCCGGAAGTGAAATCTGTGACTCATTGCACGTTGCTTTGTTTACAGTCCAGCCATTCATAAGAATGCCAGTTAACCTATGACAAGAACTTCAGCGTGAGTTCATCTTTGAAGATACTTTACGGCAACATATGATTTATTAGGATTTGGACACAGTGGAAAGTTCTGTACTGACAAACAAATGTAGAGACTATAGGAAAATTAATTGTGGTCTGAGGCCATATGCAGAACAGTAGAATTATCACTCGAAGAGCACAGCATTTAGTTCTGTTATTGCCCGCCAGTTCCTTTGATCGAGGCAAACTGAGTGGAATTATAACATAACTCTTATGGTGTCATTTGATACACTGCAATTGTTGCTCGTATTTGTGATAAACTTAATAATACGGATAAGAAAAAGTTCTTTGTTTTTATTTATATATACAAAATGTACATTTTTGCAATAGCTGATAATACTCCTTGTATTTTTTATTTTCTGTTTCTGATTAATAGTCTAAATCATATGTCGGTTCGTTCTATCGAGCGTGCCGGGCACTCGATCATAAATTAGGACAGAGCACTCTGCAATAAGTTCTTACGCTGTATTGTTTGCACCTTGGTTTTTCGAGCACTGTTGAAATTGGGCAAGGCACAGGGCAAAATTGTGTGCTCTACAATTCTAACAGTGTCGAGAAAGTTTGCATTTACTTGCTCGTCTTTCACCTACTTGGATTGACATTTAGTTTTGATAACTGTTATGAAAACTATGTGCTGTATGAAGCATACAGCCGATGAAAATGAGTGTTTCTTTGTTCTGATGAAATGTGCTTGAAATAGCACCAAGTACACTAAGTACACTAACTTTGCCTGTCGTTGAAATACGAAATGAGTTTTCACAGTGTATGCATGACTACTTTCTGAACATGTACTAATGCAATTTTAAAATATCGATAAAACAGAAAAAAAAGTTATCGGCTCATTTTTTTTTTTTAAGGTTTATTTGTGGGTTTCTTTGTGTTTTTTTTATAAATAATTTACCTCTGAAGCTCAAGAAGTGAATGTAGCCATGCAGAGCTAGCAATCTTCCATTAGATGCACATCAGAAGTAAGGCCAACCAGTCTACTCTCAAACCAAATCAACCTTTAATAAGATACCAAAATAAAGAAAATTGTAGGTTCTTTAAACCTGCTTTAGGATATGCACATTCCTCTTTTCATAGCAAGGATTACCAGTGGGGAAAATCAATTTGATACCTTTTCTTTAAACGTTGAACCTTGGGCAAAAATGTGAAACTCACGAGCGGAACCTATATGGTATCACGGTACCAATTGCGCAAGCCCAGGGGGGCGGAGCTTAAGGTGTAGGGAACATTGTATTCAGAAATAAACAACAAAACTAGCTGTGATTGGTTTATTATGTAAGAGTTGTAGTTTCTGTCTGGCTTAAAAAAAAGTTGAGTCTCTTAGCAACATGTGAGATTATGTTAATTCATATGTAGATCATGTTTTGTATTTTTTATGATTTTATTGAAAATGTGATACACATCACTGAAAATGTGTCTGTTGTGACTGAACAACTCTGACCCCTGTCTAGTTCCAGCAGACTTATCTCTCTTAAATGCAATGGAGTACCTGGTTCTGTCACTGTCAAATTGACAATCTAATATTGTTCTCTATGACAGTGTGTGACACGCATGCTAAAGTAGAAGAGAAGGTATTTTTATTTCACCAAACATTAACATTAAGGTCTATGGAAAAACAATTGGTACCGTGATACCTAAAGGGAATACCAACCTCGCATTGTATCCATAGTAACATGTACATGTAGGCGCCATATATAAACTATAGTAGCGTCGTCTGGTAAAAACAATGGATATTGAGAAGTTTGGGTCCAATATTGACAGACTTTTAGCTACAAAATGCATAAAATCTTCAGGAAATAACACATGTTGGCTTTGGAGGGGTGCATTTGATAAAGATGGCTATGGCAGACAGAGAGTTGTATGGCCGGATGGTTCAGCATCAGTGGAGGCAGGTCATAGAATGTCATACATGCGACAAAATAATTTATTTAAACACAATATACCACGTATTGATGATTTTGGTCACCAATTAGATATTTCACATATATGTCATAATAAATCATGTATAAATAGCAACCATCTAGTCCTAGAACAGCATGCCATAAACCAGGACAGAGAACACTGTAGGGTTCAAGGAAGGTGTTCCGGTTGTCATAGACCACTTTGTGTCATATAGGATATGCTGGATTAAGTAATTTTTGGTAATTTATTATACATATGGTCTTCCTTGCCCCTTTTCTTTTTAACAGTTGGCAATAATAGCCCTTTTTTGTATTTTTTTTCCTCCTGAAATTCTTCATATAGTTTATACAGATAAATTCTTTTCTCATGTCTTCTTCTTTTATATGCCAGTGACTTTTTATAACCTTTATAACGTGTAAAAATCTTCTGTTCCTGATCTAGTGTCTGAGCGACCCTAGTCCCAGATGCAACACGACATCCAATTGCATCACATAGTTTTACTATGGATTCCCCAGGTCCATTATTTAAAGAGTGCACCTCACTGTGTGCTCTACCAGGAAAATTTCTTGTCCAAGTTACATATCTTGGCAATGATCGCCTTATAACCCTGTTTGCTGCCTCAACCTTTTGAGTATTTGTGTTAAATTTTGTTTTCTCCAGATTTAATGGTCCCAAACGATAATTAATACAATCCCGCAATGTGCCCTCTGACTGCTTTGTTACATGCATTTTAAAATTGAATGGTAAGTATGTATTTTTTTCAAACCAGTTACCCTTGCATGCATATGAATTATCACTACACAGACTATGATCTCCCTGGTAACACTGTACAATAGCATCTACACTGTATGATAGGCAACCCTTGACTCTGTCAGTATCCCCGTGAAGTCTATTAAATGCATTTTCAAACTCCACCCGACACCGTTGACTCAGGTCAATGGCAAACCTGTCACGCATTTTTTGTCTAGCAGCTTTGGTTCACCCTGGCATCATAGGAACCAAATGTTGGCACTTTTTTTATATATTTCCTATGGTTTTCTGAAAAATGTCTGGTATCAATAAAGTTTTTAGGGATGGTCTGAGTGAGCCCCTCATTGTACAGGTTCACTGCAGCCCTGTAGCTGCTTGTGTCTGGATCAGTGGTTATATTTTGCACTTCAAAATTATCTTCTTTTAGGTTACGAAGACATTCCAAGGCCCAAGTTTCCTCATCGCCAATATTAGTTTCCATAGTTATATTTGCAGTACAATCACAATTCTTGTTTTTTACATTAAGTTCATCTAATTTGTGTTGTTTGTGATGAGAACACAATTTATTTTTAGCAGTTAGGGCAATAATGTCATTATTTGATGTTTCATTTTCAGCCTGTAAGTAGCATACTTGTGTTGCTGGCTGAAATGGAGTTTTTCCAACCCCAGAATACAAAGGATTATTGTACAAACCATCTCCTTGTACATCAATGATATCAGGTGGGTTCCCCCTTGCCATATTAATTTCTCTTAAATTTTGTCTCCGAGCCCTCATATCCAAAATATTCTCTTGTATTATCTCATTACAAATTTTGTTTGAAATCTTTTGCATCCCCTTTGTGGAAGGAGCAGGAATATTGGCAGACAAGAGCAATTTCCTTAAGCCAGCATTTCCCATGGACACTTGTGTCAGCCCTACTTGTAATCCTTTGTTGATTTTTGCTGTCTTCCGTCCAACGGTTTCTTTCGAAATTTCCTCATAGAGGTTAAACATTTCTGATAAGTAGCCACACTGGTCACATTTTGCCCGTTCCCTCCATGCAAGACCCCATTGCTCTTCTGACTTCTGATCCCATTGTAAGAACCCAGAACAGCTTGGGGATATTTGGGCATGTTCCCGGAAGACAGTGTTCCACATAACTGCATTCTGCTGCACATGTATTATTCTATATGTGGCAGACTACTCATCTCTGACAAGAAAATTATATCATAACTACCCTCAGGCTCTCTGTTACATGTATATGTATTTATAAATATATATGTAGATCCCTAATTTGTAAGCTCTCACTTTCTGATATTGTATTTGCCTTTACTTTAATGCATATAAGTTAATTCACTTTTATGTGAAATAATTTGTATTACATGGAAAATTCAGTCATGGAAAGAAAATGACTACACATGTAGGTTTTGTCCTCAGTTATCTCCCTTCATAATACATATTTTTTTTCAAGAAATAAAAAGCCACATTTTCAGTACTTGCTTCTGACAATATTGAGAAGATTGATAATACAATATTATAGTATCACTAAATCATGATGCAAATTACATTAAAATTGCTTAAATAATTTCTCAGAGCAAAGCTAAAGGTTAAGAATTTTTTTTTTCTCAAAATTTTGTTGGTCCTATTTAACTGAAACCAATTATTTTTAATTTGATGTGTAGAACCAATATAAATTACATGTGTTTGTATGATTTAAATTATTTACCCTTTTATTTCAGATGGATATGCGTACTGTTCCACCTGAAGTTTTTGTGCTGGTAGGGGACGTAATAGCACAGGTGCATTCGGATTGTCCTTGTACTGCTGGGGTACTGCCTCCACATATTTGTCTTTGGTAAGGCGAACAAACTTTTTCTTCTCAATTTTCTCTTCTTTGTTCTTTTCATATATGATTCCTTTATTATAAGGTACATTTCCCTTTTGGAAACACACTTTCCTCCTATTTTTAACTCCCTTGGAATTGCTCTACTTACTAGTTTTTCTTGGCATTTTTCTATTTTTTATAACCAAAAAGTCACCCAAATTCAAAAATAAGTGCTTACAAGCTGTGATCTACAGTGTATGATCACAGAATGGCTCATTACTTGAATGTTAGTCACTACATAAGGGAGGAAAGCTTTTAATTTATGTTACAGAAGGGATGGGGGATGCTGCCCTGTGTGCAAGGACTGGGGTTAGTGACCTCATGTATCTTAAGCCAGTGAAAGGTGTTGACAACATTTACTTTATACTAATATGGGTCATGTCAACATGTCCCTGATGTTAAGTTCTGTGTCTATTAAAGACATATAAAGTCCTTTAATTTTTATGTAATGTACCTTTAGGAGTAGGAGAGATACATACTAATGAGTGCATTGACCTTTGACCTGGTTATTACATAATATGACATAATGTGATTTTTCCAATATCACCAAAGTGAAGTTAGATAAGTGCTGATATGAATAAGACACAAGTCATAGTTAAAACAATTCATTTTATTCCAAAAGATGATTTTAGTAGTAAAGCACAAGTATGGAAACAACAGTTGAAACAGCTCAATGACATTTGGGAAACAACAGTTGAAACAGCTCAATGACATTTTCAAACACATTAATATAAGACATAGCTTGGTACCTCATAAAATTGTTTTTGACAAGCGAGACTTAGTACACTTGTTACTTGTACAGTCCCGAGCTATATCACAGATTATTGAAAAAATTAAGGTTGGCTTTAGGTATCACGGTACCAATTGCGCAAGCCCAGGGGGGCGGAGCTTAAGGTGTAGGGAACATTGTATTCAGAAATAAAGAACAAAACTAGCTGTGATTGGTGTATTATGTAAGAGTTGTAGTTTCTGTCTGGCTTAAAAAAAAGTTGAGTCTCTTAGCAACATGTGAGATTATGTTAATTCATATGTAGATCATGTTTTGTATTTTTTATGATTTTTTTAAAATGTGATACACATCACTGAAAATGTGTCTGTTGTGACTGGACAACTCTGACCCCTGTCTAGTTCCAGCAGAGTTATCTCTCTTAAATGCAATGGAGTACCTGGTTCTGTCACTGTCAAATTGACAATCTAATATTGTTCTCTATGACAGTGTGTGACACACATGCTAAAGTAGAAGAGAAGGTATTTTTATTTCACCAAACATTAACATTAAGGTCTATGGAAAAACAATTGGTACCGTGATACCATATGGACAATTGGAAGGCGCTTGTACGGCCATTATAAACCTCGGTATCAGTAGCCTGGTACCTTGCTTGTTCACTACATTACGAACGTATTTAAATAGGCAAAGGTGCCAGACTACACGTTTAAAATTAATTACATACAAAATTAGAGATGGTCCGTAGTAGTCTATGAAGTTCTTGGTTAATAATTTTAGATCGTTCAATCAAGCATGCCCTGGTGTTCCTCCGTAATAACGACTTAAAAGAAAAGTACCAATAGAGGATATTGCATGAAAGAGTGTTTTTATTGTATTTCACATTTATTCAATGAAGCCAAATGAAAGATTTGTTTTTTTTTTCCTTTTTCACGCTTATAATTGAATACAATTATTTAGGTCTGTACTCAGAATGAATCAACAGGAAAGTCTATAAACGGGAAAAGAAAGTAGTTCCAAAAGTGATAAAGCCACTGTGGCGATAAAAGTGGGTATTTTTCTCCCACTGATATATTTCAATATTTTGCTATGAAATATATATAATACACGTCCTTAACCACTTGATAAATTCTCATCATACTTGACCTTAATCATTATTAAGCAATTTATTATACGACACACTCACTCGCCCGTATGACTTTGTGATCAAGGTCGCAGTGATAGAAAATATGCGTTTGGTTTTTGCTTAAATTTACTGCCTTTGCTTATATTTCCTAAACCCTTCGATCGAGCTTCTTCATACTTGACATAAATCATTATGAAGCCAAGACAATTCATTCGACGACATGCTCACTCAATCTTTTGATGCTTGCCCCTTTTACCAAGGAGTCCAGGTCATAGTCATAGAAATTTGCATCAAAGTTTTAGTTAAAGTTTGTTTCATTTGCTTATATTTTCTAAACTTCTTGATGGATTTTCTTCATACAATTGTTGAATTTTTATGAAGCTAGGACAGTTTATTTTGCGACATCCTCACTCAACCGTTGACCTTGGAGTCAAGGGTACAAGTTTTACAGCAATGATTTGATTGTGGCCTCAACATGTAGGCCCTGGACTTCTTGTAAATATTTGCTTATATAAACTACAGTTGATATTAGAAATATGCCCTCAAAATTAAAATGAATTTCAAAGACGAGAATAGAGATATATTTCTTATTCACTATATGTGCCCACGTGGTTGCCAAAAGGAAGTAGTATGCATGTGTGCCGATATTTTTCAGAAGTGACAATATTTAGCTCTACTGGTCCCAACTGAAAATTGTTCCAATCAAGCCTCCAATATCACCACATGTTATCACTACATTTTCCGAATGGAAAGTCATAGTGACATTGGATTTTCACTAAACGACATTTTATGATCTCTAGTTGGTCCTGACTGAAAAAAGATGCTAATCTGTCATACAACATGGCTGCCATGATAGATAGCTTCAAAATGTTATCACTACTTCTCCTTAATGGATGGTAGGTAGTATCACAAAAAACTTCTTTTGAATGTGTAGTTGGTTGTAAATGAAAATGATGCTGATCATACATCCAACATAGCCACTATGGCACACATCTTGAAAATCTTGTTACCATTACTTATTCTGAATAGATGGGGTCGAATTAACATGGGGTTTTCACTAAAAGACATCTTATAATATGTAATCGGTCCTACATGAACACGGTGCCGATCAGACCTCAATATTTAAAAAAACTCTTGTTATCACTTCATCTTTTGAATAAATAGTCGCATTGATATGGGATTTTCACTAAAAGACTTTATATGATATGTAGTTGGTTCTAAATAAAAATGGTACTTATCAGACCAACAAAATGGCCACCAAGGTGGCCATCTTGAAAATCTTGTTATTGTTACTTCTCATCAACGGATGGGAGTAGTGATATTGGGTTTTCACTAAAAGACATACTATGATATGTAGTTGTTCCTAATGCTGACCATGCCTCCAATATTATCAACCGGGTGGCCATCTTGAAACTTTTGTTATCGATACTTCTGTAGAATGGATGGTCATAGCAACATGGGATTTTCACTGACTTCTTATGATATCCAGTTGCTCATAAATGAAAATGATGCCAATCAGCCCTATAACTTGGCTGCCACGGTCGCTAGCTTGAAAATTTTGTTATCGCTGCTCCTGTTGAAGCGATGATTGTATTAACCTGGGGTTTTCACTAAAACACTTCTCACTATATGTAGTTGGTCCTAAACGAAATCGATGCCAATGTGACCTCTCAAAATAGCCGCCACAGTGGTCATTGAAAAAAAATCTTGTTGCAGATACTTCTACGGAATGGATAGTCATATCAACTTTCAAACAATTAAAGTGAAAGAATTAAAAATAACTTACAGTATAGAAATATCATTAAAAGTCCTAAATTGTTCTAAATTTCACTGATCCGGAAGTTAATCCAAATATTCCGAATGTAGTATTCCGAATGAAGTAACCTTCACTGTACTAATGTGTTGATAAGAATAAGTTATATCCAAGTAATCCTTGCGAATATGGAATCTCACAAGTTCTAGAAATGTTTCCGATAATTCCACGGAGATGTATAATAATTAAGTTGAAGACACAGTACCAATCCAAAATGCACTGTATTAATATAAATAGATCTCCAAAGAAGAATATCCCACACACAAAAATGAATTAAATTCGTTTATGACCTCTAAATTCAGTGTACCTATGAAGAATGAAGAATACTGCTATTAATTCTATAATATAGTCTCCCACTGAGGAAAAAAAACCAAAACAAAACCCCATTTTATCCTTCTGGAAACAACCTTCTCCAAACCAGTCAGAAATTATGTTATGCGTGATAGCGCTTAAAGTACCCCTACACTGACATTTTTATCAATAACAAAGTATTTACTTTAGAAATGAATCAGAGAATCTAGGTCAAAAGTTCAACCTCACGCACGCTAAAACCACGTGATGTACTAAAGCTTCAGCGAAATATCAATCGAGCCTACCGTATGTGTACTCACGGCCGGCAAGACGACAGCTGTTAGACTAAGAAGAGAGATCACAAACTAATAAACTATACAATTATTAAAAGAAAAATTATATATAATTCCATAACATAACATAAACGAGTATGAATAGATTTTTGTCAAGTTTGTAGATATATATCTGAAGAATTTACTGGATGATACCAGTTCAATAGTTTGGGCTTTCTCCAAACAGTATTAACTATAGATTCAACCAAACTTAGGAAATGGGTATATCTTGGCCGTGTCTGAGGCAAATAGGAAATGGGTATATCTTGGCCGTGTCTGAGGCAAATAGGAAATGGGTATATCTTGGCCGTGTCTGAGGCAAATAGGAAAAGGGTATATCTTGGCCGTGTCTGAGGCAAATTCAGCGATTGTATACCCTTAATATCAGGTGTAAGGTTTAAGGTCAAATGTAATGACAAAAAAAGTTTGTGATGCATTTATAAACAAGTTAACTCAAACATATCATACAATAGTTTAGTTACCATATTTGTTATGTTGGAGTTTCTCAAGTATATCTGACATGGTTTCAATACTCGGCAGTCAAAAGATTCAAAGGACTAAAGCAGCATACATATTGTGAAATCCTCACAATGTTTCAGCCATATAGCATCAGTCCCTTCGAGGGATTCTTGTTATATATGTGCCTAATATCAACATCGTATAATACTATTGAAATAAATAGTCTTGAACCAGACACAGCTGTTAAATCTTTAATAGCCACTGAAAGATATCTGACAGAGATCTAGCTTTGGTGTGCAATACATGCTCAGCCGACTTAGATGCAAGTCTGGCAGCAACATGCACAAAGGCGTTAAACTATCATGTCATGATCTTATAACAATGTTGATTAAATCCTGGAATGTAGGTGCAGAATGCTAATTTGGTCTCCATAGAGGTACTAAAATGAAAGTTTCATTATTACAAGGGTAGAGGACAAATGGATACATCCATTTTTATTTCCTCCTTTCGGAACTTAATAACAACATAGAGAAGTGGTACAGACACGAGAATGGCAAGGACGTTGCGTACAATTACATATATAAATCACAATCGCATGCATACATAAACAAGAATACAAATTTTTATGGTTGATTGGTATGATCCCCAGTATCATACCAGCGTCACCCGATAAGGAATGATTCTGGCCATTTGGAGACCGCTACTGTCTCCCATCGTAGGGAAAAAGGCGATATGATCATCCCCTACCGGATAAGTGGTGTTACTGAGTACATTCAAACTGGATAAAAGAACGCAATCAATTTAGAAGGCATTAAGCACAAATTTTAAGGTCGAGATTTTCTATTATAGGTGCGAAATGCTGACACGGGTTATATCATCCTAGTCATGATGACGTTATCTACAGATACATCAGTCAATCATATATTCTCCAACTCAACAAGGGCGCCTGCGTGGCCGAGTGGTCTAAAGCGCTAGTCCTTAACAGATAACTGACATCTCACCTTTATCCGCGTGGGTTTGAGTCCCGGGTTCGGCCAACGTGGAAATGTGAGAAAGCTTGCTAGTAGCTTCCAGTGGGTAGGTGGTTCTTCCCGGGTTCTTCCTCCACCAAACATGCTAGCCGCCATGTATAGCCTATCATGCACTGAAAAATGGCTTTAAACCGACAAAACCAAACCAAACCAAATTCAACATACATATGAGGTACAAAATACAACTAAGATAAATATTATATCAAAAGTATGAACAGTTATATAACGACATAACGACATAATCAATGCTGTGAAGTCAAGTTATCTGTAAGGTAACCCAGCGGGATAATTTTGAGTTAGTTCATTCATTTATAATCGTTTCTTTAATTAGCCTTTTCTGAAATTTACACACAAAAAAACCCCCAAAAAACAAAACATTCTGATTAGTTGCAAAAGTCGTGTAAGCTTCCAGCAGAAAATATGGCAGCTGACATCGTAAAACTTCGGGGTCATTCAGTCCACATGTGTAGGGGAATTCCCTACCTAGGAAGTGCTGAACAAATTCTTCGTCAGATATATTATGAAAATATGCACCAAGTACAATATCAAAAAAATTATTGATAATATGTGACCAAAATAGATCCCTCATTCTTTATGATTTTGAACACGATATAAGCATATCTCTCTCTCTCTCTCTCTCTCTCTCTCTCTCTCTCTCTCTCTCTCTCTCTCTCTCTCTCTCTCTCTCTCTCTCTCTCTCTCTCTCTTGTTTCATACGGTCATTCCTGCAAAGAAAGGTATATAATCTCAAAGGTATATATAATCTCAAAGGTATATAATCTCATTTAACATATTCATTTAGAAAACGTATTCTCAGGCATATGACATAATTTGCAAAGGAAATTGAGCTTTCTTTTCTCAATTGCAGCGACATTTCTGTTCAGTCCAAGATTGCTTTCGTTCATTGTAGATCTGGTTTTACGTGAGAATTCTTGAATGTGCTTCACATATTGATGCCGAAATAAATCTAATTTTTTAATGTCTTTCGATCCAATGTTTGACCACACCTCGAAAGCATAAAGCGCTGTTGGAATACCAATTTTTTTTTTTATATAGACATGCAGTGGTTAAGGGGTTTAATTCATATTCCGTTTTACCAATCCCGTTAAGGGAATATAGTGATTTTCTTCCTTTTCAACGTGCCTTTTCTACTTTTGCTACGCAGCTCGTGTCAGAGCTCATGTTCGGTAGTTCGGGAAATTTGAGTACTGTTTGGACCAATTTTCCACTTGAAATGACAGTCTCTCTTCCGTCTGTTCCGTTTGAAAATAACGATGCAACTCTTATTCTCATTGATTTTAAAATTACAGGTTACCGAACAAAAGTCCAGAAGGAATTGATCCAACGGTTATTCCAAATTTGGAATCTTCTAACAACTTTAACATATCATTGATGTATACCAGATAGAGAAGCATAGAAAGCACCCCATCTTGGCAAACACCTTAACTGATAGGTATAGCCTCAGATGTAATGATATTTATAGTTACAGTGCTATAGATATTAGAGTATGATTCCTTAATTACAGTGAAGTGTTTGCCAGTAATTCCCAATAGGGCAAGCTTTATGAAAAGTCCATCGTGCCATACGGTGTCAAAATGCTTTGATTATGTCCAAAAATGCGGCAAAGACTTTTGATTCTAATTCCAGGTTAGCGAAGATAGCTTTATGTAAGTTAAACGATGTCATTATGCAACTCAATCCCTTTGGAAGCCCTGCTGTTGAGCATTCGGAAAATTTAGCATTTTCGTTTTGTACCATGTATTAAATCTATTATATACACATTTGCAAATAGTTTGTATACAACATGTAGCCCTGTAGCTGTCATGGTCATTTTTACAATCCCCTCCGCCTTTATAGATTGGTACGATTATGCAGACTTTTCATTCACATGCTATATAACAGTTTTTTAGTATCGCATTGTGTTTCGTGCCACCATATCTTATATATTCGTTCTGTACACCACCTATCCAGGCGCTTTACGTAACTTAAGTTGTTTTATGGATGCTGCTATTTCAGCAAAGGTAAAATTTTCGTTAAAAATGGGATCTTTAAGATCGGTTTCTTTATTCACTGTAGAGCTAGAGAATGGATTATTCTCTGGGGTGTATAGGTGTTTAAAGTATTTGGCAAATAAGTTAGCTATCTCTTGTGGATAGCATGCTGTTTCTCCATCAAATTTTATTTCGAAACAGCTTTTAGAGTTTCTGCCTCAATTACGTTGTTTATCATATAATTTCCAGAAAAATCTAATCGCTAACTCAGCTGCTTCATCTAAATCATTAAATACACTTTCTTCGTATCAATTAATAGCTTGCTCTTGAATTGTCCTAAATTCTCTCTTGACATCCTTGTATTATTTGTAGCTGACATACATTAAACATCTGGGTCTCCCATTTTCAATCCATATCCTTCTAAACCGTCTAGCCCTTTCATATGCTTCATAGACATCAGGTGACCAATAAGGTTTTATATATGGATTATATGTCTCTTTAGAAATATTAATTAATGCAGCCTCTTTTATAAGAACCACGAGTTTATTATTTAACTCTTCAATGTTTTCGGAGCTGATGGAGTGGAATATAATAATTCGTTTATTCTTTTGTCAGCCCATAGTTGGTAAGATATAAGCATTCCTGTGTCAGCTGTATGCCATGAAGGAGAAGGGGAATATATATAGGGAGGATCGGCATACCTTGCGACTGGGACAGAGAGGTTGCTGTACAATACATGGTGATCTGACGCCAAACATATATCCTGATTTTCAAAGACCTCGCAGTCATTTACTTATTGAAGTAAACTTTTGCCAGCAAGAATAAAGTCAAGAGATATTCTAAGAGGCTCAAATGTGTAACTCAATCCTTTGTTCAGGTTTGTTTTGTTTAGAGCCATTATATTGTTTTTGTCAATCAAGTTTGTCAGCAGTTGGCTTTTGTATCCTGAACACCAAGAAT
This sequence comes from Margaritifera margaritifera, assembly GCA_029931535.1. Taxonomy (NCBI): domain Eukaryota; kingdom Metazoa; phylum Mollusca; class Bivalvia; order Unionida; family Margaritiferidae; genus Margaritifera; species Margaritifera margaritifera. Next base: position 62,088 of record JAQPZY010001566.1, on the reverse strand, counting down.
GTGAAAATTCATCATATCTAGCATTAAAGTCTCACATGAATATTACGTCACCAACGGAAGCATAATATATAAAACTGAGACTCTACAATATCAAAACATTCTTGGTAGAAATGAAGATTGTCATCGGCAGGAAGATAAGCGCCAAAACACAAAAAAGTGAAATATTTGAGGTCATGCTTAATTCAATTCCTACGATTCGGTCGTTACCACAATTTAGTTTTTTGACATATACAAGATTTTTCATATATATTTTTGCCACACCGCTTTTTCGACTTTTAGTATTAAAGTCATACTCACTATTATCGAGTTTAGTGTAGCTTGTATAGCTATCGTGCAAAGTATTCAAGAATTTTTCTGAATGGATTGTTAACTTGTGTTCACATATGACTGCAATATCAGTATCTAATAGATAAAATAAATTATATACACAGAGTGCAGATGACATTATGCCCATTACGTTAGAAGTAAATAAGTTAAGACCATTATCATGCATTAGTATAGGAAAAAAAGCAAAAATAGGCAAGATCACAATCTGCTGGAATTTGAGTGAGCAGCACAGTACTAACAAACTACTACAACTCACCTTGCGCATCATAATATCTTCTGGACTGGTGTGTCTCATATTTAGAATCACAACGGTCATCATAATCATTGTCACCGCGCAGCTAGATAAAATTTCGAGTTTTTACAATTCCTGACTCCTCAGCAGGATTGTTTATCCGTACAATGAGGTTTCTGGCGTTCCTTCTACGGAACATTCGTATTTTTGTGGGATGTAACCCTTTATTTTCCAGGTACAATATTACACAGTTGTTAAGCTATCTTTAATAGCCACTGAAAGATATCTGACAGGGATCTAGTTTTTGTGTGCAATAGACCCTCGGCCCACTTAGATGCAAGTTTGGCAGCAACATGAACAAAGGCGTTAAACTATCATGTCACGATCTTATAACAATGTTGATTAAATCCTGGAATGTAGGTACAGAATGTGAGATTGTTCTCCACAGAGGCACTAAAATGAAAGTTTCATTAATACAGGGGTAGAGGACAGATGGATGGAAATACTGGACTAACAGATGGACAAACAAAGGGAATTTTATTTACTGCCCACTTTTAAAATTGATAATATTTACCTTTGACTTTTGGATGTATTGATTATTTTGTAATTTTGCTTGCCTCTTGGTTTAAAGTGTGAATCCAACATAACACTGCAATTTGACATAGAACCACATTATAGAAAAAAGGACTAAATAGGGACAAGTGTCAGGCAACACTGTGACCAGTTGTCAAATGTTTTGCAAAATTTCTCACATATAGCAAATAAATTAGTAAAACAAGATACAAATGTCCCATTTACATTCAAGAATAAACTTTCCATCCACGATTCTTTCCCTGTAGTTCAGTATATATATATATATATATATATATATATATATATATATATATATATATATATATATATATACACACACATTTGTAAAAGCTATCTATTATATTAATGTCTTTTCAAACAGTCATTTTACAGATGCAGACAATATGTATGTATGTATGTATGTATGTATGTATGTATGTATGTATGTATGTATGTATGTATGTACAGTATCTATGTATGTACCTATATGCAAATGCCATTGCATCAAAGCTTAACACATACTGTGACTTAACAGTTTATTTTCAAGCAGAAGGAATCAGAGATGTGTCCACAGAATATTATTCAGCTGAGAGAAAGGCAATTATTTTTGATAAAATATATGCATTAAAACACAATATTATCTATTAGCCTGTCAGCAGTCATAAAACTGAGACTAGCAAAAATGTTATGGCAAGCCAAATGCTATTGAGGTGAACCTATATGCAGTAAAGATTAAACAAGGAAAGGTCAATAATATTTTATATTGAGTGACAAAGTGCAGTAATAATGAATATTTTGATAATGCAATACCTTCTTCCATTTTCAATAATTTGTGTGTCATAACATTTGATTATGAAGTAGCAATGTGACTATTCTGTCATGAGAAAGTGCCAAATACATTCAATTTTCATTCATTTACTTGGTAAATCAACCCGTAAATGATACTTCTGCTTACAAATTTCAAATATAAATGAGAGTTTTCCAGAGTAAATTACACACATGAAAAACTTATATTGAAGTACTAGATCACTGGGAATTGATTCTTGTCTATGGACTATGGCACAGTCTGCAAGAAACACACACACATATATATATATATATATATATATATATATATATATATATATATATATATATATATATATATATATATATATATATATATATATATATATATATATATATAAGGTATTTCTCCAATACTAAGAGGCCAAAAACTCCACCAAAAAATAAACACAAACAAAAAAGAAATAATAATTTAGTATAGCCCTTGGTAATGGCAATGAAATACACTTTTAGTCCCAAATATCAAACACCTTTACCAGTATAGATAGATATGGGACTGTTATATAGTTCAAGTTGAAGAACAGGTTGGAATCGAGGAGCTGATTGTAAGGTAAGTACATGTACTTTTCGAGTTCACAGTTGATTAAATCCTTTGTCTTGCCAGTGTGGCTGTAGCTGAAAATAAGACATGCATATATTTTTCTTAAGTGAAGGCTCTGACATCAAAAGAGATAAGATGTTGTGCTTAAAGGTTTTGAAATTCACAAACATACATCATAGCACTGTTAACAGGCAAGCCATTGAGTTCTATGGAAGTCTTGTTTTTAAAGGCTACATGTGCATTACATCGTTTTCTGCGGGAAGGTTGACAGGAAGAAGAAGCAGGGTTTAAACCGGACGTTCTCTGTGGTTTCACTACTGTCATGGGGTACCAATTTTCGTGGATTTCATGGTTGTTCCGAACCACAAATTTAAAGACCCAACCAAAAATGACCCATATGCGATATAGCCCCTTCCCCCTTTATTTTCTTGTTGACACATTCCTTGCTATCAACAATGCTCAACTATTTGATAATTTAACTTCATTACTGTAATAAAATATTGTCCTTTACAAGTGTTTGTTTTATTTTAACCCATTTTAAAAAAATGAAAAGCAGTTTATTTTGTTTCAATGCACATGTTTGTATACAGTATCGAGTAGCTCTCTTTTCCACTCACTGCATTAAATCTATATGTATTGTGAGATCAGTATGGACAGAGAGAAAAGAAAAAGTACTAGTATCACCGAAAATGAAAGAAAGTATAATGAAATGATGCATGAAAATTAGATTTAATGCTCATTTACATAGATCCTTTATTCAAGTGAAACTGCTGTCAAGAATACTTGTTTGACAAAATTGCACTTACTTTATTCGCCGCAATTCTCTGTGATTTGAGAATTAACTACAGTAGTGATCCATCTGAATGAATAATCTGCATAAAGCATAAATGCAAACATTTATACTTCAAAATTACAAGTAGCAAACTTTCCTGTTAAAATTTGAATCCTCCTGAAGGCACGTCTCATTTTATCCACGCATTTTTAATCCAGAGGAATAACACGACTGTAAGACATTAAAACTATTCCTTGAAGCACAAGTGCTAATTAAACACTATGTATATACATCAATTACAGCACAATACTAAAGCTCGCACTCAACTGATTTTCGATCAAACCACTCAATAAATATCGCATCAATCAAGTCTCATGGTACGCACAAACGTTTGTCACGCAAATAATTCCGAAATTGCAAATTTACACCAGTCCAAAAAATGAAAGAAAAGTATAATGAAATGATGCATGAAAATTAGATTTAATACTCATTTACATAGATCCTTTATTCAAGTGAAACTGCTGTCAAGAATACTTGTTTGACAAAATTGCACTTACTTTATTCGCCGCAATTCTCTGTGATTTGAGAATTAACTACAGTAGTGATCCATCTGAATGAATAATCTGCATAAAGCATAAATGCAAACATTTATACTTCAAAATTACAAGTAGCAAACTTTCCTGTTAAAATCTGAATCCTCCTGAAGGCACGTCTCATTTTATCCACGCATTTTTAATCCAGAGGAATAACACGACTGTAAGACATTAAAACTATTCCTTGAAGCACAAGTGCTAATTAAACACTATGTATATACATCAATTACAGCACAATACTAAAGCTCGCACTCAACTGATTTTCGATCAAACCACTCAATAAATATCGCATCAATCAAGTCTCATGGTACACACAAACGTTTGTCACGCAAATAATTCCAAAATTGCAAATTTACACCAGTCCAGCTTGCTGAAAGCCATTGGATAATAATCGCCGATCTTGCAGACATGTTATCCTGAACCTTTTTCCTCCACAGCACATTAAAAGTTACCACAGCCTGCTGACTGCATTGAGCAAGGGGCAGTTGGTTACGTGTTCGGTTCAAATATGGAACGATGACATTATTAGCATAACATGGTCGTCTGAACATACTGATGGTGGAACTTTATGGACAGTGGTATCAGTCAAAGATCATGTAGATATGTAGCAATAAGCGATCGGCTTGGTGTTGTCGACTGCATCGGCTCTGTTTGATGTTGAGCACAGGGATGAAAACACCGTATAAGGAATTGATCTTGACAGGTATTTGATTTAGTAGTATTGTGTAACCATTCAAGCGATCACTGTTTGTTGTCGGAATATTTTCTTTGTTTTCGGTATTTGTAGAGGTTAATCCTCGAAATAAAATGCACATAAAGATGCAAACTTTGACAGCGGCAAATCCTCGAATTTAAGTACCCAGAATTTTTTAGTTTTCTTACAAAACCACGTAAATTGATGCCCACGAAAATAAAGGAAACCACAGTATTATGTCCCCGGTCGCTTAGCCGGCACGAAGTTTGCCTCGTTGGCCGCCTGTTTTATGACCTTTTCTTATCTAGTTGAGGAATTTGAGGTTGGAAGATAGAGGCTGCGATCTGAGAATGGCTTTGTGATGGTCTTTTAGCAGCGCAGACGTGGAAAGTAGTGCATTTCTTTCTGCAAGGTATAGATTAACGGACGCAGCTTTGGCATTAGAGAGAGTGTTGACCTCCTCTGTTGAGTAAATTGTCCATACGCGAAACTGACTACCGGACATCTCTGTCAGCGGGATCATCGATTCTATGTTCAGATTGCTGAAATATAGCCATCGAGACCAAGCTGAGCTCCATGAGCAAATCACTACTACGTTGTGTACCAGTTGTTGCGTGTCGAAAGAGGATTTCTGGTCCATGTGCAAAGATTCGAGATTCCCAGGCCCGCGAAGTCTTTGTCGACAGCTAGATATGGAACGCAAAATCGTTCAAAATTGACGAGAAATAACTGAGATCGAGCGGCAGTAATCGAGAGCGAATGGGACAGAGCGAGCTAGAGAGTTCGTATGGCGTACTGGCGAGATCATAGGGCAAGCTGGAGAGATCGTAGGGCGAGCTGGAATGTTCATTGGGAGAGCTGAAGAGATCATATGGTGAGCTGTAGAGATTGTAGGGCAAATTGGAGAGATTAGAGGGCGAGCTGAAGAGATCATAGCGTGAGCTGGAGTGATCATAGTGCGAGTTGGAATCAGTCACTTCGAAATGTAAGCACGTTGCCTAATATGCATTATTGTTAACACAAATGCAATGTCACTGACTAGTTTCCTTACATGCATTTGTTTTCCACAGAGAATATTTTATTTACTCCGCCTTTACACTGGTAGAGTATCACTTTCAAGTTCGATAATATCGTGAAAAAAATCAGTAATGATGAACAATGAGAGGTGAATAATTGATGAAGTATATCTAACATATATAACAGTAGCTTCGATTTTCTTTGACCAGACAGTCTATTCATCAGCATATTTTATTTCTTCTCCAAAATAAAGAAAAATAAAGCTACTTTGATGGCTCACCATTGCAAATGCCCACGTTTTTCATGCAATGCTTCTGTTTCCCACTTTTTGTACAAAACGGAAGGTATTAAACTGAACCTTTTCATTGTGCGTCTTTCAATTTTTCCCGGGCTCCGTGTGTTGGTCCGTTATCCTGTCCGTCCCACTTTCGTGTTTGCACCAAAACTCTCATAATTATAACCGGATTTTCAAAAAATGTCATGCAGCTTTACATTTATAGGAACTATGGTGGGATTATATCCCCTGAAAATGCGAAGGAATCAATTTAATTTCCGCACAATAACACTATTTATTATCACTGGATTTCCATCCAATTTTTTTTAAAAAAATTTTGGGGGGTGTACCAATTTTATTTTGGTGACGCTGAACATGAAAATGATTTTGTTACATTTTATATCATTATTTAATGTACTGTTCAAACCCTGGTTGTCTGATTGGCCTTCTTTTGTTTTTATACAATAATTATTTATTTTTGCAAGATATTACCCAAATCTGGTATGCAGTTAAAAACAACTATTGTCGTCGGTTATGGGATAAACCTGAATCTGCAGAAGTTGTTGTTTAGTCTGAAAACAATGGTTTTCTGGAACAATTACTTGATATATTTCATCAGAACCATCATATGCAGTCGCTTGTATTTTCTCGAAGTCTAAGCCGTAGTATCAAAGTGGTAAATATATTCAGGGTCCTGAAGATAACCTCTGTGCCACAACTCAAGTGGCAGGCGATTTTCTGCCGTTCTTAATCCATGGCGGTTCCACTGTCCTATAAGCTCGTCAACTAATCTGCGAACTCTGAGTAGAAAGATATAATGTAACGCAAAAATATGTTTCTCGTCATTTGAGTATGAAATGGTGTGCTCTTCCATGGCTTTAAATGGATTACTGTAAAACCCAGGAAGACTTTGTTAAGCTATCCACATCTCCATTCTTCAAGCTGATTGTTGACATTGCATCCAGCATTGAAACTCCCTCTGTGGTCTTCACGTCTAATTATCATACACCTAGCGATTTCCATATCCCTGTCACCTCTCACGCGATGCGGTAGACCATATATATTCACTGCCTTCTCAAAATGTTATAATGCAATATGTCTTTTATTATCTGCTGCTACGTGAATGCTTGTAATCAGTCAGATGTATCCATCCACAATTCCAAAAAGAAAAAAATGACGCGCTAATGTATCAACTGCTCGTTGATATCGACATGCCATAGATGGTTTGACCCTTTGACATTATACACTCTCCTTTGTATACATTGCTTCTTCTCAGTGCTCTTTCCACTGGATTCATTCTTTGAACACTTTCTTGCTGGCGCCATCTCTCTATGTGTATCAAACGCACCTGAATGCTCCTTTTGATATAGGATTCACAAACATTAGGCGTTCTAAGCAATATGTCACTTACTTGGCTGTCAAGGTCGCGGTCATTCATGTCTGAAAATTTATAAGATATATTCAGCTTTATCCTTCTTCCGTATAAAGCTGGAATATTAATTGATGGGCATGAGGCAGTTCTGTCCCATGTCATGTCAGTTTCACGTAATGATTCTATTTGATCGAAGGAAACAATGTAACAGGGTCTACCAGGTTGAGCTCTCTAATCAGCGGCTCATTCTTCATGATTGCCTCTGTGAACTATCTATCACGTCTTGGAGACCTCAAAGTATTCCGCGGATATAATATTCAAGTTCCTGCAAAAAGTATAAGACTTTTCTTCCTAGAACAAGATGTGTGGTCCTTTTTATGACAACTAATAATATGCTATAGTCCTGTAGTTTTCGGATCAGGTGTTCTTTACCCAACAAATCTTGAGTCAAATGAAAGATGTTAATAGCTGGCAGACAAGAATAAAGGTCTATTAGGAAGTCATCGATTTAATTTATATCCACAAATTTTCATGGAACAAAACAGTCTGATTCTACTAAATCATCAAGCACAATGGAATTCATACCTGAAGCGGAGAAGAGGAGATCAATCTAAAATCCAAACGGAATGGTTTTCCCTTTTTGTGTTTTCTCCAGCTCGCCAGCGATCTCTCAAACTCACCCAACGATCTCTCCAGCTAAATGTACGACCTCCCCAGTTCGCACTACGATCTCTACAGCTCGCCCTGTGATATATCCAGATCACGCTACAATCATTCTAGCTCGCTCTAGGATCTCGCCCTTTCTCCCTATAATCTCTCCAGCTCGCCCTCAAACACTTTTTCTCATGAGTTAATAATGATCTGGCATTATATAGCATGAACTTTAAGTGTAAGAGATCCGCATGTGAGCCTTATATAATGCCGGGTTAAAGCTGATGGGAGTCGTCATTGCAGAAAGAAAGGTCTGTTGACGCTTGGGTCTTGAAGCTGCCTTTTGAAGCAGTGCAAGATGTCAGCAATTCGTCCAAACTGTTGAAGAAGATTTTAAGAAGTATGGTCTTTTTTTCATTTTTATTTTTTATTTAAGAGATCGAAGAATGCGGGAATTCTGTGACAGGTCATTGACAGAGCAGGAGGAGACGTAGAAAGATGGTGTTTGCTACAGATACATGGTGCTGGATCTGTTCGTTGCCGGTCTGCGATACTCCCATGGGTCTGGTCTGTACAGTGTTGGATAATGGTTCACTCAATCAGGTGTCGGTCATGCTGGGAATCCATGACAGAGCCGGGGTTAGACCTTGCGTGACTGGGTTCCAAACACTGTCTGTGTTTTGGATCTGGGACTGGAGTATACCCTGAAGACAGATCAACATACTCAGTCCCTCTGGTATATTGCATCGATCAAGGCTGTGCCAGAGCTGAATTCATGGTCGGGGGCAGGCTGACTGCTGGTGTCTAAGTCCGGTACTGGTTATCGAAGGAATGATCACTATATCTAGTACTGGGGTCTGTATGAGGTGATGAAATGTCCAGGATTGGTCCAGGTGGGCCACCGTACCAGCTCATTATTGCTCTGGTAGGCTGTACCGTGATGGAATGGTATGATTATGTCACCGTGAAGTTGGTATACCTGGAAAATACACCACCAAACTCAGTCGCGGAAAGCAATAGGCCTAGGTCACTACTGTGCTGGAGCCGGTGCAGTCCGCAGTCGATTGGCGTCTGGTGCCAAATTGGTTATCCAAAGAAAGATCACCCTAGCAAGTACCAGAATATGTCTGAGCACACAAAATTGTCCAGCATACCATGTCGGTACTGGCCGAATAGATAGTGCCGTGAAGATCTGTTTTGATTGCGGCGACGAATGCGACGGCGGGGCTGGTGCCGTGACATGACAGATGGCGTCCGCATCCTTGACCGTGCACTTCTTGACTCTCTCATTCACCCGTGTTAGTTGCTTCACGGTGACAGTCGCCCATGCATCCTTAAACCGTGGGAACACATCACATGTATGGACCGAATTACACCCCATACAATTTACACGAGTAAAGTGGTTATCTTAAGCCACCTTAAAACGCTTTCTCACACGCACTTAGTCCTGCCCATTGTGTTGACACCTGTGAATACAGAGAACAGAATATTGACATACAGAGCTGAAATCAGCCAAGCGTCACGCTGAACTTACTGTAAAGGAAACGCTGTGAACAAAGGAAAATGCCAATATAAATTACAGGAATGACCCCATAACATGTAATAAATGATTAATTACTTGATAGAACTCATAAACAGGGTCGACTACTAAGTTCAATTGCAAGTAGTATAGAAATAGGAGTCTCAGCAAATAAAGACCTAACAACAAATAGTTACAATCAAGCAAACGGGGAAAAATACACATATACTCAAATATTGAGACAAAATACACATTTTATACATAAACCCAGTACAAAGAAGCAAATTTTTCATTTTTCTTAAATAACTTTTGTGTTTTTGCTCTTATATAAAGGACTGTTTAATAAACAACTCATAATAGATTTGATCTAAGGAAATGCCAGTCCTGACATCTACACATATAAAGAGATAAATACAAGTTTACAACAAATACAACACAAAACTTTGCATACATCAATAGGAAAAAAATATCGATCCATGGAAACGACCACTTACACCTTCAAATGGGTGAGTAAACCAGCAAAAAGGTGTAATGCCTGAGGAGGGGAGTTCAAGCCAGACTGAGTAACATTTTAGGCCTGGGGACTGAAAGAGTGGAAACTTGGTAACGGGAATCTAAACAAGTACGTCGCCTTCAACAATGACAAAGAACCACATCCAAAACTATTTGTTAGTTTTCTTTTGCTCAAAATACTGTTTTATTTTTTAAAAAATAATACCCTTAACTACAGATCGGAAGGGATACAATCATATATAAAATCTTTCAACTTGGAAAAAGGGATCGGGGGTCACTTCATAAGCCTGTTAGTTTCTCATAGCTAGAGGTCTGGAGGTGTCCACACAAATAAAAATAAAAAAATAGACCTTAGACCAGACAATTAAGATGGCGCTGATAAGCTCATCGAATAACGAAGTAGACAAATGAAATGTACATGTTTGTCTATGATGAAGATAGAGCGATAAATAGGCAGAAAAATAGCTAGAATATGCTTCCCTGGGGTAAGAAAACTGAACAATAAAGAGCGTGCTGACAAGATGCGAGCGGAAGTACTAACTGGTGATTGATGGGATTTCGAGCCATTCCCTCTATCCAAGGGGAGACCACTCTAGTCCGCTTCCTATATTGCAAGCAGATGACCTTTTCGCACATTTGTTGCTAAATCAAGCCAAACGAGGCGATGAACGTCTTTTATTTTTGCTTGGGAGGGCTGGATTTATTATGATTGGGTAACGTATTTGAAGAAAGAACTGAATTTGCAGTATGAAATTTTCAGAATTTACTGACATTATTCATGTGCATATTGTAGAATTATGTTGCTATTAGCAAGCAGGAAAAATTGATGAACTGCCACTAAATTTATCCAAAATGTATTGCTTGTGAAAATTTTGTGATTTACATTACAATAATTTAAAAAAAATTACTACAAGCATTTATATTGATTAAATCGCATAATGTGACACAGAAAAATTAGAAGTTATTAGATCATAAACCAGAAAGGAACATTGTTATATTACTTATTTCTTGAGATTCGTTATTATTTTTATAAGTGTTCGTAATTATAAGAATTGAATTTAATATTTCACAGGATTCGTGAAGTCATGAGTCTTGAAAATCCGCTACACACTACATGAACGGCCGAAGCGAAGGCAGTTTATGCCGCGTGTAATTGATTTTGAAGCTTCACGACTTCATAAATCATGTCAAATATGAAGTTCAATTCCTAATTGATAAAGCTATTTATTTACATGGTTTAAAGTTTGCATCAGCTAAAATTGACAATGACCCATTTTAAATGCTAATAGCTCAAAATTGCTGCTATGACAGATGGATTTGTCTTTCAAAAATTTTTAAATCCAATTAGTGCTGTAAGTGCCATAACAATTTGCTTGACCTAGTTTTAAACCGAGGAAATTGTGTTGGAATACAAAACGTAGGATGATGGGCACTCAAGTGCCATAACTGCTCTAAATGACGACGTGGAATACTAGAAATCCAACTTATTTAACGTCTCGTCAATAAAGGTGTATGATAAACTTTGATTGAAATCTAACATTCTTTAGTTATGCTGTGGAAACCCAAGTTTTGGGGACGGAAAATCCAGTAAGTGACATTGTGGAATGCTGGAAATCAAACTCATTCAGGTATCATCAACATAAAGCAGCGTGCCAAATTTGGTTTGAAATCCAACAATCCTTGGCAAAGTAAAGCTGTGGAAACCAAAGTCTGGAGGACGGCAATTGGGGGCATAAAGCCTATAAATGATGATGTGTAGCACTGCAAATCAAATTCGTTCAATGTCTTATCAATATAAAGAAACATACATTTTATTGAAATCCAATACATTTTTGTAAAGTTATGCCGAAAAAACCAAATTCAGCAGGATGAGCACCCCGGGGCCATAACTCCTGCAAATGATGTCATGAAATGCTAGAAATCAAGCTATTCCAATGTCCCATCAGTAAAAAGCTGCATCCAAATTTGATTGAACTCTAATAATGCTTGGTAAAGTAACGGTACAGAAACCAAAGACAGGAGAACGGACAATCAAGGGACATATCTCCTGTAAATGATGATGATGTGATGTTATGACACTGACAAATGTAAACATTACGTGATAATCTGTGTTATACTTAAATGATGGTGTACTTACATGGATGGGAATGATGTGACTGGGGCAATGTAACGCTGGGATGCCTGCCTCCACCAGCTTCTCACGCACGTATCTCAATACTTCCTGGTGTCGGAACCTCAGCCTGCTTCCCTCATCGCTTCGCAATATCTGAAGGACAGGACAATTAAATATAAAGCATGCCCTAGTTTTTAGAATTACAACAATACATTTTCAGCCTGTTACTTGATAAGAGTATGTGATAAATATAGATTTTTAAAAAAAAATCTAAATTACAGGTGCACTCAATATTGTTGATAAACAATAATCAAAGTAGTCATTCTAGGGGCCCTACAAGTTTTGAAATACTCAGTCGCTGTGTTTTAAGCTTATCAGGTTAAGATTTGCAGTATAGCCATTTAGCCATTTTGTGGTTACAAGATTTGAGGAGACTAATAAAGCAAAATATCCAACTTGTTTCATGAATGTGAAAGAAATGAACGTTTGATTCTTCATTAAATCTCTAGTTAAGTTGAGCAATTAGAAGTCACCAAATACAGAAGAATGCAGGTTATACATCTTGTGTACTCATACGGACTCATACCATGTCCCCCGCAAAAAAAAAATTAAATCCTTATTTTATTAAAAATCTATTAGCTGGACGACTGGTTTCCAGGACAAAATCATTGTCTCTCAACGAGTCCAGATAAATGGTATTTTACTGTACAGGAATATAAGCTTTATATATTTTATGCAGATTATACAACAAGTTCTATCAAATTATGAACAATACTATCAATAATTCTGATCTTGTATTGGCATGAGGTAGTCTTTGCAATGGAGATGACTGGAGAACCCTGTGGAAAGTATTAGCCTTGGGTGGGCAACCATATGCCAGAATCTGGGATTCAACCCAAGTACTCAAGAGCTTCAATATGAACATATTACTGCTCTGCTATCCAGGTACAAGGATATAAAGCTGATATTAAACTGATAACGGTCTGCTGAACGTTAGTTGAAAAGAACACACATGCAATACAGTATCCATACAGGCTGTGTGGTATGAATGTGCCAATATATGACAAGTAGGAATTGAGATTAGTATTCTATTTAGTTACCTTGACTGACTCTAAGGCTCCCGCAAGAGTAGTTGGAGGCAGTGATGTGGTGAATATGAACCCTGAAGCATAACTTCGGATCATGTCTATCATCTTGGCTGTGCTAGCTACATATCCACCTATATTACCAAAAGCCTTCCCTACAAAAATTGAAAGATTTTAAATTTATTGACATGAAACTGGATGACTGCTTGACAAGAACCATTCAATGGCAATACCTTCTCCAGCACTGGCATTAGATAGCCTTAACACCATCAACTAACAGCAAAGTCCGCTTGCTTGGAGTTACATAACCAATTCCATTACAAGTTTTTATACAGAAAGAAGAAAGGAAGAAAGAACAGGTTTTTAAAAGTCTTTCAAAACTTGTAAAAATTGAAGGAGCATTGTTTTCTTAGAAGAAAGAAAAAGATTCTTTCAGGCTGCAAAAAATTAATATATATCTAAAATGCTGCCATAAAAATTTTACTCTCCAGCAAATAATTTATCATGCAGATGTATTCAAAGACAGCTGGGTTTATTAAATTGTATTTGAATATCTAAACCTCGTCATTTTTTAACCCTTCAGAGTCAGGGAATGAGGGAAGAACAACATTTTCCTAGGAATAGTGTCATGAAAAAAGCTTTATCCACAATCATACATTAAAAATGGCAAAGTGTCATCACTCCAAATCCCTGCCCAAAAGCTTTGCCCAGTGAGAATGGATAAAAATTCTTTAACCTGTGTACACATCTACAGACCACGCCAAATATATTCTGATCTTTAAAGTCTCAATCTAAGTTGCGTGGGTTGCTTGTGCGGTGGTTACGTCACAAGCTGCATGACGTTATGCATACAGAGGCATTATTATATACTCATTTTTTTCTCCATTAACTTTGCATTGTCAGAATCGTGCAGTATTTCTCCATACTGCACGGCTTCATACTGCACGACACGTGTGTCTAAAAATAGTATCGCGTGTTAGGTACTACTTTTTATTGTAAACAAACAATGTACGCAAATGTAGCAGACACCAGAGCTTTTGCTTTATTAGATTTGTCTGTGGATGAACTAAGCAAGCTGTTTGAGAGTACAGATGATAAAGCTGACAATGTGGATGAATTCATTGAGTCACAAAAGAAACTTTCAACCAAGCAAGTGACTGAACGTGATATTCACAATGTCCAGCGGTGGCTTTATGACAACAAACGTGAGACATGCAGTATTGAAAATATCATTCTGATAATTTAAACACTTATTTAGCCTATGGTTCAGACTATGAATCATGTTCTCTAGAGTCTATAAAAAAATAGCATAAAAAGGCATTTTAAGACTAAATGATATTCCGTTTCTCTCAGAGACCGTCCATTTTGCAAGTCCAAGCATTAAATTCGACAAAATACAACTAAAGAAGGCGGATTTTGGTATAAAAGCAAGTGTCTTGGAGCCAATAAGCCACAATAACGAAGAAGCCTTATTTTCCGCTGACGAAATGGGTTCTCACACCCCAGCCGCTTTGCAATTTTGCCTGTTTTAATTTTTTGAGAAAATGTTTGGATTTGTAGTAAAAGTCATATAGGTCATGTAACTGGGGTCCATCCAACAAAGATCATGCAAGTGACAGTACATATAAATATGTCATCTTTAGCTGGTAATAAGAATGACAATAAATGTACTTACTTTTCTTCATCTTGAATTTCTTCAAAATGTACTTTCTGATCCACAGCGCGAAATTGCACTGCAATCCAGACTACATTTCCAACAGAAATCACATTCCAAAGGGGAATTTACTGCACTCCAAAATGAAATGAATTTGATATTCCCATACAAAAATATTTAATCCTGCATCTTCTTGAAAATTTCAATTAAAAGAATTTCATATTTTGTCCACCTTATGATTCCAAACTATCAATGGCAGAACAGTAACACATGTGTAGCTTGCTGTCGAGGCCAAGCCCTCTAGCTACATGTACATCATACGTAATCGACCCAGCTAATAACGCAAGTCCACCACAACTAAAAGAGCAGAATTTAGTTGGATCGACAGAAAAACAAAATCCCTCCAATCCAGATCAACTGGGAAAGTTGTTCCAAGGCGCAGTCATTCACAATATGACTAAAAATTTCAATTTTAAGTAGACCAAAATGAGATTTCTTTTTGAAACGAATGACTGAGCGCGCGGTACTCTACCAAGTTCATAGGTCACTGGGCGGTGCCATGTGCGCATGAATACTATTACTGTGTATTTTTTTAACTACGGTTGTGTATTTACTTTGGAATATAGCAGAAATTCAGTTACTTTGTTTCTTGTGGTGTGTTCTTTTTATTATTCAGAATAAGGTAGAAAAGCAAAATGAGTATATAATAAAAAGGTTACTACATTTGTATAGGAAAATATGAACTCGTTTTTTCTGAGCTATACTGCACTCCAGACGTCGTGCAGTATAGCTCAGAAAAACTCGTTCATATTTTCCCATACAAATGCAGTAACCTATAAGTATTGCATAATCCCTGGCTCTTCTTCAGCATGTACAGAGATAATAGTTGTGTGACATCAGTATCAGATCTTTCAAGAGTGCCTATTTCGAAGACATTTATGAAATGAGTTAAATAATTTATTGGTGAGCACAAGATTGAACTTACTCAGTTCGCTTCATAAAACACATATGGAAATGAGCACAAATGTAAGATTCTATTTATCACATTGATGAAAAATATTGATTTTTTTTTTACAAAACCACAGAATAGTGTAGTGAAATGACGTTGAAAACAATTAAGTCTTGCCTTACAAGACGTCATGATATTTGTGACGTCAGCATGTGTCCTTATACGTGTACCGTATAAACCAATTATGATATGGGTATATTTATCTAAGACTAGAGAAACTGTAATGGCTTGCCATCACAAATATCCACGCTTTATACGGCAGATTGTAAACCCCTCCTATCCCCACCCCCCACCCCCACCCACCCCCAGTTATTAACCGTCACCCCTACACTGACAGTGACCCAGGACTCAGGGGTCCAATGCTTTCTCCTGCTATGATTGCATACACAACATTAAAAAATGTAATTGTAATTGCAATCCTTGTATATTTGACCTTTGACCCCTTCCAGAAACCCCAGGGTTCGAAGCTAGGGATGACACCCCTCTCTCAGATGATTAGAGCAAAATAGCTATAGTTTTGTGGAATTCCACCCAGCGGTTTAGGAAGAGATGTGTAATGGATAGAAGGACGGACATACAGAGGGTCTCACAATATACCCAATGCTTTGTACAGAATCGTGGGGATGATACCACAGTGGTCATGTGATAAGGCGAGCTTTACATGGTAAAATTCTAGCCTAGTCCTATAAATCGGCCAGAAACCTGTATTGGCCAAACCATCAACATACTAATACAGGTTTCAGGACTGATTTATCGGACTATTTCTCGCCCTCTATAGGTGTACCAATGTTCTAATTTTGTAACTGTTTGCAAGGATAGTTGCAGATTTTTCTTTGTTAAATAAAATCTTCATCCCTTCATTTCCAATATGACACTTTAGAACCCTAAGTCCAGAACCTAAAATTCAACATAAAAAAGCAAAAGGGGATAAGACTATATTTTTTAAAACAGGTATCACATGTAGATTAATTGGGGAAAAGCAGACAAAGGTGAGCAAGAAGTTACCCTGTGTGCCTGATATGATGTCCATTTGGTGCAGGATGCTGTCTTTCTCCCCTATCCCTGCCCCTTGGCTACCAAAGAGACCAACAGCATGTACCTCATCCACAAATGTCAGAGCCCCGTACATGTATGACACTTCACACAGCTCCCGAGTAGGACAGATTGCACCTGTAACGTAAAGGGTTGTAGCTCACTCTTAAGTCAGGACCCAAAAGTGTCAATGAATGCTTTTTTACTTTAGAATTAAAATTTGCCAAAATAATGGTTTTGGTTCCACGCATTAAAGAAATAAATCAATATTTAAGAACCTGTTTAAAGTCATTTACAATGAATATTTCTTTTTAGAATGTCAGCAAAGTAGTTTCTTGACAAACTTGTTGTTTTTTTTGTTTTTGTTTTTTTTATCCATGCTGTATACTGTGCAGTCTCGATATTTATCCGACGCTTATCATTAGAATTATAAATTAGCTTAAACCACATGTTCATCATCCCAAACTGTTGTTACCTTAGTTGGACAGATATTTAAATTATCCGAAGTGCATTCTCTTTACCCCACCCAAGAGGTAATGTAATTTATGTTTTAATTGATCTACCTTCATACCGTGAACGATCGTCTAATTCTTATGGCTTGTGTTGCTTATTTAATTGTTTGCTTCTCTTTATGTTAACTAAAAATATGACACATGTAACTACAAGTGTGTTCGTAGATCATGGATGCCCTACCACAGTGCCTGAAAACTGTCATAAATGCAAAAACTGACCATGGTGTGACGGATGGACTGATGTACATACAGATGATTGGCTAGTAGTTTGGTTGGATGGTTAGTTGGTTTTTAACAGCACTTTCAACGCATTATTGGCTGTATCATGCCGAGGAAATGGGACCTAATTGCCTTTCCCAAGGACACACTGAGATAACTATGTGCGCATGGTGAAGGGGATTCAGGGGCTGGTGCTATATGAGGAAAGCTCTAACAGTACAGTACAGCTCACGTGATTTTTCGGAACCCCACGCATCGCGGTGGGGTACTTAATCCCCTCCACTCTAGCTCCGCGATAGCACTCCGCGGTGGATGCATAAATTGGCATAAATACCTACAAATCACCACCGCGTTTTGGCAGGCATGCCGATATAAACTCCACCGTGGAGGGGCTAGTCGACATGACTGATTGACATCTGAACAGCCAATGAATGAAGACCACCTATGGAAAGACTGAGACGTCAAGAGTGATTTACAACTGGATACCATCTGAAGAATCAGTCGTTTTTATTTCGATCATATATTTGGACAATAAAAAAATAATTTCAGAAGTCTTGTATATTCAATACACATTACTGTTTATAAAAGGTTGTTCGACTTCTTTTGCAATAAGTTTATGATTTTAATTTATTTCAAAGAAATATGAACAAACTTATGCACTGACTTGACGAGAAGTACACATTGCTGAGCCTCTCAAACAGAATAAATTTATCATTTTGTTCCAAAGGAAAGTAATTCTCTGAGATATGGACAATTAAAATCCAAATTGACATCCGCTTCTGCTTACCCCCCCCCCCCCACAACAACAAACCTAAAACACTGAATTTACACTGAAATGCAAACCGCGTGCTTAGTCTTTAAGCAGTAATAGTAGAGTCATGAGGCTGAATATTATGACTGCATGTGTGCTGTAAGGGACTGACCATTTAATATACGGGGTTTATATGTTGTTTTTTTTTCGACCGGGATATTTTTTGTTCTTTCATCACAGTATTTATTTATTTTAAGTGAAATATGGAACGGATTAACGTCTGTTACAAAAATCAGAGAAAGACAATTGTTTTCATGCATTCCCCCCCCCCCACGGTTGGAAAATTCAATTGTCTCTCCCTAATAAAGACTTGACTTCAGCGGATGTTCTACAGAAATCAAGGCAGTGACCATTGTGAACACTGTTGTAAAATATTAACAAGGGTTTGCATCAAAGGATGATGTAAGTTTCAGCTTGGGAACAGTCTGTTTTTATGACACGAAGCCATCTGATTTGGCGCGTTGTACTTTACAGCCGCAATTATGGCCTGGTCCCACCATTAACAACGGAAGTTTGATAATTGTTAGTAATTAATCTGAACTCGGCTTATTACCAAAATGAAAAATAATATGGAAAATTCTAAAGTCTGAGATGTTCTGAGATTTTAATTTCCAACAAATTTAGAGCATTTTGCATGGATGTATTGTCTTCACGTGTATCCTATTATTTGCTCATTTTTGTACGGCGAAAATATAAAAATAAAATATACTCTTTTAATTATTTTTACGCAGATATTAAAGAATGCAGTTTCCTGTTTGTGACTGTTAGAGCCTTTGGTTATTGAGCGTGTTTCTGTGCCTCGTCCCGCCCTGATTTAAAAAAAATATATATATATATATTCCCCCCCCCCCGAAAATTCCTGCGGATGCCCATGAACACACACACGACTTTAGAGCACGTGCTCGGGAGTTCCAGTGCTGTGGTGGGAACATTTCTTTCTTTTTTGCTCCATAACGCTATAATGACTAGCACGTTATTACTTTTTTTACCTTTACCACTACTGAACGTTTCCAGATTTCAGTTTGTGTACATTGAGATTTATAATCAGTCAGATTTTAATATTTTAATTCTGATGACTGACTAAAAATGTTGACATGTCAAGCAGCGAAAAAGAAAAACTTTGGTTAACATTAATAAGCATTTTAGCGTTATTTTTGAAACTCGCATTAGTGAAAAACTCTTCAAAACATAAGCAGAATCACGAAAAACTTGAATGGCAGGAACATCTTTTTGGCTTAGTGTGAAGGATGAGGCCGCTAATTGAAGAAAGCTAGCCAATCATGGAATACTTAAACTCTTACTGAAGCATGTACAAAAAAAAAAAAGGTTTATGATAGTAATATATTACAATGACTTGCGCAGTAGTGCTTAGGATTCCATATTTTATGAGAGAGAGAGAGAGAGAGAGAGGTGGGGAGGGGTCTTTTATTTATTATTTTTCTGTATTTTGCATAGTATACGATAGGAAACGAACAAAAAAGTAAAAAATAAAACAATAATTTCATCTGAAGCTAAGTTTACTTGGTGATAAAGATATAGAAGTATATAGACGTACAGTATTCACATACAACAACACAGAAAACAATACAGACAAAACAATTTAGCGGTCAGACACGCAGTCCCCCCCCCCTGGTTATATGTGCTTGTAAAATTACACAAACATGCTTTGTATTACTCTATCTCTCTCTCTCTCTCTCTCTCTCTCTCTCTCTCTCTCTCTCTCTCTCTTTCTTTGTCTCTCTCTCTCTCTCTCTCTCTCTGTGGATAAAATAACCGATATTATTATTTATCAACCGATGACAGCTCTCCTCTATCCATGTCATATAGTGTGTAGTTCATATCGTCACTACTAAAAGTCTCTACAAGTACTTCCTCTGTGTCACTCTGCATTTCCGTCTCTATCCTCTGCGTTGCCATCTGTGTTTGAGTCGCTCTCCTCTCCTTCCTTTTTTTCCAGACTGGTCGTCTGAGGCCTTCATTAATTTTGGTGACGACCATCTCCCTCCACACTGACCGTTGCTTCACCTCAGGGTAAAAGCTACAAACATAGCGTAGTATGACCCCTTTACGAATTGGATCCAACTCCAACTTTTCTTTTAGGCCACCACCATACCAATTGTATTTCAGCCGGAGATTGTCTGATCCGAACAACTCCTGGAAAAAGTGTTCAGTCAGCTTCTTGGCGAAGTTTCCCGGACCTGACGAACACTTTTTGAACTCCATCAGTTCGTCCAAACTTAACCTATATTGCGGTGTAACGTCGCCGAACATTACTTCTTTTTCCGCAACTGTCGCAGACGCCGACAATGATGGTGATGAAGCAGATGTTGCTTTTGGGTTAGGGTCTGGCCCGGTAGACTTGTCTTGAAGTGGCACACTCGACGCTACAGTTGCCTGAATGGAAATATTTTCCTTTCTCGCAATGATTTGCTCACACATTCTTCTGTTTAGCGTGTCTATTTTCCTATTCATGGTGGCTTCAAATTGTTCTTGCCTGCTGGATATTGCCTCCAGTTTTCTATATATGGCATTCAGCATTGTAATTATTGGTTTCTCGCTCTGCGTCGTAATTGGCGATGTTAGGATGCTGTGTCCTGACTTTGGCGTCGAGAATCTCTGTGGAGAGTATGAGCCACGCACCTGATTTCTTCTAGAAATATTTTCTTGGGATGTGTTGAGTTCAAGCGAACCTTCCAGTGGTTCACTTCGATCAAGGAGAAACGCGGTCTCCTGATCTGAAGTACGATTTTCTGCTTCTGTGTCTTGCGTGCTAGCCAAAAAAACCTGGGCCGCTTGTGTGGATGCTGGGGTTTGATCTGATGATGACAGGCTCCCATCCTCGTCTGCAGACGTCTCAACTTCATCTACTGGGCTTGCGCTCTTGCTATGACATTAGCCAAAGGCTTTCCCTTTGCCTGAAATGAATAAGATGATACATGTATTATGCGTGTACACTATACGGTGAGGACACAAAAGAGAAAGGTTTATCATCAAACAGTCTAATCAGGGATGAAATAGAGAGGAAGCACACACATACATTCACACACTTCTGGATTAAGTGGAAAACAAGGGATTGATTCCTTATGTTAGACACACAAAGGCTCTCTCTGTCTGTCTTTCTTTCTCGTTAATGGTTATATGTTCCTATAAATTGGTCTCCACACAAACATGCGGACGCCTTTTATTACTCTCTCACTCACTCTCTCTCTCTCTCTCTCTCTCTGTGGATAAAATGACATGCTAAATTTACATTTATTTTACTTACGTAATGACTTTACGCAAATAACACACGTATCAATAGCTGTAATACCATTTCCTTTAACCATACAGCAATAAAGTTTTATTTTTTCGGCGAGTGTTTGTATCACTGTCTTATACAGTACAGTACAATAATGAATCCGTCAAAGCGGAAACAATTTTATGGACATCTTTCTTCTCAAATTGGTTTAGTGGTTTCTACTACATCACGTGGAAGTACCTACTTAAAAAGGAAAAATAAAATCCTGGTACATCTAGTTTCTGATAGGGAAAACATGCCACAATCAAAGATTAATCATCAAACTAAACTGGATATTGTTCAGTTTTATAGAAAAGGTCTAAATGCTCGTAAAATTCTTCGAATTCTTGAGGAACGTGGACTTAGTATCACATGGGCGGCCGTCAAATACCATATCAAGCAGTACCAAATTGGGAATTTCGATATCGACATACAGTTACCACCTTATAAATTAATGCTTACGACTCTGCGTACTGATCATGACAATCAGATCATTAAAGAAGTATTGAGTAATGATGCTACCAGTTCCAGTACAGATGTCAAAAGGGCTCTGACTGTATTTGGCACTTATATGAGCAATGCCACTGCAAAAAGAGCCATATGTGATGCAGGGTATGTGAATGCACAACCAAGATACTGCCAGCTAATCAGAGACGTGAACAAGTTGAAACGTATTGAATTCTGCAAAAGTCTCCTTGCAACGAATGACGCATTAGATGATGTTATTTTCAGCGATGAATGTAGCGTACAATTGCATCAAAATAAAACAACCAGTTACAGACAAAAGGACACGCTTACGCCCCACTTTTGCAAACCAAAACACCCTCTTAAAGTGCACGTATGGGGCGGAATCAGCAGGAAAGGTGCCACTTGTATTTTGATCTTCGACGGGATTATGAATGCTGATTTTTTTGTTCACGAGATTCTGGAGAGGTCATTGCTACCTTTTATACATCAGAAGTTCGACCAACACCACAGATTTCAGCAGGACAATGATCCTAAGCACAAGTAAGTGGAATATATAAAGTATTACATGCAAATCATACTTATTAACTTAAATAAATCGAAGAGAGAGAGAGAGAGAGAAAGAAAAGAAAAAATCGCCAACCTTAAATTTTCAATGTCGCTGTGTTTTAAAAACAATTGTATTACATAACATACTTTTGTGGTTTTCCAACTGGACAATTTACTTCAAGTAATATGTGTGTTTAATGAAACCGCTTATTTATTTACTCCACCCTAAACACAGGCACTTTTCTCATTTTACATGTAGGTCCAAGTTGGCGAAAAAATTTATGGAGGAAAACGGCATCAACTGGTGGAACGAGTGGCCTTCCGGTACATAGACAATTTATTTATTTATTCCGTTATTTATAGAATTCAATAGATTCTTCAACAATCTCTAGAAGAAATAAAATTATAGGACGGACTCTTAGAAATGTTTTCATACCTGCATGTTTTCAACGCAGTGACTGTTATGACGATTGGACCAGATAATTAAAAAAAAATCTTGCTAACTTAAAGTGTCAAAGAGCTCAGTAATTTAGACATTAATAATCCTAAGATATATAGTTACATGAAGTTATATTCGGAATAACCTTTTCTTTACAGATATACTCATGTCATATACACGATACTTTCGATTCCGTTGCGGATGTATACATACATGATACCGATGCCATTAACTGAAAATTACATTTATTATTATTATTATTATTATTATTATAGAAAGCTGTGATCTGAATCCAATAGAGATGGTGTGGAACCAGATGAAGAGACATGTTGCCAAGAAGGAACCCAGGACAAAGGAAGAATTAATACTACATATTGAGGAGTTTTGGTCTACCATGATGACAGCTGAAGTTTGTTCACGCTATATTGACCATGTATACAAAGTAGTGCCAGTGTGCCTTGTGTTAAATGGCAAGGCTACGGGTGACTTTCCTAAGCGATTGTTCAGAGAGAGATCATCAGGGAAGAGTATTAGATACTTTTATGAGCAATTACAAACTGAAGAAATGCAAAACAAAATTCGGCGTCTGTTGAAAAGGAGTGTTACATAGCAGATGGTACCACCATACTTGCTCAGAATATACTCTGCATCAGAGTAACCTATATATATATATATATATATATATATATATATATATATATATATATATATATATATATATATATATATATGCATGCTGTACAAGTGAAACAGTAAGTCTTGAGATGTAAATGATTTTCACGAATAAACAAATATACTTTGTCATGTTTTTACTTTATTTAAGTGGCACGATTTACACTAAAGTGGATGGCGAAAAAAATGCATTTTTTGAGACCCGATTTTTTTTAGGTCGAAAGATGAACCTTTGTAAAAAGTAGGATAAGTTTGAGATTTGGAGCAGATGTGTTTTGCTGCATTCAGATGTAACCCCTAAAATGCGTTTCCTACCCCCATTTCAGGCGAAAATGAAAAGAATCTCCCGGGGTTAATGAGTGAAACTACCTTTGATAATAATACTAGTATATGTTCTCTGTAAAACTTTACCAAAGAATGTGTGAAATCAAATTATAAAAACATCTTTTTCGCTACAAATCACTGTTACAAAACAACCAGAGTATGAAAGGACTGACAGTCAAACAAATTATGTCATGCTGACAAATCTAAATATACTTACTGTCTTCTTCAGAGGTTTCCCTTTGGCTTTCTGAGTCGTTCGTTGAGTCGGCGTTGTCACTTCGGAGGGAACAGTATATTTCCACAGATTAAGTTCTTTTTTCATAGACAAATAGTCGCCACTGGCAATAGACAAATAGTCGCCACTGGCAATGATTCTGCCATTGTTCACATTTTTCTTCCCTCCCCACTGAACTTCACATTCCAACCCACAATGAACTTTGCCATCGTATTTGATCTTGGGCCTCGATACTGTGGTCCAAGTCGCATCACATGGGAAGAAAACAAGGAAATTGGAATCTTCCCTGGTTAGTTCACGGGCTGCCATGATAAACTTATAGAATGAAACACAGTAGAATAATACACGCTGAATACAAGAAGAACACTGACAATTCTCCTACCACTATTCCTCTTTTATTTACGTCAGAGTGCAACTTGTTTTATCGCTGTCAAAACAATCGGGCAGATGTCGGGTCATGACAATTGCCAAGAAAACAAAGTTAAAAAACAGCTGACCCGGATTTGTCACCTTGCAGGACAAGTTTGAATGGCTAAATAACATTATACAATATAACAATTCTCTTCATGAAATTTGTCGTGCATTTATTTCAGATGATTGAAAAGAAAAATCTTAAAAAGAAACACAAGGAACAGAATTATTTTTACTTTTATCTCTTTCTTTGAGGGGTGGAGGTGGAATATTTTAAATCTGTAATACTTTCCGTGTATACAGTTGTATGGTTTGCTTTCAACAGTATTTAGTACAAACATCGTCACAGAAAGTAGATAAAATATTCAGCAAAGGAATACACTTTTTTGTTTGTTTATACTATGTATAGAATTAAATATCTTCACGTATAATTTAAAACAATGCAATATCCGGGGATTCAGTTGAAAGCAGGAAGTTTATTAAAAACTAGAGCAAGACCATTGTCCAGTTTACATAACTAATCTTACCCACCCACCCCCCCTCTCTCTCTCATTAACAAATAATCTTTGCTTAGTGATATGACTGACGCATGGAAAAGATGACAATAAACGAAAAAAGTGGATACTACCGGTAACAGTTGTGATTAGTTCACAAGTTCTTCTTTACATCACTGATTAATCTTTTACGAGATTCAAACAATGGAATAGCCTGTGGGTTATTTCTTATATTTCAACAGAATGCTCAATCAATAAAAAACAACAAAACCCACAGTTGACATAACCCCGAGTACATTGTTTATTGTCAACATAATGGCAAAGAAAACAAACCTGCTGAAGAGCATTACTAGACAAGTATATTATGCAAATGCAACAGAAATGCCGGTTTCAGTTTGGGAAAGGCGTGTTTTTTATCATATGAAGCCATCTGACTTGGCGCGTTGTACTTAACAACCCCAATTATGGTCCCGCCATTAACAACGGAAGTCTGATATTTGTTCGTAATTAAGCTGAACTCAACCTACTGCTGAAATGAATAATAATGTGGAAACTTGTCAAATCTCGGATGTTCAGAGATTTTACTTTTACAAAAATATGACATTTTGCATGTATGGGCTCAGCATGTTTCCTAATATTTGCTCATTTTTGTAAGAGGAAAGTATAAAAAAGATTATTTTTATCATCATAGAAAAATAGTAAATCATATGGAAATGATATGTCAGTAACCCAATCGTAATATTGATCTATTTCTTATAATTATTTGTACGCAGATATTAATGTATGCAGCTTTATCTTTGTGACTTTGGAACGGTTGCTTATTGAGACAAGAAATAAACTAATTTCTTTGAATAGTGTTTGGCATGTTTCTGTATATGGTATATTGCTTTGCAGCTACAGTTACTTTGGCCAAATGGATAAGAGTGTGTGTTACACACACATATTTGATATTGGAGCACGAGGTCGTGAGTTTCCAACCACCGACGGGAAAATTTGTTTCTTTTTTTCCCCCTCTATAACGCTATAATGTTTAGTACAGTATTACTTTTCTTACCACTTGCAAACTTTTCCACATTTCAGTTTACGATAACTTGTGCAGTAGTGATTTGGATTCCATATTTTATGAGAGAGAGAGAGAGTGCGGGGGGGGGGGCTTTACTAAGAAGAGTTAATGATCTAAAATTATTCATCTTATTTTTCTGTATTATGCAATAGGAAAACGAAAAGAAAAGAAAAAGTTAAACATTAATTTCATCGGATGCGCAAGTTTGTCAGATCTATGGCAAAGAAAACAAACCCGCAGAAGCGCTGCTGTTGTACTTTTAGGTTTACAGTTAGCACATGAAATTAACACGTCAATATCAGCAGTGCTGATGGCTTCACTTGTGCTAGGTTACTTGCACGTGTCGACTACATGTATCTAGGATGACCTTTTGCGGCCATTTGTGATTTTTAAAAAAACCGCTACTTTGGTAATTAATGCAAATTAGTACAGTTTAAAATAAAATAACGATGTGAAATCTTAATAATGCTTTATTTAAGCGATTGGATGTCAGGAAAAAACGTACAATATGTGAATGAGTACTCATGCATGGAATAACCATCGGAACTTGTGCGATTTTGTTTCACTTCAGTCAGGTATGACTGCAGCTTTGTTATTATTTGTTTGATGTTTATCGTTCTTTTCATTGCAGGTAGTACAATATCACTGACTTTCATATGATCATTACAATTTTGTTTTGCGTTTACTGAAAAAGAAATAAGGATATGAATGCATGTTTAGATTCCGATAACATAGTATTGAAGAAAAAAAAAATTAATTTTGCGCAAAATGTAGTATTAATACAGTTTGCGAGGCATTGCCATTACATTATCATCATCTTAAAATACGATTTGGCACTATGTATCATACATTATCTTCGTTAGAACAAGGAAATATTTATAATTAACTGAATTACTACGTTTTTTTCAGTATAAAAAAGTTAGCAAATTGCTCCCAAGAGGGATAATGATGTAGATAAATCGGTGCCCCCCCTCCCCCCCCCCGTCTCAACCTCTGCTTGCATGGGTGATAAACAGTAAACCACGCCCATATTATCGAAACCACGTCCACTCCGCGGTGGTGATCGAATGCGACTCCGCGAGGGAGCGTGGTGTGCAGGGCTATTCTCCGCGACAACTCCGCGAGGGAGTGTGGAGTGATGGTGGAGGGGTTTTTCTTAATCCTCTCCACTCACTCTCCACCCCCACTGCGATGCGTGGGGTTCCGAAAAATCACGTGAGCTGTACTGTATATAGTTTTACTGAGTATTTAAAAAGTGGAAATAACTGTTGTGCCAACAAAATGTACAACTTACTGAAAAGTGGCAGATGTTATAACTAATTTTTTTTGTTTATGTGTTTGAATTGTTACGGTCTTTTATATAATCAAATGACATTCGAAACTTTGCAAATAAAGTAGAACGGAATATTATCAAACAGAAGTGCTCCACCAGTTATCGCACAGTTGCTTTTCATTTTTTAATCTGCTGTATGTTTTGTCGAAGCAGACAAACAAATAACACAATTTATCTTTGGTACATTTTGTCTCGGCAACTATAAGAATAAAATATTGTACATAATCGAAAATAAGTTACAATCATGCAATATACCGGTGCATATATGGTTCTGTGTGCAAAACATGTGCAGACCCTCTAGAGCAGCAAGAAGGTAATTGCATTTTCATGGAAGCCACGAAAGATCTGAATTATACGATTGTAAAGATCTGCAAAATTACAATGCCGTTTGTAAATTTCTCAATTATCTTCTCAAATTTAGTGAGGCTTACCATCCATAGAATGCACAGTCTCAAAGGCAACAATCTTAGGAACAGGGATGTCCACCTGTTTAGAAGGTATTCCAATTGCCCAGGATCATTATGCCGGAAGAGGTGCTTGGGAGCTCCACTGTTCCGTATGCCCTGAATCATGGAGGCGTGGTTAGCTTAGTCAGAAAATATGTGAACACCTATTTAAAAAAAAAAACCAGCAAAATTTATTAAACCTATGGTGACTCCACAAAAAATCCTTAACTAGTACAGTAAAACCTGTAAAAAATGTAAGTTCTTTAAAACCTAGAATTCGGCATGCATTCTAGGCTAAGAGCAAAGTGTAGTAGTTTAAATTATTATTTATATTTAAATCATTTATATAATAATATTTATTGCTCCTGTGATGAAAAAAGGCAGCAGAACACTTTCTTTAAGACTGTACAAAATATTCTGATTTGAGAGATCACATTTTATACAACACTCTCATTTGTTCTCACAATTGAAACTTTATAATTTGGTAACCATCTATAGTTTAAAGAAATGTAAGTAGTCCATACAAATATAACCTTTCGCATGATCTTTACTTTTTCCTGTAACAAATACTATTATCGAAACTATTCCGTATATGCTTATACTTGTTTACATATTTCTTGATGTACCTTTTCTTTGTAACCACTTGTACCAGCATCAGGATTTATATTGTGATATTTATTTGTTATTGTTGTGGAGACAGTGCTCTAATAAGCTGTTTTCGACTGAATCCCATAAATTTTTATTTTTGTACTTACATTGGACAAAAGGTTCTAAAATAAATATTGTTTTAACTATACCTATTTACCAAGTTTAATAGAAATCGGATAAGAACAACCTCAGCCAATCAGATGAAAGATCACCCCATTAAAATGCGCATGTCACGAACTTTTATAGTACCTTTCCAAGACCATGATGATAATAAGCTTATTTAATAAGTCTGAGCAAAATCCGATTTAAACTTAGTCTCCAGGGTGGTAACAAGCTCAGCCAAATACACGATTACCTCATAAATATGTGTAGTTCTTGCTCATAATCAAACTCATTTAATATTATCTTTATGATATAATTTGGTTGGTTCGTTGATATTGGACGGCAGTAGTATAGTGGGGGTGTTGGGGTTGGGGGCACTTGGGGGACAAACGGGAATTTAACATGGAGAGGCACTTGGGGGACAAATGGAAAAGGAACATGGAGACAAGGTGGGGCACTTATGGGACAAACGGGAAAGGAACATGGTGGGGCACTTGGGGGACAAAGGGACAGAAGTATTTTAGAGGGATAGAATATACACATACACCTAACACACAAACAAACATACACTCCATATACAAACACACCCATATTTTTTTTAAGGCAATCTTAGAGTAATCTTTTATAGAGAGATAGGTGGACCTGAAAAGGGCCGTTGGAGTGGTGTGAACCAAGTTAACACAGATCACACCTCGTGGAGGGTCTACTTCTCCCTTAACTTCGACGTCTTCAGGTCCGTAAATCAATACCCGCTTCAGACACCCTTGTCTCTCTATATAGATCCTTCTCTCCCACACCGCTGTATCTGTCATCTTGGTAATCGCCCATGATGCTTTCACGTACACAGGGAAGTCTGGGTTGAACAGCATCCACGATACGATGTTGGATGATTCAACACTAGTCCACATCTTTCTTGAGTTGTCTTGAGAACCGGTGAAACTATGTGACAAAAGCGGTGGTATATATAGCTTAAGAGCGGATCTAAACGGATCGAAATGAATCACCAATCCAAACGCGCGTTACAACAGGGTGGGTCTCTCTTCCAATCAGAAGATAGCGGGGGGGGGGGACGTTATCTTCAGTATATAGGCGTCACAGCGTTTGTATGGTTTTACCTTTTGCAGCATAGTTTGAGTATGGCTGATACACGAAGACTATATATTGGGGTAAGCCTGTGACGGAAAGTTATGTTCGGAGTGAGAGTACGACGACCAATGCAGTGGTGAACTTTCAACCAGAAGATTTTAATTTAGATTTTGTGGATTTTCTGTCATCTCAAGAATTTTTGCCTGAAACAACAACCGCTGTTGTACCACCACCATCTTTACCTGTGATCGATGATTTTAAAAAGAGGCAAAAGGAAGAATTGGAATTTTTTTACAGCGTCAGAGAGAAGCAGAAGAAGCCTTTCTTCAGCAAGAAGAGGAAAGAAGAAAGCAAGAAGAAGAAATAAGAAAGCTAGAAGAGGAGAAGTGTGAAGAACAGAAGGAAGGGAGTGATGAAAACAAAACGGTGAGTCTACTACAAGACATTTTAGCAGAGTTAAAGCATCTGAGAAACATGTATCAGATTTCTTTAACACAACCCAAGAGAAACATTGTAAACCCATCACTACTATTACCGAGATGCTACCACCACCATTGACTACTAGTACTACAACCGCCACTACCAAAGCAGCACAGCAGGAGGAGGAGTAGGACTTGGCCGTGGAATGGGATTGAGACAGTTAAAGCTCATCATGTCCAGTCAATAAGTTTGTTTAAGAAACAAACACCCTAACGGTTCTTTTCAGTTCAGAGCCACCTACATTTCTTAGAAAAGAAATAATCTCATTGCCAAAAATCAAGTAAAACTTTAAACCCCATCCTTTGGTTTGTGTAGGAGTGAGTGCGTGCGTGCGTCCATACTCTAAAAAATCAAAACCAAAAGACACTTACTTATTTTTCCATTTTGGTATATTCTCTTTAAAAATCACAATGAACATTTCATAACACATCACTCAAGTTCACAGTTCACTGTCTGTCTCTCTTTTTCTTGAATAACTTCACAGATATCAGTGGTTCATTTTCTTCTTCACTGTCTTCCAGTTGTCTGGCCTTCTTGCCTTTCTTGACGACAGGAATGAGTTCTTCTTCTTCTTCTTCTTCTTCTGGTGCTGAAGATCCCTCTGCTTCCTCCCTCTCTTGTTGGTTCTCTTGTTTCTTAGGACACTCTGATGACCAATGTCCTTTTTCTTGACACTGATAACAGGTATCTTTTCCTTTGTCTCTCTTTTCTTTTCCTTGGTTTTGACGTAGTGGACATTCTGGAGCCCAATGTCCTTTCTCTTGGCAGATATAGCAAGTATCTTGACTTTTATCTCGAGAGGAGGAGGAGTAGTCCTTAGTCTTACTGAAAGTGGTATACTTTCGAAGGTCTCTCTGTAAATCTCTGACCAGAAGGGTAAGCTTTTCTGACTTCTCTTCCATCTTCACTGTTTGAAAGTTGAATAGCAAATAGTGACTCTGAGGGTAGGAAGGTCTCTCTATATATAGGGAGAGAGCCTGTGTAAAACTCAATCAGATTCAAGTGAGACATCAAGATAAAAAGATCACGCCATTTGAATAAGAAAACAGAAGAAGAAGAAACGAAGAGGCCACGATGGAGACTTTCCGTGCCGCCTCAAACACCGCTAGCTGAAGTGCTAGTTCAAGTCCATGCCAGCGATTTCGAAGAGGACTTGAGTGAACCTGAAACCACACCTTCCACCAAACCAAAAGAATCTAGAACCCCTAACAAAGAAAGTCCGTCCGTGGCTCCCGAAAATTACTATCACATTCGAGTGACGCAAAAAATGACCTATAGAAAATTTAGAACCACTTACACTTACACCGTCAACTTTAAAGACTTCAAGTCTGAAGTGCCTCCCGAGAAAGCTGCAGGGTTCATTACCAATTTGTGAAGATTCCTTGTTACAGACCTTGAAACGACAATGCGGAGCCAAAGAGGACGATCGATTGACACTTTCCATCCATCACGACAGTTTGAAGTCTCCTGTCTGGATCGAGTTCAGTATCCTGGCAGAATTAACACCGTCTAAAGTCATGGATACAATTGTTCAATTTCCAACAAAAAGTTTACCATCATCGATGGAAAGGCCACACTTCACATGACCCGCTACCCTCGAGGTAGCGGACGAAGCAGGAAAGTGTTACTGGTGGACGACCTTCGCAGTACCAAACGCAGTGTCGTCCAAATCGACAATTCTCAGGACCAGATGTGCTTAGCCCGTGCCATTGTGGTGGGGCGAACGTATGCTGACATGAACGAGACCGCAGAATGGAAAAGAGCATGGAATAGCATTAGAAAGTCGGACAGATCCAAACAACGAAAAGAAGCAGAACTCCTGTTACAACAAGCAGGCATACCAAAAGAGACCGTGTGTGGCATTTCTCAAATGCAACAACTTCAAGACGTCTTGGCTCCTCGGCACACCTTGAAAGTACACCCTCAAGAAGTTCGCGGAGCTCTGCTGTTTCGAGGACCCGATTTCCCGGAGGGAAAATACATTAACGTGTATTATCATCAAGAACATTTCGATGCCATCACGAGTATCACAGGATTTATTGGATACTCTTATTACTGCGAGAATTGTGACCATGGATTTAACAGTCGGGAGCAACACATTCATTGCAGAGAGAGATGTCGGGGCTGTTTAGCTTCCACACCATGCTTACCTGAAAAACACGTGCATTGTTCGACGTGTCGACGAACCTTTGTCAGTCCCTCTTGTTACGAACAACATCGCAGGACACAAGTTCACCGGCAGAAAAGTGCTTGGACAGCTGATTCGAACCAACAACTCCAAGAGACACGTTGGTGCTGGAAAGAAAAAATGCCCCATTTGCGACCAAATCGTAGACTATCAACATCAATGTTACATTCAAAAATGCGACAATACACTGGAGAAAGAATTAAAGGGTGATCCGAAGAAGAACAAGACACAAGTGGATTTCATTTTTTTTACTTTGAATGCATGCAAGAGACCGGCATTCACATCCCTAATTTCTGCGTCGCTCATCGGGCTTGTGAGAAGTGCGTACAAGAACCTATCCATTTTCACTGTCCTCAATGTAGTAGGATTCCAGGAGGACGTGAAAAAATCTTTCATGGCCCCAACACTACCCGATTTTGCCCAATGGATTTTAGACCCCATCGACGACACTAAGTAAAGAATCACCTCTATAATTACTAATTAAATACATGAATTTGATCAAAAAATGAGAGAAAGGATCGTAAAGATGTAACTAAAGTCTTTGATAGGCAGAATTGTTTATAGCTTTAAGTCTTCACTGCATTTACAAATTTGACATCCATCGATATAATGAATGGAATTGTAATTATGAATCAATTCATTAATGTAATTATTTGCTGAAAGTAATAATTATTTAAATAATTTGTTTATTTGTTAGTATATATAATTCAGTTATATACCTACCTGTATGATATTCAAAACAACAAAAAAAAAAAAAAAGAAAATGAGAATTAGTGAATGAAAAAATAAGTGAACAAAAGTAAAGGTACCAAAATTATTGCCTATTTAAGCTGACGTGATTGATAAGGGCAAAAAAAAAGAAGGAAACAAAATGTATTTTGGAGGCAATTTGAATTTTTTTTTAAAAATAATTCAAACTTTAGAACTATGAAATAAATAACTGATGAAAATAAGAATTATTCCATGAATTAGAGCCTTGGAATAAAAAATGAACTACACTGTAGCTATACAAAATTACATGAGTAAAGGTCTAAATTAAAACAACCATGAAACTTTAGGGTAATCAGTTCACCACATTATTTTTCGTAAGCCTTTGGCTTCACATGTATAAATTAGCATTTTCACTTAGGTGCTTGGTTGAGAGGCGCTTTTTAAAGAGAAACAAAATCACGTGACATAGTCATATATAACCAGCTGTTTATCCCTCCACGTCATCTTTTCATTTGCGCTAGACGAGAGGTAGTAAGTATACACTGACATTGAAACAACCGGGTGGTCGGCATTTTATCGTATGTATTTGGAAATTAAAATTAATATCTGCTCTTATATACATATATCATTTGGATATATTAATTAAGCAGCCGACCCTGAACGCTGTTCAGGTCAAATTGCCCAAACTTTACAAATTTAGCAGTAGTTTATGGCTGACGACATGGACGATGTCCTGTCAATTACCCCGTCTGACTCCGAGATGTCAGACTTTTCGGGGTTTGATATTAATGATATTGGAGCAAATGTGGAAATACCATCTAAAAGGAAAGGAAATAAAACTGCCAAAATTGGGAAAGGGAAAAAACCAATGCCAAAAAAGGCAATACACATATCCAAGACGAAGTCCGTTGTTGTCAAACCGGCAAAAACATGCGTTAAGGGAGACAATTCTTCCAAGAATGTTGTGGGCGGACCGTCCACTAGCAAGGTGGGGACAGCGACCGAAAAGGGTCGACAGGGCAGAAATTAGTCGACTTGAATAAGTTGACACCAGAAAATATCGCAGTTTTGCGTGAATTATTGGGTATTAACCCTAACCATGAAGACATTTGTGATAATACTGCTGTCACAGATAATGATATTTGGGACAGGGAACAAAATGTGTTAATTGCTGTCCCTGAGAACTCGCTGTCAAAATCTCGCACTCCACTGGGAGTTATTTCAAATGTATCCATGGCAGGAAATCTGAATGAAGCCCTCTTTGATACAGGGTATGATGAAAATGTAGTTGATTCTTCTATACATGAGAATGATCAAAATTTAATAGATGAGGCATAACTCTCCACGTAGATATGTCTCAATCAGATCCAGGAAGAGTCAGAGTCAAGTTTGTTACAGGTAAGATTGACATTTTCTCCAGAATTATGTGTAAGAACATTAACATCGGGTTAACTTTGCAGTAGAAAAATTTGTAATCACCTTTTACAGATTATTGAAACTTAAGCAAAATGTTACTAGGAAGAGATAAAGATTTTTACATTTATGTATAAAACCTGATTTTTTTTCTTCAAAAAATCATTTAAGACAAGGAAGGAAGTAAACCTTTAGATCCAAAACTGAAACTATATTACAGTTTTCTTGTGTAAATATTAACTTCGTTTTACATGAAATATTTTCATCAGTATGTTCTTATTGATTACTGGTTTTGGAGTTATTGAAATATATTGGACCAACTATTTAATGTAAGAGGGTGATTTTTAAAAAATAAATTGGCTTTTTTATTTCAAAAGATATTTACTTCCTTTTCTGTCTGTACTGGTCTGTATCATTAGAGAAGAACAATCTTTAATATTATGCCTTAAAGAAAACTTCCCAGCTAACCTTTCCTGTCATTTAATGGTTCATCCCTAAGAGGTCTTTCTCAGCTTACTGAAGCTTAGGAACACAAAAAGGCCAGATTGAATTACTTGGAGATTAATATTAACAACAGTTGATCCAGATTTATTATAACTGCGCAAAATATTGGTCATGGCATCATAATCGTCATATAGCATCATCACCACAACCATCATCATATGACATCATCATCATTGTCATCATCATAATATAGTACAGTCTGGTATTGTTTATCTAACTTTTGTTAACTAGTTTTTTAATATGACCATGTGAATAGGTTGATTTATTACTAACTGCTGTTAATCTAAATCATAATATTTCAGTGTAATTAAGTACATTTATCATGTTTATGAAACAAATGTTAACTATACATGTACACATACTGTAATTACTATGTTGAGATTTGTGAATGAAAATTATTTATTTCACAGCATGGTTAATTAATCTTGTTTTTGATTGGCATGGTTTTGTACCTAGAGGTATGTAGGTTTTTTGGATCAGGTGTACAATTACTTAAGCATGTGACAGAACTAGCTGATTGTCAAAAAATGCTGTTTTTAGCCTGTCTTAAGAGCTTAAGGGATGGTCTGTTGTCTGTTGTCTGTCTGTCCATCTGTTAGCACAAGTTTGTTATCACTACTCCTCCTAAACTACTTGGAGGATTGCCATGAAACTTTACACACACATTCATCCACTATGGCTGCCATAGTGGCCATCTTTAAAATCTTGTTATCACCACTCCTCCTGAATAGATGGTCATATCAACATTCAGTTTTCGCTGAAAGACTTCTTCTGATGTCTAGTTGGTCCTAAATGAAAATGGTGCTGTTCAGTCTTGAAAATCCTGTTATCGCTACTCGTTCTGAATGGATGGTCATATCAACATGGGGTTTTCGGTAAAAGACTTCTTCTGAGGTCTAGTTGGTCCTAAATGAAAATGGTGCCAATCTGATGTCTAATATGGTCATCAAGGTGGCCAGCTTGAAAATCTTGTTATCGCAAATCCTCCTGAATGGATGGTTATATCAAGATGGGATTTTCACGAAAAGACTTCTTATGATGTCTGGTTGGTCCTGAATGAAAATGATGCCAATCTGATGGCCAGTATGGCCACCGCAGTAGCCATCTTGAAAATCTTGTTATTGCTACTCCATCTGAATGAAAAGTAATATTGCCATGGGGTTTGCACCAGAAGACTTTTTATGATGTGTTATAACTCTTGTTATAACTATTTCTCCGAAATGAATGATCATGGATAACAGGATTTTCAAGACTGAACAGCACCATTTTCATTTGGTCCTAAATGAAAATGGTGCCAATCTGATGTCCAATATGGTCACCACAGTGGCCATCTTGAAAATATTTGTTATCACTTCTCCTGAATGGATGGTCATATCAACATGGAGTTTTTACTAAACTTCTTATGATGTCTAGTTAGTCTGGAATGAAAAATGGTGCTTCTCAGACATTCAATGTGCCTGCCACAGTGGCCAGCTTGAAAATCTTGTTATAACTATTTCTCCTAAATGAATGATCATGTCAGCACTGGTTTTTCACTGAAAGATTTCTTATGCTGTCTAGTCGGTCGTAAATAAAAATGGTGCTTGTCCAAAATCTAATATCGCTGCCACAATGGTCATCTTGAAAATCTTGTTATCACTACTTCTTCTAGACGGCTTGTCATATTGACACTGCTTTCTCCAAAGACTTCTTATGATGTCTAGTTGGAACTAAATAGAAATGGTGCCAATCTGATATGGAATATGGCCACCATGGCACCCATCTTGAAAATCTTGTTATCATTACTCCCCAAAAATGGAAAGTCATATCAACATGGGCAGAAGACTTCTTATGAGACCTTGTTGGTCCTAAATGAAAATGGTGCCAATCTGACATCCAATATGTCCACCACTGCAGCAAATTTGAAAATCTTGTTATTGCTGAAGAATATCAGAGATGGTTTCAGCACTCAGCAGTTAAAAGGAAGAAATAGTCTTATCTTGAATTCATGGCAGTTCCTTTCAGCCATTAGAGTGTCAGTACCTTCAAGGGACTCTTGTTTAAAAAATGTTGACCCACATCAAATCAGCTTTGATTATGTTTTGTTTGCAATTTTTCTCTAGCCCACGTTAGTGGGAAGTGAGACATAGCAATAATTTTACTGGCTGCAGTGACAGTGCCATTGTCAAGAGGTTGCTATGGTTTTGGTCTCAGTTTTTCAGGCAGTTCTTTGATCATGGGCACAGTATGCTGGCCCTGGTTTCCGTATTTAAAATGCACAAAGCCCTTAAAACATAGTTAGCAATCAAAGTCCTTTTGAAAATGCTTCAGTTACTACTTGTACTAATATTTCTAATTAAGTATGCTTCCGAATTTATCATTCTTCAAAAAGTTTCAGTATGAGGCAGTTAATACATACAAGTACACAGATTTGTCATTGTACATATATGTATTGCATTTATGATAGGTTGGAATAAATATATGGACTCAACAGTTGTGGTTGGGTTAGTCTTGTCAGAGGGCAACGCATCTTCAAAAGAAATAAGCTGAACTTTTCTAAACAAGTGAGATTGGGTTAAAATTAGGGATGGATGTATCATCAAGATTTGTGATAGTAGATGCCAAAGACCTCTTTTAGTTCTTGTTCCGGAATTTGTTGTCATCATTGTTGCAGGATAACAGTATACAGTGGAACTATGATAGCCCATCAAGTGACCAATAGATAATTGTATACAGTGGAACTTTGATAGCTCATCAAGGGACTTTGATAGCCCATCAAGGGACCGATTCAATCAGTTATATAGATTGCTTGTTTTGGTGTATAAGGTTTCATTTAATGAAAAACATTCTGCCAGGTCCTAAACAACAGTTCAGGCAAGCCAACCATGTTTAAAGCATTAAGATCCTGCTGTACATTCATATATATAAATTTACATATGACCTAGAGACCACTCTCCGATAGATCAAAACACTTGATCTACTTAAGTCTTGTGGCTTATTTTCTATGTTTTTCTCAGTATTTTAAGTATAAAGAGTCCCATCAAGGGTTCCAGTGCCCCAGTAGTAGACTTCTGATTTATATAATACTCTTGAAAAATGGTGGAGTTCCGACTGATTTTTACGCATTTCTGAGTCTGAGGACTATATAGCTCTCCCTGTGGTGTCAAGGAGAAACCTTGATTTTGTATTAAAATTCTCTTATGCCATCATTACAGAATATTTATATGAAAATTATAAAGATAAATTAATCACATGCTGTTTTAATTGCATTTTTTAAAAACAAATGTAATACCAAAAGCTGTAATTGTTGAAGGAGTGTAAATGGTAAGCATTATTGATTCACTGCTTTAATTTTACAACTGATTTCAAATAGTGATGGTTTATGATTGATTACTGTCAGTATGACAATGAGGACATTACAGATTGACCATGAATGGTGAGACCAAGTCTGATCTGTTTGCAGATAATGTGTCTCCTGTTTGGATTTGTGTACTGTTTATGGCCATGACAGTCAATCCTGTCTGGGGTCACATCAGTATTGTATATACTAGACAGGATGATGAATCATGTTTGAGAGATTGCCATACAATTCATCATTACCAGCAGGTTTAATCCTTTGATGACAGGAACCAGCCATCTTGTAATGCTCTGGGACATTATATAACAGTCATCTTTTTCCTTTTGATATGCAAATGAAGATCACATTGGTACATGATCAGTATGATGAAAGGCACAACAGGGGTGATTTTACCTTCAGGCTAGAAAGCTATAATAGCTGTGCTTACCTAGATAACAGATTGAAGTTAGCTATATTTTTACGTTTGTATTTATTTTTAAATACACTTTTAAGAAGTTTAACATCCTTACCTTTTAACTTGAATTATTTAGTACCTATATTTATGTTTGGAAGGCTTTATCTTTCCAGATTTTATTTTGCAAAATTCTTTCTTTTTAAATTTGTAGAACTTTACTTTTAATCAGCACCATATAGCCAGTTTTGTGCTTATGTGTCATTAAACTCTACCACTACCACTGCTATTGTAACAGAGTTCTGTTGGAAAGCAACTTGTATTTTCTCTCCTATTTTATGCTGAGATTTAAATTTTACTTGTATCAGTACAGAAAGAAACACTAATTGTTCTCTTCTATTCTAATATATTTTTTTGTGATGTTATCATAGATACTGATGAAGATGTCCATGAAAAGATCTCATTTTGCTTGGTTTTCATTTTAAAGTACCAAAATGGGTAAATAAATGAGTTAAATTTAGTAGCAAGGTATGTTTAAATTTACTGAGATTATATGGCAAAGCAGCACAATCCTAGCTACACAGTTCTGAGTAAGTTCAAGTATAAAAAACTCACTCAAAACCAGGACTGTATAATACAGAGATTGCAAACTCTCAATCAATATCACTAGATTTCACTAAATGACTTGTGATGTCTACTTGACACTAAATGATAAAGGTGCCAATCAGAACTCCAACATGGCTGCCAAATCTTTTTATAACTACTTCTCCTAAATGGATGGCCATAATTACATGGAGTTTTAAGAAAAGACTTAATATAATGTGTAGTTGGTCCTAAATTAAAAGTTGCTGATCTGTCATACAATATGGCTGCTATAGTGGCCATCTTGAAAATCTTGTGATTGCTACTTCTCCAGAATGGATAGTCATAGTGACATGGAGCTCAGCTGTAGATACGAATTTCATAAACTCAGTATTTTTGAAACAAATTTTTTTTTTTTTTTTTAAATAAAAAATTAGTGGTTTAGTTTGTGAATGCCCAAAACCTGCAAGATGCAAACTTAGTTACCAGACTGAGTCTTGACATCATCGAGATGTTAATCCTGCCTGTTTGAATGTGTTAAATGGCTTAGTGGCTAAGACTAATTCAAGATATATATTCTCATAGTGAGCAAGTAGTCTATACATGGAATATCTGAAACTTGAACTGATAGCATATAGTTTATATTGATCGAACATGCCAGCATACAAAATGGACTGTGATTACAGCAGGAACAATACACTGATAACTGGGACTAAATGCTTAAAATTAAATTGTTTCGCATAGTTTTAACGCATTAAAAAGTTTCTTTATGAGTTTTTAGTCAATTTGTCTGTGTATAATATGCAAATATGCTTCTTATCTAAAACGCTGCATGGGGTTTTCACTAAAAGACTTCTTATGATATCTAGTTGGCTTTGTATGAAAATGGTGCTGATTAGAGCTCCAATATGGCTGCCATGGCAGCCATCTTGAAAATCTTGCTACAGCTTCTTCTGAACAAATGGGCATTGATGCATGGGGTTTTCACAAAAAGATTTCTTACAATATCTACATGTAATGGGTCCTAAATAAAAATGGTGTTAATCAGACCTCCAACATGATGGTCATGGTGGCCATCTTGAAAAAAAATTTTCATTAGGGATGGTCACATTGACATGAAGTTTTCACTCACAATATGTGGTTGGCCCTTATTGAAAATGATGCCAATGTAACCTCAACAAATTTGAAAAATCTTGTAAAAGCTATTTTTCCAACATGGATGGCCTTACCAAAAATTTAAGAAAAAAAACTTCAGTTCTCATGTGTGTGACAGAACCCAAATCCTGGATGCTCCTTATAAAAAGTGCTGAGGGAATGATTCATATGTTGGCTCAATCTTTCAGATATCATCTATACCCGCTTATAAGTTGAGTCCAACTGCAAACAACATAAACTCTGATCTTCTGTCTCATAATGTGCGGGCAGATCATGGTCTGTGTTGTTTGTTCTACTAATTACTCCTTACAAACTGC
Source organism: Margaritifera margaritifera (assembly GCA_029931535.1). Lineage (NCBI taxonomy): Eukaryota > Metazoa > Mollusca > Bivalvia > Unionida > Margaritiferidae > Margaritifera > Margaritifera margaritifera. The sequence goes on along the minus strand of JAQPZY010001566.1, from coordinate 21,107 downwards.
ATAGACCCAGATCTACCATTGCATTATGTGATGGCAGATCTGGGTCTGTACAGTTTGCAGTTGGACTCGACTTATGAGGGAGTATATATGATATCTACTTGCCAGATTTTGTAAGCTATGAGATACAGCAACCTCTGCTTTGAGTGACCACCTTTCATTTATGATCACAATCTTAATGCATGGTTCGATTATATTATATAAGCGCACTGTCCTGAGCGACCACATCCAGAAAGCGACCAGCAACCATGATTTTTTGGCAAAATATGTGTTTTGACACTGCTATGAAAACGACCTCATCGCAAAAACAGAGTTAAGCACAATTTAATCCTTTATAACCAAGGAGAGTCTGCAGGCAAAGTGCAGATTTTTCTAAATAACACTGCTATAAACAACCATATCACAAGAAGAGACAAACAGCACTGACTTTTGTAATATTTTGTAACCATGACCACTTAAAAAGTAAAGACTGTTCTAAACAAAACAAAAGAAATGAGGCTGGCTACCGGTTATCTAAATTGTGCAGGTCATACATGTAGTGTCATATTATAGACTGTAAAGCAGACTAAAGTACATGCAGATTGTTGTAAATAACACTGCTATGAACGACTGTATTGCGAGAATAGAGACAAATAGCACTGACCTTTATTTAATCCTTTGTAACCACAACAGCTTAAAAAGTGAGGACTGTTCTAAAAAAAAAAAAAATTAGGCTAGTTAACTCAGTGATCTCCCCAGAAATTTTCGATAGCATCGGGGTATGCGTGTTTGGGTCATAAAATGTTTTACAAAGCGCGTAAACGTCATAAAAGTGAAACAAATTAATATCAATGAAATAAAAAGAAGTGCATATATTTACATAGTATTTTTATTTACTTAGGTTATAACAGTAACAACAATGCATATCTCATTTATTTCTTAATTTAAATAAATGATATTCATCTTTTCTTCATTTCACCATATAAACTGACTGCAACATCACAATTAAAGTCTTTTAAGGGTTGTTCTTCAGTACTGATTGTCATCAGGTAGTTCAGTACCCTCTGTGACAACCTGTTCCTTAAAACACTCTTAATTCTAATCATTGAGGAGAATGACCTTTCACAATCTGAAAAAAATGGAACATAAAATGTATTAATGGATGTACAAAAAAGAGACAAATATACCTGAATCCTAATTAAGTTAATTACCATGGAAAAATTCTTCTGGCACAATTTACACAGCATACCTGCAAAATATATATGTAATTACATGGTCTTATTTTCAAGAATTTGATATAGACTGGGTGGAATAAACTTTTGAGGTCATGACTTCACTGAATAATAAGTAAGAATATGGATGAAATTATTTTAGTTATATTTATAAAGGAATACTTTTTATTTATATCTTTTCAAAAGAGGTAAAACTGGAGTGGAAGATAAAAATTGTTCCGTTTATTACTTGGATAGACAGAAAAGAGAAATTAATAGGCAGCAATATGGAAAACTTATCATCCGATCCAACAATTTCCACCCAAGGGAATAACATCTTCCATTCATTATTAAATCCCGTCCTTCGTTTCTTGATATCATTCTTTTTGGAAATCATGCTGGTGCTATCGGAATCAGAATCACTGCCACTATTCGTGACGCTAATTTCTGATTGTCGTAACCAGGCCAACATGGGGCTAACCGGGCACTGGGTAATTTTTCGTTTCTTGGAAGGTGTTGTGTTCATTTTTCACAATAATTTTTAATTTAATCGGTGTAATTGCTTTGGCTGTTAATGAAAACGACTGACATATATATATAACACACTACCAGTAGACTCCATTGTTGCTGGCCAATCACGTGACTAGGTGCAGATGAAACCCTCACCAAAGGTCGCGCACCAACGGTCATGATAGACAGGTACAATGGATAATGGTTAAGTGAGTGAGCAATTATCCTGGATTATCCTAATAAAATACCCCAGAAGAGGTAAGAACAGGTGTCATTTGAGTGGTGCTTTGAATTCGGTGACAGGATGTTTGTTTAACAGATTAATTTTATAAGGGTAGTGGGAAACATGAAAGCGTAGCGGCACAAGAGCATAGCATAGCGGCAGGTTCTAAAGCGTCGGGGTTATCGGAGTTTGAAACGATAGCGTAGTGGGCCCGCTACGGTAAAAGGCCCTCGGGAGAACTCTGAGTTAACTTACTGGTTTCCTATGTTTTACAGGTCATGCATGTTGTGTCATTTGTTATAGACTGTAAACCAGACTAAAGTACATGTCACTAACTGCCGCTGCTGTGTTGAAGTCAATGTAGCGGTTGAGTACATTGTTTACAGGGTTCTCAATAGACGCATAGCCTCGGGTTTTGACGCTTGGAATTTAAATTTGAACCATTTCTGAAGCATGGAAATTCTCAACCTGTGTGTTTTTATGATGCAGATTGATTTGGGCCGGAGCATCAGTTTTAATTACCCTTGGCATAATTTCTTACTGAGTGCGTGCTGTCCATAATAAATTGACTATGCACCAGTGTTCGACATTTGCTAGACTACTGTTTACACCTTGTTGGCCAATAATGTCACACCAATGCAAAATCAATATGAACTGGGCAGAGCTAACAGGTCACTGATGTCATGCTTAGGTGGGCATAACTGAATCAGTGTTAGATTGTTTTGAGATTATCTTTGATGTTTATGATAGTAAGAGGAAGAGAGAATCAATTATGACTTAATTGGATTATCTTCTGATCAAATATTGGCATTTGTTTGATTGCCCATCAACATACACGAGATTCTACAGGTGGTAGGACAAAAATACAGTTTTAAAGGCTGTCTACCGCACATACAATTTTATAGTTGAAATCTACTGTACTTTTTTTTTAAATTAAAGATTATTATTATTATTATTTTAAGATCAATTTTTTTTTTTTTTTGTGCATTCTATCCCCAAATTACAGAAACCAGGGGGAACCAGTCTAATGGGGACCCGAAATCTTATACCTTTGCACTGATGTGTGGCTCCAGTAATCAGATAATGAAGGGTAACATTTACACAACAACCTGTTAATTGATTACCTTTCTGTTGTAATCTGGAGGGTTTAAAGTCAAATGCAGTATGTTTTATGAGGGTGTTATAAGTAATAAAGGGATCAAAGGTGGTAATGGCTTTCAAGTATTTTAATACAAATCGGCTGACCTTTTGCAGAGGTGAAATAAAAAGGAGAGATCGACCAAAAAATGATTTTTTATGTTGTTTAATTGTTATTGCATTGTTCAAGATGTTTTTAGAGGAAGGGCAGTTGATATATGTTTTAGTTCAATTCATGTCAAAATGCCAAAATATAAGTTTTCTCCCAATGCTAAAAAAACCACTGGCTAATAAATACGAAACTTGGGATTACATCTCATGTCCAACTCAGAAACTTTCTCCTCAGGATGAACTTAGATTGAAGGAATATTGGAGAGCAGTCAGCAACCTTAAAAACCCAGCCACAGTAAAACTGAAGTTTTAACTTTCTTGCAGGCTGAGCATGGTTGTTTGTCATTGCCACATTCTAGCCTGTTAAGTGTGAAACTTAATAATCATGATTAATGTCATCAATGGTCACTAGTCAGTGAGCTTGTGAAGGAAACTAAAAATGCTTGTGGATTTTATTTTAAAAAATCTTTGCAGTGAATTGCGAGATATACACCTCTTCCTTTTTCATCGAATTGTCATACACTGACTCATATTAATTAATTACAATGGCTCAAAGAAGAATATTTTCTTTTCTGTCTAAGTCTCGGAAACAACCTGCCAGTGATGATCATTCTGACCCTCAGACTCCAAAGAAACAAAAGTTAGTAACAATTCTGAGGAGAAGGAGAATAAATCTCCATGAATGAGGAACAATCCCAGCTATGAGCTTATGACTCAAAAACAAATTACTCTTGAGATTTCAGTTTTGACACTCGAGATTTTCATTTTGACTCTTGAGATATTGGTGTCAAGGGTCAAATGACTCTTCAGTTTTTAATCTGTTGAGAACCCTTATTTGTCTTTGAAGTTAATCCGTAATGCCTGGGGTGAATGAGGTCATTGTCTTTGCCTTTAATACTAGTAAGTGAGAATTGTTTTCCATATTCGATTGTCATTGTTAAAGGGTTGTGTTGTTTGTTGCTTTTTTTTTACGTTATGGTGATTATAGCTCACACACCAAGCCATCACCTGTTCACCTTTGTGCAGTTGGTTACACCCTTTGTTTATAGAGTTAATCCCTTTATGTCATTGGTGAATTAAGCCTTTGACTTTTTTCTCTAAATAAATTTATTCTGTTTTTGGATGAGTCAATTATGTCTTTTTATTTCATTCATTGGCAAATACACATTGTATATATATTCAATATTTCCCCAAAGCCTGATAAAAACCGCTACAGTTGATATTACAATTTATCACTGATAACGTTAACACCTTAATAACATGGCAGAACCTGCAACAAAAAGGAGAACAATTCTAACACTGGAGGAAAGAATTAATGAAATTGAAAGATGTGAAAAAGGGGAAACCATTTGCAAAATAGCAGCCAGTTTAAACATTGGTAAAACTAAAATTTACGGTGTTATAAAAGACAAGGAGTCTAGTAGAAATTAATTCATTTTCTAATACATGTACATTTGATCTTCGAATATAAAAGTGATTCATATTTAGTGATATATGTATATCTTTATTGCTATATACAATTATTTTCAGATGAATGCATGCAATATTTTAACAAGAACTATGAATAAAGAATACAATGCATGTACAGTGATTGTGATTATTTGTCCTTCTTCAACAGTACTGAATTTAACCTTGGAAACTGGTCCTTTTGTACAAACCTGTTATGAGAGACCACCTACATGTATCTTGAGAGACTGCTTTTTGCTGGCAGAAGGGGTGATCTCTCAAGACAGGTTTTACTGTATTAAGATAAAATCACAATAAATTGTCAGTTAAAATATTCTTTTTTTTTTTTTTTGCAGAACTATACACAGGGTGAAGTGAACTGAAATCAGGGTGAGATAAAATGAAGGTCTTAAGCTGTCCATTTCTGACAAGAGTATCAGTGAGCTGCCTGCAGAAGAATGCCCTCAGTATTCTGAAGACCAAGGCCAAGAAATGCCCCATCATGGGAAATGTGGTGCGATACTTGTCGATTCCAACTTTTGATGTCTCTGAACACCAGATGGCAGGAGAGCAGGCCAGTACTAATGGTTAGTGAGTCACTTTGTTAGAAAAAAGAATCATTTTTTCTTGCTTGCACAGTGTTTTCTCCAGACTGTCCTGTTGCACCTTTCAGCACAGTAAAATTCAAGAGGGCACACATAAACATCAGCCACGTGTTGTAAAAGGCATATAAGGAAAAAAAATTCTAAATCATATGCAAAAGCGTGTGCTCTGTGTTCTGTTGGGGCAACTCCACTAAGTCATCAAGACACTTCATTTATCATTTGGACAATGGGGCAAGCTTTATCATGAATGAAAGAATATGTGACTATTTTTCATGCTAAATATTTTAGTCAATGAAGTTGATAGAGTGTAACTACTGATACAAATGCAAGTACCACATATTTAGAGGCCATAGAAAATGATTGAATTGAAACTAATAAGATGATAATGGGAGCATTGCCGCTATTTCTCATACCAGTGCTGGGAGTGACAGTTTAACTGATCGGGGCATTGCCACTGCATCTCATACCAGTGCTGGGAGTGACAGTTCAGCTGATCGGGGCATTGCCACTGCATCTCATACCAGTGCTGGGAGTGACAGTTCAGCTGATCGGGGCATTGCCGCTACATCTCATACCAGTGCTGGGAGTGACAGTTCAGCTGATCGGGGCATTGCCGCTACATCTCATACCAGTGCTGGGAGTGACAGTTTAACTGATCAGGGTATTCCCACTGCATCTCATACCAGTGCTGCGAGTGACAGTTTGGTTGATTGGAACATTGCCGCTGCATCTCATACCAGTGCTGGGAGTGACAGTTCAGCTGATCAGGGCATTGCCACTGCATAACTGTCGGCTAATCAAACATAAAGAATGTGCAAGAAAATGGAATAATAATACTGTTAATGATCCCAAATAAAATGGCTGCCTTTAAAATTGCAAAATTGAAACTTAAGATTTTATACTTTCACAACTATACAGCAATTTAAAAGAAACCACCCATAATGGAGTTATGTGTATGCACTGTTATTGCCACTCTTATATGCAAAATTCATACATGTATATTGAATAAGAACAAAACATGAAAATAATTTAACAATCATTTAGTTTCAGCAAGAAATACTGCTATGAAATTATTGCAATAATTTAAGGGAATGTAATGTTAATGGTCATAATTTTGGTGATAATAATAAAATAATAGGTATGACTCCCAACTGAGAAGAGTTGGTTGGTTGGTTGGTGATTTGGTTGGTTGATTTGTAACGGTTCTGTCAGCAATTATTGGCCATATCATGCTGAGGAAATGGGAGATATGTGTCTTTTCCAAGGACACATTGAGGCAGCTATCCTGGGCTTGGCTGAGTGGTTATCAAACTCAGAACCATTGGATTATGAGTCTGACACTCAATCAGTTCAGCAGTCCTGTTGGGTAACTTCATCCAGACTGACCTTGAATAATCTGAAATGCAGAGATAAAAATAATATCAATAAAATAACTTGTTTTGCTCTCACTCTTTGCCAGATCTTTAAGAGGTTACAGTGTAATTAAACTGTTAAGCTGCCTGAATTAATCTGATTGCAGCCCAAGTATGTAAACTCTATCTTGAAGCACACCATGCTCACTAAGTTCAACAGCTCAAGTGTGCTAACTGAGCAACAGTCATGCAGGCTTTCCATTCAGAGCATTCATTCTCAGAGTGTAGTAAGAAAGCTGACTGGACAATCTGTATTTTATTGACTTGACCCAATTGCAAGTGTAGAGTTTTAGGTACATTTAAGATGCTTGAAAATATTGTTATCTCTACTCCTCTCCAAATGGATGGCTATATCAACATGGGGTTTTCACCAATAGACTCCATCTGAATGGGTGGTCATATCAACAGGGGGTTTTCACTAAAAGACTTCTTATGATGTCTAGTTGGTCCTAAATGAAAATGCTGCCGATGTGAGGTTTAATATGGCCACCATGGCAGCCATCTTGAAAATCTTGTTATCACTACTTGTGAATGGATGGTCATATCAATGTGGGGTTTTCACTAAAAGACTTCTTATGTCTAGTTGGTCGTAAATAAAAATGGTGCCAGTGTGAGGTCCAATATGGCCACCACAGTGGCCATCTTGAAAATCTTGTTACCTCTACTCCTCATACATGGATGGTCATATCAACATTAGGTTTTAACTAAAAGACTTCTTATGATGTCTAGTTGGTTCTAAAAGAAAACGACATCAATCTGAAGTCTAATATGGCTGCCACAGCAGCCATCTTGAAAATCTTGTCGCTACTTCACCTGTATGGTTGGTCATTTCAGAATGGGGTTTTCACTAAAAGACTTCTTATGATGTCTAGTTGATTCAAAATTAAAATGATACCAATTGGACATTCAATATGGCCAGCACAGCAACCATCTTCAAACTCTTGTTATTGCTACTTCTCCTACATGGATGGTCATATCAGCATGGGGTTTTCACTAAAATACTTCTTATGATGTCTGACTGTTCCAAAATAAAAATGGTATAGATCTGACATCCAATATGGCCACCATAGCAGCCATCTTACAAAATCTTGATATCACATCTCTACTGGAACAGAAAGTCATATTGACATGGAGTTTTCACCAGAAGACTTCTTATGATGTCCAGTTGGTCTTAAATGAAAATGGTGCTGATCTGACGTCCAAATGGCCACTCATCAGCCATCTTTAAAATCTGGTTATTGCTACTCCTTCTGAATGGAAAGTCATATCTTGAAAATATTGTTATCTCTACTCCTCTCCAAATGGATGGCTATATCAACATGGGGTTTTCACCAATAGACTTCTTATGATACTTAGTTGGTCATAAATGAAGATGGTGCCAGTAATGCATCCAATATGGCTTCCACAATGACTGCCATAAAAATCTTCTTGTCACTACTCCCACTGAATGGATGATCATTATGACATGAGGGTTTCACCAAAAGACTTCTAATGATGTTTAATTTGTCCTAAATGAAAATGGTGCCAAGCTGACATCCAATATGTCCACCACAGCACCTAATTTGAAACTCTTGTTATCATTGAAGAATATCAGGGATGGTTTCAACACTTGACAGTGAAAAGGAAGAAATAGTCTTATCTTGAATTCCTGGAAATTCTTTTTGCCCAATCGAGTGTCAGTTCCTTCAAGGGACTCTTGTTTGCACCCTGTGTTCATACTGTTATACCTGCAGTCATGAAACTTGGTGAGGATGCATCTTGATGAGTACTGCTCTCTCATCATAGAAGTAGGTCACTGTGACACATTTCAAATGTTACTGGCTTATGTTCAGTTTTTGCATTAGCTCATAACCACATAAGTTTTTTGCATGCTATGTACACACTATTCTATCTGCAATCATGAAACTTGGTGAAGGGATGTATCATGATGGGCTATACCCTCATTACAAATATTGGTCATTATGCCCCATATTTTATGCTTCACTGACTTGGATTACATTTTGTGTTTGATGTTTCTCAGACACTGTGACCTATATTTCACCATTTACTGGCCATGTTTGGTTTTTGCCATGAGCTCATGACTACAAGTTTTTTGGCATGCCATATGTATGCTGAAACTACGTAGATCAGGCATGTGCAACCTACAGTCCATGACCTGGTTTTATTTGCTTATTTACATCATAGTGTGTGGCTTTAAAAATCGCTTATCCAGCCCGTGCCCTGGAGGAAATTGCACATGCCTGACCTAGATTCATGAAACTTGGTGAGGTGAAGCATCCTGATAAGTACAGTACTACACTCTTGTCTCTATGATCTTTATTTTATGCTGGAGTGACTTTGTGAAAATGTTAAAGTTCATTTCTTAGTACTGTTCATGTTATAATCATGAAACTTGATAATTGGATGCAGCTCTGTTAGTACTATACCCTTACAACCAAAGAAGGTCACTGTGACATACATTTTATGCTTTACTAACATTGGTATTGTGTTAAGCTCATGACCACATAGATATTTGCATGCTGTATACATCACAGCCTACACAGAATGCCCTTTCTGACCAATGCAGTTGAAAATAGGAATAAATATCTTTATTCAGTGGTAAACTTTTCATATTAATGATTATACATTGTATATTGTAATAGGTTACTCTCAACAGGTTAACTGTGTGTTGTACATGTGAATGAGTAGGTATTAGAAGAGTTGACTGCATGCATTTCATGTGTGGCCTAACCTGTAGTAGCTACTCAAGGTATTTACTGATGCTTACAACCCAGCTCATCTGTTTGAAGTAGGGGTTTCTAAACAAAGGTTGTTTGAAATGGTTTCATCTATCCTATAATTGAGTCATTCCATATTTTAACTGTTATGCAGACTAACAAATTGAAATGGTCACACACATGCTGTTCATTTTAACAAAAAAAGGGGAGGTTAAATCTGACCAATGTAGCATCAAAGGAGGGTGGCAAGGACTTAATTATCTTGAGCTGGCATTTTTATTGTTGTTGTTGTTGTTATTATTATTATTATTATTATCCATACTTTGGGCTGTGACATAGTTACACACCTTGTTGCACACAGTGTCAAAAACATACCTGTTATGGCCTTTGGCTGCATTTTCTTTCCTAGACACCCCTGCAGCTCGGTGTGTAACTATTACATGAACTTTGTTTGTAATAGTGGTCCTACCAGCTGTCACTCCAAGGTTACTCAAAGAGCCAGTGACTTTCGAACCAGAAAAATCTAGCTTCTAGTATTAGACAAAAATTAAAGCTTCTTATGCAGATTTTATGAACAATGGTTTGAAGAAGAAAAAAAGATCTCTGGTTTTTATCCACTCATAGTACCTCTACTATGGTATCATTGAAAATAATGTTCTTTTTTTGTTGTTGAATGTCTTCTGTACCCTGTCACTGGTCAACATATCATAGGTCAAGATCACTTATTTTTCTGAATGATAATACAAATTATGAATGGATTTAATTTGGAGGACAATAGTCTTGTATTTGAGAATTTGAGGATGTTAAAGGTTATTTTACTGTTGCAAATTTATTGACAGTGTGTCAGTGTTGCTGGTAAAATGGATATTTGTGATAGTAAAATTGCCATGAATGCCCTTAAATCCTCAAATACAACAGTGTTATCCCCATTCTAACATATTATTGAAACTTTTGTCAAAAACAGCAAAATATGTAGTTCTCAGTGGTACCACATCAGAGGGAGAATTGTGACAGTTCTCCATGGCACCACATCACAATGAAAGTCACGACCAGTCTCTGTGGCACCGTGTCACAAGAATAGTTCTAACAGTTCTTCCTGGCACCATGTCAGAAGGAGTCATGACAGCTCTACCCAGCACCACATTACAAGGAGAGTCAGGACAATTCTTTGTGCTACCACATCACAAGGAGAGTTGTGACAGTTCTGTATGGCACCACATCACAAGGAGAGTTGTGACAGTTCTGTATGGCACCACATCACAAGGAGAGTTGTGACAGTTCTGTATGGCACCACATCACAAGGAGAGTTGTGACAGTTCTGTATGGCACCACATCACAAGGAGAGTTGTGACAGTTCTGTATGGCACCACATCACAAGGAGAGTTGTGACAGTTCTGTATGGTGCCACATCACAAGGAGAGTTGTGACAGTTCTGTATGGCACCACATCACAAGGAGGGTCATACAGTTCGCGATGCCACTCTGTCATGAGGAGAGTCATGACATAGAAAGAACTTCTGGAACCACGTTATGACAATTCTTAGGGCACCACATCAAAAGGAGAGTCATGATGTCAGAAAGGCATCAAAATTTCTGACAGTATGTCATGAATTTTACTACTGCAAATTTGGTTGTTTGACCAAATCAGAAAGCACATTGCATTTATTCGTTTGTTAGTCATTATTGAAGATGTAGATTAAAGTGATCAGGGAAAAGCTAACAAGAAGATTAAACCGGGTACATAAACTTGTTGATTTAGAAACATACTGTCAGAAGAATCAGCAGATATTGTCACTGCAGCAAAAAGAGAAAAAGAACGGCAATTTGTATGTACTTGAACAAAATGAGAAATTATAACTGACTTGACCAGAAATTCATCTTTCTACTGGATACAAAACATGTTTGTATAAATGGGAGTTTGGAGATTTAATGAATTAGGTTTATCCTAAATTTGCATGTTCAAACCATACAAATCACTTCCTTGTTGCAGTAGTTCTACTGTATTGTCCCAGTTCAGTACAGTAATAGGCATTATTATCTCAATAATAGGATTAATAACTTGTTTTTAGGCATTAGGCATTATAAACTCTGTAATATTCATTATTAACTCAATAATAGGCATTATAAACTCTGTAATATTCATTATTAACTCAATAATAGGCATTATTAACTCTGTAATATTCATTATTAACTCAATAATAGGCATTATTAACTCTAATAGACATTATTAACTCAATAATAGGCATTATTAACTCTGTAATAGACATTATTATCTCAATAATAGGATTAATAACTTGTTATTAGGCATTATAAACTCTGTAATATTCATTATTAACTCTATAATAGGCAATATAAACTCTAATATTCATTATTAACTCAATAATAGGCATTATTAACTCTGTAATAGACATTATTAACTCAATAATAGGCATTATTAACTCTGTTATAGACATTATTATCTCAATAATAGGATTAATAACTTATTTTTAGGCATTAGGCATTATAAACTCTGTAATATTCATTATTAACTCAATAATAGGCATTATAAACTCTGTAATATTCATTATTAACCCAGCAAAGAATTTTTGTTTTGAATGAGATAGTTATGTTTGGAGTTTTATGGCACAGCAACACAAGTAAGTTATTTAGTGCCAAGGCAATTGGAGTAAAGTACCTTGCCCAAAGACACATCTCGGTAGCCAATCCAGGTTGTTCTGATGGTAGGATTCATACTCGTACTCATTCAGTTGCAAGTCCAGCACGCTAACCACCGAGCCAGTACAGCTCCTGAATGAGATGTTGGTAGAATTGTACTTGTCAGCTGCATCGTAATACAATTATGTACTGTACATATTCACAGGGGCAATTGCAAAGGGCCGATGTCCTTTCTTGGCTAGTCAGAATGCCACCATCAAGCCAGCCAGCACAGCTGTTCAGGAGGATATCATCCATGTTCCAGCTCAAGGTATGTGCAGTTACTAACTTCATCTGTTTCATAAATACTATGAACTTAAAGGATCTGGATGGTGCAGTAGAAACACACTAGCTTTCTAGCTTAGTGGCCCAGGTTCATGTCCAGGTTCCAGCTTGTGCAAGGGTATGTTGCCAGCAATCCAAGATAATCATATATGTTTTTTCTGAGTTATCCAGTTTACTCCACCCTCAAAACCACCGTATATCAACATTCAAGCCATTGAAAGTACTTAATATCAATTGTAGGAACTGCATGGACAAGCAGCCTAAACATAAGATTTACATTGTAATTTGACTTCATGTGTAGATCTTGATTCTGCTTGTAAAAACCTAAAACTATTGGACCAGAATTTTAATAACATTTGGAAAATATGATTATTAAATTGCATGAGCGCTTTTCAGTCAGTACAATAAGGTAATCTCTGTCACAGAGGTACAAAAAGGAAATGTTTGGTGACATTGGAGACTTGTTTCAACTTTCCATTACATTTAATGAAAGACAGACACAAATTTTCCAGACTTTGAGACAGTAAAGAATAATATTTGTTATCCATTGCTGCCGTGCATGCATACTGAAATGTACAAACCACTGTATATGGACCTTGATCCTGTAATGCCAAATCTTCACCTCATATATTTTACTTTAGTTAAGTTGTTGACCTTAGATGTCTGACTCCATGAGGCAGTTAGGTGTGCAGAATATGATTCAAACGCTTGTAAATTTTTTCTCAAAATGTCTTAATTAAATATAGCATGCACAATTCACAATTCAGTACAAATGTGTTTAAATTAAGCTTCAGGAGGTATATAAATTGACACTTTGTGCTTACCATTCATTGTATCTGCATTGATATTAATCCTGCTTTACTGTAATTCTGAAATTTTTATGGCATGATAGTTTAGAAAAGGATTTCGAATGGCATGATAGTTTAGAAAAGGATTTCGAATGGCATGATAGTTTAGAAAGGGATTTCGAAGATTTCTTTTAGCAAAGTTTTCATCTCTATGTCTGTCGGTCTGACATCCTAAAACAATCACACAGATTACAAGGATAAGTGGAATTGAGAACAGCTGAATTAATTTCTGGAGATAATGTTGCCATCTTTTCTGGAGAATACCATTTTTTTTTATGAATATACTAAGCCTTGATTACTTATAAACATGTACAAAACAACACAGAAGCACATGTCAGTCAGTTATAATAACTTTTATGACTGTTGGCATGGTTAAGTTATGTGAAGGCTCAAATTTTCATGTACTTAAATTCCTGTTACAGCAGGTGCCCATGAGCAAATGGTATCTGCTTCCCTTAGTGATGTTGACAAGAGTGATGCAGTACTGAAACCAGTCTTGGCTAAAAGTCAGGGTGATCATGAAGTCAAGGCCAGTGTTGAGATGTCCACCAAAGGAGTCCAGCATGGCTCCCAGAGCTTTCCCCAGGGACTCAGGGCAGAGGAAACCAAGGATGTGGCCAGAAAGGTCACAAAGGGACCAACAGGTTTGAATATGCACGATGAATATGTACATGTGAATGACAAGAGCACTAATGATCTCATATTTACTAATTAGTTATCAAGCCTATTTTTTTAAAAAATGACAAGTTGTATTGTTCTTAGCACTTCAGAAAGATACAACCCTCCTCTTCAGCCATGTTAATTCTAGATAGAGTTTATTACCTAAATCTCTAGATGTTTTCTTCACCTTCCCACTCAGTCCTAATGTAAATCCATTCCATTCTGTCAAAAATACTTCAATACCAGATAAACAATTAGCAAGAAAATAATATACTTCACTATCAGCACAATAGGTGGCTTTATATTAGAAGTTGCTAAGATATCTAACTCTTTAAAAGGGGACACCGAAAAGGAATTTCTTCTTCAAATACAAGTAACCCAATCATAAAATATCAGTAGTACATCCACTACCTCCCAAATCCAGCCTTCCCAAGCTTGTTTTAAGCAACAAAAGTGCTAAAAGTCATCTGCCCACCTAGGTGGCAGTCAGAAAAAAGTGATCTTCCCTTGGATAGAATGATTGGTACCAAATCCCATCCACACTTCAGTTACTACTTCTGCTTTCGTTTGGAAGCACACTTATTTAGGAGATCTTGCAAAACTGATTTCCACTTGCATGGGGTGCAATTTGGGTCATATTTGCGACATGTGTACATGTTGATCAGAAACTGTATGGGCAACCATCATGGCCAAACAAATTAATCAGGCTTGTGATAGAGTGAGGGAACTCACCAACAAGATATGGACTCCATCATTATCGCTGCTGCTGCCTTAGTTAATAGCTTCCTATTAGCAGAGAACATCAAGCTCATTAGTCCAGAACAAAATTGAGCAGGTCACATCATGGGCTTCACATACATTGTGAGTCCCGTCTTAATCTCCACAACCAGAACAGGTCTTCTTGACAGTACCTCAAGGGCCATTACAATCCTGGTACAACAGCACATCTGGACCAGTGATGGACATGCCAACATATCCCAGTACTGTTTATGGTGATCTGTCTCAGGATAGCCAGTACCAGACTTTGTCATCTGATTTTAATTGGCTATGGACAACATCAGCTTTGACACAGCCTCAACCTATACCTGAGGTTTCTAGGAGTGGGTATACATGCCTGCCAACCATTACGCTTTTGGCGTAATCATTTCACTTTTTTCACCTAGTTACGTCTTATGCTGGCCTGTATATGGATTATGCTTTTTTGATACATTTAAAAAAAATAAAAATAAAGTGGTACAAAGTTGTGTTTGTCATTTTTATTATCATCTCTTTAATCCCACACATCATATAAATCTGAGAATATTCTAAAAAAGATGATTGCTGCATAAGAATAGTGTAAGAGTACATTTGTCATAGACCTCCATGTCCTTTCCTTATTTTCTATTTATAGCAGCTGTATATGACACATTCCAAGAAAACAGACGGGTTTCTTCAATTTGAAAACTTGTCTCACAGATTCATTATATTAATACACAGAATTTGTTAGCGGACCAGTCTATACTTGAAACAATGGAGGCAGTTGTTAAGTGAAACAGGCTTTATTGATGTGACTCTCGGATGTTATATTGCTGAAAAATGTTAGAGAAGAGGGATCTTTTTAATCTTTAAAACATGTCAGATCATAAGAAAGACCAATCAATAGTGCTTTACAAATTAAGAAAGAAGAACATTTGAGGGGTAATACAGCACTCAGGTTGAGCACATGGTTGTTGCAGAATTTTTGGAGTTGACTTTATGATCACTCGACGAAAGTTAAACATGTAGACTAGTTAAAGTGAGTGTTATGTATATATAATTTATCAGTATGTTTTGTGGTTTGTATTCCGGTACTAATTCACATGGATTTTGCCCATTTGTGATCCAGGTTAGTAGCAAAACTAAATGTACATTTTTCATACAGTTTATTGTAATTATGGCATGTAATATATAGATTACACTTTTTATGCTCAGATTACACTTACACTTTTTTGCCACTTAGGTTATGCTTATACCTCTGTAGTGGTCAGCAGGTATGGGTACAGTGAGTTTTAGCTCTACTGGTCAAATACCAGAAGAGCTTATTGGGATGGTCTATTGTCTGTCCATTAATTTGCACAAGTTTGTTATCGCTACTCCACTTAAACTACTTGCAGGATTGCCATGAAACTACACACACATTTATCCCATGGTCTAGTTGGTCAAAAATGTAAATTCTGCCACTCAAACATCAAATATGGCCACCACAGCAGTCATCTTGAAAATCTTGTTATTACTACTTCTCCAGAATGGATGGTCATATCAACATGGGGTCTTCATAAAAACACTTCTTATGATGCATCTCTAGTTGGTCCTAAATGAAAATTGTGCCGATCTGATGTCCAATATGGTCACCATGGCAGCCATCTTGTAAATCTTGTTAATGCTACTCCTGATGAACGGAAAGTCATTGATATTGAGTTTTCACAGGAAGACTTCCTATGATGTCTAGTTTGTCCTAAATGAAAAGGGTGCCACTTGCACATCCAATATGGTCGTCACAGTGGCCATCTTGAAAAAATCTTGTTATCGCTACTTCTTCTGAATGGATGGTCATATCAGCATGGGGTTTTACTAAATGACTTCTTATGATGTCTAGTTCCAGTATGGCCAACACAGTGGCCATCTTGTAAATCTTGTTATCACTATTCAATGAATTGTCATATCAGCATGGGGTTTTCACTGAAAGACATCTTATGATGTGTAGTTGGTCATAAATGAAAATAGTACTGATCTGACATACAATATGACTGCTACAATGGCCATCTTGAAAATATTGTTATAGCTACATCTAGATGGTTGGTCATATCGATATTGTGCTTTCACCAAAAAACTTCTTATAATATCTGGTTGGTCCCAAATGGAAATTGTGCCAATCTGATGTCCAATATGGCTACCATGGCAGCCATCTTGAAAATCTTGTTATTGTTACATCTCGAAAACAGAAAGTCATATGAACATCGGGTTTGCACAAGAAGACTTCTTATGATGTCTTGTTGGTCCTAAATGGTCCAAAGAACGAATGGCCTCTATTCAGTACTGGCCTCCCAGAAGTATTGCAAACCAACACCAGACAGCTCTAGCACCGGCCCTGATTCTGTCATGACCTGGCACCATCTACAGTGATGTTCCAGTCCCAGATGTTTGGTACCATTTCTGGACCATTGACAATTTGCTCAATGACTGCCTCGAGATAACAGTGTCACAATATGGCCAGGCTCCTAGTGTAGTTCACCATCCTTCTTGGTTGACTTTTCCAGCTTCATTACAGGCATTCTTCTTTGTTTGCAGACCAGCGCTTACAAGCACTGTCTTTGATACTCAATCCGATAATGTCCAGAGAGGACTTAGCCTTCTGTGCATTGATCGAAAAAGCTTTCTGGCTTCTACTGCCTGAGTTTTGCCTGCCTCCTCCTTTGCCATGGTTGGCAATTTACAAGGTTCCCACATCTATCGATCTGTTGGCCAAGAAAGAACAGCCAACATTCAAGCAGCTACACAATCTGGTTGAGTCGCTGATTTATTACATTGTTTAAAGAGCAGCGTCAAGATCCAAGTATCAACAGACATTTCTTTCTGCATATGGCTGTTTTTCAGACTGAGGTCCCAGCCATTGAGAGAGATGATGCAGGTCTGGGAATGTGAAAACCTGCATCAGTTCATATGGACCAGAAGTTCTTTCACAATACACAACAGCTGGTTCAGAATAGTGTTGCAATAGGGTATGTGCTCGCTTTGGTATCCATGGCTATATTTCAGCAATCTGAACACAGCCTAGCTTTGTTCATCGAGCTGGTCATGCTTGGGAGTCAGTCTTGTGGATGGCACATGTTCTGGGCAGAGCAGCACAACAGACACTTGCCAGCTAGATTTTAGTGTCTGTAAACTTACAGCTTGTGGAAAGAGATTTCTCCCCATGTCCAACTTCCTTATGGGGCACCATAAAGCCACACTTAGATCACAGCAACTGTTTTCCATGGTCATGTAGAGGCAGTTAAGAAATAGGCCATCATAGATGAAAACCTCTCACAGGCCCAATGTCATAGAGAGCTCAGTCCTTGTTTCAGAGTAGAGACCAGAGAAAAAAGAGGCCCCCCACCGAGGGCATGCCAAATTGGAAATAGTCTGTCAAGCCCTTTTCTCAGACAAAAACAGTTTCCTAGAGCCACTCGTGACAAAAAGATGGGAGATAAGGATGGCTTCCATCCCAGTTTCTCTCCTCATCAGTCTCCATCCTGCAGAAAATGATGTCATGCTCAGGCCACCCTTTTCATATATCGTGGTTGGGAGAAGACTCGAACACTTTGCTACAGAATGGGAACACTTTGCCCTGATTATCTGTGGGTCTTACAAGTCATCTTGAAGGGCCTTCAGCTCATGTTCAGTACCCCTCCTGTTTTCAAGGGTTCCTTTTGCTACATACATACCAAGAGACACATTCAGAGCCAACGTTCTGCAGCAAGAGATATACAATCTCACAAGAGGGGTGGTAGATATTGTTCAGAATGTGAACTCATCATCAAGAGATTACTTAAGACTATTCTTGGTGCCAAAGGCCAACGGCACACTTCTACTGGTTATAGATCTAATCTCTCAACCTTTTGATTCAGGTACCATGGTTCAGAATTTAGGCACTGAGACTGGTTCTGAATGCCATTCAGGAGGGAGATTTTGCAGTCAGTTTCGATCTTCAAGATGTGCACTCCCATATTCCAATCCACAAGTCTTCCAGGAATTCCTGAGGTTCGCATTCAAACATATGGTACACAAATTCAGGGCACTCCCTTTATATCTGAACATCAGTTCCAGTGTCTTTACGAGAATGGACGGTTGTGTTGCACTTCAGAGTCACCTCCACATCTATGACTGCCTACTACCTGGATGACTTTCTGCAAAAGTACCAGGTGATCAAGACATGAAATCCCTTGTTTCACTTCAGCTCCATCTTGGATTCCTTGTCAACAAAGACAAACACAGTATTGTCCCATCCAGCATTTTACCCACTTTGGTATGGAGTTCAAAACGCAACTGAGCAGGGTCTGTCTCCCTCAAGAATGTGCCTTGAGAATCATCTTGACTGTGTCGACTGTTGTCTCAAAGAATCACATCTCAGCCTGGGAAATTTTTCACCTATTAGATCCCCTCAGTGTAGCAGCAGATTTCATCGTCTTGAGCCAGCTGTTATGAAACTATTGCAGATGATTCTCTTGTCCCAGTGGCGACTGAAGCTTTGCCCACTGGATCATGTGATCCCAGTTTTATGATAATGAAGTCCATTACAGTAAATGGGAGAACTTCACCAGGCTTTCAGCAGATATTGCCTTGCAGATTCAGCCTCTGGGAATTACGATTTGTGCAGATGCCAGCAAGTCAGTGGGCTGTGACCCTTCTAGAAGCATTTATTACACATCAGTCTCCTTGAGATAAAGGCTATAGTGAATGCATTTCAATCCTGGTAGGAAAGGGTATTCTCATCTTAACTGTGGCAGATTAAATCAGAAGGCAAGGTAGAACCAACTTCCCATAACTCTGCTTTCTTGTTTGTGATTTTCTCAGGTTTATCATCATTGACAAATCAATGAATTAGCAGACTCGCTGTCCTGATGGAATCAGCTAATTCAATCCGAATACTCAGTGGAAGACAATTTTTAGAACAAGCGGTGGACACAATCACTCATGCAAGAAGGCCTATGACTCTGAAAGCATATGCAGGGATGTGGAGAGTTTTCTCCCAGTAGTGCATGTTGAAACACATCACTCCATTAAAGGCCCCTATACCACAAATAGCTTTCTTTTTTGGCATCGAAGAGAAGTTAGCCTTTTAAAAGGCTACTGTTCCATGATCTCAGACATGTTTTGTCATCATGGAAGGAAGAATATACTATGGTTTCACTTTTTTTCATGGGGTACCAATTTTTGTGCACTTTATGATTGCTCCAAACCATGAATTTTTAGACCCAACAAAAATTAGCCACATGTAGTGCAGAAAGCCCCATGCACATGTTTTCCATCTTCCATTGTCCATACATCCATTAGCACAAGTTTGTTATCGCTACTTCTCCTAAACTACTTGGAGGATTGCCTTGAAACTTTACATACACATTCATCCCATGGTCTAGTTGGATCTAAATGAAAATGATGATGCTCGGACATCCAATCCATCTTGAAAATCTTATCGCTACTCCTCCTGAATGGTTGGTCAGATCAACATATGGTTTTCACTAAAAGACTTCTTATGATGTCTATTTGGGCCTAAATGAAAATGGTGCCAATCTGATGTCCAATATGGCTGCCACTGTGGCTATCTTAAAAATCTTGTTCATGCTACTCCTCCTGAATGGAGAGTCATAGTTGGTCCTAATTGAAATGATGCTGATCTGATGTCCAATATGGTAGTCACAGTGGCCATCTTGAAAATCTTGTTATCATTACTCCTACTGTATGTTGGATGGTCATATTAACATGGAGTTTTCAATAAAAGACTTCTTGTGATGTCTAGTTTGTCCTAAATGAAAATGGTGCCGATCTGATGGCCAATATAGCCTCTACAGTGGCCATTTTGAAAATCTTGTTATTGCTACTCCTCCAGAATCAAAAGTAATATTGCCATGGGGTTTTCACCAGGAAGACCTCTTACTGTGTCTAGTTGGTATTAAATGAAAATGGTGCTGATCTGATATCCAATATGGCCGCCACAGTGGCCATCTTGAAAATATTGTTATCGCTGTTTCTTCTGAATGAATGATCATATCAGCAATGGGTTTTCACTGAAAGACTTCTTATGATGTCTAACTGGTCGCAAATGAAAATGGTGCAGATCTCACTTCTAATATGGCTGCCACAATGGCCATCTTGAAAATATTATCACTACTTCTTCTAGATGACCGGTTACATCGACATTGTGCTTCACCAAAGGATTTATTATGCTGTCTAGTTGGTACTAAATAGAAATTGTACCAATCTGATATCCAATATGGCCACCATGGCACCCATCTTGAAGATCTTGTTATCATTACTCCTCCAAAATGGAAAGTCATATCAAGATGGGATTTACACAACAAGACTTCTTACAATGTATTGTTGGTCTTAAATGAAAATGGTGCCACTCTGACATCCAATATGTCCACCACAGCAGCTAATTTGAAAATCTTGTTATCACTGAAGAATATCAGAGATGGTTTCAATAATCAGCAGGTAAAAGGAAGGAATGGTCTTATCTTGAATTTCTGTAAATTCTTTCCAACCAGTTGAGTGTCAG